>CAMZMU010000041.1:156217550-156817550 GCA_947311845.1 Poa pratensis | reverse complement strand
AGTGTACCTCTGTGGGAGAGTATCTCCAAAAGATAAAGAGCCAGTTTACTGGTTCTTCAAAGACATATGCTACCCAGCTGCTCAAACAGCTGGTGACAGAAAAGTATCATGGAGGTCACATGGCATAAGGGAGCACATTCTCAGAATGAGCAACATGGCTGCTAAGCTTAAGTCCATGGAGGCTGATCTGGAGCTCAAGCCTGCACTCATAGTTCACTTGGTGATGGCTTCACTGCCACCAATTTGAAAATTTCATCATCAACTACAATGTGTCACCTGAAAAATGGGACATTGAAAAGACCATTGCCATGTTGTCGCAAGAAGAGGAAAGGCTGAAGTCCCAGAATGGGGGCTCCTTGAACTTTGTGAAGGACAACAAGAACAGGAACTACGGTTCCCTTCAAAGCCATATGGCAAAGGTCCCACCAGTATAAGCCACATGGCAAAGGTCCCCAGCAGTATCAGCAAGTGGACAAAGACACTGCCACCACTGCAAGAAGAAAGGGCATTTCAAGCAAGATTGCCCAGATTGGCTCAAGATGATAATGGCAAAGAAAGGTATGACACAGTTTCTTTTGTAAATGAATCCCTGTATACACAGTTTTCAAAATCTACTTGGTGGATTGACTCAGGTGCAACTGTTCATGTTGCAAATTCTTTACAGGGATTCCATTCGACAAGGACTTTGCAAAGAAGCGAAAGACACATTGAAGTCGCAAATGGAGTTCAAGCAGAAGTTGAAGCTGTTGGCGACATCTCCTTGGAGCTAGCTGATGGTTTCAATATTATGCTTAGAGATGTTTTATTTGTTCCTTCGATTCACAGAAACTTAATAAGTGTATCGTGTTTGGATAAAGACAGTTATGAATGTTATTTCGGTCATGGCAAGTGTGCCATATGGTTTAAAGATGCTTGTGTGGGTATTGCTTTACTTCATGATAAGCTTTATTTGTTATCCTTGCGTGAAAAAGTGCATTCTGTGAGTAATGTGAATGAACAAATTCCCTTGTCGAACAAAGAACAAAAGAAAAGAAAGCGAACTCATGACTCTTCGAAGTTATGGCACTGTCGATTAGGCCATATTTCGAGGGGAAGAATAGAAAGCCTCGTTAAAAATGATATTCTTCCTCCGTTAGAGTTCTCAGATATCGAACAATGCATAGATTGCATAAAAGGAAAATACGTAAAACAAATTAAAAAGGGTGCAAACCGAAGCACAGCGACACTAGAAATTATTCACACTGATATATGTGGACCATTTCCGGTGAAAAGTGTGGATGGTTATGACTCGTTCATAACGTTCACAGATGATTACTCCCGATATGGTTATATTTATCCAATTAAAGAAAGATCTGAAGCATTGGATAAATTTAAAATATTCAAAGCTGAAGTTGAAAATCAACATGATAAAAGAATTAAAAATAGTCAGGTCGGCACACTCCATATGGTCAAGTACCTGGACCTTTTGCAAGGTTTTTACAGGAAAATGGAATAGTCGCCCAGTATTCTATGCCGGGCGAACCACAGCAAAATGGAGTAGCTGAAAGGCGTAACCGTACTCTTATGGATATGGTGCGCAGTATGATGAGTTATTCCACACTGCCATTGGGATTATGGATGGAGGCGTTAAAAACCGCCATTCACATTCTCAACAGAGTACCAAGTAAGTCGGTGCCCAAAACACCGTACGAGTTGTGGACAGGGAGTTAAAAGTCTGGGGGAGCCCAGCTGAGGCAAAAGTTTTTAATCCACACATTGCAAAGTTAGACCCCAAAACAGTAACTTGCCATTTCATTGGCTATCCTGATAGATCAAAAGGTTATCGTTTCTACTGTGCAGACAGATACACAAAGTTTGTAGAAACGAGACACGCGGTCTTCTTGGAGGACGAAATGATGAGGGGGAGCATGGTAGGCCGGAAAATTGATCTTGAGGAGAAGAGGGTGTGTGCACCTTTTCCGATGATCCATGAGCCATTTTTCGCCCTACCTGTTGTACCTGCACCGATAATCCCAGAGGTTGTGGTGCAAGCACCTGTTGTAACTCCACCCGTGACCACAACGAGGCAAGATTCGGAACCTGTCCGTCAGGAGCCGACTCAACCCGTTGTTGAGCATGAAAGGGAGCGACGACAGCCACATTTAGAAGAAGAGTCGCACGTTGAGACACATGATGTGCCAGAGAATGAGACTCTCAGAAGGTCTAAAAGAGCTAGGAAATCAGCTATTTCTAGTGATTATAAGTTTATAATACAGAAACAGTTCATATGGAAGAAGATCCCACTTCATATGAAGAAGCCATGAGAAGCGTTCACTCTTCGAAGTGGCTGGAAGCCATGGAAGACGAGATGAAATCGATGAGTTCTAACAATGTTTGGGACTTAGAGGAAATTCCTAAAGGAGCCAAAACAGTAGGCTGCAAATGGGTCTACAAAACTAAGTATGACTCCAATGGAAACGTTGAAAAGTATAAAGCGCGACTTGTGGCAAAAGGCTTTACGCAAAGAGAAGGGGTAGATTACAATGAGACATTTTCTCCGGTCTCATGTAAGGATTCTTCAGAATCATCATGGCACTAGTTGCGCATTTTGATTTAGAGTTGCATCAAATGGATGTAAAGACGGCATTTCTAAATGGAGATTTAGAAGAAATGTTTACATGAAACAACCCACGGGTTTTTTCATGGAGGGGAAGGAACATATGGGATGCCGCTAAAGAAATCCATTTATGGGTTAAAGCAAGCCTCTAGACAGTGGTATTTAAAGTTCAATAATACAATTAAAAGTTTTGGATTTAAAGAGAATGTTGAGGACAACTGCATTTATGCAAAGTTTAAAAGTGGGAAATATATTTTCCTAATTCTGTATGTGGATGATATTCTGCTTGCGAGCAATGATGTCAGTCTACTACTAGAAACAAAGAAGTTCTTGTCCTCAAATTTTGATATGAAAGATCTTGGTGAAGCTTCATATGTTTTGGGCATAGAAATTCACCGGGATAGAAAGAATGGAGTGCTAGGACTATCACAAAAGGCATATTTAGAAAAGGTTCTAAAGAAATATAATATGCATAAAAGTAGCGCTCACCTGCTCCTATAGTCAAGGGCGACAGTTTTGGGAAATTTCAATGTCCCAAGAACCAATATGAGATCGATCGAATGAAAGCAGTACCATATGCTTCGGCTGTTGGAAGCTTACAGTATGCACAAGTGTGCACTCGCCCTGACTTAGCTTTTATCACCGGGGTACTCGGTAGATATCAAGAAAATCCAGGCCATGAACACTGGAATATGGTAAAGAAAGCATTGCGTTATGTGCAAGGCGCAAAAGACCTCATGCTAACATATAGAAGATCTGATTCCCTAGAGATAAGAGGGTATTCAGACGCAGATTTTGCGGGAGACAAAGATGATAGAAAGTCCACGTCAGGGTACGTGTTCACTCTCGCAGGAGGGGCTATTTCGTGGAAAAGCTCCAAACAGTCATTAGTTGCAGCATCCACGATGTATGCAGAATTTATAGCATGTTATGAGGCCACGGGGCAGGCGATATGGTTAAAGAAATTTATACCCGACTTGAAAGTGGTAGATTGTATTGACAAACCACTAAAGATGTACTGTGACAACCAGCCCGCAGTATTCTATGCTCACAACAACAAGTCGAGTAATGCTACAAAGGCAATAGATATAAAGTATTATGTTGTGAAAGATAAAATCCAGGATCAAACTATAAGTCTCGAGCATATAAGGACAAAGGAAATGCTTGCGGATCCGCTAACGAAAGGCTTACCACCCAATGTGTTCCAGGAACACATAGCCGGCATGGGTTTAATGGAAAGCCTATGATTCCTGGATTACAGAGGCCCAAAAGTACAGGATTTGTTTCAAAACAGAAAAGTATATAGTGGCTGTCTGATTCTATCGGCAATTGAGCTGTGACGATGAAACATGCTCTATGTACTAATCGGTGATGAAACGAGTAAAGTAAAAGGTAAAAAATTAAAAGTAAAAGTTGAGATCAAGGGGGAGAATGTTAGATATGATCTCGTATTGATAGCCCAACGGCTCCACAATCCCCTTGATTGCGCCCTAATCGGGGGCGTCCGTTTCTGTTTATGGACGGTGGGCCCTTGTGACCTGCACTATATAAAGAGGTGGGGGTCAAGGCGCACAGTACGAGGTTGACCGTGTTGCCAGCCACCCCACCGACACCCCCTTCCGATTAGGATTAGCGCAGTGCTCACGGGAAGCACCACTGCGCCGCCACCGCTCCGACGCCCACGCCGTCGACCACCATGGCCTCCGGCTCGAGCACGTCGAGCCACAGCGAAGGTTTGCCTCTCTGATCCCTCCCTCTCTCTGGTTTTTACACACACACACTCGATTATCACATGATCTACCGAATAGAGTTTTCCTATGGATCTAACAAGAAAATGTCGTTTCAAGCGTACAGCAACATCAACAGATATAGGTCCAGTATATACTATCCAGCAATGACTAGTATCGGCAGCCAAAATTTCGTAGAGCATTTTAAGTTAGAGGGACTGCTATGTTCGTAATGCCGAATTTCATCTGTGCTACACCCTCCGATCCGAAAAAAGAGGCGCACCAACTATACAAAGTAGTTTTTACAAAAAAGTCCTTCACGATCCAATAACTGAAAAGAAACGACAGGTCTCTCGATCCCTAGCTCGCTCGCCTCGCTCGTCTCGCTCGCCCGCGCCGGACCATCTCAGTCGATCGATCGCAACGCCGGCGAGCGACGCGGGATCGATCGCCAGCCGGGCAGAGCTGGCCAGATCAATCGATCGATCGCTAGCCTCGCTCGCCCGTGCCGGACCATCTCTGTCCAACTCCGGCCAGATCTCCATTCACTCCAGGTCGCCGGCAGCTTCGTCTCCACTCTAGGTCGCCGGCAGCTCGCCGGCAGGTCGGCAGCTGCTTAATCTCCCCTCCAGGTCGCCGGCAGCTCGCCGGCAGCTTCATTTCCACTCCAGGTCGCCGGCAGCCTCATCTCCACTCCAGGTCGCCGACAGCCATATATTTTCTCGAGGTCGCAGCAACAGCACTCGCCTCCAGATCGCCGACTCCGGGAAATGGATGCCTCAAGTGCATCTTCAACTGCAGCTTCGTCCTCCACCTCGAGATCTTCCAGTGCAGCTTATTCTTCGTCCGCGGCCTCCGGATCATCATCACCTCAAAGTCTTATCCCAGCTCCCACTGACAATAAGATTCATCTGTGGAGGCGCCTCATGGCTCATGCCCTGTCAAGGTCGTGGCTCGAATTGACATGGGCATGAAAGGCTTAAGAGCCACTTGTGTTTACCTCCAAAAAAAGAAGATTTTGTTTATCTGCATGCCACCGACCTGTTGCATAACAGGTTAAACTTCCTTTGGTCAACCTGCATTTTATCCAAATTAAGTTTGAAATACAAGGAGAGCAAGTGATATAAGATGATAGAGAAACAGTGACATACCAATCCAGTCTCGGGATTTACACAGGTCATATTGAAATCTGACAGTTGGTGGCCTGTCTGGATAGTCCTTGTCACAGAAAAGCTTTAACTGGTAAATTCGGCCCTCATGGACAGTCTACAAAGCCAAATATAGGTCAACAGAAAAAGACAAACTCAGAAACACAAAAATCATATTGGAAGAAAACAAGAGTAAGCAAGTGAAAAAATTGGGAGACCTCCAACAAGTTAATCTTGAGTTTAAGTGTGGCAAATCTTGAAGATTATCCAGCGAGTAAGTTACAGCAAGTTAACTGAATATGCAAGTTAATTTTCAGTTTTAGTGTGGCAAATAAGGATGGCTTGTTTATTCAATTCATACTAAGTTTACAAATTTATCACAGTATACTCAAGAACATACTGCATGCTAAAATGTGCTCTTAGCTGATGAATCTTTAACAGGCACACCCACCGACTTGACGCAACACTAAAGGCAGGAACAATTTCATTAGCCAAAGCACGAGATTGATGCTCTCTCCTCTAATACTGTATGCATGGTTGCAGAGACACAGATAGTGTATGCATGGTTGCAGAGACAGATAGATAATCAGACCAACTACGGAGTAGTTTGATGCGTAGAGAAGATGCTATGCTCCTGACGATATTTTAAAAGAGGACTACTGAAACCATGCATGCGGCGAGACATATGTTCGCTGGAAATTATTGGAAGATGAATTGGATTTCATTCCTTGAGAGGATTAATCAATTCGATCAACGGAGCTGATCGACGAGTAAGTAGGTACGTACCTCTCCACGAAGCACACGACTGGGGCGAGGACGATGGAGGCGAAGAGGTAGCGGTAGGTGATGAGGGCCGTCGCACACCGCCAGCTTGTAGAAGATGTTGACGCCAGCGAAGACGAACTGCACCACCACCATCCCTGCCACCGGCTTCATCCCCTCCATCCGGTAGCTGTTGTTTGAGGAGGCGGCCGGCCGGGTGTGATGTGAGGGTGAGGCGAGGTGGGGCGGTGGAAGAACGGGGAGAGAGAGAGAGAGAGAGAGAGAGAGAGAGATGGTCGATGGAGCTAGTGCATGGAGAGGGCCGCCTCCGCTCTCTCCTATACGTGCCGCCGTGCCCTCCCAGCCAGTCGGAGCTGATGGTGTGGAACGGGAGCTCGCAGATCGCGACCTGCACACAACGAACCCAAATCTCAGGCGACCGGATGAAGAAAGCGTGGTAGGGAGAGATGGGGAAAAGCGTGGGAGCGAACCTTGGCCCCGAAGCCCGCGGAGGTGCGGGAACCGCGGACGCCGCCGCTGCCCGCGCCGATGATGAACAGGTCGTAGTCGTAGCTCCCCTCGCGTCAGTCCGCGGCGCCGTCCGCGACGGCCACCTCCGCGGATCCGGCGTATGGTCTTGCAGCCACCGGATCCGGCCTCTCCGACGCCGGATCCGGCGATTCCTCGCCGGCTTGGACCAAAAGGTCCGATCTTTTCTTGTGTAGATCGTGCGAGGGAACGTGGAGGGGAGCGACCGAGCGAGGCGATGGAGGAGCACAGGCTACTGCCGGCAAGGGGAGCGGAGAGAGGGAGTGGAGAGAGGGGAGCACGCCGACGAGGGGAGCGCCGCCGACGAGGGGAGCGGAGAGAGGGAGCGGGCGAGCGGCGAGCTGAGAGAGAGAGAGAAAGGTGGGAGGTGCGAGTGGGGGCGTCGTGCGAGTGGGTGGAGTGCGGGTTGAGACAAAAAAGATTGGAGTGTGTCTTTGCAAAATAGCATGTTCCGAATCTTTTTTGGGATCGGAGGGAGTATAAACTAGCAAGGATATGGTATGAAGCTTACAACCTCATCGAAGTCCCTGAATTTCCCGCTGTCCCAATAGAAGCAAGCGAACATGGCCTTCAACTCGGCGACGAGGCCCCGCGCCTCCCACCCGCCGATGACCTGGGCGACCTCATCGTTGCTGACGGTGAAGTAGGGGCGCGCCGTGGTCGAAGCGCAGCTCCGTGCCGTCGTCCATCAGTCCATCACCTCCCTGCGCGCTCCAAAAAAAAGAGAGCACCAGTTCGTCAGTCAGAGCCGAGGAGCGACACACCCCGCGGCACGAAGTAAATCGGGGGAGCACCTCCGCTGCACCATGCGGCCGCCGGCGCCGCGGCCGGAGTCGAAGAGCGTCACCGCCACCCCGCGCGCGGCCAGGAGCGACGCGCACACGGCGCCCGTGACTGCGATCGAGGAAATAGGGGCGACCGAATCAGAATTCAGGAATTCAGTGGTAGTGTGGGCACAATTCTGCATTAATGGGGGATCGAGCTGGTTCGCTTACTTCCGCCACCGATGACGGCGACGTTGGCCGCGGCGGCGTTCATCGTCGGATGCTTCCCGGCGCGGCGTCTTTGTCGGAGTCGGGGAGGGGAACGAAGTGCGGCGCGCGGCGGAATGCGACCGAAGCAGAAGCTTTTCGCAGAGCATTTCGAGGTGCGATGGTTAACCGCTGTGGTGTCTGGTGTGGACGTGGCGCCTCGCGGACCTTTCTCATTTTCTGCGGCGCCGCAAGCAATAATCTGGCAACGGGTGAGTTCGAAAAAATTCAATAGCATTCTCTCGTCTGATTCACGAAATCATGATGGTATAATCTGGCAATGGGTGATTTAAAAATTCAAATAGAACAATGTATGTAGGATTTAGTTTTGAAGCCCTAGTCCGGATGAAATTAGAGATGTAGTATCAATACCATTAATCGAATTTACAGATTTTTGAGATAAATCATTTAAAAAAATGTAATTTATCAATTAATATGGTAATATCACCATGATGTGACATATCCGTGCATGCCTTCACCTACTCTTTATTTAAAAAACGCACATCACGGTGTAGCATAATTCCATTTTTGGTTCATGATGTACTCCAAAATACCTCTTTATTAATTTGTGTCAAGTGTTACTCATTTTTATCCTTTTTCAATACCTCTTTTTTAACTCAAGATATACTCTAAAAACCATCCTTCAGCATAGTTTTTTCCTTTATTTTATAGCAAAACACCTCTTTATTAACTTCTAATAAGGGCTCCTCGATGCAGACTATACATATCAGGCTCATAGTACAGAATGGCACTCATATACAACTTAGTAAGTTATACGCATGCGACTATGTAACTTGACTTCTCAAACACTGATGGATGCATTTTGTATCATATATCTAGGAAGTAACATGCCCAAAGCTACTAGACGCAAACTCCCATAGAAAATATCCTGGTGCCTCGCATTCTCGGCAAAAAAAAAATCCAAGATGGGCATGACTCGCTACAACAACAAGATAAAGCATTGGCAATTAGGCTAGCTACCACAAACTGGTTTTCAACTACAATGATGGAGGGAATAGCAAGCAGTTTTCTAGGAGTTACCGCGTACATATGAAGAAAGCTACCCGATGTTTGCTAGTTAAACAGTAGAGAGAAGAGATCAAGTAACAAGGTTCGTAAGAAGTATAAATACATTCTTACGAGCCTCTTTGATAGCCACTTGTGAAGTTATACCATGTGGAGCCCCTGCAACCTCCACCAACTCATCTTCCTCGAGATCATCTCTCTTCTTGTATCGAGGACGAGAAGACCGATACAAAGAAGAGGGAGGGGAGTGCATCAGGGAGAACGATACGTAGATCCAACTCACATCTTCCACTAGAACACCTTAACCCCTCTCCTCCCACATCACCGTCCCACGTGGGGTTGCAAATAACCCAAGTCGGTGCCACAACGGGTCCATGAAACAAGATTGGGAGAGAAAAGTACCCAATCCACAAATATTGGGGCAATTATACCCCAAAAAATGTGTTGGCAATAAGCATATGAACGGGCTGGGGTACGTTATGGGTCAACATTATTTAAGTCTCTTGTTGTTAGTCATGCGTTTCAAATCAAGCTTATGGGTTAACAATACTTAACTCTCAGTGTTACTCATATGTTTCTACAATTGGTTAATCTTGATTCTCAAAAGAACTGTTTATTAATTTGCACTAATATTGTATCTTAATTCATAAAGAGTCTAATATAAATACCATTTCTTGAATAAAATTAAACTTGCAAGTTTCTAATTGGAAGGTATCTTCACAAACTCATGCCGTAAAAAACTTATTGAACTCTTAGATCAATTGTTTTCGTAGAATAACATTCTTCTACTTAATTAATTAACATGACAGATAGAACGAGTTACTGAACTGATTTCGTTACACAGATATTTCTTCCCACCTATAAAATCACCCACACCTACAAACTGAACTCCATGAAGAAACCGTCATGCTTGCAGACACAACAAGGACCGAATTTGTTCTCCCGATCTATGAACTATCTCTTGCAAATAGATAGATACCGTAACTCTTACTAATTTATCTTTTAACATGAGTAAAGTCATTCTTTAGAATTCTAGGATAAAAGTTATTGAATTAAATTTTAGAGCGAATGTTTTTGCAAATCTCAGCTTTTGAAGGAGTAATATATTAGATATTTTTTGTTCAACGAGTATATATAGATGTACAAGGGATCCACTTGGAGTACAAGACAAGCTAGGAAAAATCCTGTCTCTATCATATTTCTCATAACTAAAAATATCATGCTCTAACCCCCCTAGAAGGTCGTGAACAACAGACTATCGCAGATGGTCAGACTGGAGAGAAACCAAAATTAGAATCCGGTGGCTGACATTCTCCCACGATCGTAGCGGGCGTCATGGATGTTGCCACTGCGTGGAAGCTTGAACTGTAGAGGAAGCTTGTTTGGAGTTAGGTGAAGATATTTCCGGCTGATACCACGTAAGAGTATATGAATATTGGCATAATGATTTGGATGCACTACTGAATGTCTCGAGCGATATATATGATATTACAAGTGATCGACTTGGACTACAAGACAAGTTAGGAACAAATCTTAAAACTACTTTTTCATAACCGAATATACAAAAATCTAACATTTTAATGTACTATTGTAATCTACATTTTACAATTTGTAGGGTTGATTGCATAACATATATCATTGCTCGTTTTTACATTTGTAAATGCAATAATCACTCAAATTTTAGACATTTCCACTGTTTAAAAGTACAAATGTGACCATTATGTAAAATGTTAGTAAAGTTTAGACGAAATGATACATTTTTGAAACTTACTGGACCAATATCAACAATTATTCTTCATGCGGGTAGTCGAATTTAGAGAAATTTCCGTCCACGAGGTTTTGCGGTAGGATTTTTGAAACAAGATATATTTAATTTAGAATATAAACTAGAAAACAGAGCGACTTTTCACATAGAATTTCAGAACAAGATATATTTAATTTAGAATAGACAAAGAGAGGAGAGCATATATATATATATATATAGTTAGAAATACAGTATATAGGACACAAATTTGTGGCTCTCGGAGCACTAGTGTGCCCTTTTAGATTTTTATGGAAATTTTAAATTTGAGTTTCAAAAAAAATCCCAAAATAATTCCTATAATATATATGCATGTTTTCTGCGTATCTGCCAATTTTCGGTGCAAAAAATATAGTATTCCGAGCTATATATAAAAATAAATTATGGGCACAAAAAAGGAAAGAAATCGTAAGTTGAATCTATCAGAAATTCCTCTGTTTTGCAGCCCAAAATGTATGTTCTTTTGGCGAAACTTCTGGCGCGTACGTACATAATGTGTATATGTATTGTGTACCAAGTTTCAGATTTTTTGAAACATAAAAGTATGATTTTCAAATTTTTCAATAAACAGGCACATGGTGGAGCCACTACGGATTTTCGTATATATAGTTGTTTTTGAAAAAAATCACGATTGAGTGTTGCCATTGTAAGACGGGAGAGGTAGAGAGAATCATCCCCTTATTTGCAAAGGGCAAGCAGGACACACGAGAGCAACCTCATCTGCCGTGTTGAACAATTGCAAAGATTTTCCGGCGCGCGCAGCAGTCACAAGTTCTGTATTGTGATGTTTTAACTAGCCCTCTCATAGACCTCTAATACAAACCACTACAGGAATGAAGACCTATGCCGACGGCTTTTTGCCGTCGGCATAGCCCTCAATACCGTCGGCACAGTCTATGCCAACGGATAGGTCCCCGTAGGCATAGCCTAGAAAGCCGTCGGCATAGGTCGAGCCGTCGACATAGGCTGTGCCGACGGCTTTGCCGTCGGCATAGAGCCGCCGGCATATGTTTCCAAAATTATTTTTTCCAAAATTTTTATTTTTTAAATTTTACTCTGATATTTTCAATTTTGTTTTTTTAATTTCCAAATTTCTCAAATAGCTACCCACATAATCTCTAATTACATATTACACATTTAATATCAGGTCAAAGTACTTACCCCGGTCAAACTTCTCATTCGGTCACCCATCTTTAAATTGCTCCAGCCTAATCATGCTTAACTTTAGACTTCCTTCCAAATTAGCTTCAAATGAGATGTTAGAACTTACTGATATTAGTATCCTATCAACCATATTAACCCCTGGGTCATGGTGTTACACTTTTTATTGTTTAAATTTTGAAAATTTATTTGAATAAATAACAATGATTATATAATAATAATATTTGAATAAATAAGAATAAAATTTATTTAACTTTATTTTCTCCTTTTTACATTTAATATGGAATAATTCATATTTTTAAATCCATAAATCAAAATTTAACAAATAAAATATCTAAATCGATTAGAAAAATGAGAGGAATCCAAATATGATATCCATATCAACTTTTTCATCATGTATATGACTTTTTGCAACATATTTTTGGTACTTGCTTAATAAAAAGTTATTTTATAGATGATTGACCTTTTTGTGAAGATGTTTTTTGAAAACTTTGTCAAAACTCATGTTTATTATTTTTCCTAGCAACTAGTATACATAAAAGGACTCCATGCCAAAGGATTTCATTTTTTGATTATTTTTTCACTTTCTTTTATTTTGTTGAAAAAACGGTCAAAATGCCCGTCGTGCCTATTCATCCAAAGGGGTTGCATTTCTCAAAACTATCGATGGTTCTGTGATATAACCACTACTGGTGTATCTTAAAATAATTTTTGTAAAATTTTCAAAGCAAACTATCACACATTTGTAGTTCAAAATTGAATTACTTTCGAAAAATAGGCATAAATTCATTTAAATAGGCGAAATGAGGTAGAAACCGAGAAAATTTCTAATATTGCTGGATTATCGATAAAATATGGCCTACTTTGTGTGATAATTGGATGGGTGTCATTTTGAACCATATTCGTTGTACTTGCTTCACAAAAAATGGCATGTTTGACAACTAAAAAAATGAAAAATGTTATTTATAAACATAATTTGAAAAAACTTATTTCTGCAACATTGTTTGTCATAACAAGACACACCTATGTCTCAAATATGGGCACATTATCACAAACTATGGCATGGGGATGATCATATCTAGGTCATTTGACTCGAAACTTATACATATCTATAGATGATTGACCTTTTGTGAAGAAGTTTTTTGAAAACTTTGTCAAAACTCATGTTTATCATATTTCCTAGCAACTAGTAAACATAAAAGGACTCCATGCCAAATGATTTCATTTTTTGAGTATTTTTTCACTTTCTTTTATTTTGTTGAAAAAACGGTCAAAATGCCCGTCGTGCCTATTCATCCAAAGGGGTTGCATTTCTCAAAACTATCGATGGTTCTGTGATATAACGACTACTGGTGTATCTTAAAATGATTTTTGTAAAATTTTCAGAGCAAACTATCACACACTTGTAGTTCAAAATTGAGTTATTTCGGAAAATAAGCATAAAGTCATTTAAATAGGCGAAATGAGGTAGAAACGGAGAAAATTCCTAATATTGCTGAATTATCGATAAAATATGGCCTAATTTGTGTGATAATTGGATGGGTGTCATTTTGCACCATATTTGTTGTACTTGCTTCACAAAAAAAATGCCATTTTTGACAATTAAAAAAAATGAAAAATGATATTTATAAACATA
Source organism: Poa pratensis (assembly GCA_947311845.1). Classification (NCBI taxonomy): domain Eukaryota; kingdom Viridiplantae; phylum Streptophyta; class Magnoliopsida; order Poales; family Poaceae; genus Poa; species Poa pratensis. The sequence goes on along the minus strand of CAMZMU010000041.1, from coordinate 156,804,113 downwards.
ATTTGAAAAAACTCATTTCTGCAACATTGTTTGTCATAACAAGACACACATATGTCTCAAATATGGGCACATTATCACAAACTATGGCAAGGGATGATCATATCTAGATCATTTGACATGAAACTTATACATGTCTATAGATGATTGACCTTTTTGTGAATAAGTTTTTTGGAAACATTGTCAAAACTCAGGTTTATCATTGTTCCTAGTAACTAGTACATATAAAAGGAGTCCATGCCAATTTGTTTTACTTTTTGAGTATTTTTTAACTTTCTTTTATTTTGTTGAAAAAATGGTCAAAATGGACGGCGTGCCTGTTCATCCAAAGAGGTCACATTTTTCAAAACTATCGATGGTTCTGTAATACAACCACTACTGGTGTATCTTAAAATGATTTTTGTAAAATTTTCAGAGCAAACTATCACACACTTGTAGTTCAAAATTGAATTACTTTCGAAAAATAGTCATAAAGTCATTTAAATAGGCGAAATGAGGTAGAAACCGATAAAATTCCTAATATTGCTGGATTATGGAAAAAAATGGCCTACTTTGTGTGATAGTTGGATGGGTGTCATTTTGCACCATATTTGTTGTACTTACTTCACAAAAAATGCCATTTTTGACAATTAAAAAATGAAAAATAATATTTATAAACATAATTTGGAAAAATTCATTTCTGCAACATTGTTTGTCATAACAAGACACACCTATGTCTCAAATATGGGCACATTATCACAAACTATGGCACGGGGATAATCGTATCTAGATCATTTGACTCGAAACTTATACATGTCTATAGACGATTGATCTTTTTGTGAAGAAGTTTTTGGAAACTTTGTCAAAACTCAGATTTATCATTATTCCTAGTAACTACTACACATAAAAGGAGTCCATGCCAAAGGATTTCACTTTTTGAGTATTGTTTCGCTTTCTTTATTTTTTTGAAAAAATGGTCAAAATGGACCATGTGCCATAGTTTGTGATAAAGTGTCCATATATTGACACATAGGTGTGTCTTGGTATGGCAAACATTGTTGCCAAAAACAATTTTTAAAATACTATTATAAATATCATTTTCCATTTTTTAAGTGCCAAAAATGACTTTTTTATTAAGCTAGTACCAAAAACATGTTGCAAAAAGTCATAAACTTGATGAAAAAGATGATATGGATGTCATATTTGGATTCCTCTCATTTTTCTAATCGATGTAGACATTTTATTTGTTAAATTTCGATTTACGGATTTAAAGATATTAATTTTTCCATATCCGATAAAAAATAGGAAAAAAAAACATAGCTATGCCGTCGGCATCGCCCTGTGAACCTATGCCGATGGTTTTGCCGTCGGCACAGTCTGGTGTCAAATCTATGCCGACGGCTTTACCTATGCCGACGGCCAGGGCGACAGGACGGCCTCGTCGGACCCTATGCCGACGGCTTTTTGTCGGCGCCGTCGGCATAGGCTTTGGCCGTCGGCACAGACCCGCGTTCCTGTAGTGAATAGAGGTACTCGTCTCACCACATCCTCTAGACGCATGCACGGTAAAATATCTAAAATGGACTACAAAAACTCCCATAGAGTTTCTCCCGGTACCTCTAATTCCGTGACGGAAAATCCAAGATGGTTGTCACCCTCTGCAACAAATCGATAGAGCATTATTCAACCAGGCGGTTACGACCAGCGAAACTATAACCAGAAAGGGAGTAGCAAGTGACCAAGTGTATGATGTTTATACGTAGAAACTTACCCGAAGTTTGTTAGTTATATATTCGAGAAGAGAACAAGTAACTAGGGTTGGTAAAAAGAATAAAGATATTAGGAGCCTCTTTGATAGAGTCCATGAAGTTGGACCATGTGGAGACTGCAACCTCCACCAACTATTCTTCGTCGACATCATCTCTCTTCTTAGTGTAGGGAGGAGAAGATTGGCATAGAGGGTAGTGGGAGCAGGACGTCTTCAAGTGCCGTGTGTGACGCTGCAAAAACCCTGAACTTGTGCCACATTACCTTAACCGGCTGATGAGTTCCAGGAACAAAGTGGAACTTCAATCAACATACTGATTTCGTGGTCCAGTTGTAGTAAGTAAAGTTCTTCGTGTGATTAGTGTGAATGAATGAAAAAAGTAGTAACATCCCAGGTGCGGCTCTTTGCTAGCCAGGCTCATCACCTTTTGACCAACCATCCCTCTCCTGTATATTTCTCTCTCTATACATACCAATATCATGCTCACCAGAAGGGCATAGTTAACACATTTAATATGGTTGGTGCAGGAAAACACAGAGAGTAGATGCACCAGCCAGCTGCGCTCCATGCTCGATCAGGTCAAGATCGCATGGGTGGGGGTGGTGAGGGAAGAGCTGCGTGCCTGCGTCAGAGAATGAGAAGTCGAAGAAACTTGCAGTGGAACCGGAACTAATCAGTACACTGCATATGGTATGGTAAGATAACTTTAGAGTATCACGCTAATGAATATGTATGCTCAACTACAAATTACCAGCAGCATGCCTAATTGTTCATTGATCGGAAAACCAGATACTATACCAACAAAAAGAATCCCATAAATGGTGATAATATGACATCTTATAATATTGCTATAACATGATAAGAAAATGGACAATATTGAGAAGAAGCAAATATTCAACAAATTAGTTTATCAATTCAGATAGTAGCACTAACAACTAAGCTATACATCTTTTCTTGTATTACAAAATTTAATGAAGGGTTGTTTGAAGGTCTAGTAAGAAATATCTCACATAATTTGAGGTAAACGGCTAATAATGAAACAAAAGCAAGACACACAGACTATCATCTATCCAGAGTATCTCATCCAATATATGCATAATTGTGTTACTATTTTTTTGATAAAGCATAATTGTGTTACTTGCAACCACATTAACTATTCTACCGCTTCCTCTTCTTGTCCTTTTGACTGGATGGATGTTTGATGGCGATCTCATTCATAAGAGAGGGATAGGTCATTCTTATATGCTCCCAACCATCATTCGCCATTACTTTTTCTAAACACGGAGGAGATTGGACTTGGATAAACTTGAAGCACGCCTCTTTCAACCCGTGGCAGTAGTGCTGCTTAGCTAGAGTAAGAGTGGACACCACGGAGCTCACACCTATGTGTTGAGACAACCGCTCTTCACATATGAGCTTGAGGCGTTGGAAATGATAAATGTCTGCCGCTACCAACAAGTTTTGTAACCATATTACATACTCCAGGTCTTCCTCTTCGTTGCATTTTTCCACATCTTGTGCACTGTCGTCCTCCATAAAAAGGCATACACCTGTGTAGATAAAGCTTTTTTTAGAAAAGGGCGCATCGGTTGATGCATGCGGCTTTTATTTTTATTAATCAAGTATGTCTTACATCCGAATTACATCAAGGGTCGCATAAAGTTGCGACATGAATCAACCAAAGAAAAACCCACTGGACAACAAGAAAATGACTCTGCATCAACATGTTATCCTAAGATCAGAACGCCAGCTGAACTTGGCAAATAGATCCGACGCGACCGATTCCAGGCAGCTGCACCCAGAATAGGACCACGTACGGATCCAGTGTGTAGCCATAGGGATAACCTGCATAAATGAAGTTTTCTTTGCCCTGTTAAAAATATAGTCATTTCGGATGTTCCACATAGCCCAGAGCAAGGCGCATACACCCACACGGATTTGAATCTTCTCAGTTTTCGAAACTCCATTTAACCAATTGCCAAACATATTTCATATGGTTTCTGGTGGTTTAATATTAAAGGCCATATGAACAATATGCCAGATCATTTTTGTAAGTGGACAAGATATGAATAAATGTTGAATTGTTTCATCTTGGTCACAAAAACAACATTTTTTACATCCATTCCAATTCCGTTTGGCTAAATTATCTTTTGTGAGGATCACTTTTCGGTGTAAGAACCACATAAAAATCTTTATTTTTGGAGGTACTTTCATCTTCCATAAATATTTACGGAGAAACCTTGTATGATCACTCATGAAATCAAGGTACAAGGATTTGACTGTAAACATGCCGGTTTTGGTTAGGTTCCACTTAAAAACGTCTTGTTGATTTGTAAGGTGAACCTGCATTAGTCGGTTTACTAAGTGTAACCATCTTGTCCACTTATTTCCCGTAGGTGTCCTCCTGAAACCTAGGTTTGGTGGGGGCGCTTGGGACAGCACATCAGCCACCGAAACTTGTTTTCGATGAACGATATTATAAAGGGAGGGATATTGACTAGCAAGGGGCTTGTCCCCCAGCCAAGTATCCTCCCAGAACCGGGTCTTCTCACCATTTCCTACGGTAAAAGAGCCCCTATCAAAAAACTCATCCTTTACCTTCATTATCCCCTTCCAGAATGGGGAGTCGGATGGTTTACTCTGAATTTGCGATAATGATTTTGAATGTAAGTATTTATTTTGAATCAGTTGTTGCCATACCCCACCATCTTCGGACAAGATTTTGAAAAGCCATTTGCTTAGTAAGCATTTATTTTTTATTTCTAAAATCTCAATCCCCAGCCCTCCTTGGTCTTTTGGTCTACACATGGTATTCCATCTTATTAGTCTATATTTCCGCTTGTGGCCATCACTTTGCCAGAAAAAGCGTGACCTAAAAAAATCCAATCTTTTTCGTACCCCTTTGGGTATTTCAAAGAAAGATAACATGAACATAGGGAGGCTTCTTAGGACCGAATTTATCAAAATTAATCGGTCTCCGTAAGGTAATAATTTGCCAGCCCAGCTTGCCAACTTCTTCTCAAACCTGTCCTCAATGGCCTTCCATTTGGCATTTGTCAATTTTCGGTAGTGAATTGGGATTCCCAGATATCTAAATGGATAAGACCTTGATTCGCACCCAAAAAGAGTTCTATATTGATGTTCTACTTCCTTTGCTTTGCCAAAACAGAAAATTTCACTTTTGTGGAAGTTAATCTTTAACCCCGAAAGCTGTTCAAAAATGCATAGATTGAGCTTCATATTAAGTGCTTTTTCCATATCATGCTCCATAAAAAGAATAGTGTCATCAGCGTACTGCAGTATTGATATCCCCCCATCTACTAAATGAGGTATAAGACCATCAACCTGACCATCTTCCTTGGCTCTTGCTATCATTATAGCAAGCATATCAGCTACAATATTAAAAAGAATCAGTGATAAAGGGTCACCCTGCCTTAAGCCTTTTTGAGTTTGAAAATAATGACCTAGATCATCATTTACTTTGATGCCCACACTTCCTTTGCTACCAAAATGTTCTATCCATTTACACCACTTAGGATCAAAGCCTTTCATACGCAGCACTTGTTGCAGAAAAGGCCATTGTACTTTATCATAAGCTTTTTCAAAGTCGATTTTTAATAAAACCCCGTCCATCTTCTTCCTATGAAGCTCGTGGATGGTCTCATGAAGTATTAGAACTCCTTCTAGAATATGTCTACCGGGCATGAAAGCTGTTTGAGTTGGTCTAATCACCTTTTGCGCGACCTCCAAAATTCTATTTGTTCACACCTTGGTGAAAATCTTAAAACTAACATTTAAGAGGCATATTGGATGGTATTGTTGAATTTGAATAGCATTGTCATTTTTCGGTAGGAGAATAATGTTGCCATAGTTCAGTTGAAAAAGCGGTAACTCCCCCCGTTGAAAAGCTTTAAACAGATTCATCAAATCTTTCTTTATTGTTTCCCATAGTTTTTGATAGAACTCAGCCAGGAAACCATCCGGTCCTGGTGCTTTGTTTTTTTTCCATCTGCATAATTGCATCATACACCTCCTTCTCTGTGAAGTCAGATGTAAGTAGCACGTTTTCCTCCGTTGAAATTTGCGGGATATCGGCCGTTTCAGTCTCCACTAATGAGACAGAGTGAGTGGCTGAATTTCCAAACAAGTGTTTGTAGAAGTTTGTAATGTAGTTCTTGATATTCTCCTGCCCTACAATTGTTCCTTCATCTTGTTCAAGTTGGAAGATACGTTTCCGTCTATGTTTCCCATTTGCGATCAGGTGAAAATATTTTGTATTATCGCCACCTTCCTAAATGTGCTTAACTTTGGCACGCTGTGCCAATTTAGCTTCTTCATCTCTCCTCAAAGTAGCTAACTTTTGGTTTGCTTCTCCAAGAGCTTGTCTCTCGGTAGAATCTAAAGGTGTAGTCTCAGCTTTGATATCGAGAGAATCAATAAGGTTGAGGACCCTTTGCTTCTCTTTCTTATAAACTCCACTAATATTTTTAGCCCAACCTCAAAGAAAAGACCGGAGATGGCGAATCTTGTTTTGCCACACCTCCATAGGAGTATTGCCACACGAGATTGATGTCCACTCTTTGGCTACCAACTCGAAGAAACCATCCTTTTTAAACCACGATAATTCAAAAGAAAAATGCGCTTTATTGCCCAGGTGAGCTTGTTCTCCTGAGTCAATAAGTAGTGGTGTGTGATCAGAACCCGCCCTGGTTAAGGCTCTAACCGTGACCAAAGGAAACTTCTATTCCCACGACACACTAGCTAAAATTCTATCTAATTTTTCATAGGTTGGATTCGGTCTACGGTTTGCCCAAGTAAATTGTCTACTCGAGAGATCAATTTCCCTTAGGTCTAAACTTTCTATGACTGCATTGAAAATAAAAGGCCATATGTCATTAAAGTTATCATTGTTCTTTTCACTTTGTCTCCTAATGATATTGAAATCTCCTCCTACCATAATTGGTAAAGTTTCGACTTCACAGGTACGCACCAACTCAGCTAAAAATTCTCCTTTTTGAGCATCTTGAGCCGCACCATAAACAGCTACCATTACCCATTCAAATTTATCAAATTTAGATACCAAGTGAAACTTTACACATCTATCTCCTGCCGAAATTTTTCTAACTTCTATAGTTTGCATGTTGAAACCCACTAGAATACCCCCTGACCTCCCTTGTGGAGGTAGACAGTACCAAACGTAATCGAGATCTCCTGCAAGATTCCGAAGAAAAGGTGCTGTAAAATTGTATCTCCCGGTTTCTAAAACCGCAAAAAGTCTAGCTTGAAATCGCGAATAGTTTCCGAAACAACCATATGTTTCGCCGTATCTCTGAAACCCCCACTGTTCCAAAAACTTCCTTTCACCATTGTTTCGCTTTTAAATTTAAACGAATACTACGCCATACAGTAGAGGAGTCGTACTTCTTTTTAATATATACTCTCTTTTTCTTTATTATCGGTGAGACCAGGTCCTCGTGACCTTCACAGTCCGACAATTCTTTATTAGCAAGGTCACTACTCAAATCTAAAGCTTCATCAATAACTTGCGTACCAAGTGAAGTTTCCTTTTGTTTCTCTTCCTCCTCATTTCTTTTTATTATTATAAGTGTTCGGTTCAAATCTGTTTCTTTCAAGTTAGCTACGGATTTATTCACCTGACTAGGAGAACACCCCAAAGAAACCCCTAACTTTTTAGCTCTATGAACTACAACATCATCTGAAAAAGAGGCAATAGTAAATTTGGATATAGATGATGATGTACCTGGCAGATCGAGATCGTCATGTTCCTGAGCCCTCTTTTGGGCCCTGGCCATCTGAGTGTCATCCGCATTGGCTTGAGCTCGCACCCGCGCACTTGAGCGCACGTCCTTTGCACAAGCCTCCGGAATACCACCATACGCAATGATCTCCTCCTGCGAGTATCTCCCTCCTAGGAACACTCCTGTCCCCTTGCTAGGTGATAAAAAAGATCCCCCGACTGTCCCATTAGTGTGTAAGTCTGGTGTGGCAGCTGCATTTGCACCCGTGATCTGCACTCGTTTTGCAGAAGCAGGAGACAGCTAAGCAAAGACTTGAACACTTTTGAGTCAATGTCTTTGATGTGTATAACAGATGACGTAGTGCCTTCCTTCATGGGCCCAAAGAGCTGCGCCATGAAGACTGTAGACCGGGCTGCAAGAACACAACGATGTGCAACAAACGTCTCGCCGTTGACCTTGAATGTGACATCAGCACCCACCTTATTTTGAAGGAGATTGTTAAAATGCTGGCCAATGTCAGTCATTGTGGAACCCGTGGAAGTGTTGGGGTCACTGCGAACCTTGATGTCACACCGGATGGTGAAACAGTCACCCTTCAGATTAGCTGATCGCTCAAGGGAGAACATACATGATCTGGTTGCACTGATGTACATCGGCGTTTGCTTTTCGACCTGATCGACGAAACTAAAATCGAACTGGGCCTCCACGGGCGGCTGTACATCGTCCTCAAGGCAGAGGTAGATAGAAATAAAGTCAGCACACTCGGGGCTTTCACCGTTAGGGTCGTACTCGATGTACCATCGATAGCCTCCTAACATTGAAAATAATTTTATTTTTGCCGACGACAATGCCGTCGGCGTAGGTGAGGCTGTAATGTTTCCTATTCTTAAAAAATCGTCTGAGATTAGCTATGCCGACGGCAAAATTTTAGCTGACGGCTACCGTCGCCTTATATTAGCTATGCCGACGGTTTTTTTTGTGGGCTGTCCGCGTTGGACACTTTGCCGACGGCCCCGAAAAAAAACCGTCAGCATAGGTTGGGGCCGTCGGCATAGATGATCCCTCCCGTAGTGCGGTGCTGATGGTCTTGCCGGTGGGTACCTCTTCATTGGTACGCGAGTAGCCTTGGACCAGAAGCAGATGGTACCCGCTTTCCGTGCTAGCATCAACGGCCGACACGGTGGAGAGCTTGCCGTCAGCGATGATGGATACACCGGCGAAGGACGACGACATGACCGAAGTGGGGATCGATGATCTTGTATTTGTAACGTCGCAGGTAGCGCTGGTAATCTAGCAGATGCAATCACGACGAAAACAGCATGTTGGCTCGTACTGGATCGATTGTGCAAAGCTGGGTCCAGAACGCAAGACGCGCACCGGAGATTGATTTCTTTTTCACGTACGCCACTGCCGACTCGAGAACTACTACTCGTGGTCGTGGACTAAACGAACTCCCTTTCCCTAGCGTTTGAATCGTGCCCTACTAGCTTGCAGCTTGGAGTACTTTCCAAGTGTATATCCCACATGAGCTGCTCTTGCCTCTTGGTGAGGTGTAACAGGAGTTTGTGAATTGGTTGCGCTTGTGATTGCATTAGTTGTATTGTACCCAGTTTGAGCCCTCCTTGTCGATCGTGTTTGAGTGGAATTCTGAAAGTTTCTTAGCGGAGTATATACTCCTTCCGTCGTTGAAAGAGTGGACGTTTGGGGTATAGTATTTTTCCACAAAAGAGTGTACGTCTACACTCTTAATGCACATTGTCTCTAATCCATTAATTTTTAATTGACTTATGGAGCAACTTGTGATTTAGCTATTGGCTGCATACTTACTTGAGTCCATTGGGTTACTATCTTAATTACTGCATGCGCGATACATTCATTTAATGACATTCTCTCAATGGTTGCATGCACGCATGGGGATACTACTTTTCTATATTGATTAGGTCATGGATCAAAGTCCAATGTCTTCTTGATCCATGTGTAAATCTCCAAAAGCACACTCTTTCGCGGTCGGAGAGAGTATGTAGCATTGTTCGAGCATTATAAATCATCGTAGTCCCTGAATTGGCCGGACTCTCAATCGAAGCATGCGAACATCCACTAAGCGACAAGCACCCACCCATGACGACGACGTCGTCGTTTCCCAAGGTGAAGTAGCACTAGTAGAAAACCTGTCTTTCGTCCAGAGCCGCTCTAGGCTTTAATCCCTGTTCTGGGAAAAACCAGGACCAATGCCTGGCATTGGTCCCGGTTCGAGCTGCCAGGGGCCTGTGGACCATTGGTCCCGGTTCGGTTGGAGACATTAGTCCCGGTTCGTGGCACGAACCGAGACTAAAGCTCCAGATCCGGACACGTGGCGTGCCGCGGAGCTTTAGTCCCGGTTCGTGTCTCGAACCGGGACTAATACCCCTCCCAGCCAGCTTCTCTCCTCTGTTTTTTTTCTGCTTGGATGTGTGGAAAGTGGGTGCTAGTTTTTTTTTCTTTGCTACGCACAAGATGTGTTCGATGAAATGCCCGAGCCACACTTAAGTTCACACAAAATGATATCCTCGACCGAGGTTAGCAACCTTATCTTTTTTATCTGTAATTGATACAAAAATATTGCATGTGTCGATTTACGGTGGTCATTTCACTATTCAAGATGTTATTGTAATGGTATTTGATAAACTTAATTATATGATGCAGATGGATGCACGGATGCGATGGATGTACGGCGAACGATGCAGTTCCGATTTTATTGCAGGCCTGCATAAATTTATCGATGTGGCTGAGGCAAACTAAGTGGATAATTTTATGCCTTGTCCATGTGTTGACTGTCGGAACATCAGGGAGTACTCTAACTCGAAAACCATTCAAAGCCACGTGCTTCAGAGAGATTTCATGCCCAGCTATAATTGTTGGACCAAGCACGGAGAAAGATGGGTTAGGATGGAAGACAATGAAGAAGAAGAGGATGATGACAACTATCCTATGTTCCCTGAAGAATACGGTGATACTGCAATGGAAGACAATGAAGAAGAAGGAGGTGAACAACAGGCATCAGATGAGCCCGCTGATGGTCTTGGTCTGGTAATTTCTGATGCAAAGCGAGAATGCGATACAGAAAAGGAGAAGCTAAAGTTGGAGGCCATGCTAGAGGATCACAAAAAGTTGTTGTACCCAAATTGCAAAGATGACAGCACAAAGCTCGGTACCACACTGGAACTGCTGAAATGGAAGGCAGAGACTGGTTTATCTGACAAGCGATTTGAGAAGTTATTGAAAATAATGAAGCCGAAGCTTCCACAGGACAACTAATTGCCTGAGACTACATACGAAGCAAAGAAAGCTATCTGCGCTCTAGGATTAGATGTGCAAAAGATACATGCATGTATTAATGACTGCATCCTGTACCGCGGTGAGGAGTACGAGAATATGGATAAATGTCCGGTATGCAATGCACTGCGGTACAATATCAGACAAGATGACCCTGGTGATGTTGAGGGCGATGACGAGCCCCCCAGGAAGAGGGTTCCTGTTAAGGTTATGTGGTATGCTTCGATAATACCACGGTTGAAACGTCTGTTTAGAAACAAAGAGCATGCCAGGTTGTTGCGACGGAACAAAGAAGAGCGTAAGAAAGACGGGAAGTTGAGACACCCCGCCTATGGGTCGCAGTGGAGAAAAATCGAGAGAGAGTTCTCGGACTTTGCAGGTGACGCAAGGAACTTATGGTTTGGTCTAATTACAGATGGTATGAATCCTTTTGGGGAGCAGAGTTACAGTCACAGTACCTGGCCCGTGATTCTATGTATCTACAAGCTTCCTCCTTAGTTGTGCATGAAGCGGAAGTTCATTATGATGTCAGTGCTCATCCAAGGCCTGAAGTAACCCGGCAACGATATTGATGTGTACCTAAGGCCATTAGTTGATGAACTTTTGCAGTTGTGGGCCGATCCAGGTGTACGTGTGTGGGATGAGCACAAACAACAGGAATTTGACCTACGAGCGTTGTTGTTCGTAACCATCAATGATTGGCCTGCTTTTTGTAACATTTCAGGACAGTCAAACAAGGGATACAATGCATGCACGCACTGTTTAGATAAGACAAAAGGTACATATTTGAAAAAAAAGTAAGAAGGTTGTGTACCTGGGGTGTCGTCAATTTCTTCCGAACAATCATACCGTAAGAAAGAAAGGCAAGCATTTCAACGGTGAGGCAGATCGTCGGAAGAAGCCTAACCTCCCTGATGGTGATGCTATATTTGGTATGGTCAGGGACATAGAAGTAATCTTTGGAAAGGGTCCTAGCGGTCAATCTGTTCTGAAAGACGTCGCTACCGGACACGCGCCCATGTGGAAGAAGAAATCTATATTTTGGGAGCTACCCTATTGGAAAGTCCTAGAGGTCCGGTCTTCAATCGACGTGATGCACGTGATGAAAAATCTTTGCGTGAACCTGCTAGGCTTCCTGGGCATGTGTGGAAAGACAAAAGATACACCAGAAGCACGGGAGAACCAGCAACGTAAGAAACACTCATACAACAAGCAGACGGATAAAGGGCGTCAATACTTAAACAGCTACGCTCGTACCAAAGCAGAGAAGGAAATCTTTTTTGAATGCCTGAGCAGTATCAAGGTCCCGGCTGGCTTCTTGTCAAATATAAAGGGAATAATAAATATGGCAGAGAAAAAATTCCAGAACCTGAAGTCTCATGATTGCCACGAAAAATGTACGAGTACCCATTGTGAAGCTATGTGCATTCCTCAATGCTATATCTCAGAAGGTAATCGATCAAGAAAGTCTGCAAAGGCTACAGAGGGATGTGGTCCAATGTCTTGTTAGTTTTGAGTTGGTGTTCCCCCATCCTTCTTCAATATTATGACACATCTCCTGGTTCACCTAGTCGACGAGATTGCCATTCTCGGTCATGTATTTCTACACAATATGTTCCCCTTCGAGAGGTTCATGGGAGTCTTGAAGAAATATGTTCATAACCGTGCTAGGCCAGAAGGAAGCATCTCAAAGGGCTATGGAACAGAGGCGGTCATTGAGTTCTATGTTGACTTTATTTCTGACCTTAAGCCGATTGGTGTTCCTGAATCGCGGCATGAGGGGAGACTGAGTGGAAAAGGCACGCTAGGAAAGAAAGCAATGATATGTAGGGACGAGCATTCTTTCACTCAAGCACACTACACAGTTCTACAAAGTTACACCTTCGTGGCTCTGTATATCGAGGAACACAAAAATTATTTACGCTCCAAGAATTCGGGGAAGGCTGACTCCTGGATTAAAGAAAAACACATGGAGACTTTCGGCAGTTGGTTGCGATTACAGCTCATGAATGACACCACTGTCAGAGATCAGCTCTACTTGTTGGCCGCGTCACCATCTTCGACTGTATTGAATTTCCAAGGGTACGAGATAAATGGGAATACATTTTACGCGATCGCCCAAGATAAAAAGAGCACCAACCAAAACAGTGGTGTCCGCTTTGATGCAACAGACGAGAATGGGCAAAAGGACACATACTATGGTTACATAGAGGAGATATGGAAACTTGACTATGGACCTAATTTTAAGGTCCCTTTGTTTCGGTGCAGTTGGGTCAATATGGATGGAGAAGGGGTAAAGGTAGACCAGCTGTACGGAATGACAACAGTGGATCTCAAGAATCTTGGTCGTTACAAAGACGAACCATTCGTCCTAGCCAATGACGTGGCTCAGGTTTTCTATGTGAAGGACAGGTCCTCCAGACCGAAAAAAAGAAAAATAAGCAAACTAATACATCAGACGATGAGCCAAAGTGTCACATAGTTCTTTCAAGGAAAAGAAACATCGTGAGAGTCGAGGACAAGACAGACATGTCTGCAGATTATAATAAGTTTGATGAAATTCCGCCCTTCACAGTGAAAAATGACCCAAGCATCCCGTTAAATAATGAAGATGCTCCATGGTTACGGCTGAAACGATCATAGGCAAGGGACATACGTGAAGAAGGGTTCATGGCTTTTATGTAAATCAATGTAATGTATTAAACCTTTATGTGATGTGTAGTACTGTATTAAACCTTTTAGAAAACAAGTGACCATATGTAATGCATGGTTCCCGAGCATTCCAAATCCATTTTCTGTTTTATAAAATAATTATTCTAAATCTACAAACTATTAACAATTTTGTCATTTTCAATTAAAATATGGATTAACTAACATTTTTTGCATACTTTTGAATCTCACTAATGTCAACATGAAAAGTGCTTGAATTTGAATAAGTATTCCAAATCCATTTTTTGTTTTATAAAATAATTATTCTAACAGTGACCTTATATATAGCCCACCTCTCGGATATATTTGCCACTCACTCTGTACGTACTCATTGTAGTTCATTTCGTAAACAAAACATTCGGATTCCCTGCATACGTCCGACGGTGCATTTGATATGCGGGCACTCACGAGCCACCGTCGGGCTGTATGCAGAGGAAACCGTATGTTTTGTTCTATCACTTGGAAGTGCTAAAGATCTTGGAAAATGTAGAGATTGTGTTGGTAAAACTGCAGCTGATTGAAGCTTCTTACACATGCTCCTTACATAAAGGTTTAATACATTTATTGTTTCTGTTTTCTGTTTTCTGTTTTCTTCTGAGCCGTAGCCATGGAGAATCTTCATCATTTAACACACACCGCTGATCCAACGGCTCACAAGCGCAATAAATATTTGTTCAAATTTAAACATTTTTCATGTTGAAAGTCTTTTTAGATTCAAAATTATGCAATAAATATTTGTTAATGCATTTTTAATTGAAAATAGCAAAATGGTTAATATTTAGAATAATTATTTTAGAAAACAGAAAATGTTTTGGATTATTTATTCAAATTTAAACACTTTTCATGTTGAAAGTCTTTTCAGATTCAAAATTATGAATCCAATTGCGTTAACTTTGTATTGCAGCAGCCTAGCACCCCTAATTTTTGTAGAATTAATTAAGCAACAGAATTAATTAGGTATTCAAATAAAGATTGTAGCCACTTCGGTACTATAACAATTTTAATTGTCATTTGGTTAATCTAATTAAGTTGAATCCAATTGAGTTAGGTCACAAATAATCAACACTATGTAACCCTAAAAGGATTTAATTTTTAGAGTAACAGAACTTAGTCAGTAGCTAAAACTTGGTTATTAAGCTTCTGGACTAAAACAAATGTGTAGAGAATTTGGTAGATCATTTTGAGTCGAATCCAATTGTGTTGCCTTCAAGATACTAGTAGCTATCTGTACAATTTTAGATTGTTTTTTGTGAGCAACAGAGAATAATTGATGAATTAAATGGTGTGTGACTAGTACTGTGTTAGGAAAATTAAGAAATAGCTTGTTTAAGAATATTTAAAGTGTTAGCAAAATTTATATGTTAGCAAAATTAACAAATTAAGGTGTTAGCAAAATTAGTAAATTTAACTTTGTATTCACATTTGCATTCACATATCCGATTCACATTTGTATGCAAAGTTACCCAACTAAAGTTTTGTGCATTGTTCTTAATTTGCAGAAACTATGGAACGAGACGAAAATCAGGAAAACATCCTCGAGGATATGATCCGCGGGGAAGATGTTGACGATGTCACCTCGCAGTTTCTGAACAACTCCGGTGAGGGAGATGAGTCTCTCAACCGAAGAGACGGCTCCGGTGAGGTAGAACCCGACGGCTGGGGCGAGGGAGAAGCGGCGGCTTCGATGAGGGAGAAGCCGACGAGGGAGAAGCCGACGGCTCCGGTGGAACATTAAATGTTGCAAACTCCGGCGAGGTGCATATATATATTAATTAATTAAGCCTCTGCTGTCTATATACATATATTAACGCTCTTTCTTCTTTTAGCCCTCCGGATCGAGCAAATCTTCTGTAAGGACGAAACGAGGCCCAGCCAAAAAGTTGGGTGACCATGAAAGGTACAGGATCGAAAAAATCGCTGAAGACGGCACACCGACTGCTCCCCCTGATGTTGCAAAAAAAATTGTTAGGGACTACATCCCGATCACCGTTCGAGAATGGAATAAGCCAAGGGCGGGAGGAATAAGATATGTCGGCGACGTAGGCAAAGAAAACCTTTGGAAAAAGCTCATGGTTAATTTCACCCTGCCGGCGCCAGAGGTGGATCCAGATGAGGAGGATCCAAATGAGGCAGAAAAGATTGCCAAGCAAAAAAAAATCATAGAGCAAAAAGTCAAGGAGTGGGCTTTTAAGAAGATGGCCGAGCTATTCAAGAACTGGAAGAAAAGATTGCACAACGAGTTTGTGAACAAAGATAAGACTCCGGACTTCGATAAAGGGTATGAGAAGATAAGGGACGAATGGGAAGAATTTGTGGCGTACAAGAAATCGGAGGAAGCTCAGAAAAAGTCTGAACAAAATAAGGCAAATGCTGCTAAAAAGAAGTACCACCATACTATGGGGCCTGGTGGCTACGCCTTTAGCATGCCTAAGTGGGAGAAACTTGAGGCCGACCTGCTGGCTAAAGGGATCACTCCAGAGCCACACACATGGATCGAACGGGCAAGAAATTGGTTTTACGGGCATGGGGGCACGTTGGACGCAGAAGGGAAGTGCATATATAACAGAACACACAAAGATAAGCCCCTACTACCCATCGAAGGCATTAGAAATGCAGTAAAGGATGTTGAAGAGGGACGGTTCTGTCCCGATAGAGAGGATGACGAGCTCACACGCGCCCTTGGGAATAAGGAACACGACGGACGAACACGAGGCGTACCAGGCTCCAAGCCCAAGAAAATTGCGATTCCCGAGGACAGGAAGAAATTTCCTGATAGAAGCCATCAGAGGAGAAAGGAAAGGGAGGCAATGGAAGCACGCGCTGCTGCAGACCGGCTGCGTAATATAGAAGAAAAATTAAAGCAGCAGGATCAAATTGACGCACTTAGCCAGCAAGGTACTTGCGGCCAATCTCAGCGGCACATGGTAGAAGCTGCATGCGATGGTACCGGCGGCCCATCGAATCGGAAAAGCAGCGTGGCTTCCACGGAGCTCCAGGATGGTAATGATGATGCACTGACGATGGCTCCTCTTCGTCGCTACCCAGTGGATGATATCACGGAGAGCACACCTTGTGAGCTACATGTGAAAGTTTTTAACTTAACCATGAAGGTGGCGGTCGGCTATGCCGTACCAATTGGACCTAAACCAACTTTCCATTTCTCTCCGGTTCCACATGGCTACGCTGTTGTCGGGGTGGATGAAGTGATGAAAGAATTTGAGGAGCTGAAGCTGGAACACCCTGCAGGTGAAGATGGGGAGGTGGTTGAACTTGGAGAAGCCAAAAAAGGGACCATTCTATGGCCAAAGGAATTCATCGTGCTTCCAAACTGGCAGCCAAGGCCAGCGACTCCTCAGAGTAGCAATCCATCTTCGCCGCCGCCTCACCAGTCTCCAGCGCAACAGTCCTCTTCGCCGCCGCCGCCTCAGGCGCCGTCTCCGCCGCCTCACCAGTCTCCAGCGCGGCCGTCTCCGCCGCCGCGTCAGTCGTCTCCGCTCCCAAAAGGTACTATGAGGGGTAAGCGATCACCGAAACGTAAAAGGTCGCCCCTCCCAAAGTACCTCATAAGAATCTTCCCATGAGACCTTACGACTATACGGATGAGCAAAATGCCGCGATCGCAAATGCCCAAAATAAAGAGTGGTGGGCTAACCGGAAGAAGCCGAAAGCGCCAGAGTTCCCCGCCACCCCAGAAGAAAAAGCCGCCGTCTTCAAAATGCTGAAGACCCTTGAACAACCCCCGCCAAGGCTGACACCAGACTATGACCGCTCTATTCGCAAGTCGGCTGAGGCAAATAAGCAGCGGTTGAAGAGTAGTAGTGCAAGCGGGAAATCAGTTCCCCAGCTCGGAGAACAGAAAAACCAGTCGTGCCCCCCGCTCAAAGTGTTTTCCAATACCGAGGTGGGGTCGAGCAGAGGTGCAGTCGACGTCGATCCTGAGTTTGTTGCAATGTACGGAGAAGCGGCCTCTGCTCAGGGCATGTCTATTCCTCAGTACTTAGAGCAGTTACAAGAGTTCCACGAGGTAGCATACAAATACCGGCACGGGTGTACTCTCGTCAAACCTGAGCTAGTCGACGGTCTACCAACAAAAATGCGAAGATTGCATAAGTGGTACATGCGAGCCTCAAAGGAAGGGGGAAACTGGATCTACGTGGGATATAAAAACGAGCATTACGGGCATGGAGATGGCGTGATAATGATTGAATTTAGTGAATTATTTCAGTTATACCAACAAGACGCCATCGACAAATCTATCCTCAGTGCCTATTGTCTGTAAGTATTATTTCTGTAATTAAGTCTCTAGCTAGCTCAGCTCGTTCATTGCATGTATAATCTTACTCATCACTATATTAATTATGCAGAATGAAGATTCTCCAATGCAAAAGAGGACAAATCTATGACATTGGGTTCATTGACCCATATTTCGTTCATCAAAAAACTCTCCAAGGTCATTACATCGACACAGAGAATAACTTGGTAAAGGCGTTAAGGTTTTCCGAAACCAAAAGGGAAATACTATTTCCTTACAACTACGGGTGAGTGTTACTGTCTTGTACACATTCTATTTCGCTTACTCGATGTTAAGTGTATAATTGATGACTTATGCGTGCGCAGCTTCCACTTTATTCTGCTAATCATTAAACCTGACAAAGGAGTAGTACAAGTCATGGACTCGAAACGTAAACCCCTTGAGGAGTGGGCGGACATGCAGAAATGCCTCCAAGGGTAATTTCAATCATTATGGCACTATATCGGCAACTTTCCGTTCATTCCCTGGTAGCAAGTAATTAATATATAACTCTTTATTCATTTTCTTTGCCGGACAGGGCTTGGAAACGGTTCACCGCCAAGGCTAGGGGTATTTGGGCGCCGAGCTAAAATTTGAACCAGTAAATGTAAGTACTACTAGCTAGATCCGCGCATCTCTTTGATTCTAGTTTCAATACCATTATCATGCTTGATTATTATTTTGATTGAACTCTGTTCTCGTAAAGTGCTTGAGGCAGGAACATGGGAATAATTTATGTGGATACTACGTTTGCGAGTTCATTCGCCAGACGACCCAAGAGACGGGCAGCCGGTACTTAGAACAACTTGAAGTACGTAAACAATATTCACAATTTTAGTTTATTGCCATCAATTGTGTTTAGTTTCATTCATATATATTGACCCCTTCTTTAAATTAGATCGAACGGTTGCGGGACGGTCTTCTACCACAAGATCGCGTACGAGCAATTCAAGAGGAAATTGCGGGATTCTTAGATGCAGAGGTCCTAGATCCGAAGGGAGAATACTATCGGAAGGTTGAAATGCAAGGGTGAGTGTAAAAGAGATGTATATATGCATGAAACTCGTGTGTACATGTACCGTTTGTAATATGTTCGACCAAGCACGACGAATGAGATGTGTGTAATATATTCATGACGATGATGTGTAATAGTGGTTCCTTCATTGCTGTATGTAGTACCATCGAATTGAGTGCGAGATGGAGAGCCGGCGAGTGAGAGATGAGCCGGCGAGTAGTACCTGCACAGAAATATCGAAACTTGGCCTCGATGAGCCGGCGAGTGAGAGATGGAGAGCACGTCGGCGATGCGAAGAAGAGGGAGACGACGGAGGCACCGACGAGAGGGAGAGGGGGTGGATGGAGGCGCGGGCGACGGGACAAAGAGAAGTGGCCCAAATAAACCCTAAACCCTAAACCCTAAATACAAAATCATTGTTCAAAAAAAAAGTCAAAACATCAGTCCCGGTTCATATTACGAACGGGACCAATGAGTCTCCCCCCAGAATAGGCCACGTGGACACCCATTGGTCCCGGTTCGTGGCCCAACAGGGACCAATATTTAGTCCCGATTGTCCAGCCCCGGTTCGGGAACCGGGACTGATAGCCCAACCGAACCGGGACCATATGGCCTTTTTCTACTAGTGTAGGATGCGTCGTCGATCACCTCCCTGCACGCTCAACCCCTCCAAGGAAATAGGCACACCCGGCTGCATCCAGTAAATCGAACGAATACGACTGCTGCAAGCCTGCAACATGCCGCTGCTGGCGCCACGGCCGGAGTCGAAGAGCGTCACCCCCACAACGCACGCGGCCAGGAGCGACATGCACACGACGTCCGAGACTTCCAGCACAAAAAGGGGAGATCGAATCATAATTCAGGAATTGCGTGGTTGAGTGGGTATATCTGGGTAGTTTACTTCCACCACTGGTCACGGCGACGTTGGCCGCGGCGGCGCGTCCTTGTCAGGGTCGGGGAGGGGAACGAAGTGCGACGCGCAATGGTGTGCGACCGAAATGGGGATTTTCTTTTCGCAGGGCATTTTGCGGTGTGATGGAGGCTAACCATTGCCGAGTGGACGTGGCGCGTCTCTTGTGAGGCCGGGCCGAGCACGTGATGAGTTGGCCCAATGCCCAATCCACCACTTGTTGTGAGGTATTCCAGTTTTCTTTTTTGAAAGACCAGCGAATAATATCGTGGTGTGTTTACTGTTATCCTAGGCCCAATGCCCAATCCACCCATGGATGGCAATGTTGTGGCTATATATGATGATTGATATATATGGTTGTGACTTGAGTAGTTGAGTTAGTGAAGGTTAAATTTTTGAACATTTGCCATGTGGGGCGAATAACATCGTGGAGCATGACTTTGGCTAGATAATTCAGACTAGTAGATTGTGTTGAGGAATCAC
This sequence comes from Poa pratensis, assembly GCA_947311845.1. Taxonomy (NCBI): domain Eukaryota; kingdom Viridiplantae; phylum Streptophyta; class Magnoliopsida; order Poales; family Poaceae; genus Poa; species Poa pratensis. The sequence continues at coordinate 156,783,890 of CAMZMU010000041.1, read as the reverse complement.
GGTGTAGCATAATTCCACTAAAAATATTCTCTTTATTAATTTATTGTAAGTGTTACTTATTTTAATACTTGTGTACGACCTCTTTTGTAACTCATGATGTACTCTAAAAACCGATCGTGTAGCATAATTTTTGTTATAGCAAAAAACCTGCTTATTAACTCCTAGTGAGAGTTACTCGATGCAGGATACAAAATTGCATCCATATAGTGACTAGGAATTCTCTCATTGGATGATGTAACTAGACCTCTCCAAAAAGGATGGGTGCATATTTGCTACCATATATCTAGGTAGTAACATGCCCTAAGCCACTATACACAAACTCCCACAGAATAACTTCTGGTGCCTCACATTCCCGGCAAAAAACAAAAAACAAAGAGGGAGTACTAACTACTAAGACAACTATAGAGAGAGTAGCAAGCAGTTGCCTAAGTTACTACATACAATATAAAGAAAGCTACGCGATGTTTGTTAGTTAAATAGCAGAGAAGAGATCAAGTAACGGGGTTGGTAAGAAGTACACGGACATTATTGGGAGCCTCTTTGATATAGCCTATAGAGTTATACCATGTAAAGCTTGCGACCTCCATCAACTCTTCTTCCTTGAAATCATCTCTCTTCTTCAGTCTTGGAGAGGAGAAGATCAATACAGAGGAGAGGCAGAATGAGAGGAGAATGTGGGGATCGAGATAATGTCTTCAACTGCGTGGGCTCGTGTTAGGCTGTTAGCTCCTCACCACCCACGACATTGCCCCGTACCGTGCGGGGCTGCAACTCTTGTACGGTTACCGCAACTGAATCTGATGACGAACATGATTTAGGGCAGGTTAAGCATCCGGTTTAAAAATGTTGGAAGTTAATTGGGCTGAAAATTAGGCTAGTGGGACGATAATCCGGTATCAGTGTAGTCTAAGGTGGGGCGACATACATATCTCTTGTTCCTTGTAGGTTTCAAAATGGACACATGGCGGCTCCCCTATCGCCCAGGCTTTGCCGAGTGTCCGATCTTGACACTCGGTAAACACGTATGCCGACACGCCGAACATTGCACTCGGCAAATCAGCGACACGTGGCGGCTCCCGTGTTGACCACGCTTTACCGAATGTTCTGACACAACACTCGACAAATAGCCCAACCCCATTTACCTGGAACGATCGTTAGCCATTTTATTTTGCCGAGTACAACTCCAAAATATCCGGGTATAATGTTTTCCAACATGCCCAATTTTTCACACTCGACTAACACGAATTCGCCGTGTATAAGGCATACACGGTACAAATAGCGGAATCCAGCACTGAACGTTTTTAAAGTGATTCTCAAAGGAAAATTATTGTTTCTCAATTACCACGAAAAATACTCGTTCATAATTCTTAAAATAGAAACCTCCAAATAGATACACTGCTTTCTTCAATAAAAACTATAAGTTAGTTTGTACCGGAAAAGCAACTTCATCAAGTCATCTCGTAAAAAACCTCCGATGTTAATTAGTGTCGTACCATAACATCTCCTACTGATCTAGTTACCATCGCTGATACAACTCCAGTTACTGCGAATTCATTGCAGGCATGCATCTTCCCACCCACCTATTAAAATCACCCATGCCTGGAGCCTCTGCACACCACGAAGAAACTATTCTACTCTCAGACACAACTACCAAATTTCTCCTCACGGTGTTCAGCAATGGCTCGGCTCGTGGCAGTGTTCGCCGCCCTCCTCCTCGTCCTCAACGCCGCGGCCATCATCCCGGCACACGGCGGCCGCCCGCTGGAGCTCAGCAGCAGCGTGCAACTCATCAGCATACCCGCCGAGACGGTGGCCGACCCTCCGTCTTCGTCTAAGACGGTGTCGGGGCTCCATAGACACTTCGACATCAAGATGATCGAACAGCCGGCGGATGGACCTGCGGCAACGTACTATTACGGAGTCGACTGCGACTACAAAGTTCCTGTCACCGGGATGTAGTAGGCTGGGCCTTAATTTGCACGCGCATGTTTGTTCGTGGAGCTTGTGGTGATTAAGTATGTCAACGTACGACCTTGAAAATGTTATCCCTGAATAATGGTTCATAGTATATATGTTCCATCTTAACCACTTCGTGAGTCTTTATTTTCCTTCATGCGATGGTTGAATTTTTCCTTCGTGATTTGCCACGTACATATGAATCTGCCGGATGTTTTTGTTGGTTAAATTGTAGATAAGAGATCTCATAGTATGTTTTTGTTGAGCTTGTGGTGATTAAGCATGTCAACGACCTTGAAAATGTTATCCCTTAATAACGGTTCATAGTATGTTCCATCCTAACCACTTCGTGAGTCCATTTTTTCCTTCATGCGATGGTTGATTTTCCTTCGTGATTTGCCACGTAGTACATATGAATATACCGGATGTTTTGTTGGTTAAATTGTAGATAAGAACTGGAATTAGGTAGACAGCTCGTTCCTCCCAGCCTCCCTCCGACTTAGTTCATACATAGACGGCATTGCCGTTCGTTCGTTCTAATCCAAGCCGAATCGAATCGTACCTATTACAGGTCCTTAAGTACCAGAGACAAGCGATATTACAAGGCTGTTAGCGGACCCATTCATGGCTTGCAAGCCATGACGGAATCTTGCTCTCGCCCTCATCTCCTGGCCTTGCTCGTCAAAAGCTTGATCAGCCTCAGCACTCGCTTCAGGTGTCGAATGCAGAGTAGCAGAAGCAGGGTGTAGGTCTTGGTCGTTGACACCCATAGAATCTCTCCTGGTGCCTCCATTCCCTGACGAAAAGTCCAAGATGGTTGCAGCAACTCAATAGAGCATTGTTCAACTAGCAGCTACGATCAACAAAATTTTGACCACAGGGTACTAGCAAGCAATTATCTAGGAGTTGCCATGTACATATGGAGAAAGTACCCGATATTTCTACATAGTAGAGAAGAGATCAAGTAACTATGGTTGGTAAGATGTACAAAAATACATTAATTAGCAGCCTGCAACCTACACCAGCTCTTCTTCCCTGACATCATCTCTCTTTTGAGTGTCGGGAAGGAGAAGATTGACCTAGAGGCAAGTGAGAGAAGGTCGTTCGGAGAACGATGGGAGATCGAGACCTCGATCGTCGTCATGCCAGGGCCCAATTTTCCGTGACCACTCAGGTCACCTTTGTGTGACACTGCAAAACCCCTAAACCAGTGCCACATTATTATCTATACCGGAGATAAAGCCGGATTAGGGAGAAATAAGTACCTGGTTCAGAAAATTGGGGTTAGTTATTCCAAAATTAGTTCGGGCAGCGGGATAGTTAGTTACCCCTAAGCCACTGCAATGAACGATAGCACAACTTAGCTTTTCATTTTGTATATTTCTGTGCACTCCATGATTATCTCGAACATACTTAGTCTTAAAAGTATGTGGTTGCCTTGTTAATTAGTGATCAGATAGAAAAAGTGGCGTGTTCATGCACAGTTTGGCTGATGTATAATGGCATATGATCAACACTACTACTACTTTTCCTGAAAATGTTTTATGTTCCAATAACCTATGAAAGACCCGACGTCCTTTATAATAATGTTTATTTTGTGCCGATAGTACAAGTTAAAATTGTTTGGATGAATATAGTTAAGCATAGCTGAGGTATATTTATCCTTGTAGATTTTCATGTTTAAGGTATATTTATCCTCAAAAAGTATCCTGGCCCTTCATTATTGAGTTTGTAGTTAACAATAAATGATCTGAACACCAGAAAAAAGACTACAAACTTTGGTCCATGTACATAAAAGTGGCGTCTAGCCAAACGAGAGTATAATTTGTCGTCCACAAGACCAGTGAGGCTTAGGAATTCAAGTTCTAGAGGTCAAAACATTGTGTTTTCCTTCATGAATGGTGCTAAAAACATCTTAGTGAGAACGTTGTGGCAGTCCTATGTATGTAAATACCTGGACTCCAAGGCTATTTCCCAAGTCTTGGGTTGTGGCAGGATATCCTATATATGTAAATACATGGACTCCAAGATTACCTCTCAAGTCTTTTGGAACCGTAGATTCATATTTCTTTTTTGGAGCTAACATTGGATTTATATTAAAAAGAGGTTTTTCATGACATGTTTTGTGATATAAATTTAAATTTTGTTTACTAATTTAATGGTCAAATTGTGTTCTTAATCCACGTGTGTGCCCGGTAAACCGTGACAGATGGACTCCGCCATGCTTTGAGCTGGCCAACTGCCTTAAAGCAAAGCCTGCAGTTTCTAATTACCACGGTAGGAGAGTTAATAAAAGGTTGTCGCAAACTATTCGTATATAATTTTCTCTTGACCTAGATTAGTATATAGAGGAATATTAATTACCACGTGGCATTGCACGTGTATTTCTTAACTCATGCTATTAAAGTATTTTCTTGCGTTTGGTCCCAGTTTTAAAGTATGAGATGGTCGAGGGGCTCACTAACCCCATCTAGGCACCCACCTCCTGAACCTATAGTACATTCTCCATCAATCCAGCCTATATATACATACCTTTCGTTCATACATGCTCAAGTTACTTGTTCTCCTTATATAGTCCGAATTCACAGAAAATAGATGGTTTCCATTGATTTATTCTAACAAAACAGAGAGATGTCGAGTTACAAGAGCAAGCAGTATTATGCATGAGCTTGCTATCAAGAAAGCGGTGACGAGTTTTGAGGATGGAGGACATCAGGAGAAATTATTTGAGCCAACTCATCATGCCCATAAGCTTTTGATTACGACCAAGACTAGGTACGTGCTTCACGTCCGCCAAAGACCTCCGAGTATCAGGAGGATACATCTTGGACAACCCAGTTAGACTACGTTGCGATCGACTCATATGTCCGGGCCATGCCGAAGGACATATCGATGAAGAAGCGTCCTGTAGTCAAGTGCGGTGATATGGCTCTCTGGTGCATGGAGCCTTTTATTTTGAAACATTTAAAAGCGAATTTTGTAAGTTTCAAAAAATTCTACAAAACAATTCATTGTATACATATGTGTGTACAATGTACTTGAGAACTAGGAAGTGGCCCACTGGCAAGGGATGCAGTGGCTTATCCTAGCCTCCACGTTCGACTCCCGCCCGGGCGAATTTGTGTAGTTTCTCACCTGGGTTTAAAAAGTTCTGGGTGCTAGTGCCGTTGGATCTTGTTTTTGTGTGTACACTGGACTCTACATATCTGAAAATGTTTGGTGAAAAATACGTTACAATTTTTTCTATGCAAAAAGGACAAAATCACAGCCATAAAATGAATTAAAAAACTCATATCCGTCCCTCAAATTTGTATTTTTTGTCTAGGTCACATCCAAACATATATGTTGATAAAACTTAGTACGTATACATATTAGGCAACGATTTTTACTCGGACTTTTTTTTTTGAGATGAAGTCTTCAAAATTAAAGAGCTCCTTGGCATCCGGATTCCAAAAAAGGACTTTTTGCGTGTTATCTTGCTTTCTTCGTACAAATGACAGGTTGAGTCCCTCTTCGATGCCTCAAATGGCTCGATAACCTCAACATATTCATCAGCGGCCTCGATCTCTGACCTGGCGTCCTCAACCTCCTCCACCTCGGTTGCTCCTTGTCGGCCTAGACCTCGACTAGTCTCTCGCCAGCCTCGAGAGCTTTGACGCCGATGTTCAGGCCAGCAGTGCTCATCGCCAGCGGTGTACTTTTTATTATTTCCCTTTTTTTATCACAAACTCCCTCGGGCACACGGTTTGTGATTGTCCTATTTGGACTGTCTAATGGCCGGTTCTGTGATAGCGAGGCAAGAAAAAATGGAAACCGTATGTTCACTAAAATATTTTCGTCAGCAACATTCAGGCACATAATATATAACATCTCTTACGTTAGCTGTGAGTTCACAAAGAAACAGCTAGCACGTTTTTGTTCTTGATAAATGAGCTATGTTAAATTTTGTATTTAATTCCTCCTTGCAGTTAGGGAAATTAAAATGCTGTACTATATATAAATCCCACAGTAAAAAACCAACCGTTTCTCCATTCTTAACACAACACCGCCACAAGTAGTATTTATATCCATCCATGCTATGGCGCACACAAGCTCACCGGTTGCCGCATCTCTCTACCTTTCTCTCTAGAGTTCACCACTCACGGAAATACACAACCAAAATCTCCCAAAGCCCAGCGATGTCTCGTCTCACGGTGTTCGCGATCCTCTTACTCGTAGCTGTCGCGACCATCACATCTGCACACGGCGGCCGCACTCTCAAGACAGGAAGGAGTGTGAGCATACCCTTCTTGGTGGTGGCCGAGCCTTCCTCGTCGACAGCAGCGGAGGAGGACATGGCGGCGCTCCGCAGCCTCTACCCGACTGTCAAAACAGTGGATGGCCCCGTGGCATCCTACTACCGCCGAGCTGACCAAGACTACAAGGTGCCGGTCACTGGGTTCTAGATCGACCATGCATGGCCTGCGTATTTTGTTTCAATTAAGACTTCGGTTGCAAAGTGTGTGCCAACTTCGTAAACGGCCTTCAGAGTACTACGCCTGAATAATGAGATATCCATCCTAATAATTCCATTCTTACTTCGATGTACAATTATTTCCTAAGATGGTTGGTTTTGCTATAAGTGCTTTATAATCTGTATTTCGGAACTGAAATTCCATGACTTCTACAGATGCAAAATTTTAAACTTCGTCTTTATACCCAAAACAACATTTGTTTGTGATATGGAGGGAGTAATCCATACATGATTGTGAGCATCTTTTGTAAAAAATCAAATATCGCCTTTTTTGGGAGAAAAAAAGGTAATTAATTAAGGCGGACTGTAGGCCTCGCGGCCAAGCCGTACAACGCATCGACTCCATCCCCTGCTGTTCCAGCTGGATCCTTCAAAGAAAAAGAGGATTTTGTGAGAGATAAGAAAAAAATAGAACTCAAAAAAGTGTGTGGGTGTAGTGTCATGGGTTGAGTTACAACTTTCCCTCTAAAACAAAAAAAGCTCATGGTAGCTGAAGTTAAAAACGCAAACTAGTATCACACAAACGTGGATCTCTTTGTAACTCAATTCTGCCAACATTAACGACCTCCTAACTACAGTTAGAAGGTCAATACTATAGAGACTCGTTTGTGCTTTGAGATCCACCGAACTGCATGCTGGCAACTGCAATGAAAACAAAGTTTACACTTTCTAGTTCTACAGCAGAGGAGAATAAATTTCCTTTTGACATATTAATAAACTGAAAAGGACACGGCGTTTCGTGTCACGGGTGCGGATGCACCCATTATGTAAAACATTTTTTATTTTTATTTTAAAATTTAAAAAAATTCATATAAAATTTTGGATATACATCATGACATTTTATGTTAGCACAAAAAGTTTCGTGAAGAAAAGACATTTTTTGTGACCTGTGAAAAAAAGATAAAAAACAATCGCTTACAAAGTCATTTTGAAAACCCCGGATTTGTCTTTTTTGCACAGACCACAAAAAATATCTTTTCGTCGTGAAACTTTTTGTGCAAACATAAAATGTCATGTAGTATATCTAAAAAAATTATTTGAATTTTTTTGACATTTTGAAAAATGTTTTTTAAGCAGTGGGTGCATCTAGACCTATAAGTCGATATGGATTTCTGAGAGTACGTACATCAATCTAAAGCATATTAAGTACCGCATGGCTTTGCACATGTATTATTAACTCACACTATTTGTTATACTATTCTTGCACCCGAGATCTTGATCTTTGAATATGAGATCATCGTGGGGCTCACTGAACCACCTCCAGCGGTCCTATATTTTTTCTAACTCGGTCGATCCAGCCCATATATACATCTCTCTTCCACTCCTACATGCCCAAGCTGATTATTCTCATTATATAGTCCCAAGTCCAAGCTTTACACTATTGTCTAAAACCTACCCATATGGATGGTCCCGATCCAATGATACTAACAAAGGAGATATAGCGAGTTAGAAGAGCAAGAACAATCACATATGTGCTTGTATTACGAAAACGATGACGAGTTTTGAGAATGGAGGGCAACAAGAGAAATTATCTTAGTCAACCCATTGGATCGGTAAGAACAAGATATGGAGGCAGACTAGGCACATTCTTGATGTCTACACCGGTGCTTCGCGTCTCATTGACCGCCTACTCGCAACATATTTAGGACGATACATTCTGGACAACCCAGATTCTTGACACCGACTCATATATACATACGGGTTACGTCGCAAAAAAGATGTTCAGTCTCTTCTCATTTTCCTCATTTTACAGCTGTCTTGTTGAGACGCTATTTCTTGTCGAGGTTCTTTGCAGTGACCAAAGTTTAAAATGGACAATATAAGACACTATAATAGACATTAACAATGTAGATAATTTTAAAGGTTCACAAACATAGTTGAATCATCAGCTTGGGCTTAGAAGAGAATGCAGCATGTATTTCAACGATCAACTTGGGCATAGAATCATCAACTAAGTTTCTTATAATAGTCATAATTTGCCTTTCACCATGATTAAGTTATCTACACATTTATTTGTATCGGTGGTCAACTTCCGCAGCAGCGTATGCAAGATAGCAACAATGCTTGACAACTTGATACCACCGGAGGCGACTGAGCTAGGCAGCGAGATTTTCATAAACCAGATCTCATATGCTTATGTTTTGACAACAAATCTGAAACAAAGACTTTAGTATTGAGACAAGCATCTTTTGTTACACTACTTGGTTTTTACAGTTACTAAGTAGTCTATGTCTAGCGCACCAAAAACTTACCGAATTCGTGGCAACTCAGATATAGCTATAAGACAATTTTCACAATAGAGGTTGGCAATTAACAACAACTCCCAATCGCCAACCCCTCGGGCACAGTGTTTGCTAAACATGCTCTATTTGGACCGTGTGTGTTAGCCGCTTCAGTACTAGTGATTACAGGCAAGAAAACAGAAAAAGAAAACCATACGTTCAGTATTCGGCAGCTACATTCAGTTACAAATTAACTTCTCTTACAACAGCTGTAAGTTCAGAAAGAAACATCTAGTAGCACGTTTGTTCTTGTTGATAAATGACCTATATGTTAAATTTTGTAGTTAATTCCTCTTTGCAGTTACGCAAATTAAAATGCTGCACCATATTAATCCCACAGCAAAAAACCAACCGTTTCTCCATTCTTAGCACAACACCGCCACAACTAGTATTTATATCCATGTTATGGCACACACAAAGCTCACTGGTTGCCGCTTGTCTCTACCTCTGTCTCTAGAAATCTCACCACTCACGGAAATACACAACCAAAATTTCCCCAAGCCCAGCGATGTCTCGTCTCACGGTGTTCGTGGTCCTCTTCCTCCTGGCCGCCGCGACCATCACATCTGCGCACGGCACCCGCACTCTCAAGACTGGAAGGAGCTTGCGCCATCTGAGCATACCCTTCTTGGCGGTGGCCGAACCTCCTTCGTCGACAGCAGATGAGGACATGAGCATACCCTTCTTGGCGGTGGCCGAACCTCCCTCGTCGACAGCGGAGGAGGACATGGCGGCACTCCGCAGCCTCTACCCGACTGTCAAAACAGTGGACGGCCCCGTGGCATCCTACTACCACCGAGTTGACCAATACTACAAGGTGCCGGTCACTGGGTTTTAGATCGGCCATGCATGGCCTGCATATTTGTTTTCAACTAAGACTTCAGTTGCAAAGAGTGTGCCAACTTTGTAAACGGCCTTCAAAGTACTACGCCTGAATAATGAGATATACATCCTAATAATTCCATTCTTACTTCGTTGCATAATTTTTTTTATAAGATGATCGGTTTTCCTATCGGTGCTTTATTCAGTATCTCGGAATTGAAATTCTATGACTTCTGACAAATGCAAAATTTAAACTTTGTCTCTATACATGTCCAAAACAACATTTGTTTATGATATGGAGGGAGTAATCCGTACATGATTGTGAGTATCTTTTGTTAAAATAAAAAAATCAAATATCGCCTTTTTCAGAGAAAAATATAATTAATTAAGGCGGACTCTAGGCCTCAGCCGAGCCATAAAACGGGTCGGCTCCATCCCTGCTGTTCCAAAGAAAAAGAGGATTTTATGAGAGCTATAAAAAAAACAAAACTCAAAAAATTGTGTGGGCGTAGTGCCACGAGGTTGAGTTACGACTTTCCCTCAAAAAAAAAAGAAAACCTCATGGTAGCTGCCGCTAAAAATGTATACTAGTACTCACTCCATTTCTTAATGTAAGATGTTTTATCATTTTTTCAAATTCATACGTGTCAACATGTCTTTAAACATGTTTTAGTGAGTTTGTTCACTCATTTCAGTTTGCATCTAGTCAACATGTGAAATTGTTAAAACATCTTATATTTAGCAATGGAGGAAGTATCACACAAATGTGGATATCTTTGCAACTCAATTATGCCAACATTAACTACCTCCTAACTACAGGTAGAAGGTTAATACTATAGAGACTCGTTTGTGCTTTTTTTAAGAAGAAGGTGCGGGGCACAGGGGTCGAACCCTGGCCGGCTAGGGAAGGCCACCCGCCTCCTAACCACTAGGACAAGAGACCATCCGCACCCGTTTGTGCTTTGGGGTCGGACCGAACTGGCAACTACCATAAAAACAAAGCTTACACTTTCTGTAGCACAGGAGAATAAATTTCCTTTTGACATACTAATAAATTGAAAAGGAGGGAGTACGTACATCAATACCGCATGCTTTGCACATGTATTATTAACTCACACTATTTGTAATATTTTTCTTGCATCCGATCTCGATCTTTGAATATGAGATTGTCGAGCGGCTCACTGACACACCCCCAATGGTCCTTTAATTTCAAACTTGGTCGATCCAGCCCATATATACATCTCTTTCACTCCTACATGCCCAAGCTGATTATTCTCATTATATAGTCATAAGTCCAAGCTTTACACTATTGTCTAACCTCCCCATATGGATGGTCCCGATCTAATGATACTAACAAAGGACAGATAGCGAGTTAGAAGAGCAAAAACAGTCACATATGGGCCTGTATTACGAAAACGATGACGGGTTTTGGGAATGGAGGGCAACAAGAGAAATTAACTTAGTCAACCCATCGGATCGGTAAGAACAAGATAGGGAGGTAGACTAGGCACATTTTTTATCCTGGATATTGGGTGCAACCGTTTGGAGATGGTCGCGCAGGACTTCTTCACCCAATTCGGCTGGCGGTGCGCAAATAGGATTGCATGTTGATGCATAGGCGTTTCATGTTGTTTCGCCTTTTTCGCTTGTTGATACATGTCTCAACCCTTTGTGATCCTTTAATTGTAAGACCTTTGGAATAATAAAAGCAATAAAATTATCCGTATGCATCAACCTCATGCAGAGGCTAGGGTAGCTCCCCCATTTCGAAAAAGGCACATTCTCGATGTCTACAACGGTGCTTCGAGTCTCATGGGCCGCCTACTCGCAACATGCAGGACGATACATTCTGGACAACCCAGTTTGTTGACACTGACTCATATATACACATGTTGAAAGAAAGATGTTCAGTCTCTTCTAATTTTCCTCAATTTACAGCTGCCCTGTTGAGGCGCGTTGTTTCATGACTCGATTGGCTTGTCGAGGTTCTTCGCAGTGACCAAAGTTTTAAATGGACAATATAAGACACTAGAATAGACATAGACAATGTAGAGAACTGTAAAGGCTCGCACATAGAGTTGAATTCTCAACTTGGCTTAGAAGACCATGCAACATGTATTCCGGTGAGCAAATTTTTTCGGAAAGGGGAATTTAATCTGAGCTCTGCAACAATTGATGTGCACAACCTTTTATATTGTAGTATTTCGAACTAGAGCATTACAGTCCATGGGTCACAAAGAGTCGATACAAAAATCAGCACACTGCCATTTGGACATCTGTCGGGGGAGTGATTAACCCGCGACTTATTCGAATTTAACAAACAGCGACTTAAGGTTGCGCTATCATTGTTGGGCCACGTGAAAGATGGGCCAATCTCGCATCGCGACTCGATAAAGGAAAGCTCTAGAAGGTCGGTGCAAACTTGCCTTGGAAGACAAGAAAGATAATCAGGTTTCGTGTAGAACTCTTGTAACCTGACGAGACTCTGTGTATATAAAGAGAACTCGCAGGACTTAGAGGAAGAAGCCCAAAAACCCTAGCTCATACGGCGAGTACCAGATCGGATCGCCTCCATTGTAACACCTCGATTATCATATCAATACCAATCTAGGGTAGGCAGGAAGTAGGTCTTTTACCTCACATTGAGGGGGCCGAACCTGGGTAAATCTGTGTTGATCTTTGTTCCTGCGATCCCAAGCTCGGAGATGCTTGACTCGCGTAATCCCACACCTACGAAGTCATCCATGACACCTGACGTGACAAACCCACGACAGTTGGCGCCCACCGTGGGGCCTGCGGTCAAGAGCGTCACGTTCCGCGCAGGATCCATGAAGGGAGCTGAAGATCTTTTGTTGGCCGTATCATCACGGTCAATGGCACACCCTCATTGACGATTCAAGCTGGGGGCCGGAAGCAGATTACTTAGAGACCGGCCACGTCATCCCGTTTGGATCCATCAACATCTTCGTTGGCTTCATCGGTGGCAGGTCCATTAGCTCGGTCCAAGAAGGCGACTCAGTAGAAGAAGTCGCCGATGATGGGGAAGAATCCATGGAAAGCATGGACTCGCAAGAGTTTGGGTCCATTGTACCTGCCTTTGAAGAAAGTTGCTGGGGTTGCCCACCAGAAATCGCATTATCACCAGATCGAGAGACGGCGCAAGTCGCGGTTTACACGACCGGAGGAGCAGGTGCATCAGGAACTGCTGGAGAAACCGAGGCATCGGCACCCCCAAGCAACCCACTTCTTGTCCCTGTGTCAGCCACAAACGCCGCCCTCCGTGCAACAGAAATTGAGGCCGCCAGGGCCGAGCTCCTGTATGAGGTTCGAAGGATGGAAGAAGAGCGCCGCAGGCTCGATCAGATAAACCAAGGAATCCAACAGGAGCGGCAAAGAGTAGCCGCGCTGGCTGCGACTCAACGACAGGTTGACTCGCAAACACAACTGCGCGCGACTCAACCAACAGTGGAAATCCCGCTTACTCCAGCCGGGAGCGGGAATCCAGACAGTTGCGGAAGGATGGGGACCAACAAATCAAGAGACCCAGCAACAACCAAGGAGGTTTCACACCCCGCAGGGCCATTACCAAAACCCTGTCGATAATATGTATGCTGCGGCTAATATCTTGACTCAGATGGTACCAACAGGCGATGACCCGGTCAATGCTGAGGCGCGGCGCGCGATTCAGATGCTAAGTACAGCAGTCCTGCAACAAGCCAATAGGGCAGAAGCCGAAGACAGCTGCCCCTCGTACCAGCCAATCACAGGATTGCAGCAGAAAGAAGCGTCCAAAGCAGGCCACCAGAGAACATATCAGGAGTCGCACAGAGGCAGCAGGAGCAAGTCGCAGAAGCAGGCGAATATGCCAGTGATGCAAACGCGGCCCGCAGAAGTCAACAATCCAACGGGCACATCCACAACCCTGTCCTCGCGGCTCAAGGGCCCAGCATGTTTTACTGAAAGGATCAGATCGGAACCTTTTCCTGAAGATTTCAAAGGGCCACGCAAGGTGGCAAACTACAACGCCAGCATGGATCCAACCACCTGGCTGAACAATTACGAGATGGGGATGAGCATTTTGAACGCCTCAGAGGAAATATGTGCAAGGTACCTCAACATGATGCTAGAAGGTGCAGCGCACATATGGCTGCAAAATTTGCCTCCCAACTCTATAAATACTTGGGAGGAACTGAAGGATGCTTCGTTAAGAACTTCCAAGGAACTTGCAAACGACTCTGCAATATAGAAGATCTCGAGCGTTGTGTCCAGAAGGAAGGCGAGTCAAGTCGCCATTGGATGAAAAGGGTGGCAGAAATAATACACTCCTCAGATAATATACCACCAAGCTCAGCCGTCCTGGTAATGGAGAAAAACTGCAAGTTTGAGCCGCTGATTCATAAGCTGGGTCGCATGAAAGATAAAGTCAAGAGCCTCAGCGAGGTAATGGCTGCGGCTAACAAATATGCCGGCTCGGATAAAACCAGAGACGCGTCAGACGGAGAAGAAGAGGAGGTTGCTGCCAAAGGAAAGAAAAACTCCAACAAGCCCCAGCAGCAGCAAACAAGCCACAACAACGCGAATCAAAACAAACGCAAAAACGAAGATGGTCACTCAGGGCTCGTCGCCAATACGCGTGGAGGATTCAGAGGCCAGCGAGGAAGGGGCCGAGGATACGGCTCCCGTCCAATCAATATGGAAGAAGTTTTTAATCGGCCGTGCGACCTTCATGCAACAGGTGATGGACGGCCAGCGGACCATACCAAGGCACAATGCAACTATTACAAGAAGTGGAAAGAAGAAAGCCAGCACAACAGGGGAAATTCCCACGAAGGAAACCCTGGTACGGCTCATGACACAAATGTTGGGCAGCACAGCACGAGCAACCCCAGGCAAACGGGGCAGTATCACACAATAGTTATCGACACCTCCAAAAGGGAAGAGAAATTGAGTCGCAGGAGTCAACAGGTGAACGCCGTGATACCAGCAACGCCCAATTGGCTAAGGTGGTCCGAGCACACAGTAACTTGGAGTCGCGACGATCACCCGCCACAAGTACGGGAACCTGGCAAGTTGGCGCTGGTTGTGGCACCGTACGTAGCAGGATACAAGCTGACCAAAGTGCTTATGGATGGAGGAAGCAGCATTAATATCTTGTACTACGATACGTTCCAGCGTCTAGGACTCAAGGATTCCAGCCTGCAGCCCACGTCAACGTGTTTCACGGCATTGTCCCAGGAAGGTCCGCACAGCCAGCGGGAAAATAACCCTAGGGGTAACTTTTGGGACAGAAGAGAACTTCAGAAGCGAGTTCCTATGTTTCGAAGTGGTAAAATTCCAAAGCCCATATCACGCCTTGTTTGGAAGAACTTTTGCTAAGTTTATGGCCAGGCCATGCTACGTGTACCTACAGTTGAAGATACCAGGACCAAAAGGGGTCATCACAGTGTACGGAGATAGAGAAAAAGCGATAGAATGTGAAAAGGAGATGCGGCCTTCGCAGAATCTGCCTGTGCCGCGGAAGAGCTAAAAGGTTATAAGTCGCAGGTGGACCCAAATGACATGAGCGTAGTTACCACGCCGTCTGCCGAGCCACCAATGAAATTCAAAGCGGCCCAGGACACCAAGCAGATAAATCTTGTTCCTGGCGACTCATCCAAGCAAACCAGCATTGGAGCACACATGGAAGAAGAGCAGGAGAAGGCTCTCGTCGCTTTCCTTCAGGAAAATAAGGACATCTTCGCATGGAAACCGTCAGATATGCCAGGGGTACCAAGAGAATTAGCAGAACATAGCCTCAAAGTGAACCCTGCGGCTAAACCAGTGAAGCAGCCACTACGGCGTTTCCACGATGATAGAAGAAAGGCAATAGGGGAGGAAATAGCTCGCCTACTGGCTGCAGGATTCATCACGGAGGTATACCATCCGGAGTGGGTGGCAAACCCAGTCTTGGTTATGAAAAAGAACGGTACGTGGCGAATGTGCGTTGATTACACCAGTCTTAACAAAGCCTGTCCAAAGGATCCATTTGCTTTGCCGCGAATCGACCAAGTGATTGATTCAACTGCTGGGTGCGAGCTGTTATGCTTTTTGGATGCCTATTCAGGCTACCATCAAATCAAGATGAAGAGGGAGGACCAAGAAAAGACGTCCTTCATCACACCCTTTGGAGCTTTTTGTTATGTCAGCATGCCCTTTGGGTTGAAGAACGCAGGTGCGACTTACCAAAGATGCATTCAGAATTGTCTACATGAGCAAATAGGTCGCAACGTTCACGCCTACGTGGATGATATTGTGGTTAAGTCGCAAGTTGGCCAGGATCTTATTAGTGACCTGGCAGAGACATTCACAAATCTCAGAAAATACAACATGAGGCTCAACCCCACAAAGTGCGTCTTTGGAGTACCAGCAGGAAAGCTATTGGGTTCATAGTATCAGAAAGAGGCATTGAGGCCAACCCTGACAAGATAAAGGCCGTGATGGATCTCCAAAAACCAGAAAAGATAAAAGATGTGCAGCGACTTACCGGTTGCGTCGCAGCTTTGAGTCGCTTTATATCAAGATTGGGAGAGAAAGCACTACCTTTGTACAGATTGTTGAAAAAATCAGACACCTTCGTTTGGGATGCAGAGGCCGACGAAGCTCTAACAGCCTTGAAACATCAATTGACAAATGCTCCAGTTCTGGCGGCTCCAAAGGATAAAGAGCCCATGCTACTATACATAGCGGCAAATTCCCGTGCTGTGAGCGCTGTCATGGTTGTGGAGAGACAAGAACCCGGAAAGGAATACCCTGTCCAGAGACCAGTATATTACGTGAGCGAAGTCCTAGTGGCAGAAGTTGGTGTTTGGAGTGTTCATGGCGAGTCGCAAGCTGAAGCACTACTTCCAAGAACATTCAATAACTGTGGTTAGTTCAGCACCGTTAGCAGATATCATCCGTAATCGAGAAGCTACTGGAAGAGTCGCTAAGTGGGCGATCGAGTTGGGACCACATCATATCAGTTACGAGCCCGCACATCAATTAAGTCGCAAGCCCTCGCAGATTTTATCAACGATTGGACAGAAATCCAAGTCGCTCCTAGCATGGCAGAAACCAAATACTGGACTGGAGTTGTTCTAACATCCCCCCAAGGGAGACAAGCTGCGGTCTCTAGAACGTGGGACAGCAAGGATGCGAATATGGCTGCATACAGAAGAGAGGTGGACAGAATTGCTGGACACTTCACTGGATACCAAGTTGAACATATTGATCGGAGACAAACGAAGCTGCAGATGCCCTGTCTTGAGTTGGATCCAATAGACAGTCAGTCCCACCCAATGTTTTCCTGGATGAACTGCACAATCCATCAGTCAAACCTCCAGCAGAGATTGGCATTGTAGAGCCAGAGGACGATTCAACTTTAGTCGCAGCCCTGCATGAACAGCCAGGATGGACAGAGCCATACATGGCATATTTAAGTCGCGGAGTGCTGCCAGAGGATGAAATTGAGGTGCGCAAAATCATACGGTGATCCAAGGCCTATACAATCATCAACAAGGAATTATACACGCGCAGTGTGTCAGGAGCATTCCAAAGATATGTCTCACCAGAAGAGGGACGAAAAATCTTGCACGAAATTCATTCAGGCGATTGTGGCCATCATGCTTCGTCAAGATCTTTGGTGGCAAAGGCGTTCCGACATGGATTCTTCTGGTTAAAAGCATTAGCAGATGCAGAGCAAATTGTCAGAGTGTGCGACGGATGTCAAAGATACGCTAGGCAAGATCATATGCCAGCTCAAGCACTTCGCACAATACCCATCACATGGCCTTTTGCCGTATGGGGTTTTGACATGGTAGGGCCCTTCAGACGATCTTCAAATATAAAAACTCACCTCCTGGTCATGGTGGACAAGTTCACAAAGTGGATAGAAGCAGAACCTATGGGAGATTGCGAGGCTGAAACAGCAGTCAAGTTCCTGAAGAAGGTCATATTCCGCTTTGGGTACCCCCATAGTATCATTACAGACAACGGGAGCAACACCTCTGAAGGAGCTACACAGATATTTTGCACAAACAATGGGATAAGGTTGGACCTCACGTCAGTAGCACACCCGCAGAGCAATGGACAAGCTGAGCGAGCTAACCAGGAAATTCACCATGGAATTAAGCCGCGCCTTACTGAAAAGGTTGAAGCATCTCCAGGATGTTGGGTGGAGGAATTGCCAGTAGTACTGTGGAGCTTAAGAACAACCCCACTACAAGAAATATGTCAACTAGTGACTCACAAATTTGGTCACTAAAAGGTCATAATTTTTCATCTATGACCTTTTTATGACCAAAATCTGAAGGTCACATACCGAGCGTCTCAAACGGTCAAAAGTGACCTTTTTTTGAATTGGTCATAAGCATCTATGACCAAATCAGAGGGTCATAACTGTTATGACCAATTTTTTTGGTCATGCGTTGGCTGTTGTGGCCACGTCAGATCCTACGTGGCCAATCCTACGTGGCAAAATTGTGACCAAATGGAAAGGTCATAGAACAGAATCAGCCCAGTCCAGTTTGGTGCTTTATATGGGCCAAGCCCAACAATTTAGCCTTTTTTATTTTTTATTTCTTATCAATTTCTGCCAGATACATGGGCCAAGCCCAACATTTAAGCCTTTTTTTATTTTGGGCCGTGGCCTTATTACTTTTCTTTTTCGAAATGGATCCTACGTGTCAGTATCTGGAAAATGGGTCCCAATTGTAAGTTTCTAGAAAGTGGGACCCAAATGTAAGGTCCTGGTAAGTGGATTCAACTGTCAGGTTTTGGTTTGCAGGTCCCAGCTGTCAGGGTTATATTCTTCAGATAATAATTTCTAGTATAGAAACAGATGTAATAATACAAACTGAGCAAGCATGGCATATTACAATCAAACATAATTCAAATCATGTTTACAATCTATCATAGTTTACATCAGGTATCCAGCTACCAAAACCATAACTAAACATAGAAATCTAACTTGCCAACGAAGTATAACTAACTCCAATTAGCTAGTGAACTCTGAGCTTCTTCCCTTCCAACTTCTTGGTCATGGAGCTCGAGACGAAACATGATCGAATGCCAGCATCTGCATGTTATAGACCAAAATGGTTAGTACCGATATAAAAGCAAACATTGAAACAAAACAGGATTGCACCAATAAATATCACAGGAAACTCCATATGAGCTAGAACAATGCCAACAACACTATGCACTATTCATACACCTACACATTGAAATCTTATACAGAGGAGAAGCTGCATAGCCAAGTAAAAACGATATGTTCTGTTCATATAAAGATCTACCCCTGTATAGTAGCATGCCAAGATTCTATGTATCAGACCTAAACAAATAGCATATGCAGTTTCGGATCTACCCCTGTTATTTATAGCAACATGAACTTTGTTTATTTTAAGCCACTTAACTCTTTGAAAAATAATTGCCATTTTATTTCACTTTAAGAATCAAGTGCATTCACTTCTATAACAATAGCAGTTCATAAAACTAAGCTAATAGAATAGGGAAGGGATCCTCCTCCAATCGACACAAGTGCCCAGAGGTGGGATTATACCTTGAAGGAGACAGGGTACGACCCTGAGGTCCGGCAGCTTGCTGGCATCGCAGCCGGTGACTACGGTTCCGATGATCCCTGCAAGCAAGCTCGTATGATGTTACTCCAAGAAATTGCGAGCGATGTAAGCAAACAGTAGTATAGCCAGACCATGATTTGAAGAGGCATGTACACAGATAACAGTATTTTATTACTGCAGTTCTTTAAACTTTAGCTAGACTAACCAAAATAACATGCTCATGCTGATTCATTTTATATATTCATAAGGATAGAATGAAACCAAATAGCTGACAATGAAAGACCAATGCTACAACTACATAGTGTTGCTAGTAATATTAATCATCCAGTAATTCAGCTACCACTACATAGTGCCGCTAGTACCACACAGTGAATAGACAACTTTATCTGGAAACAAGGATCATGTTTAGGTTTTGCATAATGTTGTACTATTCAAATCCAGTAATTCCTCGAAGTATGAACAAAATCTACAATATTTGACCAACTGAGATGGTAAACAGTAAGGACTAACACTGGAGCATCATCACACAGTAGCAAATAGTGCAAGAAAACTTCAACGCGTCACATTAAGCAGTAGAAAATATCATCGAACTACCTTTGCAATACATTGAACTAATTTTTTGCGAGTAAATCCATTTAACTGTCAAGATCTAATAATACTAGTTGCAGATGAGTGCAAACAAACATCACTAGGCAGGTATTGCAGCAAGTATTTCTAAAAGACTATTAGCAGCAAGAATTCAAATTATTGGGGACAGGAATCAAACAACACAACGTTTTCACATTCTAAAAGACTATTCGCTAATCGCCAGTTTCTGTTTCTTCGTCCTCTTGAATGTCTTTCCTACAAAGGGTAAGCAAGTCCATTACTTTCTTGCATTCATGACATGAATACTTACACTTCACACTTCATGGTTCATCAGGACATCCAACTGTAGTTGAGCTATATTAGAATTTTCTGTCAATGCGTGCAGTAGGAATAGATTGCCAGTATGCATGTGTTCCAAGTAAGATATATAGTCTGCACTAAAGTTTGGTGATTAATGTGTGTTCATGGGGTTGTATGCATACCTACTGATTTTCATAAGTAGGTATTTATTTAGATGGTGCTTAAAATAGTGTCAGATTCTTTTTTTGCGATTAAAAAAAAGAATCAGCTATCAATGAACATAGCATACTGAAAAACCAGTCTCCTAGTTTAATGACTGCACTGGTGTTCCCATGACAGTCATCGCCGTATGCAGAACAAAACTATACTACTGGGAGATAACCAAATTGGCCTACGAAAAAGAACCAGACAAGTCGGTATACAATATAGATGAAGAGTACGTATGGTACTGAACCATCCTGTGGCAAATGTAGAGAGGAAGGGGACGCACCATCGTGGAGCAGCTGCGGCTGCTGCTCCAAGGCATCTGCATGGCCTGCTCCCTGCCTTGATCTACCGCTCAGAAGAACATCAGCAACGCCGACCTCCAGAAGACAGTGCCGAGTACGTCCGACCACCGCACCGAAGCCTAATCCCTCTCGGGCTGGCGCTAGTACTGCGCTTTTGGAGCTCGGGGAGGCCGAAACGAGATCCATCGCCAGTATTGCTCGGGGAGACCATGTCGGAGAGCTTGAGTCGGTGGAGCTCGGGCGGACATGTCGGAAACCAGCAGGCAGCAGCCACAGTCCAGAGTTCCCTAGCACACGAGGCGGCTTGGGAACCGAACGAATCCGTCGATGTGGTTCATCGCGGGATGGGCCAGCACGAAGGATGCTGAAAAGAGAGAGGGGGAGAAGTGGTTGAGGCACCAGCGCGCTGACCGGCGAATGTAGGCGCAGCAGGGGGAGGATTGGATCGGGAGGTTCCGAGGAGAGAGATCTGGATTTCTGGACGCCGCCGCCTGAGTGAGAGAGGGATCGAGGATAGGAGGGTTACATATGGGGGATGTGGTGGCGGCGGCGCTGGGTAAAAAGGAGGGACATCGCCTGGGCAGTGGGGTGCTGCGCGATCTGGAGCGGGAGAACGGGAGGAGGCGTGCGCCGTCGCGAGAGAGAAAGAAAGGAACTAGGGTTTCCGCTTTGGGAGGAGGCGACGCGCAGCTTTTATACCAGATAAGCGCGCTCTGGACCGTCGGATCACCATCTGACGGTTCGAGGTGCTCCAGTAGCTGTCCAACGGGACTAAGAGCTGGGCTGGGCCAGTTTCGACCCAGTTACACAGAATAGTTATGAAAGAAAAAAACTTTTAGGCGTTTTAGGGATTAATTTTTGTGAAGGACGTACCAAATATTTGTTGCAAAATTTTACCACAACAATTTTTTTAATAATAAAGACCAGATGTTAAGTAAAAATAACCAAATAGTTCGGAGTAAAAAGGTTTCCAATTTTCAAATGAGCACACGAAATTCAAAAAAATTCAAAATAATGGAAAACCTTCGCATAGCGTCATCATATGTGACCTAGTTACCACAAAAAATTATAAACTTGCGTTGTGGAAGTTTTACTGGAAAAGTGTTCTCAGAAACTTGCTATCACGAACGAACATTCATAGCTTTCACTATGAATGAGCAATGTTTTGGCCACATTCATGACATAGTTTGTCCGAATGAGCCCACAATTGGCACATGTGTTCTTTGTGGGATGGCAAGCAATGTTGCCGAACAAAGATTTTGACATGTTTCACAAAAAAAACCCACTTTTCATTTTTCAGGTGCTTAAAATAGCATTTTTTGTGAAGCGGGTACCGAGAAAGTCATCCAAAATGGCACCGATGATTTTTTTTCACAAAGTAGACATCATTTCATGTACAATCACCAAAAGGCATGCATTTTCGAGCTCTCTGCCTATTTCCAGCCATTTAAACGGCTTCCTGCCGATTCAGCAGGAAACAGCTAGATTTTGAACTGCAGCTGCCACATAGCTTGCCCGTTATTTTTCCTAAATTAGGTTCACAAATATCCATTTCATCATAGATATATCAAAATATCCACATGATTCAAACACTAGACACGAACGGTCACGGCCACGAATTCGACTAGATTTTCAAACGAGCACACGAAATTAAAAAAAATTTAAAATAATGAAAAACCTTCGCGTAGCTTCATCATATGTGACCTAGTTACCACAAAAAATTATAAACTTGCGTTGCGGAAGTTTTACTGGAAAAGTGTTCTCAGAAACTTGCTATCACGAACGAACATTCGTAGCTTTCAAGATGAATGAGCAATGTTTTGGCCATATTCATGACATAGTTTGTCCAAATGAGCCCAAAATTGGCACATGTGTTCATTGTGGGATGTTAAGCAATGTTGCCGAACAAAAATTTCGACATGTTTCACAAAAAACCCACTTTTCATTTTTCAGGTGCTTAAAATTAAGTTTTTTGTGAAGCGGGTACCGAGAAAGTCATCCAAAATGGCACCAATAAATTGTTTTCACAAAGTAGACATCATTTCATGTACAATCACCAAAAGGCATGCATTTCTGAGCTCTCTGCCTATTTCCGGCCATTTAAACGGCTTCCTGCCGATTCAGCTGGAAACGGCTAGATTTTGAACTGCAGCTGCCACACAGCTTGCCCGTTATTTTTCCTAAATTTCATTTTTAGGTTCACAAATATCCATTTCATCATAGATATATCAAAATATCCACATGATTCAAACACTAGACACGAACAGTCACGTCCACGAATTCGACTAGATTTTCGAATGAGCATACTAAATTCGAAAAACAAAAACAAAAAAATGGAAAACTTTCGCGTGGCGTCATGAAAAAGACAAATTTCGGTCGATTCAGTTGGAAGCGGGTCAAGTTTGAACTACGGGTGCTTCGTAGTATGCTCATAATTTTTTACAAAAATCACTTTTAGATACACAAGTAGTTATTTCATCAGAGATACACCAATCGTTTCACAAGGTTCAAGCCCTAGCTACGAACGGTCATGTCCGCCGTTTTGACCGTATTTTGAAACCATCATAAGAAATTCAAAAAAAATCATGGCATAATTTTAAAACCCAAATTTTAGAAGTAGATGTTTTCATTTCATCATGGAATAATTTAAAAACCCTGCATTTGTTTTCTTTTGCAGTTGAATTTAAAAGAATAATTCCAAAATTTTGTTTCAAATTCTTCAAAACCCTATATAAAGCAATATATAAGCTTAGAAGTATTTTGTATTTAGTTTGAATAAAAACAGTCCCTAATAGTATATAATGATAGTGGACATATTTACAAAATTTTCAAAAATTATTTGGTTGAAATTGGAGTTCAAAATCAAAAGTTATAAAAGAAAACAAAAAAGAATAAAAAGAACAAAACAAAAAGAACCAGCCTAGCCGTGCCGGGCCAGCCCAGCCGAACCAGGCCAACCGGCCCACTTGGAATAGCCTACTCGGCAAGGGATATGCAAACAAAAGGATACAAGCCCAACGGGGCCCAAGCCCAGCGATGCAATTCCTGTATAAATATAGCCAGTGCGCAAAGAGGACAGGAATCATGTGGTGGCCTAGTGGTGATGGAGATGCATGTACTCTTGTACGAGGGAAGAGGTCGTGGGTTCGAATTTGTGTCCACTCGTTTTGTTCCATTATTTCCATTTCTGTTGTATGCTTCACATGTCCTGATACGTGGGTCCCATGTGACAGCATGCCAGGTCCCATGTGTCACATGGTGGATCCCGCATGGCTGGCGGGTCCCATATATCAGCAAGACATGGCGGGTCCCACTGGTCATCTGAGTGCACAAGTTGACACATAAGCAAAATATGACAACTAAGCACGACAAGTATGCGAAACTGAGACAAGTAAGCACCACACATGGGAAAAATTGATGAGGTGGCGCCCAGTCATAGCAATGCACCACAATTTTCAAGGCTCTGACCAATTTAAAATGGTGGTAATAGGGTAAAAAGAGAGAAGTAAACCAGTGATGTCTGCTTATGACCATTTCATGTAAACAGACTATGACTTTTCTGACTAAAATGGTCGCTATGTTTTCGGGTTTGGACCCTCCCAAACAGTTTGCGACCAATTGGTTCGAAATGGTCATAGATCTATGACCAAATTTTTCAGGGTCACTGACAGAAGGTCACTAGTTGACATATTTCTTGTAGTGCCCCTAACAGATCCACAGGGTTTACACCATATTTTATGGTCTATGGAGCAGAAGCAGTCATGCCCAGCGACATCATACACGATTCACCAAGAGTTGCGGCTTACACCAAGATAATGAGATAGCTCGGCAAGACTCGGTGGACACATTAGACGAGGTTAGAGACTTGGCAGCATCAAGGTCAGCGGTATATCAACAAGAAGGCGACCTAGTACTGCGACTCAGTGGACACATTGCGACGCTATCATGCCAGACGCATCAAAACCCGCACCTTTCAAGAAGGCGACCTAGTACTGTGACTTAAACAAGATCACAAGGGAATGCATAAGCTGTCCTCTCCATGGGAAGGACCCTACATCATCAGCAAGAAGCTAAACAATGGATCGTATTATCTGCTGGATGTAAGGGAAGAAAGCAGCGAACGCCATGATTCGAGGATCGTCTCGAGGCACCTCGCCCTTGGAACGTCGCACACCTGCGACCGTACTATACATAAGAAAAGGCTAAGTAGAGCCAAACATCATCCTTTCCAGCTTTATAGCTGAGTATCATCACAGCCACTCAGGGCTAGAACTTCAACTTTGGTCGCCACCTAGGCGCGACCTATGCAACATCTGATCGCCACCCAGGCGTGATCGACCCTTGTATCAGAAACCGGCTGCCACCTAGGCGCGGCCATAAACTTTGTATCATTTCTGGTCGCCACCTAGGCGCGACCGACCCCATGTATCACCATGGATCGCCACCTACGCGCGATCCAACCCTATGTATAACACTCGGTTGCCACCAAGGCGCGACCTTATGTGTCATCATAATCAAAGCTTATCATAGTTTACCTATCATGGCCATATCATTATGTTTCTTGGGGGCTTCGTTACCCTGAAACAGCCAACTTACTGGCAATTATCAAATTTACCTTAAATTGGATTGCTACTAGCATTATGTGGCCAAAGTATTGGGGTGTGGCGTCAATCGAGCTTGATTGCCTATCATGGCCGCTCTCGACCCTGAACACACATGTTCCTAGGAAATACTGAGTCGCGCGAGTGCCCACTTAAGGATTCAGATGGCCTAACGAGAGGTCGATGTACTGCTTATAGTACGGCAACACCAATTACAATTACTTGTATCTTAACAATTGTTTTATTCATGATATCAAGTTACAGGTGACGACCTTCAAAAATCTCTGAGAAGAATTGAGATGATTATCACGTTACATCCTCTCAATCCTTGGGGGCTACATCATATTATCATCAAAAATTTGAATATGGATCGTCATCAAGTTATGAAGCTATCAAGCTACTCTAACAAAGAAGCTCACGAAGTCAGCTGATCCTCCAGGTGCGAGTCAAGGCCAATCCAGCACAATTATAAGTCACGAAATAAGGAAAAGCGCGGCCTAAACATTCAAGATCAAGAAATCCTATGAAGTTCAGGCCACGCTTGGGGGCTAATGTCGGGGGAATGATTAACCCATGACTTATTCGAATTTAACAAACAGCGACTTAAGGTTGCGCTATCATTGTTGGGCCACGTGAAAGATGGGACAATCTCGCATCGCGACTCGATAAAGGAAAGCTCCAGAAGGTCGGTGCAAACTTGCCTTGGAAGACAAGAAAGATAATCAGGCTTCATGTAGAACTCTTGTAACTTGACGAGCCTCTGTGTATATAAAGAGGACCCGCAGGACTTAGAGGAAGCAGCCCAAAAACCCTAGCTCATACGGCGAGTACCAGATTGGATCGCCTCCATTGTAACACCTCGATTATCATATCAATACCAATCTAGGGTAGGCAGGAAGTAGGTCTTTTACCTCACATTGAGGGGGCCGAACCTGGGTAAATCTGTGTTGATCTTTGTTCCTGCGATCCCAAGCTCGGAGATGCTTGACTCGCGTAATCCCACACCTACGAAGTCATCCATGACACCTGACGTGACAAACCCACGACAACATCCGCGCTGGTTACGACCAGTAAATACCTTAGATTGCCTTACATAGGAAAAATAAAAGATTGTCAAGAGAATATTGCAATCGTTCTGAGGAAACAAGAGTCCTATAATGCTATCAATAAAAGAAGGAGAAAATTATCTCTTCATTTTTCACACCTACAAATAAAAAATATACATCAAAAGGTTGGTGCTTTAATGCCCATTCAAGACAATACAGTGAACATATTGATACAATTATCTATTCTCAACTGGGGTCTGGGGTAAATGAGAAAGGCAAAAAACTGGGGTAAATAAGAAAAAATCAAAGTTGAGCAAGAGGTGGCGTCATTCTATGCACTGAGGCCAGCCTTTGTGACAAACATTCTAGAGTGAAGCCCAAAGAGGAGTTAGGCCCAGGTTCGGAGCACAGAACGTTGGAGGGCTCGGGATTCCTTTCGCATTTAGTTGTGTTCTACGCATGAGAAAGCTGGGTGCCACTAGCTAGAAGGAACCCTTTGGGAAGGGAAAACGTAGACGCACAGGACGCCACGTGAAGGGCCTACAAGGTGGAGAAATCGAAATTTGCCACAACATGGTCCAACGGCGCGTGAGCTCTCGTACGACTCTGGAGTAGAGAACAACTCTCGTAGGTCTCTTTGTTGCCATTCGCTCGTTTTTCTTTTTTATCGTACACACGAGAGAGCGGCGAGCGAGCTTGCATTCCCAGCGTACGCATGCGTTCGGAAGCTCCATCTCCTCCACGGTGTACAGATCCAAGCATTTAGATGCAAAAGAAAAAATGACTATGCTATGTACAGATACGGTATACAAACTCGGTGTACATAAAATAAAGAGTACAAATTGTACATAAATACGGTGTACAAAATACACTCGATGTACATCTATAATGATATTGGATGTACAACACCATGTTGCTACTGGATGTACACACACGTTGCTATTGGATGTACATGATGCTAATGGATGTACACACCCGTGACTACTAGTTGTACATGATGCTACTGGATGTACACTCGCGCTGCTACTGGATGTACACACCGCTACTGCTACTAGATATACGCTCACGCTGCTATTAATTGTACACGATGCTACTGGATGTATACCCGCACTGCTACTGGATGTACACACCGATACTGCTACTAGATGTATACTCACGCTGCTACTAGTTGTACACGATGCTACTGGATATACACCCGCGTGCTACTGGATGTACACGATGCAACTGGATGTGCAATCGCGTCCTGCTATTGCATGTACACCCACGCTGTTTTTGTATGTACACGCTGCTACTGGATGTACAAAGTATATAGAACAGGAAGTACAAAGTACGAGAAAAAAAGTTTCTCAAAACCTATCAACATGGGATCTACTTTTAAAAATCTCGACGTGAGGATCTCAAATATGAAAACGGTTCATAATTTTGATAAACGGTTCTCAAGATATTTCGGTTTTAAGAAATGAATCTCGAAAAAAATGCACGTACAAATCTAGGCGCGTGAGAAGGAGAAATCCCACCAAATTCTCTCGTGCTGCCACTTGTCACACATGCAAGGCCGCACAGGGGACCGCGTGAAGGGAGAACCTGACACTTGTCGACACGGCAGCGCACGCGGGGTTCTCTTCCCGAAGGGAAGCCTTTTTTAAGTGATTTCGGAAAGCTACCAAGTCTTTTTCCTTTCGCATTTTGTTGTGTTCTATTCTACGCATGAGAAAGCTACCAATACACATATACATATGTGTTGAAATATTGGGTGGTCTTTAGGCCCATTAGCATTTCCAGAAAAATCACTAAAGGCCCATGCTGTGGCAAGTGGTGGGAGTTTAGTCCCACGTGGCGGTTGTTATACAAGGCATCTCGGACCCTGCAGTGCTTGAAGCTATGGCGTGTCGGGAGGCCATGGCCTTGGCTGCTGACCTGAATCTGACGAAGGTGAGGGTGGCTTCAGATTGCCTAGAGGTGGTAAACTGCATGCAAGGCCATACAAAGGGAGATTCAGCGTAATCATGCAGGAAATAAAGCTGAGAGCAGCTGACTTCGTTGCGGCAACTTTTGTCCATGAACGAAGGGCGACGAACCGAGAAGCTAGGTCCTCGGCTTACCGTGAATACGGGCGCCATGTCTGGCTGGACGCGACTCCAGATTTTTATTGTATTCCAGTAAACATTAATGATCAATAAAGGAAGGCTGTTAATCTAAAAAAAACATGGCTAGTTGGGAGAGATTTACACCAGTTTATAATGTGAGTTCTTCTCCCACAGGTATGAGGTGTTGGTGGTGAAGAGAAAGGAGGTGTTCCACATGCGCGCTCCTCCTCCTCCGCCGCCCGCCTCGCCACGCCTCACCTCGCCTCATCACGACACGACAACGGAAACGTTTTGAGAAGTGCTCTTAAGTACTCTCTTAATTATCCCCTTAATTGCGCTTAATTGCGTACGTTTCCGTTGGCCTTCCGCCTGCGTGTGTGTGCCTATATGGCCACCGAAGCCGACAAGGAGAAGGCTGCTGCTGACAACAGGATCGCCGACGAGGCCACCGCCTCCGCTGCTGCTGCGGCTAACTGGCCTACTGGAGGGTATAACATGCTTATCCCTCTTCTGATTATTTCAATGTCTGTAGTACTAGTCATATGCGTAGATGTTTCTACTATCTGTCTACTACATAGTTTTATCATCAAGTTTCTGTATGTCATTATCACTGTTTACGTCATGTTCATGATTTGTTATTGGATTAATTTAATCGAACAATTGCCTATATACTCAACAATCCAAAAACCTAATATGTGTAGGCAATTTTCGATCCAAGGTTTTGCTGCTGCACTGAAACCAGCCCCGTTTACGGGGACATATTTTAAGCGTTGGCAAACCAAAACCACCTTATGGCTCACTGCGATGAACGTGTTCTGGGTCGCCGGTGTTACTCCCACTGGAATGATTGCTCCTAAACAGGAGAAGGCGTTAAGGGAAGCCACCGTCGTCTTTGTTGGAGCCGTTCTAAGCGTGATCGGAGATAAGTTGGTTGATGCATATTTGCATGTGTGGGTTGCCAAGGACATGTGGGAGGCACTCACATCTAAATTCGGCGCAATCGATGCTGGAAGCGAGATGTACACTATAGAGTAGTTTCACGATTACAAGATGGTTGAAAACCGTTCTGTGTTGGAACAAGCTCATGAGATACAGTGCATCGCTAAGGAGCTTGAGCTTCTCAAGTGTGTGTTACCGGGCAAATTTATCGCGGGATGCATAATCGCTAAGCTGCCTAATTCCTAGAGAAACTTTGCTACTACTCTGAAACACCAGAGGCGTGAATTCTCAGTTGAGGATGTCATCGGCCATCTGAGTGTCGAGCAGAATTCAAGAGCAAAGGACTCGCACGGAAAAGGGACCGAGGGAACTACTGTCGCCAATTTTGTATAGAAGAATTCCAACTTCCAAAACCCAAGGGGAAACATGGTGTCCAACAGAATACCGACTTCAAGAAGAAGGGCAAGAAGCCCTTCAACAAGGATAAGAAGAAAGGATCCTGCTTCACATGTGGTTCAGAGGAACATTGGGCTCCCAAGTGCCCAAAGAAGTTCAAGAAACCAGGACAGGACGCCAAGTCTGTTAACATGATTGTGAGCAACAATGAGAATGGTGCATCTGGGTACGGTAATTTGTTTACTGTATTTTCTGTTTGTCAGTCTAACGATTGGTGGATTGACATGGGTGCATATATTCATGTATGTTCTGACATCTCATTGTTTTCTTCTTATCAGATCACAGGCACGGATCCGTACTGATGGTGAATGGCGCAAGTGCTTCTATTCTTGGTGTTGGCACGGTCGATCTAAAGTTTACTTCGGAAAGGATCGTGCAGCTCAAGAACATGCAACATGTCCCCGCCATCAGGAAGAATCTCGTTAGTGGCTCCCTTTTATGTAGAGAAGGGTTTAAATTGATATTTGAATCTAATAAATTAGTTGTTACGAAATATGGACTATTTGTTGGAAAAGGCTATGAATGCGGAGGCTTGTTCCGTTTTTCCCTCGCTGATTTTTGTAATAAAGTCGTGAACAATATTCATTCGAATGTTAATGAAACAGAAGTTTGGCACTCATATCTTTGTCACATTAGTTTCGGTTGTATGACGCGGCTAGTAAAATCGAATTTAATCCCGAGTTTCACTTTAGCCAAAGATTCTAAGTGCCATTCGTGTGTGCAAGCAAAGCAACCTCGCAAGCCCCACAAGACTGCGGAGGAGAGACACTTGGCACCGTTAGAACTCATACATTCTGATCTTTGTGAGATGAATGGTGTGTTGACTGAAGGTGGAAAGAGATACTTCATGACTTTGATAGATGATTCCACTAGATTTTGCTATGTATATTTGTTAAGCACCAAAGATGAGGCTCTACACTACTTTAAAATCTATAAGGCAGAAGTTGAGAATCAACTTGAAAAGAAAATTAAGCGAATCCGGTCAGATCGTGGTGGAGAGTACTTCTCTAATGAGTTTGATTCTTTCTGTGCGGAACATGGTATTATTCATGAGAGGACGCCTCCCTATTCGCCCCAGTCAAATGGGGTTGCCGAACAGAAAAACCGTATTCTAACTGATTTGGTTAACACCATGTTAGATAGATTGGGTTTATCAAAGGCATGGTGGGGGGAGGCTATATTGACATCATGTCATGTCCTGAATAAAGTTCCGACAAAAGACAATGAGATTACTCCCTATGAGCAATGGGAGAAGAGAAGGACGACACTCTCATACTTACGTACTTGGTGCTGTTTGGCGAAAGTCAACGTGCCGATCCCCAAAAAGCGTAAGCTTGGACCAAAGACCGTGGATTGTGTTAATTTGGGCTACGCTAAGAATAGCCTCGGCTATAGATTTCTAGTAGTGAAATCTGAGGTACCTGACGTGAAGGTTGGTACAATTATGGAGTATAAAGATGCTACATTCTTTGAGGATATTTTTCCTAAGAGAGATATGCCAAGCACTTCTAGACAGGAATCTGATGAGACTCCTGAACCTGCCATTCCTATGGAATATTATGAACAAACACATGATGAAAATCCTGAGAAGGATGACGAGGAAACCCTTGGTAGGGGCAAGAGACAGAGGACTGCAAGTCCTTTGGTGATGATTTCTTGTGTACCTTTGATACCCACAATTATAGGGGATCGTTGAAATCTTCAATGTGTAAGTATAGTATCGATCCCACGAGGAGTAGAAGGTATAAGTATTTATCCTCTCAAATAAGAGTGTCACTTCTCTTATTATCTATGCACTAGACAAACTAAAATGATTAAATGATGCAAGTGTTTTTGGGTTTTTGGTGTAGAGTTTGCAATAAAGTAAAAGCTGAAAATAAAATATGACAAGTGAAAGCTCTCAAAGAGAGAAAGCCCAATCCTCTATGCAGCGAGAGGACAAGCTCAAGTGTGTGTTTCTTATAAGTGGAGAACGTTCCCAAGGGCTACCTAGACTTCATGGCATAAATATTTCTAGAACAACAAGGTAAACATTTTGTCAAGTTTTAATCTTCTTTGGACGGAGCCATAATTAGGGAAAGCTAAATAAATAAACTAAACCCCTTATGATGGTTCTTATGGCCAAGTAAATGACTGCACAAGAGTTATTAAGACATAGAGTCCCACCATAGCCTTAAACTCTAAGGTCCCCGATACTAATACCCTCATAATGCAACTTCATGACTCGGTCTCAGGTTTACATGTCCTCCCAAGTCTCCCTCACTCCATTACACTACGGTGTTCTCCTATGAGCCCATATAGGTGAAGTGATGTGCAGTCGACGTTCGCACAACACCATCATAGAATTACATAAAAGATAAACTAGACAAAATACCAACACATGTCATAAATAAATCATTGCCAATCCATCCTATGCCCCCAGGAACATGAGAGAACTACTCACAACGCGAAGACATGATATGATTCAATGGCATAAGTGATACAACACAATCTGAGAATATAATCTCCCCACAAAACAATGACAAGTAGCAATTCACAAACATGTAGAATAGTACTTAGACAATAGCTAGGGTTCAACAATCTCAAACTATGAGGGGGATGAAGTGGATCACGAAGATGGTGATGGAGATGGTGCTGGTCTTGACGGTGGTGTTGATGGAGACTCCGGAGGGGGGATGGAGGAGCCTTCCGGAGGTGATTCCGGCGGCGTTTCCCCCCTCCGATCTTCTCCGGCGGCAGCCTTCTGTCTCCTGTTTCGTGGTTTTTGTGTTTCTCCGCCGCCTCCTTGCGAAACTCCTCGGGGGACTATTTTTATAGTCGTTTTTAGGTCAAGACGAGGCACGGGAAAAAGATCGACGGCATCGGAGCCGAGGCCCAGGATGGGTCCCACGCGGCCAAGGAATCTGGCCGCGTGGGCCCACTCTTGGCCCTCGGGTCTCCGTTTGTTCGCTTCCTTCGCTCCTACGCTTGTTCCTTCCAAAAACTGACCCGTAAATATTAGGTCATTTGGACGTCGTTTGGGTCCCTGAAATCAAAAGATGGAAAAAGGGTTTTCTGGTTCTGCAGGGTTAATTCCAAATAAATGGGGAAACTGTGAATTATCCCCTAAAATCATTATAAAACATAAATATAACCCATATATGATGCAAATAAGTTGGAATATCAAGTAATAAAATGTAAAGTTCATGTATGCATTTTACATGCATCAACATCCCCAAGCTTAACCAATACTCGTCCTCGAGTATGAAGGTGATAAAACTAACATGGACTTTGCATTTTAATACTATCAATGGATATCAAAGATGATTACTATTGCTACATAAGTCAAATGATTCATTCTCAAAGGAGTAGCAATATACAAGATAGATTATAAAGTGATATCAAATATTCAATGAAAGGATGTTCAATGATAATTCACAAAGTGTAACATAGAAGAAAGTACTATGGACAAATGTATGCATAATGAAAAGTAAAAACATCCTATAATGGTCATAGAGTATTCTTATAAATCTGAATATAAAAGGTGGACACTTTGGAAAGATATATAATGAGTAGAGGTAAAACATGCATAAGTTTCATCTAGCTTCCAAATGCTTCTACTTAAGTTAATGTTTGCAATGTGGTATCCATTGGTGTGAAGCTCTCATTACCCCTATCATAGCATCTTGAATGGTTAAAGTTTAAAGTGAAAGCAAATATGAGTAGTGCTTGACAAAGTATGGGTTGAATGCCTCATGCCCCGTGAATACGAGTACCTACACCACGGTGTTACTCAACTCGGGCCACAAAGCAAGTTCAAGTTAAGTCATTGTAAGTAATATAATAGCGTCATCAAGAGCGTCAACTGGGGTACCTCTTGTCCCAGGACATGGAACAAGCCCATGTCAAAATGACAAGACAAACAAACAAAATGAACAATCTCAACACCCTTTTTATTTACTATTGGTATAGCTTTTTATTGTGAGGTGCATCACTGAAGGTTCACCATAGCATGT
Source organism: Poa pratensis (assembly GCA_947311845.1). Classification (NCBI taxonomy): domain Eukaryota; kingdom Viridiplantae; phylum Streptophyta; class Magnoliopsida; order Poales; family Poaceae; genus Poa; species Poa pratensis. The sequence goes on along the minus strand of CAMZMU010000041.1, from coordinate 156,750,200 downwards.
AAGTAAATTTCCACCATGAATGATGCATGGCTTAGATTAGCGGCCCAGGCGTCTCTCTAGCCATTTATACAAACTCATTAAACTTACTAAGTTTCCGCATTTATTTGGCACCATGATAAGCATCCATAAACAAAAGTACATGATATCAACTAAATATAATTAAGAGCACGTTGAAAGCTTGCCATGTGACAGCACATATGAGCTAACTCCCAACCAAGACTCTTGTCAAGCTCACAACTTCATAATTTTAATCACAATGGTCATGTTTATTAAGTGCAATAAAAGTAAGTGTGCATCAAGTTCGTGAGAGCTCTTTAACCAACTTTTCCCATAACAATCAATAACATAAGCATTTTAATTCAGAAGTATAGATAATACAAATAACATGATAAACATACTCGGAATAGCATAAAGCTAATAGGTAGATATGGTGGACTCACTGGAAAAACTTTGGTTGAAGGTGTTGGAAAACAAGTTTTTACTTGTTGGAATTTTTGGGCTAGCAAGAGGGAGAAAGTTGACCGTCTAAATGCATGCATAAGTGTCCATAGAACTAACCAATCCATGTTAAACAAAGTAAAGTAACATTCAGCATCAAAACATGAATAAAAGATAGCTCTTGATAAAACACTTGCAAATTAATACTCATTAAAAAGCACATGAATCATGCAACTATATGTATCTTTTTGAATCAACTCAAACATCCCTTTCCCAATCTTTTAATAGCATCCAACTTAATTCAACCCAAATTTCCAGTAGCTCTCTCATAAATAAATGATAGTGGTGGTCTCAAGACAAACAAAAATCAAACCGAAATAAAAAGCAAATAAAGACGCTCCAAGTTTATGCGATAAAGTGCATTGATCGAAAAACAGAAGTTAGACGTGTGCAAACCGAGAGTGTGTTGGTCCAGTGGGGTTGTCTTCACATCCCCAAGCTTATGGTCTTCACCATCCTTGGATAGCTCTTGGTGCATCTCCTCTAATCCCTGTGAAAAAACTTCAAAACACCGTTTCTCCCATTTCTTTTCTGTGGGGGACATTAGTAGTGATAGACAAATGAATTGCTTGCTGCATAAAATCCTTAAACAAAAATTCATATGAATGTCCAGAAAGTGTATAATGTTGTATGCCTACTTATAAACTCAATTGGATAAAAAGATTCAAGTTAAAAGTTCAAAGAATGCATCAAACAAAATGGGACAGAATCTGTCCAGAAAAACAGCAGCAGCAAAACGATTTTTCTACCCTACTTAAATATGTCGAAAAACTGAAAAAATTCACTTACAGAGGATGAAAAGTTGCAACTACAGTTTATCAGCTCATTCGGAGTTACAGAATAGGAATGAAAAATCATACCGTGCACAGATTCGTGCTGGAATAAAATCTCCGAATACAATAAGCAACTTTTTCAACCAAAATGGGTAAAACTTGGCACTTTATTAAAAATTCAGAAACAAAACTAAAAACTAAGTCTCTTGTTACAGCAAGAGGACACAAAGAAAACCAAAAGCAAAAACAACCGGGTTGCCTCCCGTAAAGCGCTTTCTTTATAGCCATATAGCTAGGCTTACTTACTTGGTATCAAGATGGTTGGAGTGAGGTGGCTTGGCATCCCCAAGCTTGAATTCTTGTACTTATTTGATATATGTAGGGTGAGCCTAGGGGTAACATCCCCAAGCTTGAGTTTTTGTCCCTCTTGATCTTGTTCATCACCCTCAACTCTTCCACTTGAAAATTCTCTTTACACAAAACTCATCATAAAACTTGATTAGAGGGTTAGTGTCTCCATAAATTAAATCCACATAGGTATAGCAAAGACATATCATGAGTTGATTCTAAACATTACTATGTTACTATGGTTGTATTGTTCTTTGATCAAAAGAACCACACAAAACACAAGTAATGAGAGTAATGCAAAATAAAGACATAATCTGTCAAAAACTGGACAGCCCGTAAAGAGTGAATTTTCAGAGGCACTTACGTTGCTCAAATCAGAAAACTTTGAACTAATGAAATGTGTATTAATAACTGAATATTGCTGTCGTAAAATCAAGTCAAAATTCCTCTTCTGTGATTTTATACATTTTTCGCAGTTAAGCTCAGGAATCTGTTTTCTGGACAGCAAATCACTATTGTTTAATCCTACCTCTCAAAAGAGGTTATTCTTGCCATAAAGATGAAAAATAAGATACAAAGGTGTTGTTACAGTAGTAATCAAGCACCTTGACTCAAAAACCAAAAATGAAACTGAATATAAAAAATCATGGGTTGTCTCCCACAAGCGCTTTTCTTTAACGTCTTTTAGCTAGACATGATAGTTTTAATGATGCTCACATAGGAATAAGAATTGAAATGCAAAAGAGAGCATCAAGAGAAAAATATGAAACACATTTAAGTCTAACCCACTTCCTATGCATTGGGATCTTGTAAGAAAATAAATCATTGAAACACAAAGCAAGTAGCATAGGAAGATAAAACAAGAGCAATTTCAAGACTTTGAACTTAAAGAGAGGAAACGTAATAATATTGAAATGTTTAGAACCATGTTTTCCCTCTCATAATAACTTTCAGTAGCATCATGAATGAATTCAACAATATAATTATGACATAAAGCATGTCTTTCATGATCTACAAGCATAAAAGTATTAATACTCTCCACATAAGTAAAATCCTTCTTATTAGTGATAGTGGGAGTAAAACATTCATAATCATCATTGTAATCATCATATATAGGAGGCATATCATAATCATAATAAACTTTATCCTCAATAGTAGGTGGACTGAAAATATCACATTCATCATTGTAATCGTCATAAATGGGAGACATAGTATCATCAAAATAATTTTTCTCCTCTATAGTGTAATCAGGAGAATTCAAAGACAAAGTAGGACTCTCATGAGTGAGAGTATTGTCACAAACAGCAAGTATATCATCTTTATCCCACATAATTTAGTAACAAGTTCTAAACATGGAGGATTATCAAGCAAAATAGGACCATCATCTAGAGTACTATCATAAAACATGTCTAAACCATACTCCTCATCATTTTTAAAATTATTATCAATAATGTTCTCATTAGCATAGGTTGATATTCCTCTTCATCATCAGAATCATAAAAGAAAGTTTATCATCAACAAAATTTGAGTGTTACCCTCATCCATAGGTGGTGAAGGTGGAAGTTTCCTCTCTTCATTCTCTAGTTGTTCATCATTTTCATCATCTTCTTGGGGTTGCATGGGCATCCCCAAGCTTAGGTTTTTATCCTCTTCTTCACATTCTTCCTCTTCCAAGCTTATGTTTTCATCATCTTCTTCCTGCAAAACATCAGTACTTTCTTGGGGAACCTTGCCCCTCTCATTATAGTCAACAACATAAATATTTTGAGAGAACTTGGCTATGCAATATTCAAGAATAGAAGTGACCTTTCCTTCGAATCTCTTAACTCTAGGGCAAGTTTTATTTTCATTAGCAAAGGTGTGCAATTCATTAGATGCATAATAAGTAACAAATTCCTCTACTTGTTCCATCCCTAAATGAGTGTAATCATAAGTATGGTAAGATGCTATGACACGTTCTTCATGGAACTTACATTGAAATTCAAAGTGTCTATCAGTATGTTTGAAGCAACAAGTTTTATTATCATGGAATAAAAGCCACTCTCCAGCAATATAATTTAAACTTTCCATGAAATCTTTTAGTATTTTCCGTTCTGTTGACTCTTAAATTCCTCAGCAATTTTAGAAGCTTTCATGTATCCATAGTAAAGATTCATTATCTCCGGAAGAGTTTTTATGGTATTTTCCATTTTCTAATTTTTTTGGGTTTTGATATATATAACTGAAAGTAAAACTAAACTAAATGCACTAAAGTAAACTAGAGTATATGCAAAACTGAAAATAAATATCTAGTGCAAACAAGAATAAAAACTTAAGCGCTACACTCCCCGGCAACGGCGCCAGAAAATGTCTTGATACCCACAAGTATAGGGGATCGTTGAAATCTTCAATGTGTAAGTATAGTATCGATCCCACGAGGAGTAGAAGGTATAAGTATTTATCCTCTCAAATAAGAGTGTCACTTCTCTTATTATCTATGCACTAGACAAACTAAAATGATTAAATGATGCAAGTGTTTTTGGGTTTTTGCGTAGAGTTTGCAATAAAGTAAAAAGCTGAAAATAAAATATGACAAGTGAAAGCTCTCAAAGAGAGAAAGCCCAATCCTCTATGCAGCAAGAGGACAAGCTCAAGTGTGTGTTTTTATAAGTGGAGAACGTTCCCAAGGGCTACCTAGACTTCATGGCATAAATATTTCTAGAACAACAAGGTAAACATTTTGTCAAGTTTTAATCTTCTTTGGACGGAGCCATATTAGGTAAAGCTAAATAAATAAACTAAACCCCTTATGATGGATCATGTGCCAAGTAAATGACTGCACAAGAATTATTAAGACATAAGTCCCACCATAGCCTTAAACTCTAAGGTCCCCGATACTAATACCCTCATAATGCAACTTCATGACTCGGTCTCAGGTTTACATGTCCTCCCAAGTCTCCCTCACTCCATTACACTACGGTGTTCTCCTATGAGCCCATATAGGTGAAGTGATGTGCAGTCGACGTTCGCACAACACCATCATAGAATTACATAAAAAGATAAACACTAGACAAAATACCAACACATGTCATAAATAAATCATTGCCAATCCATCCTATGCCCCCAGGAACATGAGAAACTACTCACAACGCGAAGACATGATATGATTCAATGGATAAGTGATACAACACAATCTGAGAATATAATCTCCCCACAAAACAATGACAAGTAGCAATTCACAAACATGTAGAATAGTACTTAGACAATAGCTAGGGTTCAACAATCTCAAACTATGAGGGGGATGAAGTGGATCACGAAGATGGTGATGGAGATGGTGCTGGTCTTGACGGTGGTGTTGATGGAGACTCCGGAGGGGGGATGGAGGAGCCTTCCGGAGGTGATTCCGGCGGCGTTTCCCCCCTCGATCTCTCCGGCGGCAGCCTTCTGTCTCTGTTTCGTGGTTTTTGTGTTTCTCCGCCGCCTCCTCGCGAAACTCCTCGGGGGACTATTTTTATAGTCATTTTTAGGTCAAGACGGAGACTCGGGAAAAAAGATCGACGACAACGGAGCTCGAGGCCCAGGTTGATGGGTCCCACGCGGCCAAGGAATCTGGCTGCGTGGGCCCACTCAACTTGGCCCTCGGGTCTCCGTTTGTTGCTTCCTTCGCTCCCATGCTTTGTTCCTTCCAAAAACTGATCCTCGTAAATTATTAGCTCATTTGGACGTCGTTTGGGTCCCTGAAAGTCAAAAAGATGGAAAAGGAGGTTTTCTGGTTCTGTAGGGTTAATTCCAAATAAATGGGGAAACTGTGAATTATCCCCTAAAATCATTATAAAACATAAATATAACCCATATATGATGCAAATAAGTTGGAATATCAAGTAATAAAATGTAAAGTTCATGTATGCATTTTACATGCATCAACCTTGTGGATGATACTCCCACTTTTATTTCAGAGGCTTATGCGTCTCCGGATGCTGATTACTAGAAAGAAGCGGTCCGTAGCGAGATGGACTCCATCATGGCTAACGGAACATGGGAAATTACTGAACGTCCCTATGGTTGTAAACCGTTGGGTTGTAAGTGGGTGTTCAAGAAAAAGCTTAGTCCGATGGTACAATTGATAAGTACAAGGCTAGGCTTGTGGCCAAAGGTTATTCCCAGAAAGAAGAGGAAGATTTCTTCGATACTTATTCACCGGTAGCCAGACTGACCACCATACGAGTATTACTCTCTTTGGCGGCCTCGCATGGTCTTCTTTGGCGGCAGAGTTTACAACAAATAGAAACTGGCATAAAGAAAAAAGTCGCAGCTCAAGCAACTACACAAGACAGGGCTCATGCCACCAACGACCAGCACCAGGAGAAACACGAAGAAGCCCTACCCCTACTGCCTTCCATTGTGCGCGTTGCGCATCGACACCCGAAGCTCTTGGAGAGAGTCGCTCAGGAGCAGGCTAGGATGATGAAAGCCGCCTGCTTCTGGAGGGATGAACTGAAGTTGCACAAGGTAACCAAACCGCCAAGCACACCGACGAAGGAGCAACCAGTGCCGCCGGGAAAATCCGGGCAATGCTGCCACCCTTGCACATGCTACCTCCGGAAGGGACCCCTATCCCTTGCCCAGGTTCGAGGGCACCGAATCGCCGGCAAGTAGGGAGGCAAGGGAACGCCGCCGCCACCAGAAACTACCTGCAAACCGCGAGCCAAAGAACTTCAACCGGAGCTTCGATAGAAGGCTTGCCTTGCGCCGCTGCAAAATCGAAGACCACCTCATCTTTCTTTCGAGCACCTTGTCCCAAGACCACGTCTCTAAGAAGCCCGCGACGCCGAGGCGCCACCACAGCCCGGTCTAGAGGACCTAGGTTTTCACCCGGGACACAAGGTGGGGCAGAGGTCACCATGACGCCTCCAAGGAGGTCGAACGACACCCGTAGGCGTCGCCGTCGTGGGGGTAGCAACCATCCCGAGCTTTCACTCGACCTACACCACCCGCAGCTCGGGAAACTGCCACCTTTGGCCGGGTGGAGGCAGCAAGGGGCTGACCTCCCAAATCCGGCGTGGGGATCGAGAAGAGGGGCGGAAGGGGGCAGCCTCCAGATCTGGTGGCCGGCCGACCCAGCCGCCACCCGCCGTTCCACTCCCGCCCAAGCGGTCGAGGAGAACGGCCAGCACCCACGGCCGCCACTCGCCGCCGAGCCGACGCCGCCAACTTGGACTGGAGCCGCCGCCCCGGCGTCCTCCACCTCTCGCGCCCAACATAGCACCTCAGCCCCGCTCGCCAGGGCGCCGTCAGGAGCGACCACCGTGCCCTCTGCCTTTGGCGGGCAGGGCGCTGCTACCGCCACCGACGCCGGCGGCGGCAGCAGCCAGGAGAGGTCGAATTTGGGGACTTTTCGCTAGTGTTTGGGGAGACTCCGGAGTCGCCCAAGCGGGAGTGACCCGGGAGGCGTTTTCCTGGTATCTCGTGCCATTCTCTCAGTTGATTCGTGGAACCACGATCCTAGTATAATCTTACGATGCATGGGTGTTCTTAAAAAATAGAGCAATGTAGGATATAGATTTGAAGACCTAATCTAGAGATGAACTTAGAGGTAAAGTTTATTTATCGTTAGCCCAGCCAGCTGATGTTTGCTCCTCCTTTATCATCATAAAAGGCAAACATTTTGCCTTGTTCTAAAAAAAGGTCGTTAGCCAAATTAATGATTTTTTAGATAAATCATTTGAAATTTTAAGTTTAACAACTCAAATGGTAATATCACCATGAGGTAACATATTCGAGCCTGCATGCACCTACTCTTTATCTTGAAAAAGCACACTGGTCCCATTCAATCCCCTCCCCTCCCAATCTTTTTTTTTTGCGGAAAACACCCCAGATCTATTAGCCAACACAGTGCATACAACACACCCCGAAGAAACTAGAAATTACAACTGGGTCCCTAGGATCCCAACACTTATCCTCCACCGATGCGGAAGGGGAACGCGCCGCCGCATTGCCGGTCCGGCACCCTCCCGGTGCCGACGCAGACCTTGACGCCGCAGACGATATCTTGGCGAACGGGAAGTTGCCCTTCTCAGCCATGGCGAGCTCGCACGACGGAGAGGAGAAGAGTTGGAGCAGCACCACCATGAGGGCAACGCCTACCTCGCCGGCCGGCTCCCAAGATCCTCGCCGCAGAAGACGACGACCTGGAGCCGATGGAAGCAGGAACCGTAGATCCCCGACCACCGCAAGTCCTGCGCGCCTCGACGAAGCTCCCAAGATCCTCGCCGCAGAAGGGGCGGCGCGCCGGCACCAAACCACCCACCGACACCATCGCCACCTCCACGACGCAGTCGGCCGGAACCCCACCACGACCTACACTATGTACAAGCACGGATCCGGGGTTCCCCCACCCTCCCGCCGCCGAAGCAGTCGCCGGAGGAGGAGGGAACCCGGGGAACGCCGGCGCGAGGTGGTCTGACGGGAGTGCCCAAAAATGGCCTCGATCTACTGTAGAAAGAGGAGAGCGGTCGGTCGAGCTCTTTGCCAGAACGAATGAGTCTCCCAATCGAATTTTGGTATGCGCAAATTGTGAAAGATGTCGTGGAAACAATGAATCACAATGGATATGCAATGATGTGGCTATATATGATGATTGATATGGTTGACTTGAGTTAGTGAAGGTTATTTTTTAACATTTGCCATGTGGGACAAATAACATCGTGGAGCATGAGTTTGGCTAGGCAATTCAGACAGTGGATTTTGTTGAGGAATCACGGTGTAGCATAATTCCACTTTTGGTTCATGATGTACTAAAAATAATCTCTTTATTAATTTCTGGTAAGTTTTACTTATTTTTATACTTGTGTAAGATCTCTTTTCTAACCCATGATGTAGTCTAAAAAACCATCGTGTAGCATAATTTTTTCCATAGCAAAAATCCTCCTTATTAACTCCTAGTGAGAGTTACTCGCTGAGGATACAAAATAGCATCCATATACTGACTAGGAATTCTCTCATTCGACGATGTAACTAGACCTCTCCATAAAGGATGGGTACATATTTGCTACCATATATCTAGGCAGTAACATGACCTAAGCTACTATACACAAACTCCCATAGAATAACTTCTGTTGCCTCACATTCCCGGCAAAAAAATCAAAGAGGGAGTACTAAGACAACTATAGAGAGAGACTAGCAAACAGTTGTCTAAGTTACTACGTACAATATAAAAAAAGCTACGCGATGTTTGTTAGTTAAATAGCAAAGAAGAGATCAAGTAACGGGGTTGGTAAGAAGTACACAGACATTATTGGGAGCCTCTTTGATAGCCTCTATAGAGTTATACCATGTGAAGCTTGCGACCTCCATCAACTCTTCTTCCTTGAAATCATCTCTCTTCTTCAGTCTTGGAGTGGAGAAGATCAATACAGCGGAGTGGAAGAATGAAAGGAGAATGTGGGAGATCGAGATAATGTCTTCAAGTATGACTCGTGTTAGGCTGTTAGCTCCTCACCACCCACGACATTGCCCCGTACCGTGCGGGCCTGCAACTCTTGTATGGGTGCCATAATTGAATCTGCTGACAAAGATGATTTAGGGCAGGTAACCATCCGGTTTAAAAATGTTGGAAGTTAATTGGGCTGAAAATTAGGCTAGTGGGACGATAATCCGGTATCGGTATAGTCTAAGTGGTGGCGACAGACCTATCTCTTATTCCTCGTAGGTTTCAAAATGGACACATGGCGGCTCCCCTATCGCCCAGGCTTTCCGAGTGCCCCATCCTGACACTCGGTAAACACGTATGCCAACACGCTGAACATTGCACTCGGTAAATCAGGGACACGTGGCGGCTCCCCTGTCGCCCACGCTTTACCAAGTGTGCTGACACAACACTCGACAAATAGCCTATCCCCGTTTACCTCGAACGATCGTTAGCCATTTTATTTTGCCGAGTACAACGCCAAAATATCCGGTATAATGTTTTCCAACATGCCCGATTTTTGACACTCGACGTCAAACACAAATTTGCTGATATGATTGTTACGAGTGTAATACCTGGTAAAGACTATGTCCACATGATTTGTGCGTTCGCAGTGTATAAGGCATACATGGTACAAATAGCGGAATCCAGCACTGAATGTTTTTAAAGTTATTCTCAAAGGAAAATTATTGTTTCTCAATTACCACGAAAAATACTCTTTCATAATTCTTAAAATAGAAACCTCCAAAAAGATACACTGCTTTCTTCAATAAAAACTATAAGTAAGTTTGTACCGGAAAAGCAACTTCATCAAGTCATCTCGTAAAAAACCTCCGATGTTAATTAGTGTCGTACCATAACATCACTCTAGTTACTACCATCGCTGATACAACTCCAGTTACTGCGAATTCATTGCAGGCATCCTCCCACCCACCTATTAAAATCACCCATGCCTGGAGCCTCCGCACACCACGAAGAAACTATTTTACTCTCAGACACAACTACCAATTTCTCCTCACGGTGTTCAGCAATGGCTCGGCTCGTGGCAGCGTTCGCCGCCCTCTTCCTCGTCCTCAACGCCGCGGCCATCATGCCTGCACACGGCGGCCGCCCGCTGGAGCTCAGCAGCAGCGTGCAACTCATCAGCATACCCGCCGGGACGGTGGCCGACCCTCCGTCTTCGTCTAAGACGGTGTCGGGGCTCCATAGACACTTCGACATCAAGATGATAACAGCCGGCGGATGGACCTGCGGCAACCTATACTAGTAGAAAAAGGCCCTATGGTCCTGGTTTGGTTGGGCTATCAGTCCCGGTTCCCGAACCGGGACTGGACAATCGGAACTAATGTTGGTCCTGGTTGGGCCACGAACCGGGATCAATGGGTGTTCACGTGGCCTGTTCTGCTGCGCGTGGGGAGACTCATTGGTCCCGGTTCGTAATACAAACCAGGACTGATGTTTTGACTTTTTTTTGAACAATGATTTTGTATTTAGGGTTTATGGTTTAGGGTTTAAGATTTATTTGGGCCACTTCTCTTTGTCCCGTCGCCCGGCGCCTCCATCCACCCCCTCTCCCTCTCGTCGGTTTCTTCGCATCGCCGACGTGCTCTCCATCTCTCACTCGCCGGCTCATCGAGGCCAAGTTTCGATATTTCTGTGCAGGTACTACTCGCCGGCTCATCTCTCACTCGCCGGCTCTCCATCTCGCACTCAATTCGATGGTACTACGTACAGCAATGAAGGAACCACTATTACACATCATCGTCATGAATATATTACACACATCTCATTCATCGTGCTTGGTCGAACATATTACAAACGGTACATGTACACACGAGTTTCATGCATATATACATCTCTTTTACACTCACAATTGCATTTCAACGTTCCCATAGTATTCTCCCTTCGAATTTAGGACCTCTGCATCTAAAAATCCCGCAATTTCCTCTTGAATTGCTCGTACGCGATCTTGTGATAGAAAACCGTCCCGCAACCGTTCGATCTAATTTAAAGAAGGGGTCAATATATATGAATGAAACTAAACACAATTGATGACAATAGACTAAAATTGTGAATATTGTTTACGTACTTCAAGTTGTTCTAAGTACCGGCTGCCCGTCTCTTGGGTCGTCTGGCGAATGAACTCGCAAACGTAGTATCCACATAAATTATTCTCATGTTCCTGCCTCAAGCACTTTACGAGAACAGAGTTCAATCAAAATAATAATCAAGCATGATAATGGTATTGAAACTAGAATCAAAGAGATGCGCGGATCTAGCTAGTAGTACTTACATTTACTGGTTCAAATTTTAGCTCCGGCTCCAAATACCCCTAGCCTTGGCGGTGAACCGTTTCCAAGCTCTGTCCGGCAAAGAAAATGAATAAAGGAGTTATATATTAATTACTTGCTACCAGGGAATGAACGGAAAGTTGCCGATATAGTGCCATAATGATTGAAATTACCCTTGGAGTCATTTCTGCATGTCCGCCCACTCCTCAAGGGTTTACGTTTCGAGTCCATGACTTGTAATACTCCTTTGTCAGGTTTAATGATTAGCAGAATAAAGTGGAAGCTGCGCACGCATAAGTCATCAATTATACACTTAACATCGAGTAAGCGAAATAGAATGTGTACAAGACAGTAACACTCACCCGTAGTTGTAAGAAAATAGTATTTCCCTTTTGGTTTCGAAAACCTTAACGCCTTTACCAAGTTATTCTCTGTGTCGATGTAATGACCTTGGAGAGTTTTTTATGAACGAAATATGGGTCAATGAACCCAATGTCATAGATTTGTCCTCTTTTGCATTGGAGAATCTTCATTCTGCATAATTAATATAGTGATGAGTAAGATTATACATGCAATGAACGAGCTGAGCTAGCTAGAGACTTAATTACAAAATAATACTTACAGACAATAGGCACTGAGGTTAGATTTGTCGAGGCGTCTTGTTGGTATAACTGAAATAATTCACTAAATTCAATCATTACCACGCCATCTCCATGCCCGTAATGCTCGTTTTTATATCCCACGTAGATCCAGTTTCCCCCTTCCTTTGAGGCTCGCATGTACCACTTATGCAATCTTCGCATTTTTGTTGGTAGACCGTCTACTAGCTCAGGTTTGACGAGAGTACACCCGTGCCGGTATTTGTATGCTACCTCGTGGAACTCTTGTAACTGCTTTAAGTACTTAGGAATAGACATGCCCTGAGCAGAGGCCGCTTCTCCGTACATTGCAACAAACTCAGGATCGACGTTGACTGCACCTCTGCTCGACCCCACCTCGGTATTGGAAAACACTTTGAGCGGGGGGCACGACTGGTTTTTCTGTTCTCCGAGCTGGGGAACTGATTTCCCGCTTGCACTACTACTCTTCAACCGCTGCTTATTTGCCTCAGCCGACTTGCGAATAGAGCGGTCATAGTCTGGTGTCAGACTTGGCGGGGGTTGTTCAAGGGTCTTCAGCATTTTGAAGACGGCGGCTTTTTCTTCTGGGGTGGCAGGTAACTCTGGCGCTTTCGGCTTCTTCCGGTTAGCCCACCACTCTTTATTTTGGGCATTTGCGATCGCGGCAGTTTGCTCATCCGTATAGTCGTAAGGTCTCATGGGAAGATTCTTATGAGGTACTGTTGGGAGGGGCGACCTTTTACGTTTCGGTGATCGCTTACCCCTCATAGTACCTTTTGGGAGCGGAGACGACTGACGCGGCGGCGGAGACGGCCGCGCTGGAGACTGGTGAGGCGGCGGCGGCGGCGGCGAAGAGGACTGTTGCGCTGGAGACTGGTGAGGCGGTGGCGAAGATGGATTGCTACTCTGAGGAGTCACTAGCCTTGGCTGGTAGTTTGGAAGCACGATGAATTCCTTTGGCCATAGAATGGTCCCTTTTTTGGCTTCTCCAAGTTCAACCACCTCCCCATCTTCACCTGCAGGGTGTTCCAGCTTCGACTCCTCAAATCCTTTCATCACTTCATCCACTCCGACAACAGCGTAGCCATGTGGAACCGGAGAGAAATGGAAAGTTGGTTTAGGTCCAATTGATACGGCATAGCCGACCGCCACCTTCATGGTTAAGTTAAAAACTTTCACATGTAGCTCACAAGGTGTGCTCTCCGTGATATCATCCACTGGGTAGCGACGAAGAGGATCCATCGTCAGTGCATCATCATTACCATCCTAGAGCTCCGTGGAAGCCATGCTGCTTTTCCGATTCGATGGGCCGCCGGTACCATCGCATGCAGCTTCTACCATGTGCCGCTGAGGTTGGCCGCAAGTACCTTTCTGGCTAAGTGCGTCAATTTGATCCTGCTGCCGCTTTAATTTTTATTCTATATTACGCAACCGGTCTGCAGCAGTGCGTGCTTCCATTGCCTCCCTTTCCTTTCTCCTCTGATGGCTTCTATCAGGAAATTTCTTCCTGTCATCGGGAATCGCAATTTTCTTGGGCTTGGAGTCTGGTACGTCTCGTGTTCGTTCGTCGTGTTCCTTATTCCCAAGGGCACATATGAGCTCGTCATCCTCTCTATCGGGACAGAACCGTCCCTCTTCAACATCCTTTACTGCATTTCTAATGCCTTCGATGGGTAGTAGGGGCTTATCTTTGTGTGTTCTGTTATATATGCACTTCCCTTCTACGTCCAACGTGCCCCCATGCCCGTAAAACCAATTTCTTGCCCATTCGATCCATGTGTGTGGCTCTGGAGTGATCCCTTTAGCCAGCAGGTCGGACTCAAGTTTCTCCCACTTAGACATGCTAAAGGCGTAGCCACCAGGCCCCATAGTATGGTGGTACTTCTTTTTAGCAGCATTTGCCTTATTTTGTTCAGACTTTTTCTGAGCTTTCTCCGATTTCTTTTACGCCACAAATTCTTCCCATTCGTCCCTTATCTTCGCATACCCTTTATCGAAGTCCGGAGTCTTATCTTTGTTCACAAACTCGTTGTACAATCTTTTCTTCCAGTTCTTGAATAGCTCGGCTATCTTCTTAAAATCCACTCCTTGACTTTTTGCTCTATGATTTTTTTTTTGCTTGGCAATCTTTTCTGCCTCATTTGGATCCTCCTCATCTGGATCCACCTCTGGCGCCGGCAGGGTGAAATTAACCATGAGCTTTTTCCAAAGGTTTTCTTTGCCTACGTCGCCGACATATCTTATTCCTCCCGCCCTTGCCTTATTCCATTCTCGAACGGTGATCGGGATGTAGTCCCTAACAATAACTCCACATTGCTTTACAATTTTTTTTGCAACATCAGGGGAGCAGTCGGTGTGCCGTCTTCAGCGATTTTTTCGATCCTGTACCTTTCATGGTTACCCAACTTTTTGGCTGGGCCTCGTTTCATCCTTACAGAAGATTTGCTCAATCCGGAGGGCTAAAAGAAGAAAGAGCGTTAATATATGCATATAGACAGCAGAGCCTTAATTAATTAATATATATATGCACCTCGCCGGAGTTTGCAACATTTAATGTTCCACCGGAGCCGTCGGCTTCTCCCTCGTCGGCTTCTCCCTCATCGAAGTCGCCGGCTTCTCCCTCGCCCCAGCCGTCGGGTTCTACCTCACCGGAGCCATCTCTTCGGTTGAGAGACTCATCTCCCTCACCGGAGTTGTTCAGAAACTGCGAGGTGACATCGTCAACATCTTCCCCACGGATCATATCCTCGAGGATGTTTTCATGATTTTCGTCTCGTTCCATAGTTTCTGCAAATTAAGAATAATGCACAAAACTTTAGTTGGGTAACTTGTTCCATATGTCAAGATACATCTACTCACAAAATTTGAATCTAAAATTTGCATACAAATGTGAATCGGACATGTGAATGCAAATGTGAATACAAATTTAAATTTGCTAATTTTGCTAACACCTTAATTTGCTAATTTTGCTAACACATAAATTTTCCTAACACTTTAAATATTCTTAACACTAAAATTTCCTATACAAAAAAATCCTAACACTAACCTAAAATGCTATACATTTCCTAACACTAACCTAAAATGCTTTACAAAAAATCCTAACACTAACCTAAAATGCTATACATTTCCTAACACTAACCTAAAATGCTAACACAACACTAACACTATACGTTTCCAATACAAAAAAAATCCTAAAATTTCCAATAGGCCAAGATACATCTACTCAGAAAATTTGAATCTAAAATTTGCATACAAATGTGAATCGGATATGTGAATGCAAATGTGAATACAAAGTTAAATTTGCTAATTTTGCTAACACCTTAATTTGCTAATTTTGCTAACACATAAATTTTGCTAACACTTTAAATATTCTTAACACTAAAATTTCCTATACAAAAAAAAAAATCCTAACACTAACCTAAAATGTTATTTCCTATACAAAAAAATCCTATACAAAAAAAAATCCTAACACTAACCTAAAATGCTATTTCCTATACAAAAAAATTGCTAACACTAACCTAAAATGCTATTTCCTACTAAAAAAAAATCCTAACACTAACACTATAATCCTAAAATTTCCTATACAAAAAATCCTAACACTAACCTAAAATGCTATTTACTATACAAAAAAATCCTAACACTAACACTATAATCCTAAAATTTCCTATACAAAAAAAATCCTAACACTAACCTAAAATGCTATTTCCTATACAAAAAAAATCCTAACACTAACCTAAAATGCTATTTCCTATACAAAAAAATCCTAACACTAAAACTATAATCCTAAAATTTCCTATACAAAAAAATCCTAAAATTTAATTCTAACTCACCGAGAAGCGGTGCGGGCGGCGGCGGGCCGGGAGATCGATCGATGCGCGGGGGCGGCGGCAGCGCTGTGAGGCGGCAGTGTGGAGGCGCGGGAGGTGTGCGGGGAGAGGAGGGCGGCGTCGGGCCGACGTGCGGCGAGGACGCGGCATTGGGCCGGGCAGCGTGTGCGGGGAGGAGGACGCCCGCGTCGGGGCGGCGTGCGGGGAGGCGCGTGGAGGCTGGCAGCGGGGCAGCCTGGCGGCGTGGTGGCGGCGCCTCGAGCTCGCTCCTCGTCGATGAAAATTCCGTCGCGTGCGTGAGAATGGGGAAGGAGAAGGAGGCGAGCAGTTATAAACCAGGACTCATTGGTCCCGGTTCATGCGCCTCATTGGTCCCGGTTCGTGGGAGGAACCGGGACCAATGCCATGGCAATTTAATGCCAGATTTGCCTCGCGCGTCCATGGACCTTTAGTCCCGGTTCTTCGTATAAACCGGGACCAATGAGTCCTTTTTCAAATTTATATCAAACTTTTCAGTTCTGAATGTTGTTCCCGTTTTTTTTTCTTATTTAGGTGTTCGAATTTGAATTTCAAATGATTTTTAATCTGAAAAGACTTTCAACATGAAAAGTGTTTAAATTTGAATAAATAATCCAAAACCATTTTCTGTTTTCTAAAATAATTATTCTAACTATACAAACTAATAACCATTTTGCCATTTTCAATTAAAAATGCATTAACTTTATTGCATATTTTGAATTGACAAAACTTTCAACATGAAAAGGGTCTGAATTTGAATAAATAATACAAAATCAATTTTACATTATTATTGTCATTTTCAATTTACTATGGATAAATTCATATCTTTAAATCCGTAAGTCGAATTTCGACAAATAATATGTATAAAATGATCAAAAAAAATGATTAAGTAAGATTTATGATTAAGTAATAATAATTATTAATTCATTTTTTGCATAAATATTACTTCCAATTATTAATTCAAAAAATAATTCATTTTTTGCATAAATATTACTTCAAATTATTTTTTGCATAAGTGTTTGAATTTGAATAACTAATTCAAAACCATTTTCTGTTTTATAAAATAATTATTCTAACTTTTCAAACTATTAACCATTTTGCCATTTTGAATTAAAAATGCATTAACTTTTATCTTTTGCATAACTAACTCAAAACCAGATTACTTATTCATATGCTAAAGATCATTAGTTGGAAATGCAGAGATAAAGAATACATTTTACACGATCGTCGTCGTAGCTAGACCAGCAGTAGGGAATGACAACAATTTTGGGTACATAGACGAACCATTTGTCCTAACCAATGATGTGGCTCAGGTTAGTCATACTCCTGCCTAGGCCTATAATACTCGTCCTCGTAGTCGTCGTAGTCGCCGCCGTCATCGTCGCGGTCGTCGGGCGGCGCTCGCCTGGACTGGAAGTGAGGGTAGCATAGGCGGGGGTTATCGCCGGCCGTGATGTAGTCCATGACGCTCTGGAGAGTCCGGCCGCCCCACCAAAGCCGACGGTCGGCCTCGTTGAAGTTCGAAGGAGGCGGGCCATCCTCCTCGTACCTGGCGACCGCCCTCTCACGCCGATTGATGAAGAAGGTATCCCAAGTCGACGGTAGTCGGGATCCTAGCGGGGATCCATCCGCTGCTCCGGAGTGAGCTCGAGGTAGTAGTGGTTCGCGATGGCCGCCTGGTGCGCCAAACCTTGAGGGACAGGAGGGACCGGCACGCCTCCGGTGCTCAGGCTCCAGCCGGCGGGGACGTCGTAGCCTGGCGGGCAGGGGTAGTTCGAGGCGCAAAGCGCCTCCACCTCCGAGTAGGTTAGAGTGGGTACGGTGGAAGCCATGGGAGAGTGATGAGGTTGCAGATATGAGTTTAGATGTGCTATGCCAATGGAGGCCATGACTACATATATATAGTGAGAAATGGTGGGAAGACGGAGGCGGGAAGCGGTGGAAAGCGCGGGAAGAAATAAGGTGGGAGGAAACAGACCTTTAGTCCCCGTTCGAGCCACCAACCGGGACTAAGGGGGCTTATTTGTTCCCGCGCAATTTTACCAATCGAGACTAAAGGGAATCCCACCAATAAGGAAGAAGCACACGAATCATGTGTTTCTTTCGAGCGCTTGTGAGCCGTTGGATCAGGGGTGTGTTTCTTTTGAGGGCTTGTGAGCTGTTGGATCAGCCCAACCACTTTGTGAGCCACCAACCAGGACTAAATGGGCTTATTTCTTTAGCACTTCCAAGTGATAGAACAAAACATACGGTTTCCCCTGCATATAGCCCGACGGTGGCTCGTGAGTGCCCGCATATCAAATGCACCGTCGGACGTA
Organism: Poa pratensis; assembly: GCA_947311845.1. NCBI lineage: Eukaryota > Viridiplantae > Streptophyta > Magnoliopsida > Poales > Poaceae > Poa > Poa pratensis. Next base: position 156,732,063 of record CAMZMU010000041.1, on the reverse strand, counting down.
TGCAGGGAATCCGAATGCTTTGTTTATGAAATGAACTACAATGAGTACAGAGTGAGTGCCAAACATGTCCGAGGGGTGGGCTATATATAGGGTCACTGTATTCTGAAAACTCTAAACAATGAAGAGAACAAAACACACGGTTTCCCCTGCATACAGCCCAACGCTGGCTCGTGAGTGCCCGCATATCAAATGCACCGTTGGACGTATGCAGGGAATTCGAATGCTTCGTATACCAAAATGAACTACAATGAGTAGACACTGAGTGCTGAACATGTCCGGGATGGGGGCTATATATAGGGTCCGTGTGCTTCTTTAGTCCCGGTTGGTAACACCAACCGGGTCATGTGGCTCACGAAGTGGTCGTGATAGTGCTGATCCAACAGCTCACAATCCCTCAAAAGAAACACACCCCTGATCCAACGTCTCACAAGCGCTTGAAAGAAACACACGATCCGTGTGCTTCTTTAGTCCCAGTTGGTAACACGTGTCAGTCACGTGTCCTCCCCCAGCGCTGCCCTAGCCACCTGTCCTCCCCTAGCGCTGCCCTGGAGGTCTTTATATATTGTCGCCGACGGGGTAAACCCTAATCCACCATTCCTAGCCACGAACGCATCGTCTCCACGTGATGGATCCGCCACGCCCGCCGCAGCGCCTTCTGGACGAGGTCGAGTGTGCTCGGCAGAGCGCGCGTGGGCGCTACCGTGGGAGCCTATCCCGCCGTATGCCCACGAGCCCGGCGTGGAGAGGAATGCCCTGCTACCGGCCTCCTGCTCCGATGCCGGAGGAGGTGCGGAGGACGTACGAGCGTGCGTGGTCCGACGTCCCTGACCCCGACGAGGATGCGTACGCCACAGGGGCGGCGTGGGGATCGGCGGCCGTACCTCCACCAGTCACCATCGCCCCTCCCGATGAGGAGGATGACGACGACAACTTCGACTGGAGCGACCATGGGGAAGAGCACGGCGGGCCGCAGATGCAGGAGGCCCTTGAAGCCTCCTTCCGGTCCGTCCACGATGACCGTGTATAGCGAGCCAGAACTACCTGCCAGTTCAAGGTGAAGGAAGCTTCCGAGCTGGATTGGGCGCTGAAAGACTCATCCTCCATGGATCTTGCCCTCCGCCGCAAACGTGCGCGCGAGAACCGGGCGGCCGCGAACGGGGCTGGCTCCTCCCGCCGTTCCTCCTAATCCTGTTTTGGTTGGTGCTCTTTTTATCTTGGGCAATCGTGTAAAATATATTCCTATTTATCTCGTACCCTTGGAAATTCAATAGAGTCAAAGATGGTGACGCGGCCAACAAGTAGAGCTGATCTCCGACAGTGGTGTCATTCATGAGCTGTAATCGCAACCAACTGCCGAAAGTCTCCATGTGTTTTTCTTTAAACCAGGAGTCAGCCTTCCCCGGTTTCTTGGAGCGTACATAATTCTTGTGTTCCTCGATATACGGATCCACGAATGTGGAACTTTGTAGAACTGTGTAGTGTGCTTGAGTGAAAGAATGCCCATCCCTACATATCATTGCTTTCTTTCCTAGCGTGCCATTTCCACTCAGTCTCCCCTCATGCCGCGATTCAGGAACACCAATCGGCTTAAGGTCAGGAATAAAGTCAACACAGAACTCAATGACCTCCTTTGTTCCATAGCCCTTTGAGATGCTTCCTTCTGGCCTAGCACGGTTATGAACATATTTCTTCAAGACTCCCATGAACCTCTCGAAGGGGAACATATTGTGTAGAAATACAGGACCGAGAATGGCAATCTCGTCGACTAGGTGAACCAGGAGATGCGTCATAATATTGAAGAAGGATGGGGGAACACCACATCCCTCTGTAGCCTTTACAGACTTTCTTGATCGATTACCTTCTGAGATATTGCATTGAGGAATGCACATAGCTTCACAATGGGTACTCGAACATTTTCCGGTAGAAGCCCCCTCAATGCAACCGGAAGCAACTGTGTCATAATCACGTGGCGATCATGAGACTTCAGGTTCTGGAATTTTTTTCTCTGCCATATTTATTATTCCCTTTATATTTGACGAGAAGCCAGCCGGGACCTTGATACTGCTCAGGCATTCAAAAAAGATTTCCTTCTCTGCTTTGGTAAGAGCGTAGCTGCTTAAGTATTGACGCCCTTTATCCATCTTCTTGTTGTATGGGTCTTTCATACGTTGTTGATCCTCCCGTGCTTCTGGTGTATCTTTTGTCTTCCCATACACGCCCAGGAAGCCTAGCAGGTTCACGCAAAGATTCTTCATCATGTGCATCACGTCGATTGAAGACCGGACCTCTAGGACTTTCCAATAGGGTAGCTCCCAAAATATATATTTCTTCTTCCACATGGGCGCGTGTCCGGTAGCGACGTCTTTCGGAACAGACTGACCGCCAGGACCTTTTCCAAAGATTACTTCAATGTCCCTGACCATACCAAATATAGCATCACCATCAGGGAGGTTGGGCTTCTTCCGGCGATCTGCCTCACCGTTGAAATGCTTCCCTTTCTTTCTTACGGTATGATTGTTCGGAAGAAATTGATGACACCTCAGGTACACAACCATCTTACTTTTTTCAAATATGTACCTTTAGTCTTATCTAAACAGTGCGTGCATGCATTGTATCCCTTGTTTGACTGTCCTGAAATATTACTAAGAGCAGGCCAATCATTGATGGTTACGAACAGCAACGCTCATAGGTCAAATTCATGTTGTTTGTGCTCATCCCACACACGTACACCTGGTTCGGCCCACAACTGCAAAAGTTCATCAACTAATGGCCTTAGGTACACATCAATGTCGTTGCCGGGTTGCTTCGGGCCTTGGATGAGCACTGGCATCATAATGAACTTCCGCTTCATACACAACCAAGGAGGAAGGTTGTAGATACATAGAGTCACATGCCAGGTGCTGTGACTGCAGCTCTGCTCCCCAAAAGGATTCATGCCGTCTGTACTTAGACCAAACCATAAGTTCCTTGCGTCACCTGCAAAGTCCGAGAACTCTCTCGATTTTTCTCCACTGCGACCCATCGGCGGGGTGTCTCAACTTCCCGTCTTTCTTACGCTCTTCTTTGTGCCATCGCAACAACCTGACATGCTCTTTGTTTCTGAACAGATGTTTCAACGGTGGTATTATCAGAGCATACCACATAACCTTAGCAGGAACCCTCTTCCTGGGGGCTCGTCATCGCCCTCAACATCACCAGGGTCATCTTGTCTGATCTTGTACCGCAGTGCATTGCATACCGGGAATTTATCTATATTCTCGTACTCCTCACCGCGGTACAGGATGCAGTCATTAATGCAAGCATGTATCTTCTGCACATCTAATCATAGAGGGCAGATAGCATTCTTTGCTTCATATGTAGTCTCGGGCAATTCGTTATCCTTTGGAAGCTTTGGCTTCATTATTTTCAATAACTTCTCAAATCCCTTGTTAGATAAACCAGTCTCTGCCTTCCATTTCAGCAGTTCCAGTGTGATACCGAGCTTTGTGCTGCCATCTTCGCAATTTGGGTACAACAAATTTTTGTGATCCTCTAGCATGGCCTCCAACTTTAGCTTCTCTTTTTCTGTATTGCATTCTCACTTTGCATCAGAAATGACCCGACCAAGACCATCAGCGAGCTCATCTGATACCCATTGTTCACCTGCTTCTTCTTCATTGTCTTCCATTACAGTATCATCGTATTCTTCAGTGAATATAGGATAGTTCTCATCATCCTCTTCTTCTTCATTGTCTTCCATCCTAACCCCTCTTTCTCCGTGCTTGGTCCAACAATTATAGCTGGGCATGAAACATCTCTGAAGCATGTGGCTTTGAATGGTTTTCGAGTTAGAGTACTCCCTGATGTTCCGACAGTCAACACATGGACAAGGCATAAAATTATCCACATTGTTTGCCTCAACCACATCGATAAATTTATGCAGGCCTGCAATAAAATTGGAACTGCGTCGTTCGCCGTACATCCATCGCATCCGTGCATCCATCTGCATCATATAATTAAGTTTTTCAAATACCATTACAATGACATCTTGAATAGTGAAATGACCACCGTACATCGACACATGCAATATTTTTGTATCAATTACAGATGAAAAGGATAAGGTTGCTAACCTCGGTTGAGGATATCATTTTGTGTGAACATAAGTGTGGCTCGGGCATTTCATCGAACACATCTTGTGCGTAGCAAAGGAAAAAAAAACTAGCACCCACTTCCCACACATCCAAGCAGAAAAAAAACAGAGGAGAGAAGCTGGCTGGGAGGGTTACTTATAGGAAGGGGAGGGGTATTTGTCCCGGTTCGAGATATGAACCGGGACTAAAGCTCCGCGGCACGCCACGTGTCGGGCTCTGGAGCTTTAGTCCCTGTTCGTGCCACGAACCGGGACTAATGTCCCCAACCGAACCAGGACCAATGGTCCACGGGCCCCTGGTAGCTCGAACCGGGACCAATGCCCGACATTGGTCCCGGTTTTTCCCAGAACCGGGATTAAAGCCTCGAGCGGCTCTGGACGAAAGACAGGTTTTCTACTAGTGGTACTATTACGGAGTCGACTGCAACTATAAAGTGCCTGTCACCGGGATGTAGTGTTGGAAAATTAGGCAATAATTTCATGATTAATTTCAGAATATTAAACATGACTACACCAACTACTAACATGTGAAATACGAACATACTAGACGTACTAATCAACATGAACAGCAGCAACACATACGCCAACATATCCATAGCAAAACAGTTCGGAATACGCCGCATGTACCGAACGGTTGTAGAGAAAGCAGCGGTCGATGCAGACATGGTCACCGCGTCGAGAGCAGAGGTGATGTTGTTGACGATGACGTTGGTGATGACGGGTCGGAGAAGACGACGCCTGCGGAGACGATCTGCCGCAGCAGCTGGAAGACGACCCGTGTTGGAAGCGGCGAGCAGTCGTGCAGAGCGCTTCCCAAAAACCTAATTCGCCCTCTCCCGTACAGGATCACAAAGGCGATTGGTTCCGGAGACCTGCTCTCCCAAACGCCGGTGCACACCGGCGCTCGGGATGGGGTAGACTACGGTGGCGGCGCAAGGTGCGAGATGTGGCAAAATCTAGATTTGTTCGATGTGACGGCGCACGCAGTGCAAGGCAATATATAGTGCGGCTCGGGAAACCCTAACGGGTACAACGTGGGCCACCCACGTCGCACACGTCCGAGTCGGATAGCAGCCCACGATCCGGGAGCGACCCGAACTGGCAAAACTATACACGTACGGAAAAACTCGTTTTTCCCGAACAGCAAAAATATAGGCATCGGCTCGGCTCATTCCCGCAACCCGCGGCGTGTCGTGACGAGACGGACGGACGGCGACGGGAGGAGGAGGAGTGCGCGGGAGAGAGCCTTCTGTTCTCAACTAGCACACCAAGTGTCACAACACTCCACTTATAAGGTGGTGTTTGTCTCCTCCAACTAGCAATGTGGGACTAAACTTTAGCAACATTGCACCTCCAAAATTCTGCCATGCACATGGGCCACATGGGCAATTTGAGATTTTCAGAATTGCTTATTGGGCTGCCCAAATGGGCCCAAATTCTAACAATCCCCCACCAGATCTCAAATTCCCATTTAGAGATTTTGCCAAACCTCGTTTCTTGTTTATATACCAGTGTTTCAGCAGAGACTGTTAAGTTGAACTTCCGCCTAGAGCTTCAAGCTACATCTACCAGCAACTTGAACAATGGACGAACCTTGAATTGCAAGTTTGGTGCCAATAGACTTCACTCAAAGTCATAACCAGTACGTGGCTGCCAGTAGCCTACCCCGCGGGTGGAGCATATGCGTCATACTCCCTGGTCTCTTCATGAGCTTACTAGAGATCACCCAAATCTCATAGACTGCGACGTTTAACAGTCGGACTCATATAGTGTGTTCTTTCAAGGTCGCTCTGTAGGATAGCACCTTTGCTACGAATAGCCAACAGAAACACATTAAGGCATATTGCCAACCTGCCTTACAGAATGTGAGAGTTATGCATCTTCCACGGAGAGGGTTATAAAATAACTCTCCTCTGTTAAACCACTAGCTTGTTCTTCCCAGGTCCTAATTCACGGGATCTCCGATCACATAGGTTGGGTTACCACTATGGTGTAACGCTCACGGGTCTCAACCCCATCTCCCTCGATGCACTATCTATCACATTACGTGATAGTCCCTTCGTAAAGGGATCTGCCAGGTTTTTGTGTTTGAATATAACTAACAGTTATTACTCCGGAGTTTCTCATTTTCCTGACAGACTTCAAGCGTCTTTTACGTGTCTTGATGACTTCGCGTTATCCTTAGCACTGTTCACTTTCATGATAACCGTTTGGTTGTCACAGTTCATAAGGATGGCCGGTAATGGTTTCTCAACCACCGGCAAGTCCATCAAGAGCTCACGCAGCCATTCTGCCTCAACAGAAGCTGTATCTAAAGCAGTAAGTTCTGCTTCCATGGTTGACCTCGTCAAAATGGTCTGTTTGCAAGACCTCCATGACACTGCGCCACCTCCAAGAATAAATGCATATCCACTTGTGGCGTAGAGCTCATCAACATCTGAGATCCAGTTCGCATCACAATCCCTCAAGCACCGCAGGGTGCCCTGAATAGTGAATCCCATAACTCATTGTACCGTTCAGATAGCGCATGACCCTTTCAAGTGCATGCCAATGATCAATACCCGGGTTAGACATGAACCTGCTCAACTTGCTCACAGCAAAAGAGATATCAGGTCTCGTCGCGCTCGCAAGGTACATGAGTGAACCGATCACTTGAGAATATCTTAATTGATCTCTCGTTTCCTTTTGTTCTTTCTGAGTGTCACACTGGGATCATAGGGTGTTGGAGAAGGCTTGCTGTCTATATAACCAAAGCGGCTCAAGACCTTCTCAACATAGTGTGATTGCGTTAACGTAATCCCACTCTCATCCCTAATCAGCTTAATGTTCAGGATCACATCAGCTTGTCCCAGATCTTTCATATCAAAGCTCTTTGACAGAAAAGACTTGACCTCATTTATCACTATCATGCTTGTACCGAAAATAAGTATATCGTCAACATACAAGCATAATATAACACTATCGCCCCCACCATGGCGATAATAACACACCTATCAGCCTCATTAATGGCAAAGCCTGCAGACGTTAAAGTACTGTCAAACTTCTCATGCCATTGCTTAGGTGCTTGCTTCAGCCCATACAAAGATTTTAACAATTTGCACACCTTTCTCTCTTCACCTTTTACTACAAACCCATCAGGCTGATCCATATAGATTTCCTCTTCCAACTCTCCGTTAAGGAAAGCTGTCTTTACGTCCATTTGATGAACGATAAGACCATAGGAGGCAGCCAGGGAAAGTAGTACACGAATGGTGGTGAGTCTAGCAACAGGTGAATAGGTGTCAAAGTAATCTTCGCCTTCGCGCTGGGTGTAGCCCTTGGCTACAAGCCGTGCCTTGTACTTCTCAATAGTACCATCAGGCCTTAGCTTCTTCTTGAACACCCACTTACAACCCACAGGTTTGCAGCCGTAGGGTCGTTCAGATAATTCCCAAGTTCCATTAGAAAGAATCGAGTCCATCTCATTATGGACAGCTTCTTTCCAGTCATCAGCATCAGGAGATGCAAATGCCTCTGCAATGGACGTGGAGTATTGTCCACAAGGTACACAATGAAATCATCACCAAAGGATTTTTCAGTCCTCTGTCTCTTGCTCCTCTTGGGAGCTTCATTGTCATCCTTCTCAAGGACTTCCTCAACATGTGGTTGTTCAGAATGATCAACAGATGTACTAGGTTCAAAATATCTCAGAAGAAATTCTAGCAATGCTATGCATATCCTTCATAGGAAACATGTTCTCAAAAAATGTTGCATCACGAGATTCCAAAATAGTATCAACATGCATATCAGGTATCTCAGATTTAACCACTAAAAATCTATAGCAAATGCTCCGCTGAGCATAGCCTAGAAAGACAATCCACTGTCTTTGGTCCAAGTTTACGTTTCTTAGGAATTGGAACATTGACTTTCGCCAAACATCCCCAAGTGAAAATAAGAAAGTGATGGTTTTCTCCCAGACCACTCCTCGTAAGGTGTCTTTCTTTATCCTTGTTAGGAACTCTATTCAGGACATGACACGAAGTCAACAAAGCCTCCCCCACCATGCCTTAGATAAACCAGCAGTGTCCAACATGGCATTCACCAAGTCGGTCAGCGTGCGGTTTTTCCTCTCGGCAACCCCGTTTGATTGGGGCGAATAGGGAGGCGTCCTCTCATGAATAATACCATGTTCCTCACAGAATTCATCAAATACGTTGGAGAAATACTCGCCACCACGATCCGACCTAAGACGTTTGATCTTTCTCTCTAATTGATTTTCTACTTCAGCTTTATAGATTTTAAAGTAGTCTAAAGCTTCATCTTTAGTTGCAACAAATATACATAACAGAACCTAGTAGCATCATCGATTAAAGTCATGAAATATCTCTTATCACCTTTTGTCAACACGCCATTCATCTCACATAGATCCGAATGTACGAGTTCTAGAGGTGCCAAGTTTCTCTCCTCGGCTGCCTTGTGAGGCTTTCGAGGTTGCTTAGATTGCACACAGCTATGGCACTTAGAACCTTTGGCAATGGTGAAAGTAGGAATTAAACTCAACTGGAAAGTCTACTCATTAAACCAAAATTAACATGACATAAACGAGAGTGCCACATTGCATCCGAATCCACACTGCCACAAATATGGTTTACTGACTTATTACAAAAATCCGATAATGAAAAGCGGAACAAGCCTCCGCACTCATACCCTTTACCAATAAATTGTCCAAACTTTGACACAACTACTTTATTGGACTCCAAGACTAATTTAAACCATCTCTGCATAGAAGAGCCGCTAACGAGATTCTTGTTCATAGTAGGGACATGCTGCACGTTCCTCAGCTGCACGATCTTCCCCGAAGTAAACTTCAGATCTACCGTGCCAACACCACGAACAGAAGCATGTGATCCATTCCCCATTAGGAGAAGAATCCCGCGACCTGATAAGAAGTGAACATAGAATGTCAGCACACATGAACATTAGCACCCGTATCAATCCACCAACATGGAGATTGAAATACTGAAAGTACAGTCGGTAAATTACCATACCCATCAGTATTGCTAGCGGTCACGACGTTGACAGCTTGCCTCTTCCCTTTCTTGTCTGCACGATCTGGGCAGTCCACAGAGAAGTGGCCGAGCTCTCCACAAGTGTAGCACTTTAGCTCAGATTTGTTCAGCATCTTCTTCTTCTTCTTGAAAGAAGTAGTCTTGGTAGGCATGTTGAAAACAGGCTTGCTCTTGGCCTTGCTCTTGCCGTGGTTATGGTTTTTCTGCACCATGTTGGGCTAGACTGACCTTCACCACCTCTTCAGCAGTGTCCTTGCCCGACCTTCTCCTCAACATCAAGAGACGCTATCAGGTTTTCAACCGATATCTCCTGTCTCTTGTGTTTGAGAGCCGTGGCAAAATTCCTCCATGACGAAGGTAGCTTTGCAATAATGCATCCAGCCACAAACTTGTCAGGTAGGGACACTTGAGGAGCTCGAGCTCTCTCGCAATGCACTGTATCTCATGAGCTTGTTCGACCACGCCACGGTTATTCACCATCTTGTAGTCGTGAAAGCTCTCCAAGATATACAGTTCACTGCCTGCATCGGTTGCACCGAACTTAGCTTTCAGTGCATCCCAGAGCTCTTTGCCGTCTTCTATGTGCATATACACATCACACAGACGAGCATCAAGAACACTTAAACGCATCCTCGAAAAATAGTAGTGTCTCTCTTGAACTTGTTCTGAGCTTCCTCAGATATAGTTCCTCCAGAAAGACCACTACTAACTTCCCACACAGTCATGGCCGACAGCCAGAGTTGGCACTTCAGCTGCCATCTCTTAAAGCCCAGACCACCGGTGAACTTTTCCGGTTTCATTGCATCGGTATAACCAACCATATTTAAATCACGAAATTGCCTACAATTAGGTTTTTGGATTGTTGAAAAATTAGGCAATAATTTCATGATTAATTCCAGAATATTAAACATGACTACACTAGCTACTAACATGTGAAATACGAACATACTAGACGTACTAATCAACATGAACAGCAGCAGCACATACGCCAACATATCCATAGCAAAACAGTTCGGAATACGCCGCACGTACCGAACGGTTGTAGAGGAAGCAGCGGTCGATGCAGACAGGTTCACCGCGTCGAGAGTAGAGGTGATGTTGTTGACGATGACGTTGGTGATGACGGGTCGGAGAAGACGACGCCTGCGGAGACGATCCGCCGCAGCAGCTGGAAGACGACCCGTGGTGGAAGCGGCGAGTAGTCACGCAGAGCGCTTCCCAAAAACCTAATTCGCTCTCTCCCGTATAGGATCACAAAGGCGATTGGTTCCGGAGACATGCTCTCCCAAACGCCGGTGCACGCCGGCGCTCGGGATGGGGTAGACTACGGTGGCGGCGCAAGGCGCGAGATGTGGCAAAATCTAGATTGGTTCGATGTGACGGCGCACGCAGTGCAAGGCAATATATAGTACGGCTCGGGAAACCCTAATGGGTACAACGTGGGCCACCCACGTCGCACACGTCCGAGTCGGATAGCAGCCCACGATCCGGGAGCGACCCGAACTGGCAAAACTATACGCGTACGCAAAAACTCGTTTTTTCCCGAACAGCAAAAATATAGGCATCGGCTCGGCTCATTCCCGCAACCCGCGGCGTGTTGTGACGAGACGGATGGACGGCGGCGGAGGAGCAGGAGGATTGCGCGGGAGAGAGCCTTCTGTTCTCAACTAGCACACCAAGTGTCACAACACTCCACCTTATAAGGTGGTGTTTGTCTTCTCCAACTAGCAATGTGGGACTAAACTTTAGCACCACATTGCACCTCCAAAATTCTGCCATGCACATGGGCCACATGGGCCAAATTTGAGATTTTTCAGAATTACTTATTTGGGCTGCCCATTAATGGACCCAAATTCTAACATGCAGTAGGCCGGGCCTGCATGAGCTGCGGCTTAATTTGCATGCCCATCTTTGTTCGTGTGGAGCTTTGGGGTGATTAAGCATGGGAACGACCTTGAAAATGTTATCCCTGAATAATGGTCCATATATATATAGTAGTTCCAAAACATAATCACTTTGTGAGTTATTTTTTCCTTCATGCTACGGTTGATTTTTTCCTTCCTGCGATTGATGAATTTTTTCCTTCGTAAGTTGCCAGCACATATGGATCTACCGGATGTTGTTTTTTACATGATCTACCGGATGTTTGTTGGTTAAATGGTAGATAAGAGATCAAGCAACTAGGGTTGGTAATAGGTATTTTAAAAAATGGAGCCTCTTCGATAGCCTACATGGACTGGGGCCATGTGGAGCCTGCAACATCTGCCAACTCTTTTTGTTACAGCGAAACACTGTTTTATTTATTTGTGATAAGAGCTAATCTGAAATGCATCCATATCTGATTAAAAAGTAATTCAGATACCGCTTAGGCAGTTCTAATGAAGGAACTAGACCTACGGTCGATTGGGCAGCCGGTAGGTGAGCCAGAGGTCGACATCGGCACGCCGTGTCATGGGAAGGCGAGCACGCCAAAGCACGGCATCATCTCGACAGTTCTTCATGATCAGCGGGGGGGAGGGGGTGAGGCCGTTGAACACCACCCCATTTTGATGCTTCCAGAGATGCCAAAGGGTAGAGCGACAGGCGGTGTTGGCAGCGCAGACACGGGGAGAGGGCAGTGAGCAGCGTCAGAAACAGTGACAGAGGGTGAGACCTGGGACCCAAGTGCAGCCCAGAAGCGGCTCCATATATCTTATGTTAACTTTCCCTAACATACTTGTATCTCTCATGCTACTCGTCTCATTGAAAACTATAGACGTATGCAAGCTTAGAAGTATAAAATTAAATACATAAACTCCCTTAAAATTTCTCCTGGAGGCTCCCATTCCCTGACAAAAAACTCTAAGATGGTTGTCACCCGTTGCAGCAACTTAATAGAGCATTGTTTAACAAGTATCTAGATCAACAACTCTTTGACCACAGGGTAGTAGCAAGCAATTATCTAGGAGTTGTCATGTATATATGGAGAAAGCTACCCGATATATGTAAACATACCAAGTAACTATGGTTGGCAAGACGTATAACGACATTTTTCTTTTTAAAATGGAAGGCAAGACCCCAGGCTCCACATCAAAATGAAGAGGATTTTTTCTTCAACGAAGGACAAACGAAGAGGATACATCAAAATGCCTGAAGCCACTACACAACACCTACGACCTGTATATGTTCATCACTGTTTTTTCTTCAGATTTTTTTGAAACGTTTTACTATTTGTTTCGAAATTTTTATCCAGCCATGAGCAGGTGAGCTCGGGAGCCAATTTGAATTTCTGGTCTCGCATAGGAATTTCAAGAGAATACCAATAATTGTTTGAATAAACCCTCCATGTAAATTGCCAATATTAGACCTCTTGCTTTGGTGCAGGTTATTGCATTGCAACCTAGTGGAGTTGCCTACTATTACGACTAAGTTCCACATAAATTTTAATTTGCCTTCCACCTTTATTAAGTTGCCTCAATGTCATTTTGTTCAATATGGATAAACGTTCCTACCACTATCGCTGAATTGCCTATAATTATTTTTATATGTCGTCTAGCTTGATTAAGTTGCCTGTATTTCTTTTGTTGAAACACATATTTTTTGTTTGACACTGATTTTTTTCCTTCCACTGTGACTAACTTTCTTATAATAGTTATTATAATTTGCCTTTCACCATGATTAAGTTATCTACATTTTTTTGAAGTGGTAGTCAACTTTCGCAGCAGCCGTATGCAACATAACAACAATGCTTGACAACTTCATACCACCGGAGGCGATTGAGCTAGGCAGAGAGATATTCATAAACCAAATTTCATATGCTTATGTTTCTACGAATTTTTAAGAGAAGCAACTTTGATTACACTACTTGCTTTTTACAGTTACTAAGTATAAATTCACTTTGGCTCCCGAGCTCACATGATCCTGGTATATTAAACGAAACTTAAAAAATAGTAAACATTTTAAAAAATCTGATTTTTCTTTGAGACGAACAGATACCAATATACAACATACGTGCCGTTTCGTGGTGAAATGACATTTGGTATGCCCTGTGCGAAAAAGACAAATCAGTGGTCAAAATACAAATTCAAAAACATACTTTTTAGAGCACTGATTTTGTTAATTTTGCACATAGCACCACACATGACATTTCATCACGAAACTTGGCACGTATTTTAAAAACATGTATATGTTCGACACCAAAAAATTTCAGGAGTTTTGGAAATGATTTACTATTTTTTTAATTTCGTTTAATATAACAGGAGCATATGAGCTCGGGAGGCAAAACGCCTCTCTCCTGTCTAGCACACAAAAAACTATCGAATTCGTGGCAATTCAGATATAGCTATAAGCAACTTTCACAATAGAGGTTGGCAATTAACAACAACTCCCAATCGCCAACCCCCTCGGGCACAGTCTTTGCTAAACATGCTCTATTTGGACCGTGTGTGTTAGCCGCTTCAGTACTAGTGATTACAGGCAAGAAAAAAGAAAAAGAAAACCATACGTTCAGTATTCGGCAGCTACATTCAGTTATAAATTAACTTCTCTTACATTAGCTGTATGTTCAGAAAGAAACAGCTACTCGTACTAGCACGTTTGCTGTTGTTGATAAATGGCCTATATGTTAAATTTTGTATTTAATTCCTCCTTGCATTTAGGGAAATTAAAATGCTGCACTATATTAATCCCACAGTAAAAAACCAACCGTTTCTCCATTCTTAACACAAGACCGCCACAAGTAGTATTTATATCCATGTTATGGCGCACACAAAGCTCACCGGTTGCCGCTTGTCTCTACCTCTCTCTAGAAAGCTCACCCCACTCACGGAAATACACAACCAAAATCTCCTCAAGCCCAGCAATGTCTCGTCTCACGGTGTTCGTGATCCTTTTCCTCCTGGCCGCCGTCACCATCACATCTGCGCACGGCGCCCGCACTGTCAAGACTAGAAGGAGCGTGCGCCATCTGAGCATACCCTTCTTGGCGGTGGCCGAACCTCCTTCGTCAACAACAGAGGAGGAGATGAGCATACCCTTCTTGGCGGTGGCCGAACCTCCCTCATCGATAGCGGAGGAGGACATGGCGGCGCTCCGCAGCCTCTACCCGACTGTCAAAACAGTGGATGGCCCCGTGGCATCCTACTACCGCCAAGCTGACCAAGACTACAAGGTGCCGGTCACTGGGTTCTAGATCGGCCATGCATGTCCTGCATTTTTTTATCAACTGAGACTTCAATTGCAAAGTGTGTGCCAACTTTGTAAACGTCCTTCAAAGTACTACTCCTGAATAATGAGATATCCATCCTAATAATTCCTTTCTTACTTCGTTGTACAATTTTTTTATAAGACGATCGGTTTTGCTATCGGTGCTTTAAGCTATATTTCTGAACTGAAATTCCATGACTTCTGACAGAAGCAAAATTTTAACCTTAGACTTCATACGTGTCCAAAATATAACATTTGTTTGTGATATGGAGGGAGTAATCCGTACATGATTTTGAGCATCTTCTGTGGAAAAAAAAATCAAATATCGCCTTTTTTGGGAGAAAAAGGTAATTAATTAAGGCGGACTCTAGGCCTTGCGGCGGAGCCGTACAACGTGCCGACTCCATCCCCTGCTGTTCCAGCTGGATCCTCCATAGAAAAAGAGTATTTTGTGAGAGGTACAAAAAAACATAACTCAAAAAAGTGTGTGGGTGTAGTCTCATGGGGTTGAGTTACACTTTCCCTCTAAAACAAAAAAAGCTCATGGTAGCTGGAGTGGAGATTGTTGGCTCCCAAGCTCCATTGCTCCCTCTGGTTAAAAAAAATCGAAAAACATATTTGTGAGTTTCAAAAAATTTCGAAAAATTTCTGGTTGTAGCCAATAATATATCTGACGAACGTGCAAAATATCAACACCAAAAACATTGTATTATGTGGTACACAAAAATAACAAAGGATCTAACTATGCATATTTTCAAATCTCCAAGTTTTATCAGATTTTGTTATTTTTGTATTGATCAGAATACAAAGTAATTGAAGTTGATACTTTGCACGCTCGTGGGATATACTATTGGCAACAACCGAATTTGTTTTCAGAATTTTTTGAAACCCACAAATATGATTTTCGAAGTTTTTAAATCGGAGGGAGCACGGGAACTCGGGAGCCAAACACACTTTCCGATGGTAGCTGCCGCTACAAATGTAAACTACAGTTAGAAGGTCAATACACTACAGAGACTCGTTTGTGCTTTGAGATCGGACCGAACTGCATGCTGGCAACTGCCATGAAAACAAAGCTTACACTTTCTAGTTTCTACAGCAGAGGAGAATAAATTTCCTTTTCGACATATTAATAAACTGAAAAGGAGAGAGTACGTACATCAATATAAAGCATATTATGTACCGCATGGCTTTGCACATGTATTATTAACTCACACTATTTGTTATATTATTCTTGCACCCGAGATCTTGATCTTTGAATATGAGATCGTCGTGGGCTCACTGACCCGCCTCAAATGGTAGAATAAGAGATCAAACAACTAAGGTTGGTAAAAAGTAGTATTAAAACAAAAGGAGCCTCTTCGATAACCTGTATGGAGTAGGGCCATGTGGAGCCTGCAACATATGCCAACTCTCCTTCCTCGACGTCATTTGTCTGATTGTCTCGTTAGTCTCGGGGAGAAGAAGATTATAACTTCATTAACATGGCAACGACCATTCGAAATGTTGCTAACACATGCATTACTTCTAACCCGTCGCGTGAAATAATTCGTTACTCTTTTGTTAAAGTGAAACACTTATTTATTTATTTATTTATTTATTTATTTATTTGTGATAACAGTTAATCTGATTATCTGAAAGGCACCCATGTCTGATAAAAAATACATTCATATACTTTGTGGGCTGGCAGTTGAAATGAAACTAGACCTTCTCATACAAGAATATGTACATTTGCTGCCATATATCTTAGAATTAACGTGCCCTTACTCACCAGTAGGCCCAATGGTACTCATCTCATCGCGAACTACAGACGCATGCAAGCTAAGCAGCCTAAAATGAAATACATAAACTCCCATAGAATCTCTCCTGGTGCCTCCCATTCCCTGACGAAAAGTCCAAGATGGTTGTCTGCCATTGCAAAAACTCAATAGAGCATTGTTCAACTTGTAGCTAGTACGGAGTACAAATTTTTGACCACAGGGTAGTAGCAAGAAATTATCTAGGAGCTGTCGTGTACTAACTCCGTTCCAATGAATAAGGCGTTTTTGAAAAGTCAAACTATGTTAAGTTTGACCAAGTTTTTTAAATAAATTATGAACATGTACAATACAAAGTTGGGAAAAGCTAAAGGGAGGTACCGCTCGCGCGTCTCTCCCGTGTGTCGGCGCGCTGCGATTTGTGCCATTGAATCGAGCGACGCGCGCAAGCGGTCGTCCGTGCGGCACCCGACTAACCGTTAGATCTAATACCACCTTAATTATCTAGCTATCCCACCTTATCCTCTCATCTCATCCCTCACATGCGTACGCACCAGCCACAGAGTCTCTCTCTCATTGACTTCCAGGCCAGAGTTTGATCCCCCGAGTCGTCTATGTCGGCCACCATCAAGAGGGCCACGAAGGAGAGTAGCAGCGCGCCGGGAGTCTTAGGCCGCCGGTCGTCCGGTGGGGGCACTGCGGAGGAGCAGCGTCACGCCGTGAGGGCGCGGGCGCCACCGCACCACGAGGATGCGAGCAGTGCAACCTAGCGGCCTCGTCGGGCCAGTCGGGGAGGCCGTCGATCCGCGGCGAAGCAGCCTAGGATGCGTCGGCCGTTGCTTAGTGCCGATTCCACTGCTCTAGGGGTCGTGGCCGCGGGCGCCACCACACCACAGGAGGCCGTGTCGCGGGGGGCTATCTTGTCGGGGCCCATGGTCGCCGCCTCCACCAGGAGCAGCAGCCTCATCGGGGGCTGAACGGGCGCCGCGAGTGCTGGGTGTCGCCTACACCGGGAGCAGCAGCCGCGGGAGGCTGAATGGTCATGCACGCTGTAGTAGCCGTGTCGCCGAAGGGTTAAGTCCGCCGTACATAGGTAACTTGATAACCATGACTAAATAATCTGGTAGCTCCTATTGGCATAATTTGGTAATTTCATTTTTGAAAACAACATGGTAGTGTTACAAACATAAATTGATAATCATGACTAATGAATCTGGTGACTCCAATTGGGATAATCTGGTAATTTGATTTTCGAAATAACATGGTAATGTGATTTTCGAAATAACATGGTAATGTTACATAAGATATCCGTGACTAATCGACTAATTAATTACCTTTGCTATGCGAGTTATATTCAGGGAAGTTCAACGTTTGATCCCTCCATAGCTAGCAATTGATCATTTTCCTCCAGTGTTGCTTTTGTATTTCATATCCTGATAGATGTATATTCATAACCTGGTAGCTATTTACTCAAATCATGGCATCTGTGCTATTTTCTTCCAGTGTTGCTTTTGTATTTCATATCCTGATAGCTGTGTATTCAGAACCTGGTAGCTATGTACTCAAATCATGGCATCTGCATTATTTTCGTCCAGTGTTTGCTTTTTGTATGTCAAATCCTGATAGCCGAGTATTAAAATTTTGATAGCCGTGTAGTCAAATATATGCATGGACATAGCCTCTGTTGTGCCTTCATTCATATTGTTCCCTTCAGCTAGCATGAATCAACATGGCATCTGTATTCAGGTTTACCTGATATTTATCATAAATTAACCTGGTTGCTAGCTTTGTTTAAAATCCACTTGTAATGATTTAACTTGATAGTTAGCTTGAATGAAACTAGTAGCTGGAATGAATTAGACTGATAGATAACATGAATTAACATGGTAGATGTGTTTGATTAATCTGATATTTAGCATGTTTTCAACCTAGCAGCTGTTTTTGGATTAATCTGATTTCTAGCATGTTGAAATCCTGGTGGCTAGGTTTTTCAAAAATTAACTTGGTAGCTAGCTTAAATTAACATGATAGCTAACATGAATTAACCTAGTAGTTAGCTTTTTTTAACATGATAGATAGCACTAATTAACTTGGTAGCTAGCTTGAATAAACATGACATCTAAGAATTAACCTAGTAGCAAGCTTTTTTATTCTCTTTTTACCTTTGGTATTTTGGATAGCATTGACTGAAATGGCTTGGGTTCGATCCATCGGGGGTAACTGTTCATCACTTTCCATCTTGGTAGTTTATCCAAATGTTTTGCAATGTCGACATTTATTAGTGTGTCTAGATGTCTGTTTGATTGTAAACTATTTTGTTAGCATAGTTGAGATTCTTGTAAGTTTCTTAACCTTTTCTTGGACTAGATGGTTTTATTTTGATACCTGTGTGTGGAGAACATGATCTATCTTGGTTACGGTACTATCAGACAAGTTCAACCAATTTTTTATGTGTTCAGTTTTGTATGAGCAATTATGTCATCTGCCATGATCTGATGGTTTTTGTGCAACCTGGTGAATGGTCTGGATGTTTTTGAATCAGCGAAAGTAGACAAAAGTAGCAAGGTTTAGAAAGTCCATACCTTACTCCAGCATTTTATCCAGTGTAGTTTGTTGGCTATGGTTTTGTTTTCCTTTTCTCGGTTGGCCTGCCGATGTTTTGGGCTAAGATGTGGGGTAATCAACTAATAGGGCCATGAATTGATAGTGGCATGAATTGATAGTGGGCTCCATGTGCGGCCCAAGAAGGAGTCGGTACTCGGCTCAAGCTGGCGCGCCCTCGCGCGACGGAATTCGTTCGGTCGTTTGACCGCCGCTCGGGAGCTCGTTTCAGCGGCGCCGCTCTGTAGTCCTATCCTACAAAGTTTGGTCAAAGTTTACTTACTTTGAATTTTTCAAAAAAAATTAAGCCTTATTCATTGGAACGGAGGGAGTACATACGGAGAAAGCTACCCGATAATTGTACAATCTTAAGTATGAGATGGTCGAGGGGCTCACTGACACCATCTAGTCACCCACGTCCTGAAAGTATGAGATGGTCGAGGGGCTCACTAACCCCATCTAAGCACCCACCTCCTGAACATATAGTACATTCTTGATCAATCCAGCCTATATACACACCTTTCGTTATACAGTACATGCTCAAGCTGCTTGTTCTCCTTATATAGTCTTGAAGTACATACTTTACACTACTATTTATTCTCAGCATATAGATGTCCATTGATTAATACTAACAAAAAAAAAAAGAGATGGTGAGTCAAGAGCAAGAACGATTACACAGGGCTTGCTCTCAAGCAAGAGGTGATGAGTTTTGAGAATGGAGGACATCAGGAGAAACTATTACCAAATACTTAAAGGTGCATGCGCAGTTGCTAGATTAGGACATGTGTCTCCTCAGCGGCGAGGCCGACCGCTGGCCGCTGTAGCTCCGGTCTCGTTTCCATGCTCCGCGACACTGATCTGGCTAGTCGTCGGCACCTTCGGTGTCCCATCGTTGGTAGGCCACAATGCGGGGGCGGGAGGATGATCAACGATCTGGCCACTCAAGAGCTTAGCTTGCTTCCCAATCGTTGGTAGGCCACGATGCAGATAGGTGATAGGATGATCAACGATCAAAATGGAGAAAATGAAAGAGGATTTTCGTTCTGAACTCTGGAGATGCTGTGCTGCTGCACTTTGGTGTTGCCTCATCACGCTCTCTAATCTGAAGAACACGAGCAGAGTTTTGCGAAATTGGTTCAGTTTGGCTACGTGCCTACATCTCTTTGTGGATTGTGTGTTTAGTAGACGGGGTTAATGTGGCTGCGCAAAGCACACTAACGCCTCATACTGCAAGCCTGGCATCCAAACTCCATACCCTCTAAAGTTTTTGATATTCTGGCTACTTCCACGTTGCTATTTTTTGCCTGCAACCGAGCTGAGGTACCCGTCAACGAAGACAATAGTTTCTAATGCTTAATTATACCTGATAATATAAAATTAGCGAAGCGTATAAACTGTAGTGTGTCTCGCATAGGAATTTCATGATAACGCCAGCAATTGTTTGAATAAAACCCCATGTACATGCCCAATTAATACGACTATACGAGAACTCTTGCTTTGTTGTCGATTATTGCATTGGAACCTAGTGGAGTTGCCTACTGTTTTATGACTAAGTTGCGTATGAATTTTTAATTTTCCTTCCACCTTTATTATGTTGCCTACATTATTTATTTGTTCAATACCGATGAACATTCTTACCACTATGACTAAGTTGCCTATAATTATTTATATTCGCCGTCTACCTTGATTATTGCCTATAATTTTCTTTTGAAACGCAAATTTTTATTTGGCGCTGATGAATTTGCCTTCCACCGTGACTAAGTTTCTTATAATAGTCATAATTTGCCTTTCACCATGATTAATTTGTCTACAATTTTATTTTGTACTGGTAGTCAACTTTCGCAGCAGCGGTATGCAACATAGCAACAATGCTTGAGAACTTCATACCACTGGAGGCGACTGAGCTAAGCAGCGAGATTTTCATAAACCAGATCCCATATGCTTATGTTTCGATGATTTTTTCTGAAAAAAAAGTACTTAAGTATTGAGACAAGCAACTTTGTTACACTACTTATTTTTTAGAGTTACTAACTAGTCTATGTCTAGCGCACCAAAAATTTACCGAATTCCTGGCAACTCAGATATAGCTGTAAGCAATTTCACAATAGCGCGCGGTAGGCAATTAACAACAATTTCCAATCGCCAACCCCCTCCGGCACAGTGCTTGCTCTATTTGGACCGTGTGTATTAGCCGGTTCAGTATTAGTGATTACAGGCAAGGAAAAAAAATGAAACCATACGTTTAGTATTCGGCAGGTACATTCAGTCAGTTAACTTCTCTTAATTAGCTGTAAGTTCAGAGAGAAACAGCTAGTAGGAGTACCACGTTTGTTGTTGTTGATAAATGACCTATATGTAAAATTTTGTATTTAATTTCTCTTGACAGTTAGGAAAATTAAAATGCTGCACTACATTAATCCCACAGCAAAAAACAACCGTTTCTCCATTCTTAACACAAAACCGCCACAAGTAGTATTTATATCCATGTTATGGCGCACACAAAGCTCACCGCTTGTCTCTACCTTTCTCTAGAAAGCCACTCACGGAAATACACAACCAAAATCTCCAAAGCCCAGCGATGTCTCGTCTCACGGTGTTCGCAATCCTCTTCCTTGTGGCCGCCGCGACCATCACATCTGTACACGGCGCCCGCACTCTCAAGACTGGATGGAGCGTGCGCCATCTGAGCGTACCCTTCTTGGCGGTGGCCGAACCTCCCTCGTCGACAGTGGAGGAGGACATGAGCATACCCTTCTTGGCGGTGGCCGAACCTCCCTCGTCGACAGCGGAGGAGGACATGGCGGCGCTCCGCAGCCTTTACCCGACTGTCAAACCAGTGGATGGCCCCGTGGCATCCTACTACCGCCGAGTTGACCAAGACTACAAGGTTCCGGTCACTGGGTTCTAGATCGTTTCAACTAAGACTTCAGTTGCAAAGTGTGTGCCAACTTTGTAAACGGCCTTCAAAGTACTACGCCTGAATAATGTGATATCCATCCTAATAATTCCATTCTTACTTCGCTGTACAATTTTTTTCTAAGATGATCGGTTTTGCTATCGGTGCTCTAATCTGTATTTCTGAACTGAAATTCCATGACTTCTGAGACATGCAAAATTTTAAACTTAGACTTTATACATCTCCAAAATAACATTTGTTTGTGATATGGAGGGAGTAGTCTGTACATGATTGTGTGCCTCTTTTGAAAAAACAAATCAAATATCGCCTTCTTGGGAGAAAAAAAAGGTAATTAATTAAGGCGGACTCTAGGCCTCGCGGCCGAGCCGTACAACGCGCCAGCTCACCATCCCCAGCTGTTCCAGCTGGATCCTTCTAAGAAAAAGAGGATTTTGTGAGGGATGCAAAAAACAGAACTAAAAAAAGTGTGTGGGTATAGTGTGATGGGGTTGAGTTACAACTTTCCCTCTAAAACAAAAAAAGCTCATGGTAGCTGTAGCTACAAATGTAAACTAGTATCACACAAATGTGGATCTCTTTGCAACTCAATTCTGCCAACATTAACGACCTCCTAACTACATTTAGAACGTCAATACTGCAGAGACTAGTTTGTGCTTTGAGATCGGACGGAACTGCATGCTGGCGACTGCCATGAAAACAAAGCTTACACTTTCTAGTTTCTACAGCAGAGGAGAATAAATTTATTTTGACATCTATCTATCTATCTATACTTTTTATAAATAAAACCCCACTAAGTGTAATTAATACTTTTCTATCTCCACATGCAAACTATCTACGTCACTTGCTCTTGGAGCAATTGTCCATGTCATCCCACTAACATTCATTAATTATTTTATATTATCTACATGAAAGCATCCACATCATCTTTTTTTAGCCCATCAAATTGTCCATATCATTTTTTTTATTTTCGAATGATAAGATCACACCATGTCACTATGTAGTTAAACCAGTAAATCATTTGCATGTAAAACACCGTAATTAGTTCCGCCCGTAAACTTTTTGCGAATGATGAAAACCATATACTCCCTCCGTACGGAAAAGCATGTCTTTGGTTTGTCTAAATTTGGATGTATCTAGATATGTATTAGTGTGTACATACATATAAATTTAGACAAAGTCCAGACATCCTTTTTCGGACGGAGGGAGTAGTTGTTATTCGAAATTATGGGCTCTTTGCATGTGTATTTTTTTTACTCATGATATTAAAGTATTTTCTTTCGTTTGGTCCCAGTTTTATAGTATGAGATGGTCGAGGGGCTCACTAACCCCATCTAGGCACCCACCTCCTGAACCTATAGTACATTCTCGATCAATCCAGCCTATATATACATACCTTCCGTTCATACATGCTCAAGCTAGTTGTTCTCCTTATATAGTCTGAAGTACATGAGGAAGGCGTTTTGGCTCCCGGGAGCATATGCTCCCGGTATGTTCAAAAAAATAGAACAAATTGAAAACTTTTCAAAAAAAATCCGAAAACAATCATGCACGTACCTGACGATGTCACGCACGACCTTGTCAAATTTCGCACCGAAACGACATCGTATGAGCCCTGTGCAAAAATGACAAAAATTCTGTCAGAATATGAGATCATTTTTGCACAGGGCGCATACGATGTCGTTTCGGTGCGAAATTTGACAAGGTCGTGCGTGACATCGTCAGGTACGTGCATGATTTGTTTCGGATTTTTTTGAAAAAATTTCAATTTGTTCTATTTTTTTGAACATACCGGGAGCATATGCTCCCGGGAGCCAAATTGAATTTCCGGAAGTACATACTTTAATTTATACTACTACATTTATTCTCAGCATATAGATGTCCATTGATCAATACTAACAAAAAAAGAGAGATGGTGAGTCAAGAGCAAGAATGTTTACACATGGGCTTGCTATCAAGCAAGCAGCGATGAGTTTTGAGAATGGAGGACATCAGGATAAACTATTCCCAAATACATAAAGGTGCACGCGCGAAACGTGCAAATTCATCCCGCGAGATGTCTGATTAGGATATGTATCTCCTCAGAGGCCACGGCCATAGCGACTGCTCTAGCTCTGGTCTCGTTTCCATGCTCCGTGCCTGTGACCTGGCTAGTCGTCTGCAGCTTCGGTGTCCCAGCGTTGGTAGGCCATGATGCGGGGGCAGGAGGATGTGAGATGGAGAGAGCCGGAGAGGGCTCAGATGCCACACAAGATCTTAGCTTGCTGCCCCATCGTTGGTAGGCCACGATGCAGATAGGATGATCAACGACGATGAAAATGGAGAAAATGGAAATGGGGATGTTTGGTCTGGACTCTGGAGAGGCTGCGCTGCTGCACTTTGGTGGCACCTCATCGCGCTCATCTAATCAATCCTAAATCTGAAGAAGACGAGGAGAGTTTTGGTAGATTGGTTCAGTTTGGCTGTGCCTACATCTCTTTGTGGATTGTGTGTTTAGTGGACGGGGTTAATATGGCTGCGCAAAGCACACTAACGCCTAATATAGTAATACTGCGAAACGGCTATTTGTCGAGCGCGCGAGTGCTCGCGCGGTTCTGCCCGCCTGGCCCCTCGCTCCAACGCGTCTCCTATTACCTTTCCCTTTTTTCTATTCCCTTTCAGTCAAACAGTCTCCCCACCCCCTCTGTCTGCTTCACGGCCGAGATGCCGCCGCCATCGCCACGATCCAGGCCAGCTCTGTCCTCCTCTCCTTGCTTGCAGTTTCTCGCCGGCCCGGCACCGCGTCGTCTCCTCCTCTGATTTTCCTTTCCGTCTTTGCATCTCTTTCCATTTTGTTCCCATTCCCTCTTTGGCAAGCCTCACGCCCGACCAGCAGCCGCCGCCGCGGCAACCCACTCCTCTCCGGCGTCCTCTCCGCCCCCTCCCTGAAGGCCATTTCCCTTTTGAGCGAGGGCTGCCCAGGATCAAGGAAGAGGAGCAGAACCCTAGCTGCCGCCGCGGCAAGCCGTCCTCAGCGGCGTCCTCCCAAGCTCCCCCACGACCACCTCCCCCGAGCCGGGCCGTCTAGGATCAGGAGGAGGAGGAGGAGTGGATCCTTAGCTGCTGCCCCGGCTTCTTCCCAGACCGCCCGACGACCTCTCGCAGCCCGCCTTGCACCCAATCCAGCGCTACATCTTCATCCCCCGAGCCGCCGGCGTCGTCGAAATCGACCTGCGCCTATCCGGCTCTGGTGGCAGCCGGATAGGTGGCTCCGCTCCTCTTCAGTCTAGCACTTGAACTGGCCCTCTCCTGCTGCTCGTGGGAGGACTTCCCGAGCTCCTACACTAGCCGCTCGCTGGTCGTCGACGCCGTGAGTGAGCTCCTCCAACTGCAGCTGCTCTCTACGACCACCTACAGCTGGTTCCCAATTCGCTGCATCAAGGTAAGGACGGAAGGACCTCCATATCCCCATGTCGATTGTTTTTGGCTTATTTCCTCGTCTTCATCTATGTTCATACTTTAAATTAGGCAACGAATCCTCCATGCCGATGTGTTCAATCTGATTTAGGGAAGCAAAATTGTTTGGTCCACATGTTTGATACTACTAGTATCGATCTTAACTATTAAGTTGGATTAGAGATTACACTCGCTCCATATTCAGACTTGCTGGCATTTAAGTTTCAGGGCTTGAGTTCTCCTTGTCTAAACAACATTATTGTGAATCTTTTTTGGGGGATACTACCAGTTATTTACATGTAGTTATGCAATTACGACAGCAATGGCAAAATTTCTCTCACTCGCAGCGTTGTTCTTACTCATTCATGACATGCTGCCCCAAGGTTCAAAAAAGCGGAAAGCGGAAAGCGAGCGGTGGAAAGTGAACTACCCCTAAAAACCGCTTAAGCGCGACTAAGCGGCGCTTAAGCGTCCGCTTTTTGCCCCTAAGCGGCTGAGCGTTTGCCTCCCTCATGCGCTGAAGCGGCGCTTAAGCGGACCGCTTAATCCGCTTTTTATAACCATGTGCTGCCCACAATTGTGTACGATCAATGTAATAGGGATTTATGTTAGCCGTTGATTAAAACATGACAAAGTTCCTTGGAAAAAAGAACACCATGAAGTTCCCATACCGCACTGAGTCCACGGTTCTCTCCCAATTCCATTGTGACCTTCAGCCTAATGGAGCCGCGACTAGGGCAGCCGCCGCCGCCTCTCTCCTTCACTCGCGGTGAGGGAGCTGTAGCACGCCGTCCTCCCTCACTCAGCAAGCCTATGGAGAGGTGGCCGCGGCGTGCCCACGGCAAGCGACTGCTTTTGGGAATTTCGGCGCGCGGCGAGGTGGTCGGCCATGACGGAGGCGCGGAGGGAGCAGGGAAGGGAACAGAGACCGTGGTACTCCACCTCCGACTTTCCTGCATATGCGTGCAATTATTTTCTCCTTGTGTAGAAAAACAGGTTGCCAGAATCTTGTTAATACCTATGTTGAAAAACCCACTGAGTGAAACTTTAGTTGGATAAGATGTTATCAAAATGGATGAAGTAGAGCGGGCTGCCTGTATTTCTTCTTTGCGTGGTAGGTACGTTCTATTTTTCGATGATAAAATTAAAACAACTATATGTTCTTGGTTTCCTTTACAGTAGAATCCAAGTACTTTAGAATACTGTTGGTGAGGAAAATTGATCAGTTTGTTTGTAGTGCCCCAAATCTCTATTTTGTTTGTGTAGTATCTGAGCCACATAGTGATCTGTTATTTCCTCTTAAAAATGTAAGTTGTATAAAGATCGAAGAAACATACTTACCAATCACTGTTGTTCATGATCATTTGTCAGGGTACATGAAAGCTCACCTGTTCAACATGCTGTAATTCGAACTTCATACAAGGTGCAGGTTCAGAAAGTCCGAGGAACGGCCCACTGAGGCACTAACCATGGATTCATGGCCAGAGCAGTTGCTGCATCACACGATTTCTGCAATAGAATCTCTTCGTGTATTTTTCTTGTTTTGATTGTGTGATCTCCATGTGTTCTGTACTTATAAGACCTATGGCTTGCAGGTTTTAAGCAAGATAATATCCTAACTATGATGACGGTCACGTCATGCTATCTGAGGTTGAAGCTCCATTCTGTTATCATTCCTGGTAAGTTATTGCTGAAACACAAGTTCCTTCCATTCATACACAAGGTGGCAATGTTGGCGAACGTATTGATTTTGTTGATGACAGTATTGCTGAAGTAGTTACCACTGAACCAGTTGTTGATAGCAGCGTGCCATCTGATCTTGCTAAGCTTGCTTAGACAGCAATTCTCCAACAGAAGGGTTGTGGTGTTCGCAGTGACGATCATCATCCAGCATTGAAAAATATGTCGATTACTTTGGAAGACCAGTCTTGTGATGCTATGGTTGAAGATATCAGATAACCATGTCACAGAAATGACTCTGATCCCGTGGTTAAATGTTATTTCTCGTTATAAAAAGAGGAAAATGGGAGTCAATGCAACAAAAGGAATGGCTAGCACTTTAATTGTTGATGGCAGGGCAGGCACCGCAAATACAGATGTGAACAAAAAAGCAAGAAATGCCACACCCAAGAGGTATAATTTTTGTTCTTACTTATCCATCAATAAAGCAGCATGTGAATTGTTTTTTATATAGTTTGAATTATGTAGTACTTTTCTTTTTTGGATACTGACTTTCGAATGTTATATTTATACAGGAATGCCTCAAAAATTAAAAAGCAAGGATCAAGATCTTCGCCACGTTTTCTGGTGAAGCAACTCGGCAATACTGATGAGATCAATATATCCAAAGCAGCCAGAGCTAGCACAGCTGAAGTTGATAACAGAACATATGTTGCTGTTATACGCAATGTTGGTGATTCATATGTTCACGCAACTGATGGTAATGGGAAGATAATACGTGATGCTGACCCATCTACCTTATCCAACAAAGAGGATGTTCCAACAGAAATTAGTGTTGTTGTTGCTACTGCGATGGAGCATGGTGACAACATTGTCGAGAAGATGGATGTAGCTGCTTCAGGTATATTTCTTTACTAACGTCACTATTTTTATTTTCCAGCCTGTATGTGTATTTTTTTCTTTGCTTTTATCTATTCTGTGCATCTTGGTAACATGTTTTCTGGTTTCGCTTCTTATAGTTATATAATGAGTGTTTTTAGTATCATCTGCTATATAACTTGTATTATTTTATTCTGGTATTATATAGCTGGTTTGTTTTTGGATTGATAACATGTAGGACAGTTTTTTTCTGGTAATAATGCTGATAGTAATTACACATGATAACTTTTTTCTATGATATGTAGTTGGTAAATAGGTATTGTTAGTTATAACGTCTGTAACCTTAGTGATATAGTATTAGTAGTACTTGATGTTTGCAATGTTAGCCAATACTTATGTATAGTATCCTCACCTTTTTGATAATGGTATTGGTAACAAAAACGGTTAGTACCACCTTTATATGGGAACATATTTTTAGTAGTTGTCTATCTCATCGGTAACTTGTATGCTAGAGTGTTGGTAACAATGCTCAAAGCATGCATGCCTGATAACATGACTGTTACGGTAGTTTTTTTCTGGTAATAATGCTGATAGTAATTACACATGATAACTTTTTTCTCTGATATGTAGTTGGTAAATAGGTATTGTTAGTTATAACGTCTGTAACCTTAGTGATATAGTATTAGTAGTACTTGATGTTTGCAATGTTAGCCAATACTTATGTATAGTATCCTCACCTTTTTGATAATGGTATTGGTAACAAAAACGGTTAGTACCACCTTTATATGGGAACATATTTTTAGTAGTTGTCTATCTCATCGGTAACTTGTATGCTAGAGTGTTGGTAACAATGCTCAAAGCATGCATGCCTGATAACATGACTGTTACGGTAATTAGTACTTTTTTAATACCACATCAGTAAATTGTGTGATATAACATCGGTAAATTTGTGTGATATAACATAGATGAATTATAATATGTTTTTATGTGTTTGGTAATTAGTACTCTTTAATATGACATCGATAATTTGTGTGATATAGTATTTGGTAATGTTGTTTTGTTATAGGGACTCTTATTTCATTTTGATAAGTTTTTTATGAATTTTCTTTATAATATATCGCTAATGTGACAAGGTTGATAACTTGCTTGATCCTGATATGGTATTATCTTAGTAGATATTTTTATCATTGTTATTTATATGTTAGACTGTCGGTAACAATGCGCATAGTTTTTTGTACATGGCTTTTTTTAGTTGTTGGCGATCTGTTCGGTAATTTTTACGCTAGAGTGTTGGTAACAATGCTCAAAAGCATGCGTGTCTGATAACACGTATGTTATTTGTTTGGTAATTAGTAATTTTCTAATACCACATTGATAACTTGTGTGATATAGTATTGGTAATATTGATTTTTTTATGTGGACCCTTATTTCATTTTGATAAGTTTTTAATGACTTGTTCTTTATAATATATCGCAAATGTGACAAGGTCGATAACTTGCTTGATCCTGATATGGTATTATCTTAGTAGATATTTTTATCATTGATAATTTATATGTTAGACTGTCGGTAACAATGCGCATAGTTTTTTGTATCCGGTTTTTTTTAGTTGTTGGCGATCTCTTTGGTAACTTTTACGTTAGTGTGTTGGTAACCATGCCCAAAAGCATGCGTGGCTGATAACACGTATGTTATTTGTTTGGTAATTAGTAATTTTCTAATACCACATTGATAACTTGTGTGATATAGTATTGGTAATATTGATTTTTTATGTGGACCCTTAATTTATTTTTGATAAAAAAATTTATGACTTGTTCTTTATAATATATTGCTAGTATGACAAGGTCGATAACTTGCTTGATTTCACGATGGTATTTTCTTAGTAAATATTTCCATCATTGGTAACTTGTATGTTAGAGTGTCGGTAAGAATACGCATACTTCTTTGAACACGTCTTTCTTAGTTGTCGGCGATCCCATAGGTAATTTCTAAGCTAGTGTTGGTAACAATGCTCAAAAGCATGCATGCTTGATAACACATATGTTTTTTGTTTGGTAATTAGTAATATTTAAGACCACATCGATAATTTGTGTGATATAGTTTTGGTAGTATTGTTTGGTTTTGTGGGTGGTTAGTTCAGTTTGATAAGTTTTTTTATGACTTGTTCTTTATTAATATATCGCTGGTGTGACAAGGTCGATAGCTTGCTTGATTGCAATATGGTAATATCTTGTTAGATTTTTTATCATTCCTAACTTGTATGTTAGAGTGTTGGTAACAATGCACATAGTTTTTTTACACTGCTTTTTTTAGTTGTTGGCGATCTCATTGGTAATTTTTACGCTAGAGTGTTGGCAACAATGCTCAAAAGCATGCGTGCCTGATAACACGTATGTGATTTGTTTGGTAATTAGTAATATTTAATACCACTTGGGATATAGTATTGGTAAATAGGTATTGTTAGCTATAACGTCTGTAACCTTAGTGATATAGTATTAGTAGTACTTGATGTTTGCAATCTTAGCCAATACTTATGTATAGTATCCTCACCTTTTTGATAATGGTATTGGTAACAAAACGGTTAGTACCACCTTTATATGGGAACATATTTTTTAGTAGTTGTCTATCTCATAGGTAACTTGTATGCTAGAGTCTTGGTAACAATGCTCAAAGCATGCATGCCTGATAACATGACTGTTACGGTAATTAGTACTTTTTTAATACCACATCGGTAAATTGTGTGATATAACATCGGTAAATTTGTGTGATATAACATAGATGAATTATAATATGTTTTTATGTGTTTGGTAATTAGTACTCTTTAATATGACATCGATAATTTGTGTGATATAGTATTTGGTAATGTTGTTTTGTTATGTGGACTCTTATTTCATTTTGATAAGTTTTTTATGACTTTTCTTTATAATATATTGCTAATGTGACAAGGTTGATAACTTGCTTGATCCTGATATGGTATTATCTTAGTAGATATTTTTATCATTGTTATTTATATGTTAGACTGTCGGTAACAATGCGCATAGTTTTTGTACACGGCTTTTTTTAGTTGTTGGCGATCTCTTTAGTAATTTTTACCCTAGAGTGTTGGTAACAATGCTCAAAAGCATGCGTGTCTGATAACACGTATGTTATTTGTTTGGTAATTAGTAATTTTTTCTAATACCACATTGATAACTTGTGTGATATAGTATTGGTAATATTGATTTTTTATGTGGACCCTTATTTCATTTTGATAAGTTTTTTATGACTTGTTCTTTATAATATATCGCAAATGTGACAAGGTCGATAACTTGATTGATCCTGATATGGTATTATCTTAGTAAATATTTTTATCATTGATAATTTATATGTTAGGTTGTCGGTAACAATGCGCATAGTTTTTTGTACACGATTTTTTTTAGTTGTTGGCGATCTCTTTGGTAACTTTTACGCTAGAGTGTTGGTAACAATGCTCAAAAGCATGCGTGGCTGATAACACGTATGTTATTTGTTTGGTAATTAGTAATTTTCTAATACCACATTGATAACTTGTGTGATATAGTATTGGTAATATTGATTTTAAATGTGGACCCTTAATTCATTTTTGATAAGTTTTTTTATGACTTGTTCTTTATAATATATTGCTAGTTTGACAAGGTCGATAACTTGCTTGATACCGAGATGGTATTTTCTTAGTACATATTTCCATCATTGGTAACTTGTATGTTAGAGTGTCGGTAAGAATACACATACTTATTTGAACACGTCTTTTTAAGTTGTTGGTGATCCCATAGGTAATTTCTAAGCTAGTGTTGGTAACAATGCTCAAAAGCATGCATGCCTGATAACACATATGTTTTTGTTTGGTAATTAGTAATATCTAATACCACATCGATAATTTGTGTGATATAGTTTTGGTAGTATTGTTTGGTTTTGTGGGCGGTTAGTTCAGTTTGATAAGTTTTTTTATGACTTGTTTTTTTTTAATATATCG
Organism: Poa pratensis; assembly: GCA_947311845.1. Classification (NCBI taxonomy): domain Eukaryota; kingdom Viridiplantae; phylum Streptophyta; class Magnoliopsida; order Poales; family Poaceae; genus Poa; species Poa pratensis. Next base: position 156,700,448 of record CAMZMU010000041.1, on the reverse strand, counting down.
CTGGTGTGACAAGGTCGATAGCTTGCTTGATTGCGGTATGGTAATATCTTGTTAGATTTTTTTATCATTCCTAACTTGTATGTTAGAGTGTTGGTAACAATGCGCATAATTTTTTTGTACACGGCTTTTTTTAGTTGTTGGCGATCTCATTGGTAATTTTTACGCTAGAGTGTTGGTAACAATGCTCAAAAGCATGCGTGCCTGATAACACGTATGTGATTTGTTTGGTAATTAGTAATATTTTATACCACTTGGTATATAGTATTGGTAATTTTTTGTTTTTGTTATGTGGATCCTTAGTTCATTTTGATAAGTTTTTTATGACTTTGTTCTTTTATAATATATCGCTAGTGTGACAAGGTAGATAACTTGCTTGATTCCGATATGGTAATATCTTAGTAGATATTTTTATCATTGGTAACTTGTATGTTAGAATGTCGGTAACAATGCGCATAGTTTTTTGTACACGGCTTTTTTTTAGTTGTTGGCGATCTCGTTGGTAATTTTTACGCTAGAGTGTTGGTAACAATGAGTAGAATTCTGTGACAGAACTGTCTTCAGTGACATTGACTCTATCAATATGAAAAACATGAGTAGAATTCTTTCGGAAATGTACAAGAAAATCCACATGTACTATGAAGAGGAATTTTACCATGTCCCCCTACCCTGACATTCAGTGCTATGTCTGTAGCTTATCAGTCCAGGACATTGAGATGGAGAGTGTAATACCCCACAGTTTAGAGAGTCGGAAGGATAGAAATAGAATTTGTGCATTTGCATGGCATGCATCTAAAACGCGGGTAATTTTGGCGCATTTAAGAAAAGAGACAAAGGGATCGATGTTTCTCTCGACTCGATGAATTATGAGTTAGATCATCCTGTTGAGTGCTATAAGCTTCGACGTGATCTTTGAAACAACTAATTAGAAACTAGGATCATCTGTCGAGGCATTCCAGAAATTGGACACTTCTGATTACAGTTTCAAACACGACAAGGTACAATTCAATTTAACAAAATACACAAGCATAATTTCATCTATATGATCATCTCAATTCACACATACATGATCATATAATAATAATCCAAATACAACATGTCCTAATTTCAATTTTATCTCATCTCATCATTTCAACACATCTCAGATACAAATTCCAGAGTTTGAATGTCCAAGTCGAATTAATTACAACAATTGGAATTGGGCAATCCACAACTTTACCAAATGAACTTAAATGAATACTACAGCATAATTGAATAATTACTTATCTCATCCAAAGAGAAAGGAAAATTACACAAGAATAAAAGAAATTCCTAAACTAAATATTAAACTTGATCTTCACTCCATTTTTAATCTTCTCAACTTATCTTGATCTTCTTATCTCCCAAGTCTTATTCTTGATTCCTACATTTAAGAAGGACAGAAATAAAGGAATTAAGCAAGTATATGTTCTTCTCAACTTCTCTAGAAATAGTGAAATTCAAAAGTTTTGTGCTATGTAAAAGAAGATGGTAGCAAGGCTGATCACCTTGTGAACAAATTCTTTTTACATACATAAAGCAATTGAGTATCACCTAAATAAATAAAAACCAAAACATAAGAAAGGTTTCTTCTAATTAAAATGTTTGCCTTCACCACAAGGGTGAGGCAACTTTGTGTTGGAATTCGACGACTGGATACTAGGAACTTGTCCTAATACCCAAGTGGTGATTAGAGGGAATTATATCTAAGGCAGCAATGGATCATGGATCAACTTTGGATCATTTGGATCATCTAGAGGCAAATAGGCAGCAAAGAAAAGAAGGCAACATTGATCCATTTGAGCAAGCAACAAAGGCAACAGGGGGCAAAGGCAAATATAATTGATCCAATTATCTTAGTCTACAAGGCAACATTTTTGTTTCCCTCTAATCTAGTCAAATTCCTATTAAAGAAAAGCCCACAATTAAATTATTCTCTATTGGTATTAAGAACCAATAAGAACAAAGCCATATGGAATTTAAATTGTTTCTCCAATGGTATTAATTACCAAGGAAGAAAATAAGCCAATTGAGAACCCACAGATCTGAAATTGTAAAGCCCACATGATCACCACCCATAACTTGTAAAGCCACTAATATTTCACAAGCCCCTATAGGAGAATCAGCCCACAATTCCATCTAGTGACAATTACCACTTGTCTTGCTCAAGAATAAATCCCACAAAGAGATAAGACCAAGCTTGGGATGGGTAAGCTTGCCACATAGGAGAGTTATCCACAAGCAAAATATCTCACATTACTTGAACCCTAAGGAATGCCCAAGCATGAGAGCTTGACAACCAAGCACCTTACTCACCAATGCAAATGAGTCACCTAGTTGTGTGTCACCACCACAACAACCATCCAGTAGTTTATAAACAGCACCACAACCATCCTAGCAAATTCATTTGCCACAAAGACATTTTCAAGAAGCAGCCAGCAGCACACACAATTCACAGCAACCACAACTCACACATTATACAACCATCAGCACACCCATTTCTATTTGTTCTTCCACAAGAACAAGCACAACCAAGCACTACTCATGGAGATCACCTAATCCATCCACCACAAGCCATTTCAGCTAGCAATTAAATTCTAGGAAAAATCAAGCAACAAGGAGGAGACAGTAGAACCACAAGAAGCAGCAAGAAGGAGACGGTTGAACCTTGGAGCAAGATCAGAGCTCTTCCGTAGCTCTAGCTGCTCTACAATAGAGGTTGATTCATAAGTGCTAGTGAGAGGCTAAGCAGGTTCTGTAAATGACAGAATCATGCTAGAGTGTTCATTTTAGCATCTGTTCTTAACAGAGCCTTGCACTGCAAGGTAGGGTGTTATAGGAAAAAAATTGCACCACAGAGAACTTCTGTTTTGTGCAAGAAATAGGACAGAGAGATGAAAGGGAGTGAAGTTATGTGCTTTAGCATTTGTTTGAGCATTGGAGGCAAGGGAAAAAGGCAATAGTGTAGTATCTGTTCTTATTTTGTTTTTAACAAAGCATCACACAAGCCAGTGAACCAGCAGAGCTGGATTACCTGAGCTATGCACATCCTTAAACATGGAAGAATCACAGGAAAACATAAAAAGCATCTCTAAACAAGAAAGCCACTGTGTAACTCTACAAGGAGGCATCACAGCAAGCAAAACATGTTTAAATCATGCTAAAATTAAGATATAATCATAGCTAGTACAAGTTCTAGCTCAGAATTAATTCTCTAAAGTCAAATTCATCATCTGTGAGCAAGAAATGCTCTCCACAGTAAATTCAGGGTCAGTGGGAAGATCTACACATGCTAGATCTACACCATTCACCTCTACTGTGTGCACATAGAGGAGGCAGGGCACATATCCGAGAAAATCATCTAGAATCATCATCTGTTCATTAAAAACCTAAAGCAACCGAAAGCAACATGTTCAAATCAATTCTTACAGCAGCATCTCGAGCTAGCTAAGTGTAGAGAGTGGAGAAGAGAGGGAGGAGAAGAAGTTTTACCTTGCGTCCATGGCCGCAGCTCCACGGCGGCGAGGCAGAGCTCGCGCTACCGTTGGAGGGGGCACATGGAGGTCGGGGTACAGCACCACCGCACCATGGCGGCACAGAGGTTGAAGCTCTGCGCCGAGCCATGGTGGGCACGTCAGAGAAGAGGAATCGAAGGCAGGTGAGCGGCGGCAGCACCGTAACCCTAACCCTAGGGTTGGGTTGCGTGCGACCACTAGGGGAGGCGAGGCTCAAATCGCCTGGGTAGGAAGGTAGAGCGGAGCGTGGGGATCGTTTTGCCCCAGCGCAACGGCGGCGGAGGTGGCCGGAGTTGGCCGGAGCAAGGCGGCGACGGCGCGGGCGACACGAACGCTAGAGGAGGTCGAGCACGGGTTCGAACGCGAGAGAGAGAGAGAGAGAGAGAGAGAGAGAGAGAGAGAGAGAGAGAGGAAAGTGGCTCGGTCGGTTGACCCGACCTGAGCCAGGCCCGGTCTTTGACTTGGTTCAACCAAGTTGGACCAGAGGTACTTTTGTAATTTCATGAATTTGAAAAATTCAAATCTTTCAAAGTACTCTAAAAATTCAAATATATTCCTAAAAATACTTTAAAAATATCTAAAAATATTAGCAAAAAATAAGCTATTTAAATAAAATAGTAACATGAATTTTTGAAAATTATTTCTTTGATTCAAAATCCAAAGATCTTTAAGTGGATTATTCTTTGAAATAATTTCTTAAAATTATTTTCTCAAGAAAAATAATCTGGGAAAATAAATACTAAGTTCAAAATAATATTTGAACTATACCAAGACTATCTTGTTACTCATCCTAAATCAAAAATATTCAAACTTAAATGAATTTTTACACCAAATTCAAATACACAAAAATCAACTAAAAATATGCAACATACTCTACAAAATACGAGGAATTTTTATGTAAGTTTTATTTGAAGTTTTGAAAAATATTTTGTGGATGAAAAATTCAAGGATCCTTAAGTGGAAATGACTTGAAATTCTTTTTCAAAAACTATTTCAATTTAATCACTTTATATTGAACTAAATAAGAAAATAATATGGAAAAATAAAGTCTTGAAGTTCAATTATATTGAACTATTTCAATTTAATCACTTTAAATTTATTCCTCATGAAAATTGTTGTCAAATTCTTTAAATAATTAAAAAACTTCAAAACACTCGAAAAGTCTTAAATCCGCACCTTGGGTATTTTGGGGTACGATGCATCTCATGAATATGCACAATAGCATGCTGCTAGAGTTTTCAGTAGTCCTTACAGGATTACTTTGCTATTTTCAGAACTCGGGGTTTTACCGCAAACTCTAGAATCCCGAAGAGTTGAACGGCCATTTCTATCACAGGCAAGTTCATTCTTGCATATCCTTATTGAACTATTTTATAAAAACTATTTTCAAAAACGTATTATTATCATTGCATTGAAAAAGAAAAACTATTTTCGAATGATGTGAATTGCTATATATATATTGTTTGGCTGGCAATGGAACCATGGAATGATGTTGTGGTGGATGTTCCATTGTACGGAAAAGTATATACCTAGGATTAATTACCAATGTCACAGTGATCCTTGCGCCGTATTGAAGCGTTTACCATGAGATCTGCTATGGACGGTAAAAGTCAGCCGTATCTTCTCTCGTTCACATATCCTTGGCAGGCTATTACCTGGTTGTGTCCGTTGCGGCGGCCAACAGCGTGGAAGCGCGTGACCTTCTCACCTGACGGGGTGATTGGAATAGAAGCTCGGGAGGGGTGGCGGGATAGCGGTCTTTGTTACCGGCCGCGCCACAAATGGGCGGATATGTGTTGTGCGGAGAGGGCGGTGATTGGCTTTGGACTCACACCTAGTCCCATACCATGGAAGTATGGACGAGTTTGGCCGCTCGGAAAGGCAACAAGGCTGGGTTTCTCTCATGGGTAAAGTTACGCAGCTCTGCAGAGTCAACAACAAGAAAATGTGACTGTCACATCTGTGTTCCCGGAAGGAACTACAGAACGCCGCGGGAAAGGCATCCCAAGTGATGACTAAAGACCCATGGAGACTGTGAGCATAGTTTTCTGAAATAAAACTTGACCTTTTGAAGAAATGTTTTCCAAAACTTGCATTATGCCTATGACCGTTGGTCATGGCAGTAGCTAGTGCATTCAAAACAAAAACTCTTTCCTATATTATTTGAACTTGCTGAGTAACGCTCGAGTTGCTCACCCTTTCCTCGTTGACCCCTGCTTAGACTTTTGGAGCCATCCAAGGAGATGATAGATATCGATGAAGACAACGAGGAGGTCTTCAACAAGGAGCCCAAACCTACCTGGTGGAGCTTGAAGGAGTCAACTGCTACTTCATCAACAGAAGGATGACGAACACCTTACCCATGTGTATATGACGACAACACTGCCGATGGAGGAGACAACATCATTTTGGAAGGAGTACAGCCTGAATAAAAACATACCAGCAGGAATAGACTAGGGCTGTGACAACAGCATTAGTGGAATAGGAATTAGAAATAGAGCTGATATCCAGCTTAGTGCTACGATTTGGATCTTCTCGTTTTTCATTTGCCAGAGACTTCTTCCATGTAAAAGAAGTTCTCGAGATTTTGTATTGAATAGTGTTGTAATCCTATAGTGTTACCTTGGACCGGTTATGTTTATGTTGTACTACTCTGAGAGATGTAATATTTGCGGAAAGGTCTTTCCGTGCGTGTTATATCAACAACTTGTACACTACAACATGCAGTGGTGTGCTGGGTCACCGCAGATGGTATCAGAGCAAAATGACCTTAGGATTAAAACCCTTTTAAGAGACTTGTAGGTTGGCAAGACTATAGGAAGTTATCTTATCTAAACCATATCTTTCTACAACTATGATGATTATTCACTTGAGAATACTACTGTTATACTTGTATAGATTTTCTTACTCGACTAGAGTAAATCTTCTTGACTATTCGTTTATAGGTACTTATCTACCTCGTTTGTTTTCAAGTTGGTAGGGCAAGTTGAAGCTATTTCTACGAGCTAGTATCCCAGATAGAGTTATATCCAAGTCAGTGTTACCTATGTGGTATCATTGATAATACCACCATATATATGTGAAGACATCTGGTGAAGTAGAACCCTATCGTAAGTTTGTGAAGACAGGAAGACGGGAGAAGTCTGATGATGGTGAAGAATCGGAGATAATCAAGTATGGTAACTATGAAGAGGATTCCAATACCCTAAAGCTTCATTTCAAAGGAGATTCACTTAAGTATAGTGTAAAGTCTTAAATAAAATAGGAGATGGCATAAACAAGGAAGGAAGCTACAATACTACCTCCGATGTACAATCAACTAATTACCTGAAGGATCCGAAGATGCCGGAGATATTTGTTCTAGCCAGATGGAAGGATTCAATTTACATGAAGTTTAGTTCTCTACGTAACCAAGCCATACCACAACTACTCTTTGAGTACTTTATCTTAGCATTATCCCTTTGCAAATGCGCAGTTGGGGTAACTACTGAGTCAAATAGTTGTTAGAATATGACTATAAGGTGATATAAACCTATCATGTAGTGTATAGCATCTAAGCCTGGGTACTTGAGATGTTTTTACTCAAAGTACTATTTACTTTACGGGCTTATGTTGCATGATTGCTATATAACTGTATTCGGATTTATTGGATCTTATTGGATTTTTGATTGACTAGGTTGGTACATGAAGTTAGGATTTGATGTACAATGGCATGATTGTCACATTAAGTTCTTTTCTTAATGTTACTAATCTAGAGGTAGATAGTATTCGTGTGAGGAAGAGACAAGTTACTAACAAGATGAGGCGTCAAAGAAAGTTAATGAAGAGAATGAAGTCGAGAAGACAGAAGTCAATGAAGCCATTGATGGTGATGGACCACATTCTATACCATATTTAGCTCTTGGAGATATGTCCAAGAAGGAAAGTTATGAAGTTTTTGCATATTAAGGCATGAAGTTTATCCATGGAAGTCCAAGATCAAGAAGTAAGAAGGAAAATATGGAGGATACATATAAGGTTGTCATAACTTGGTGGAAGAAGTTATTGTTGGAGCAACAAAGAGGTATTGCTACTAGTTAAATGGAGTTTAAGAATGTGTTTAGCAGAACTTAGGAGTCTAAAAGTATTATAAGGATGATGACAAAGGCATATGAAGACTGGAAGAACATGGATATTTCCAGTTCTAACGGAATAAAGGAAAAATTGATTCTCTATTGAGAGGCATTACCAGAGATGGAAGTGGGGAAATTAATCGTCAAGTAAGAGTTCATGATTAGAGATCGGACATTTATAAGAAAATAAGCTTGTGTTGGATACACAAATAGATTACAAGGAGTTGATGATAAAGTCATCCGACCAATAATGATGATAAATCACTAAAAGATGAAGAAAGTGAAGTAGTTGGATGCAAGCACATTGAGATCACAGAGATGACATATCAACCATCTTAAGAAGTGAAACTACAGAGTCCAATGTTCAAGAGAGCATCATAACCATGGGAGAAGAATCCAATTTTGTCATGGATTGACGACAAGTCTAGAAGGTGGACCAATTTGAATGAAGGCACCTCATCACATATGATGTCGAGGTACCAAAGTCAGAGTTTATATCTAGAGCAATTGTGGAGAAAGATGTATTACCAAGAGAATTGACATCTTAGAGCTGACCACTCGGATGATGGAAGACACAATCAAGGCGAGTTACATGGTCAAACAAGTCGTAACTGTTTGGAATTAGTCTGAAGTATCAGAAAGGAAGGAAATAATACGTCAGCTGAACTTTACCCTGATGACCAACATCCTATTCAAGTTTGAAGTTAAGACAGCATCCAATGCACAATTTAGGTGTGCAATTTTTTCTGAGACCATCGGATAAGCCAACTGGAATTCTAGCCATAGTAGGAATCCAATTTATCGGAGGATTACTTTGGTTGTTCACAATATGGTGGATATACCACGTATTCTTCAAGAAACTGTTGGATATATAGGAATAGTTAATATCTATTTATCGGAGAACGATACTGGGTATTCACAACATGGTGGATATACCACGTGTTCTTTGTGAGACCATGCGGTAGAAACAGTGCAAGTTCAAGCAGAAAGAAGAGTTACGAAGCTTGACTGAATGGAGCCAACAGAATTAAACTCAACAGACAGAGGGTCCGAACGGAGGAAGACTTAGAGAATTCCAAGGGGGAGAGTGAACAAGTGTATGGATAGTACTTGGCAGAAGATGACGCGGAACTCAAAAGGAAGACTCTGACTGAGACAAGACTGAATTAGTTATTAATGCTTTAAAAGTTCTTCAAGAAAGACGAGCATTGTTGAAAATCCTTGATAAATTATGAAGCCAAGGAAGAAGTTAAGAGTCGAAGGATGAAAATTTTAAGGGATTTAGTGGTCATAGAAGCTATGACTAAATGATCTAAAGTAGAGTGAACAAAAGAAACCAGAGTTCATGGATGGGGAAGTTTAGATACTTATTCTCGTTGAATCTGATTGAGACCAGGATCCGAGGGGATGGATGCCAGAAGGTTTGTACCCCTGATTACAATTGATTGAAGAGAAGATTGAGTAATCAAAGTTGGATAACAAATGTGTCTACTACATTTGGAGGAAGCAAATTACAAAGAGCAAATTATATTCTATAAGACATGTTAAGAATAGTTACCTCATATTCTCGAGCAAAAGAAGATGAGCTTTACCATCAGAAGTGAGGTCTTATTAGGCTCATGATTAAGGAAGGGTACCACCTGAAGATCATATAAGGATGTAGAAAGGATCTTCGACAGAAAGGTATAAAGCCAGAGTAACCTGAAATGGATAATCCAAGAGACATGAAAAGGTAGTAAAATCATTGGAATCCAGTGGAGAAGCGACGAAGGTCGACAAATGGATAGTATGGATCCATGGAGGATGGACATAAGGATTTTGGACAAGGGATCACCTAAATCTACGTCCACGTCAGGAAGGAATTTGAGAGAATCAATATATGTAGAAATTCTTTCTACCTTACTCTACGCGAGAGAGTCGAAACTTCGGGACGAAGTTTAGTTTAAGGGGGAGAGGATGTAATACCCCACAGTTTAGAGAGTCGGAAGGATAGAAATAGAATTTGTGCATTTGCATGGCATGCATCTAAAACGCGGGTAATTTTGGCGTGTTTAAGAAAAGAGACAAAGGGATCGATGTTTCTCTCGACTCGATGAATTAGGAGCTAGATCATCCTGTTGAGTGCTATAAACTTCGACGTGATCTTTGAAACAACTAATTAGAAACTAGGATCATCTGTCGAGGCATTCCAGAAATTGGACATGACCTTTCCTATTCATCGACACTTCTGATTACAGTTTCAAACACGACAAGGTATAATTCAATTTAACAAAATACACAAGCATAATTTCTATATGATCATCTCAATTCACACATACATGATCATATATAATAATCCAAATACAACATGTCCTAATTTCAATTTTATCTCATCTCATCATTTCAACACATCTCAAATACAAATTCCAGAGTTTGAATGTCCAAGTCGAATTAATTACAACAATTGGAATTGGGCAATCCACAACTTTACCAAATGAACTTAAATGAATACTACAACATAATTGAATAATTACATATCTCATCCAAAGAGAAAGGAAAATTACACAAGAATAAAAGAAATTCCTAAACTAAATATTAAACTTGATCTTCACTCCATTTTTGATCTTCTCAACTTATCTTGATCTTCTTATCTCCCAAGTCTTATTCTTGATTCCTGCATTTAAGAAGGACAGAAATAAAGGAATTAAGCAAGTATATGTTCTTCTCAACTTCTCTAGAAATAGTGAAATTCAAAAGTTTTGTGCTATGTAAAAGAAGATGGTAGCAAGGCTGATCACCTTGTGAACAAATTCTTTTTACATACATAAAGCAATTGAGTATCACCTAAATAAATAAAAACCAAAACAAAAGAAAGGTTTCTTCTAATTAAAATGTTTGCCTTCACCACAAGGGTGAGGCAACTTTGTGTTGGAATTCGACTACTGGATACTAGGAACTTGTCCTAATACCCAAGTGGTGATTAGAGGGAATTATATCTAAGGCAGCAATGGATCATGGATCAACTTTGGATCATTTGGATCATCTAGAGGCAAATAGGCAGCAAATAAAAGAAGGCAACATTGATCCATTTGAGCAAGCAACAAAGGCAACAGGGGGCAAAGGCAAATATAATTGATCCAATTATCTTAGTCTACAAGGCAACATTTTTGTTTCCCTCTAATCTAGTCAAATTCCTATTAAAGAAAAGCCCACAATTAAATTATTCTCTATTGGTATTAAGAACCAATAAGAACAAAGCCATATGGAATTTAAATTGTTTCTCCAATGGTATTAATTACCAAGGAAGAAAATAAGCCAATTGAGAACCCACAGATCTGAAATTGTAAAGCCCACATGATCACCACCCATAACTTGTAAAGCCACTAATATTTCACAAGCCCACATAGGAGAATCAGCCCACAAGTCCATCTAGTGACAATTACCATTTGTCTTGCTCAAGAATAAATCCCACAAAGAGATAAGACCAAGCTTGGGATGGATAAGCTTGCCACATAGGAGAGTTATCCACAAGCAAAATATCTCACATTACTTGAACCCTAAGGAATGCCCAAGCATGAGAGCTTGACAACCAAGCACCTTACTCACCAATGCAAATGAGGAGTCACCTAGTTGTGTGTCACCACCACAACAACCAGCCAGTAGTTTATAAACAGCACCACAACCATCCTAGCAAATTCATTTGCCACAAAGACATTTTCAAGAAGCAGCCAGCAGCACACACAATTCACAGCAACCACAACTCACACATTATACAACCATCAGCACACCCATTTCTATTTGTTCTTCCACAAGAACAAGCACAACCAAGCACTACTCGTGGAGATCACCTAATCCATCCACCACAAGCCATTTTAGCTAGCAATTAAACTCTAGGAAAAATCAAGCAGCAAGGAGGAGACGGTAGAACCACAAGAAGCAGCAAGGAGGAGACGGTTGAACCTTGGAGCAAGATCAGAGCTCTTCCGTAGCTCTAGCTGCTCTACAACAGAGGTTGATTCATAAGTGCTAGTGAGAGGCTAAGCAGGTTCTGTAAATGACAGAATCATGCTAGAGTGTTCATTTTAGCATATGTTCTTAACAGAGCCTTGCACTGCAAGGTAGGGTGCTATAGGAAAATAAATTGCACCACAGAGAACTTCTGTTATGTGCAAGAAATAGGATAGAGAGATGAAAGGGAGTGAAGTTGTGTGCTTTAGCATTTGTTTGAGCATTGGAGGCAAGGGAAAAAGGCAATAGTGTAGTATTTGTTCTTATTTTGTTTTTAACAAAGCATCACACAAGCCAGTGAACCAGCAGAGCTGGATTAGCTGAGCTATGCACATCCTTACACATGGAAGAAGCACAGGAAAACATAAAAATCATCTCTAAACAAGAAAGCCACTGTGTAACTCTACAAGGAGGCATCACAACAAGCAAAACATGTTTAAATCATGCTAAAATTAAGATATCATCACAGCTAGTACAAGTTCTGGCTCAGAATTAATTCTCTAAAGTAAAATTCATTATCTGTGAGCAAGAAATGCTCTCCACAGTAAATTCAGAGGCAGTGGGAAGATCTACACATGCTAGATCTACACCATTCACCTCTACTGTGTGCACATAGAGGAGGCAGTCCACATATCCGAGAAAATCATCTAGAATCATCATCTGTTCATCAAAAACCTAAAGCAACCGAAAGCAACATGTTCAAATCAATTCTTACAACAGCATCTCGAGCTAGCTAAGGGTAGAGAGTGGAGAAGAGAGGGAGGATAAGAAGTTTTACCTTGCGTCCATGGCCGCAGCTCCACGGCGGCGAGGCAGAGCTCGCGCTACCGTTGGAGGGGGCACATGGAGGTCGGGGTACAGCACCACCGCACCACGGCGGCACAGAGGTTGAAGCTCTGCGCCGAGCCATGGTGGGCACGCCGGAGAAGCGGAATCGAAGGCAGGCGAGCGGCGGCAGCACCGTAACCCTAACCCCAGGGTTGGGTTGCGTGCGACCGCTACGGGAGGCGAGGCTCAAATCGCCTGGGTAGGAAGGTAGAGCGGAGCGTGGGGATCGTTTTACCGCAGCGCCACGGCGGCGGAGGTGGCCAGAGTTGGCCGGAGCAAGGCAGCGATGGCGCGGGCGACACGAACGCTAGAGGAGGTCGAGCACGGGTTCGAACGCGAGAGAGAGAGAGAGAGAGAGAGAGGAAAGTGGCTCGGTCGGTTGACCCGACCTGAGCCAGGCTCGGTCTTTGACTTGGTTCAACCAAGTTGGACCAGGGGTACTTTTGTAATTTCATGAATTTGAAAAATTCAAATCTTTCAAAGTACTCTAAAAATTCAAATAAATTCCTAAAAATACTTTAAAAATATCTAAAAATATTAGCAGAAAATAAGCTATTTAAATAAAATTCTAACAGGAATTTTTGAAAATTATTTCTTTGATTAAAAATCCAAAGATCCTTAAGTGGATTATTCTTTGAAATAATTTCTTAAAATTATTTTCTCAAGAAAATAATCTGGGAAAATAAATACTAAGTTCAAAATAATATTTGAACTATACCAAGACTATCTTGTTACTCATCCTAAATCAAAAATATTCAAACTTAAATGAATTTTTACACCAAATTCAAATACACAAAAATCAGCTAAAAATATGCAACATACTATACAAAATATGAGGAATTTGTATGTAAGTTTTATTTGAAGTTTTGAAAAATATTTTGTGGATGAAAAATTCAAGGATCCTTAAGTGGAAATGACTTGAAATTCTTTTTCAAAAACTTAACTATTTCAATTTAATCACTTTATATTGAACTAAATTTAAGAAAATAATATGGGAAAATAAAGTCTTGAAGTTCAATTATATTGAACTATTTCAATTTAATCACTTTAAATTTATTCCTCATGAAAATTGTTGTCAAATTCTTTAAATAATTAAAAAACTCCAAAACACTCGAAAAGTCTTAAATCCGCAACTTGGGTATTTTGGGGTAACGATGCATCTCATGAATATGTACAATAGTATGCTGCTAGAGTTTTCAGTAGTCCTTACCAGGATTACTTTGCTATTTTCAGAACTCGGGGTTTTACCGCAAACCCTAGAATCCCGAAGAGTTGAATGGCCATTTCTATCACAGGCAAGTTCATTCTTGCATATCCTTATTGAACTATTTTATAAAAACTATTTTCAAAAACGTATTATTATCATTGCATTGAAAAAGAAAAACTATTTTCGAATGATGTGAATTGCTATATATATATTGTTTGGCTGGCAATGGAACCACAGATTGATGTTGTGGTGGATGTTCCATTGTATGGAAAAGTATATACCTAGAATTAATTACCAATGTCACAGTGATCCTTGCGCCGTATTGAAGCGTTTACCATGAGATCTGCTATGGACGGTAAAAGTCAGCCGTATCTTCTCTCGTTCACATATCCTCGGCAGGCTATTACCTGGTTGTGTCCGTTGTGGCGGCCAACAGCGTGGAAGCGCGTGACCTTCCCACCTGACGGGATGATTGGAATAGAAGCTCGGGAGGGGTGGCGGGATAGCGGTCTTTGTTACCGGCCGCGCCACAAATGGGCGGATATGTGTTGTGCGGAGAGGGCGGTGATTGGCTTTGGACTCACACCTAGCCCCATACCATGGAAGTATGGACGAGCTTGGCCGCTCGGAAAGGCAACAAGGCTGGGTTTCTCTCATGGGTAAAGTTACGCAGCTCTGTAGAGTCAACAACAAGAAATTTTGACTGTCACATCCGTGTTCCCGGAAGGAACTACAGAACGCCGCGGGAAAGGTATCCCAAGTGATGACTAAAGACCCGTGGAGACTGTGAGCATAGTTTTCTGAAATAAAACTTGACCTTTTGAAGAAATGTTTTCCAAAACTTGCATTATGCCTATAACCGTTGGTCATGGCAGTAGCTAGTGCATTCAAAACAAAAACTCTTTCCTATATTATTTGAACTTGCTGAGTAACGCTCGAGTTGCTCACCCTTTTCTCGTTGACCCCTGCTTAGACTTTTGGAGCCATCCAAGGATATGATAGATATCCATGAAGACAACGAGGAGGTCTTCAACAAGGAGTCCAAACCTACCTGGTGGAGCTTGAAGGAGTCAACTGCTACTTCATCAACAGAAGGATGACGAACACCTTACCCAGGTGTATATGACGACAACACTGGCGATGGAGGAGACAACATCATTTTGGAAGAAGGAGTACAGCCTGAATAAAGACATACCAGCAGGAATAGACTAGGGCTGTGACAACAGCAGTAGTGGAATAGGAATTAGAAATAGAGCTGATATCCAGCTTAGTCCTACGATTTGGATCTTCTCGTTTTTCATTTGCAAGAGACTTCTTCCATGTAAAAGATGTTCTCGAGATTTTGTATTGAATAGTGTTGTAATCCTATAGTGTTACCTTGGACTGGCTATGTTTCTGTTGTACTACTCTGAGAGATGTAATATTTGCGGAAAGGTCCTTCCGTGCGTGTTACATCAACGACTTGTACACTATAACATGCAGTGGTGTGCTGGGTCACCGCTGAGAGGCTGGTATATTTGATAACTAAATCATTTAGGCGCGCGTTGCCGCGCCCGTCCATTAGGTAAATTGATTGTTAGGGGTAAATACAAAATATATTTTGATTGCTGAAATTGGAGGGCAATCTAGTGTAAAAGCAATCAAAATATATTAAGTTATCCGTTTGGTGATTTCACATTAAGATCGCTAATATAAACTGGCTTGTTTAGACGCATGGAATAAATATATTGTCTTCCTCACAAATTAATAGAAAGAGAGACAAAATTAAAGGGTGAAGACATGCATACTAATCATTTAGCTAATCCATGACAGCAAAAGAAGTATGTCCAGTTTTCCCGTTGCAGTTTATTAAGACTGAATTAAACAACATTAAATAAAAGCAACTAACAAAATTTAGAACAGTTGTGTGCGTAGCTCTTACCCGTCAACACAACAGGCATGGTAATAGTGATGTGCTCTTTTGTGAAACTATATCTTAGAAGAAAAAAAACACACTGGTTCATCCATGTAATCGGAATGCACACATTGTTCTGTTAGTTCGTCTTGAGGGAAAAAAATCAAAACAAAATCACGACAGTCAAATAACAATAAAAGAATTAAGAGACACATATTTAAGACATAATTTATCAAGTGGTTTAACAGTAAGACTTATCCACAATATTTTAGGACAGAAATTATAATTTTAGCAGCAGGTCCTGATGGTTTTAAGGTTCACGACTTGACCTTTGCTAGAGAGATCTTAATGGTGTACGGCGTGCGTGATCCGTGATCCAGTGAGAGAGGGCGGAGGGAGACATCAGAGCGAGCAACGACAAAAGGGGCCATAGCCGTCGAGCAAGCTCTCGGACAGTGGCGTCGCTTCTCCACTAATCACTATCGTCACCTCCCCTTCTCCATTCCTCGCCTTCGTCACCATATGTTCTGCCAACTCTTGTAGCATGACCTACTGCACAAATAAAAGAAGGTAGAATAACCAGCTACACATCAACCAGGAACATGAACATCCACGAGGTAATAATCCCAACGAAACACAAGAATCAACAATGAACTACAAAACGTATGGGAGACGAAGAATATCTTGCCAACTGGCCCTAATAACTGTCGTCTCCTCCTTTTCTCCATTATTCACTTTCATCACCATGTCCTGCCAAATCTTGTTGCATGACCTACTACAAAAAATAAAGAAATGTAGAATAATTAGCTACACATCAATCATGAACATGAACTTCAGGAAGATAATAATCCCAACGAAACACAAGAAGCGACGATCAACTAAAAAATTGTATTGCAAATTAAAGGCTTCAATATTCTCATGCCACACATGTAAATACCAAATAGACATATGATAAGTAAAGAATTGAGCTTGAAGAAGGTACACGCTTACAAAGCTGATAGCCATTCTAACAAGCGCAAGCCAAGCAGATCCTATGTCCAGCCTTAATAGAGCTATTCCATCCAGTGTGTATGAAGTTCCTGAAATAGGTACCGCAAAGCCAATAACCATGTGCTTTAAAATGGAAGAAGGCACGAGCTTAAATAGCTGGAAGTCATTCTCACAAATGGAGGTCAATCAGATCTTGTGTCCAGCCCCAATAGAGCAATTCCTCCGGTGTGCATGAAGTTGCTAAAATATGAAGAGCAAAGAAAATAACCATGAGTGATAAATAACGTAGAGTGAAGTCTGAATGGAAGAAAACTCAATGGCACACACCGTACGAAGGAGGACATCTTGGAATTTTGGTGCCTTGTCTTTGCTTTATGTGTCTTGGTGTCCCCTCCATGTCATTGTATGCCCTGAGTTGATTTTAATATTCGCTATTTCCTTATGGACACATATATGAAAACAAATGTAGGGACCAAATAAATTGGAATATCTAGGAGCTAGTAAGTAACAATTGTAAATCAATACTGATGAGCACAAATAAATCTTAATTTTGACAGAAACTATAAATATCCGTACAATATTTAGTACATCCTATAATTAAAATTTGGTCAACTAATGCGGAAAACAACGCTCTAGGGCACTCATCATTGAACTACTTGAGAAAAATCATCTAACAGTCATCTATCTCACTAACATGTGAATTATGTGTGACACAGCAATACAACTCATGCAAGTATGTTTTATTGTTGATTGGAACAAATAAAATATGTAGGTTTGAAATGAACTGAACTTTACTTGGTACAGGATAAATATAAATATAGCACAACCACTTATATAACACAAAAACATCCAGAGAAAAATGCAATCACATTAATACTTAGATTAACAAACTCACTCCGGGTTATATAGTTATACAAATGTTTTCTTTTCAGCAACCTGGAGGTTTTTGGCTGTACATCATAGGAATCATGTAAGTAAAAAAACCTATGCAATTCAAGTATGTAAACTTGGTACAAGTTAAATGCCGATACATAAAAAAGTCCAAGAATCGTACCTTTGTTGGGTAGTGAAAGACATAATGATTTAAATTATCACACAATATTCACTTTTTCCACACAAAAACAACAAAAAATTCAGTTGGCTAATATCAGTAAAGATTAAGAAATTAATCCTCCTGTGAAAAAAAAAGGAAACTGCACTTTCGAACATCCTTTGGTGCTGTTGGAGGCAATGCAAACCACTCAACGATGCTTGCTCCTCTCTCCCTGCAGTAGATCGATCACATAGCAAAGTGGCTAGATACACATGTGTACAACTAAAGTTTTTTTATATAAAAAGCTACGGATCAGACCAATCCTATATTCCTACTGCGTGGTTCTGTGATGAGGATAGACGTTGAAAATACGCTGCAGCCTCGCCGGAGCCATGATACTAATCGTGAGACTAATTCACTAATTCATGGCAAAAAGGTTGACTGTGGTTGTAACTTGAAACCTGGAGAGATTCAGAGTCAAATAGAAAGCTACGGAATATAGGATTGGTCTGATCCGTAGCTTTTTATATAAAAAAAACATTTGTTGTACACATGTGTATCTTCAGAGTCAAAATAGAAAGGGATTGGTGAGAGATCAGACTCAGTCGGGGATCTACACCTTTTTCCAAATCAGTTGCAGCATGGAGTGAGGCTGCCGGGATCTGCTGTGTCGCGCGGCTGCTCGATCTGACCTCTGGGGTAGAGCGGGACGATGTTATGCTGCGTCCGGCAGCGCCGGAGGGAGGCTACCGTGGAGAGCTTCTACTGCGTCCGGTGGCGCGGGAGGGAGGTTGCTGGGGAGAGCTTTCTCTGCGTCGGGTGACGCGGAAGGGAGGCGGTCGGGGTGTGCTGCGTCGAGAGGCACGGGAGGGAGGCGGCAGCGGAGGGTGTCGAGCTGATCGGGAGCCAGATCGTCTACACTTAGCTGGGCTTTAGCGGGCACTGAGGCCCAATTCACCACAATAGGCCGATTTGACCTCCGGTGTAGCGTCCACTAGGGACATTTGGCCCAGTGCGGAACTAACAATATCCAACGGCCAAATTGTTGTCAGAGCGTGATCCGACGGCCAGAAATGCCCAGTTCGGGAGGGGTCGTGAGAGAGGTCCTGTTTGTCTCGGTTATAATGTCCCTAATATCTCTTCCATTCAGTTATTTTTATTACTTTTTCGTGATCGCAGGTTATGTAATGATTTTTGCTGTCTAATGTCTCTCTCGTTTATTTTTCTTTTTTCTTTTAGTTATGCAGCATATCCCTAGAAGTCTTTTGGGGAATCCACCAGTTGTCGATTTCTCGACATGCTTTGTAGACTTGCGCATCGAAATGAACCTCATTCAGTTTTGTTGCTATTGCTTTTGTTGTTGCCTTTTATCTTTAAGTTTCAAGTCAGTATTATGAAGTAAAAGTACCTCATGGGACTTATCATTTATGTAATTTTGAGCTCCTTTTTTGGCAGCTTAATTATTAATGGATCTGAGAATATGACAAAGGATTCCAAAGCCACTATCAGAAACTATGAATTTTGACTCAATCTGGAGTTGGGTATATGTCTAGGAATGGTGTGCTCTAGGTGGTTAACTTCGTCAGACTTCACAATAAAATAGCCAGTCTTTGTTTGTTGGAATTTAGTTTCTTTTGGGACATGTAGTATAAGCCATTTCGTGTAGTAGACGTATCAATCGCGTGCACTGATTTTCTTGACACTTTTTTTGTGTTACCATTACAAAACTTAATTCAATATGTTATTATGTTTTTAGATTTAGCAAACAGAGCTTATTATCTTTCATTTTTGCACCGGTTTGCAATTATGATTTTCTCATATCCGTCTCACTACTTTTTCAAATCACAAACAGAATAGTTTTTATCCTGGTAGTATTTGGATTCTAGTTCATTCTAATTTTTCTCTAATAAACGGAATAGTTCTTCGAATTATTGTATTAGTTGATACTGCAGCTCTTCATTTTCAACAAATTACTTTTCGAACTACTTGGAAGTGGAATTTTTGATCCCCCTCCCATTTTCCCCCCCATAAAATATCACTTGCCCAAAAAGAGAATTGTTTTTTACATACAGTTTTTTAAATCTAAAATTATAGTTTCATTCTCTTTTTTAATGCAACACGGGGAATTTTTATTATCCAGCAATTTTAAAAAAATCACCTTCAAAGAATAGTTTAAAAAAATTACTAGTTGGAAGTGCAACTCTTTATTTGACCACATTTTTTGAACTAGTTGGAAGTGGAATTTTTTATCCCCCTCCCATTTTATTTACCCTAAAATATCACTTGCCCAAAAAGGGAATTGATTTTTTGCCTCCAATTTATATTTCAATTTTTAAAAGTAGTTCGTTTTCTCTCATTTCGCGACAAAAGGGAATAGGAAAATGAGAGCGGATGAAAAAAAAGGGAATAGAAAGCCCAGCCCATTTGCTAGATGGGCGCCCAAGCGAAGACAGGCAGCCAGCCTGGCAACCAAACCCTGGCGCACGGAAAGGAAATAGAAGGCCCGACGTGCACGTACATAGGAAAGTCAGCGTACCAAATCCGGTAGTCTTTGGTGCATGTAACCTTCCTTAATTGGAAATAAACTGGTCGGTAGTCTTCGGTGCATGTAACCTTCCTTAATTGGAAATAAACCTGGTCGGAAACCGATCGACAGTTTCGATCCTGTCGACCGCGCGCAAGGTAGCCATGCCCGTAATACTGCAAGCCTGGCATCCATATTCCACACCCTCAAAAGTTTTTGATATTCTGGCTACTTCCACGTTACTATTTTTTTTGCCTACAACAGAGCTAAGGTACCCCCACAACAGACAATAGTTTCTAATGCCTATACCTGATACTATAAAATTAGTGAAATGTATACAATGTACTGTGTCTCACATAAGAATTTCAAGATAAAACCAGCAATGATTTGAATAAACCCTCCTTGTACATTGCCAATATTAGACCTCTTGCTTTGGTGTTGATATTGTATTGGAACCTAGTGGAGTTGCCTACTATTATGACTAAGTTGCGTATAATTTTTTTATTTTCTTTCCACCTTTGTTAAGTTGCCTACAATATATATTTGTTCAATACCGATGAACGTTCCTACCACTATGTCTAAGTTTCCTATAATTATTTATACTAGCCGTCAACCCGTGCATCCGCACGGGCTATTTTTTAATACTCAATATTAACAAAACAGTGTAATAGAACTTATAATGCGAATCCCAATTTGAAGTTTTGCATTTTAAATTTAATTTATCTATATGAAAGTATACATACATACTTTGAGTTAATTCATGTATGTCTATGTTCGAAAAAGCTTAAATGTTGAATGCACATGTATACCTCTAATTTTATAAGCATTAAATCAGATAACCACGATTTTTTCACCGAAAGGTTATATTCACATTACACTAATCTGATGCATTATGATTTCTTTGGGGGTAACATGGAGGACTGTTAATATTAGATCTTCTTAGATTATTGATTAGTCATATTTACAAATTTACAGCCAATGTTACAGCCAGCAAGGAAAAGAGAGAAACACAAAAAAGGCATAATACATGAGACTTACCCTTGAACTTGTCAGTACATTCCCGTAGTTGTTCCTGCTGGCTGTGTGATCGTGTTGCCAGTTGTGGACTGGTTGGAGATTCTATCAGTTCCTGCTCTTCAGATAATCAGCTAACAGATGGAAAAGTATTATTAATTTTTGAACTGTGCCCCGGATGTTTACAACAACCATGTAGAAATTTCTAGTTTTTCAGAGCTAATTGTTCATGTTCCAGTATTTTAGACAGCGTCATCTAGAGGCATTAGGTCTTATAGTACCAAAGAATTACTACATGTGAAATACTTCTAGGATTCTATATGTGAGTAATTTATACAATATTAAATTGATAGATAAGAGAGAAACTACCGCATGGACAACAGAAAAATCTTAAACACATTACTTCGTTGAGAAAGAGTTAATCGACAAATACCTGGGAACCATGAAACATACCATTCTTACATAATTTTGAGCTGGACCAATATTTTCACATATAAATAAATAGAATGGATCTAAATATTGGAGGACAATTACCGAATTGAAGGACAATGCTATCACATACCAACTTCATCAGGCCTTTGGCTGTACTGGATAATTGAGCTATAAGAAAGGATTCAAAGCCTGTACTTTGAAAGATACGACAACATCCTGTATCCACCGAGTAACCACTAATTGTTAGCATTGAAAACATTCCATGGACTAAGAACACGGTTGTCATAATGAAGAATCTAGTATAATTTGACTACTTACGCCAAAAATATCTATATTGTTCACGTATCATTGTGCGTGATAGTATAATTATCAGAGTAGTGTAGACTGTTATTGATACGCTAATTAAATTTACATCTTTGGCCTATCATTGCTCGAAGTAATTGGTGAAACACTATACCATCATTTATAGCATTTATTTGTTGTGGCGTTAATATCTGTATGGAAAATAATATTTAATATACACCCGCACTATATGATTAATTCTGTACAGAAGCTCCATAAAATAAGTTAATTCGATTTACAACAGATTCGGGGATAATCTTAAATCATAAGCTCTTATTTTTACAGCTCGGAATATTTGATATGGGTGCATAAAATGAGAATCTAGTTGTAATGCATGCACCTTACATGAATTGGAACCCTGATTGAAAAAAGTTTGACGATCTAATTCCCCAACTGTACATAGCATAAAGTGAGGCAAAAAATCAGTAATCTACACAAAAAGAAGGAAAACAAAGAAAAAAATTGGTAACCACTTCCTGCAATTTTAATGCTTGAAACTTAAATTTCCATGAATTCGTAATAATTAGCTTTTGTACCAGGAGGTCATTACCGAGGATCCCCTGCATAGAACAAATTGAGCGTTAGTAAGTCTGCAAAATAAAATAAAACATCAATATTACTTGCAACGATATAGTTCCCAGTTTTTTGCACAACTTGGGTAGCATTCCACATCCTTTTTCCCTTCAGACTGCACTAACATCTTGGCCAACTCCGGCCAGTACGTAGAGTTCAGCTAAACGCAAACAATTTAAAGAAGCCGTAGAACTGAATTAATTTATGTAAAGACAAATATTATACTAAACTACTCCCTAGAACTGAATTATTAATGTAATGACAAATACTATACTACTAAACTACTAAGGAGGAAAACCATATAACTAAGAGCTCGCCTGTTTACAGCAGGAAAAAACACTATATCAGGATGTAATTAAATGTTTACTACTACATGATTTTAATATTAGAATCCACCATAACATACCTATGCACCGTTGGCATCTACTCAATGCCAGGCGATGATGCCGTCAAGTTCGCCGTTGCTGGCCGCCCGGACATTCACTGATATTATGCTTGTTAGCCTTGACCTGATCCCCAAATATAAGTCTTTATCTTTACTCAATAAGCTGAAGATTCAATCGTCTTCATGCCTCGGCCTGCACATCTTCACATGTAGTGAGCCTTGGCCGGACGTCAACTTTCAACGAAGAGACCTATTCCTGAAGGTGGAGGAGGATGTGCAGTGTTGATTTTGTGAGATTGCGCTGATTGGAGGAGAGCCGAGGATGGTTTCATGACTCAGGACGGCGTGAGAAGTCCCTCATATAGATTCCCAACGTACGCCTACTTCAACTGCCATACTGGTACACCTTCTCCTCCGTTTGTAAACCATCTTGACAACTGATTGTTCTGAGGATCTGTGATAAGTGGATTTGAATCTTGCCTTCTCTTCCGCCCAATTGCAGGTTCAGTGGAGTGCGACGTATAGCAGGGCCTATGATGAAGAAGAACGACATCATTAATCGGATCGACCATGCTCTATGGGGGAGCAGTTTCAGTTCGGCAGCTGACGGAGGATTAGGGCTTGCGTGAGGGAGAGAGAGGTAGAGGACGGCTGAAGGTTGCATCCCATGAAAGTTTTTTTTCGAGGGTAATGGAAAAGGTTGAGGCGTACAGGTGGGATATAACGTGAGGACTCTATCTAATTCATCCGACGACTCTGGAGAAGTATCGGGGAAATCGAATGGTTAACTTTTCTTAATTGCTGAGGATTAACGTGGAGCCTCCATTGGTGCCTCCAATTAGTAAATATACTAGTTATATTTTGCGCGGCATCACACCGCGCGTTTGGTGAGAATATTTTTGTGATAATTTGTGTATTTTTTTAATTGTGTTATATATATTATAAGGAAAGGTGATAGTTATAATTTGTGTAATGTACTTAGTTTAAATTCAATTTGAAATTATTCCGTAATTAGAGGGAATAAATTTATTTTCTCAAAATATTTATGTAGCCAAGTATTTTTTTTAAAGAAATGTGAGTACATAATTAGATAGATTTAAGTTATATTGCTCATAAACATGTTAGCTAAATTGGAATGGTCAAATATAGTTCCATTTTTCCATAATTGTCTTATTTAGCATTATAATAAGACGGAATATATTATGGTTATGTGGAAATATTGATTATTTTTAGTATTTATTAAAGTTATATGCATAATTGGAGAGAGTTTAGTTAAATTTATTGTCTCGAAATATTTATGTAGCCAAGCATTTTTTTATAGAAATGTGAGTACATAATTAGATAGATTTAAGTTATATTGCTCATAAACATGTTAGCTAAATTGGAATGGTCAAATATAGTTCCATTTTGCCGCGCGTGTGTTCGTAAATCCGAATTTAAAAATGGCGACGTTGTAAAATTGTGTAAGTTTGGAAATCATTGAAATTGGAAAAAGTTTTCGTTTTAAAAATGGTCGCAGTGTGGAGATTGCGCAAATTGGGAGATTGGTGTAATTCAATTTAAGTTGTGTTTTTTTTAGGGGAAAAATCCTCTGAAATAGGTATTTTTTTTATATTTTTTTGAGTGTCTTCATATATCTGAGAGTGTTTTGAAATGTTTAGCAAGTTGGAATGATTCTGTATGTTTGTATTTTGTCGAAATATTTAGTTGAGTTTTATAGTTGGAGGATGTACAGTACATGAGCATTTGTTAAAGTTGATCCACAATTATAGGAAATTCATTTGGATTTTGTATTAATATTCATCAAATTAGAGTAGTGGAATGACATAAATATTTAATTGAACTTCATAATGAGGGAAAATGCAACATGTGAGATAATGTATGAGCTATATATATTTTTTAAAGTATCTCTTTTTTTTGTTGGGAGTTTAAATTTTCAAATGTGTTGACGTATTTTTGTGAGAAGTATGATATATTTTATCGTAGAAGAAGCAATTTGTCATTTCAAGTATTTTAAGATATGAATTTTTTGGAATGTTTGGATATGTTTGTAGTATACCATAAATATTTATTTCAACTCCATAATTAGGGAGAATGTAGTTTGTGAAATATATTTTAGAGTGTCTCCAATTTGTTAGCAACTCAAAATGTTTAAATGTGTTGCTTTTATGTGAACATTTATTTGCAATGTGTAATTTTTTTTAGGGGGGGGGGGGGGGGGGATCTATTAAATTGTTAGTATTTTTTATTTGTTGTTAGCATATTCATATATTTTGTAGTACCTCTAAATGGTTAGCAATTTGGAATGGTTATATATGTTTGTATTTTGACGAAATGTTTATTTGAGTTTCATAATTGGAGGACGTACAATATGTGAACATTTATGAAAGTGAATCCATAATTAGAGGGAGTTCATTTGGATGTTATACTAATATTCACCAAATTTAGAGTAGTGTAATGACGTAAATAATTTTTTGGACTCCATAATTAGGGATAATGCAATATGTGAGGTAATATGTGTGATATATATCGGAGTAGCTCTATTTTTCTAGCAAATTGAAATTTTCAGATGTGTTGCATGTATGTCAGCATTTTTTTAAAGTTAATCCGTAATTAGAGGGAATTCGTTTGGATGCTGTATTAATATTTACCAAATTTAAGTAATCTAAAATGACATAAATATTTGTTTGAACTCCATATTTAGGGAGAATGCAATATGTGAGATTATATGGGAGATATATATATTTTGGAGTAGCTCTCATTTTTTTTAGCAATCTAGAAGTTTCAAACGTGTCGCATGTATTTTTTGTGAGAATTGTGTCATATTTTATCAAAGTTTCAAATATTTAGCAGTTTGAAAATGGGAGCGTGCTTGCAAGAAGGTTGAAATCTTCAAATTTTCGACATTTTTTCTTCTTTTTCGATCATTTCGATGAATTTCAGCACTTTTTCGAGTTTTTGCAGTATATTTAATTTGTGAGATGAATTTATATTTGGAGGTAATAATTTTGAATCATTTAACACTTTGTTGGAATTTGTTTAGGAAATATGGTCCCACATGTCAGCTATTTACTGTTTTTTCTGAAAATATTGCAAAAAAGAAAAAATTCTGACAAAACGGGCCCATTGCAACGTCACGGCGACGTCAGCAATGATGGGCACGGTCGTGTGGACGATGCCGGCGACGCAATCGCGCGCATCCGCACGATCTGGAGCACGCGCTGGGGGGTGTCAGAGGCGCGTGAGCGCGCGGTGCCAGGGAGCGGCGGCGCCACCACTTCTGCGTCGCCGGAGCTCCGGTTGCAGCGTACGGATGTGGCGGTCGAAGCAAAACGACGACGGCGGCGATTCCGCAGCTTGTGGGGCGACCCAGCATGCGAAGCTCGGCGAGGAGGAAGAAGAAGTGACGGCGAAGTGCGTCGTGTGCATGGATCTGAAGGGGGGAGGCCGGAGCGGCGAGGACACGTCGCGGCGGCGCCGGCGACCTCCGGTCGCGCGCGCGAGGAGGAGGGGAAGGAGGGGATTTGTGTCATTTTTGCAAAAAAGATCTCCAACTTTGTCCTAATTGCAGTTCGGTCCTTTGTACCATTAAGCTGTGGACCGTTTGTTTGTTCGGTTCGTGAAGGTTTTTTTTGCAAAACTGGCACGGGCGTGTGGTGAGAGACGTTCGAACGGCGAGCGACGGCGTGGATCGTTTTACTGTAGAACACTGTAGCCCCCGAGCGCTGTGAGCTTGAGGAATCGCCAGCTTTCAGATATAGTAGTATAAGATTTGCCGTCTACCTTGATTAAGTTGCCTATAATTTTTTTTGAAACGCATATTTTTATTTGACACTGATGAATTTGCCTTCCACCGTGACTAAGTTTATTATAATAGTTATAATTTGCCTTTCACCATGATTATGTTGTCTACAAATTTTTGAGTGGTGGTAGTCAACTTTCGCAGCAGTGGTAAACAACATAGCAACAATGCTTGACAACTTCATACCACCGGAGGCGACTGAGCTAGGCAGCCAGATTTTCATAAACCAGATCTCATATGCTTCTGTTTCGACCATTTTTTTCTGAAAAAATACTTGAGTATTGAGACAAGAAACTTTTGTTACACTACTTGCTTTGTATAGTTAATAAGTAGACAATGTCTAGCGCACAAAAAAGTTGCTGAATTCGTGGCAACTCAGATATACCTATAAGCAATTTTCATAACTATATATAGGTAGGCAATTAACAACTCCCAATCGCCAACCCCCTCGGGCACCGTGTTTGCTAAAGATGCTCTATTTGGACCGTGTGTATTATCCAGTTCAGTACTAATGATTACAGGCAAGAAAAAGAAATGAAAACCATACTTTCATTATTCGGCAGCTACATTCAGTTTCAGTCACAAATTAACTTCTATTACATTAGTTGTAAGTTCAGAAAGAAACAGCTAGTTGCACGTTTGTTGTTGTTGATAAATGATCTATATGTTAAATTTTGTATTTAATTCCTCCTTGTAGTTAGGGAAATTAAAATGATGTACTATATTAATCCCACAGTAAACAACCAAACCGTTTCTCCATCCTTAACACAACACCGGCACAAGTAGTATTTAAATCCATGTTATGGCGCACACAAGCTCACCGGTTCTATTCTCTAAAAAGCTCACCACTCACGGAAATACGTACACAACCAAAATCTTCCGAAGCCAGCGATGTCTCGTCTCACAGTGTTAGCGATCCTCTTCCTCGTGGCTTCCGCGACCATCACATCTGCAGACGGTTGCCGCACTCTCAAGACTGGAAGGAGCGTGCGCCATCTGAGTATACCCTTCTTGGTGGTGGCCGAGCCTCCCTCGTCGATAGCGGAGGAGGACATGGCGGCGCTCCGCAGCCTCTACCCGACAGTCAAAACAGTGGATGGCCCCGTGGCATCCTACTACCGCCGAGCTGACCAAGACTACAAGGTGCCGGTCAGGCGGTCACTGGGTTCTAGATTGGCCATGCATGTCCTGCATATTTTGTTTCAAATAAGACTTCAATTGCAAAGTGTGTGCCACTTTGTAAACGGCCTTCTGAGTAGTACGCCTGAATAATGAGATATCCATCCTAATAATTCCATTCTTACTTCGTTGTACAATTTTTTATAAGATAATCGGTGCTTTAATCTGTATTTTGGAACTGAAATTCCATGACTTCTGACAGAAGCAAAATTTTAAACTTAGACTTTATGCATGTCCAAAATAACATTTGTTTGTGATATGGAGGGAGTAATCCCTACATGATTGTGAGCATCTTTTGTAAAAAAAATCAAATAGCGCCTTTTTCGGAGAAAAAAAGGTAATTGATTAAGGAAGACTCTAGGCCTCGGCCGAGCCATACAACGCGTCGGCTCCATCCCCTACTGTTTCTGGATCCTCCAAAGAAAAGGAGGATTTTGTGAGAGATACAAAAAACAAAACTCAAAAAGTGTGTGAGTGTAGTTTCATGGGTTGAATTTTTCCTTCGTGATTTGCCACGTACATATGAATCTACCGGATGTTTTTGTTGGTTAAATTGTAGATAAGAGATCTCACAGGAAAATTGGAATTAGGTAGATAGCTCGTTCCTCCCAGCCTCCCTCCGAGCTAGTTCATACATAGACGGCATTGCCGTTCGTTCGTCCTAATCCAAGCCGAATCTAATCGTACATACTACAGGTCCTTAAGTATACTAGAGACAAGCGATAATACAAGGCTGTTAGCGGGCCCATTCATGGCTTGCAAGCCAGGACGGAATCTTGCTCGCTCTTTTAGGCCGGCCCATCTCCTGGCCTTGCTCGTGAGAAGCTTTATCAGACACAGTACTCGCTTCTTGTGTCGAATGCAGAGTAGCAGAAGCAGGGTGCAGGTCTTGGTCGTTGACACCCATAGAACCTCTCCTGGTGCCTCCCATTCCCTGACGTAAAGTCTAAGATGGTTTTCACCGTTGCAGCAACTATATAGAGCATTGTCCAATTAGTAGCTACAATCAACAAAATTTTGACCACAGGGTAGTAGCAAGCAATTATGTAGGAGTTGTCATGTACATCTCCACTAATATTAAAAGAGAGAGTCTGTCAGATCCGGAGGATCTGAACCGTACAGCAGACTAGATCCAACGTCCCACGTCTCTCCAATGATGTATGATGTGCACCCTCACCCGCTAAAAAACTAAACGGTTGCTTCAGAAGCCCGACAGCCTTCCTCGCCCCACTCCACCACGCATCCCCGCGCCGCAACCTCCCCGGAACGTTGCCTGCCGCCGCCTCCCTGTACCAGCGAGCCACCCGCCGGCCCCTAGAGTCGCCGGCACCAGCGAGCCACCCGCCAGCCCCCAGAGTCGCTGGCATCGTCGCCTCTCTGCCCCCATCCTCTCGCGGCCGCCGTCTCCTCTCCCAGCGCCGCACTACCACCCTGCCCTGTGGTGCCACTCCCCGGGCGGCCGGACCGGTGCCCGCTGCTGCCTCGCCGTACCGGCGAGCCACCGCTGGACCCCAGCGTCACTGCCTCTGCCTCTGCCCGCCTCCCATGCCCACCGCTGCCAGCATGGCCACGCCCCCATTTCGTATCCCCTTCTCCGTCCAATCGCCTCCCCACCAACCCCACATCTCCCACGACCGAGTCCCTCACCGTGGTGCCCTCTGTGAGGCCCGAGCAGGCGCCAAGGAGGCACTGAGCTTCGCGCGCCCCAGCGGCGCTGTGGAGACCGACCGCCTCCCAGCCGACGTGCGCAATCACGCTGTGGACGCCGTTGACTAATTCGGTCATCGCTTCATCCTTCATCATCGGTGACGTCGCAGCTCTCACCGGCCTGAAGATGAAGCCCGCAGCCTCACCCACGCCGTTGCGGTTCCCCGCACCACCGCCAACCCACGCGTTGAGCGCCTACGCGCTAATCCTGCCTGTGATAATCATCCGCTCCGCATAACTGACGACCGGAGTCTCTGCCGCTGCACGAGGAAGACGGGACGGCAGATCAGATCGATCACACTAGTATAGAACGACACATCGGAAACGGGCCAAAAAACCCCATCGGCAACGGAGAAAGGGTCCGTGTCCCCGCCTCTGTCACTGATGTGAAGCCTCACAATGGCAACGGAGGAGATAAACCGTTTCTGATGTATTTAACATTAGACACGAAGTTTTACTAATAACCGTTTCTAATAAGGGTTACAGGAAAAAAAAACACGGTGACGGGCTGTGCCGTCGATGGAGCCCGCTCCATGCGACTAGACGGCCGCCCGGTCGTCACCGTATTCCTGTACGCCCTGCTTTACAAAAGTTCATCAGTGCGCGTGGCTGGAGCTCTGCTCCTATGTCTTCACGGCCGCCAGATGAACATCTACTGTCTTTCCTGCTGCGCAAAATGTACTGCTCCTGGTGACGGCACCGTGTATGGAGCCCCGCTCCTAGGTCTTCACGGCAGCAGCATCATCACCAAGCATCCACCAAGCCCTTGAAACAACGAATATTCTTTGTTAAAAACAGCAAACAAAGCTAATAAACAGAGCCAATAAGCAGTAAACAAACAAACCGAGCTAAATACATAGCTGAAGAGCTAACTAACAGAGCAAACCAAGCTAAATAAGTAGCTAACATAGCAAATACATAGCTGAACAGAGCTAACTAACAGAGCAACCCGAGCTAAATAAGTAGCTAACATAGCAAATACATAGCTGAACAGAGCAAACCGAGCTAAATAAGTAGGTAACATAGCAAATACATAGCTAAACAGAGCTAACTAACAGAGCAAACCGAGCTAAATAAGTAGCTAACATAGCAAATACATAGCTAAACAAATCAAACCGAGCTAAATAAGTAGCTAACATAGCAAATACATAGCTGAACAGAGCTAACTAACAGAGCAAACCGAGCTAAATAAGTAGCTAACAGAGCAAATACATAGCTAAACAAAACAAATCGAGCTAAATAAGTAGCTAACATAGCAAATACATAGCTGAACAGAGCTAACTAACAGAGCAAACTGAGCTAAATAACTAGCTAACATAACAAATACATAGCTAAACAAAGCAAACCGAGCTAAATAAGTAGCTAACATAGCAAATATATAGCTGAACAGAGCTAACTAACAGAGCAAACCGAGCTAAATAAGTAGCTAACATAGCAAATACATAGCTAAACAAATCAAACCAAGCTAAATAAATAGCTAACATAGCAAATACATAGCTGAACAAAACTAACTAACAGAGCAAACCGAGCTAAATAAGTAGCTAACAGAGCGGTCATTTACCTTAGGCGAGGCGGGGTCGCTTTCCGTCGCGGATTGCGTCCCAGGCGTCGGCGCCGGAGCCACTGCCAGAGGAGACGTCAGAGGAGAGCTCATCCTGCTCGAACACCGGAGCGTCCTCCTCCTCCTCCTCATCCTCCTCCTCCGCCGCCGCCACCGCTGCCACCTCCGCATCTGGCCCAGGGCCCTTGCCAGGGAGAAGAGAGCGGTGTATGGCCGCCCGGAGCCGTGTCTGGAACAACGCCTCCTCGACGGCTTCTATCGCGTGCTCGGCGGCGGAGATGCGGATAGCTCTCTGCATCGCAGACGCCCGAATGACACCCTCGGCGCGCTCGCGCTCAAAGGAGGCGCGAGAGAGGAGGAGACCGACCTCCAGATCCTCGTCCTCATCGTCCGAGGAGGACGATGAGGACGAGATCCGGACATCGGTGGCCGCCGCCGCCGTGGATCCAGATGGGATTTGACGGCTCAGAATGAACTCGCGACCGCAGTCGCCGGGGATCTCGCCCCAGTTGTAGGGGAGATCCGGGCTGCGCCTCGGAGGGTGGGAGGAGGAAGATGCTCCATCCTGACTTCCGTCGGCGCCAGAGGGGTTCGCCATCGATGGGTGAAGTAGGAGGAGAGCGTGTGCGGCTAGGGTTAGGAACTGGGGAGAGTGAGACTGAGAGTGAGAGTGAGATACAGTACTGGAGTGGGAGATATTAATACCGGCACCGCTTCTCGGAGGGTGGGAGGAGGAAGATGCTCCATCCTGACTTCCGTCGGCGCCGGAGGGGTTCGCCATCAATGGGTGAAGTAGGAGGAGAGCGTGTGCGGCTAGGGTTAGGAACTGGGGAGAGTGAGACTGAGAGTGAGAGTGAGATACAGTACTGGAGTGGGAGATATTAATACCGGCACCGCTTAATGTGCCTTCACATGGGAAACAGAGATAGACCGATCTCCGTTTCTGATGTGGCAATATCAGCAACGGAGATATTCTTTCCTCCGTTGCCTATATATGAGCAACGGAGATCTTTTCAGCCTCAGTTACCATTGTGTCAGGCCCATCGACCGACTAGCGCGCGCGCACTCGCGGAAGCGCGCGGAGCTCATTTTTCCGTCGCCTAACTCTTGCCGTTGCCATAAAGGGGTATTCGATGTGTCGTTCTGTACTAGTGTCACACGCCGCCGCCAGGGCAGCCCCTGCCAAGCATCCACGTCGCCGAGACTCGCGACCTTTGTCACCGCCACATGACGCCTCTCCTCGCGATCTCGGTAACCGCCGTCGAGCCGGCACAGCGCGACCCCGCGGCGCCCAGCAGCCTACGGCCGCCGATCCGCGCGATCCAGTGCGCCATGAGAGCCTACAAGCGAGGGCACGCCGGGAGCCAGCTAATTTCAGGTTCTGCATATTGATCGATCCTACTGTATTCAAGTCAAACACATAAGCTCTCAATCGTGGCTTAAGACTAAACTTATTTTTGAAGTCTGCCGCGTATTAGATTCTTCAGGTGTGCTCAAAGTTCGGTTTCATTGTTTATAGAACCGGATATGGAAGATCGTTGTTGGGCCAGAAAAAACTTTGGGTTCTTCCATGAATATCTGTATCATGTTTAGGAGGAAAGCACCAGATAAATTTCTTGTTCAAAAGGATGGCACATGTCCAACAAAAATGATAGGGCTAGCTACATACAAGATTGCAAAGAAAACTGACTTATATCACACTTTAGAAGCATCGTTTTGAACTATACATTGATCAACACTCTATCCCTCTGGTATATGCTCCCATACAGCAGCTAGGGCCATCTAGGAAAAATGTAGGATTGGTATGGTCTGGCCATTAGAATCCTACGGGAATGAAAACCATAGGAATTCGTAGAAGTGGGTGTTTGATGGCAGTGCAGGAAAACCACGGGAAGTTTGGAGCATTATATTATTTTATTTGAAGTTTGAGCTTTGAAACAAGTAATTGTTACCCACAGCCTGTAGCATCATATATGTAAGAACAACGTTCTTCTTTGTACCATGTTCGTATTACATATACATCCCGTTCGAGCTTCCAAGTCCTTGGCAGTGCAGGCTCGCACTTGATTGATCAAATTTTCAAAAAACCGAGGTTAGTTCTTATGCTACAGATGTTTTCCGGCCGTCGGCTGTCAGGTTCGCACCTTGCTGATGTATATGCAGAAGCACCGGGGTTCAGTTAGGGGGCAGTCGATGAGCAGAACAGGAGGGTGCACGGAGGAGTTGAGATAGTGCCGGCGCGGCGGCACGGCCGCACAGCCATGGAGCAGCCCAATTCAATCGATGTGAACAGGAAATTTGGCTGCGTGCGCAGCCATGGAGGCTGGAGCAGCCCAAGGCAGAGAAGGTATTCAGAGGTGTTATTGGTGGCGAGAGTAGAGCGAGCAGCACGCGTGCTTTTCTTCCAGCCACTGGAAATTTTCCAAGAGCTCGGACTTAATGTTAATTTTCCTACGGAACAAACGAGAAAAATTCCAGTGTAAGTTAAACTATTGTATCAGATTGCAGATATTGTATCAAATTCAGATATTTTGTGACCTGCACCGAACACAGTTTGGGAAGATGTTAGTGTGCAAGTTAAACTATCCGCAGATGATATGCAATACACACCAATCCTTTAAAAGAAGATAGAACAATAACCACTAAAATTATCTTCCCTGATAAAAAACTTTAAATATCAATCTGGTATACTATTGGTTCTTGATTCATGCTCATAGTTCCACCCAATTATTGATTTTGATCCAAACCTATGTCTTCAATTGGCTAACTAACAGAACAAGAGTTTTTTCTGGATCCTGAAGTCATATGTTTGAGCAATCACTTTTTTCATAAGGATTAAAGCTGTGAATACTTCTATAGGCAGGAGTTTATACATACAGTTTCATGTACAGTATGATGGACACAAGATACTCATTTGATACTGTAGCATTACAGAAGTTGTGTATCAGTGTATCACGCCATGGTAAAAGGTCACATACCAATATGACAAAAGAAATATGAAATACGACCTATTACTTGCTAGAAAAATAAGACCACTTTTCTATTTTAGCTTTTTTTATTTCTTCTATGCTTTTTGTACAACTGATCCCATTGTATCTCATATACAATTTTTTCTTCATTTTGCATAACAGTTTGGGAAATTCTATATGATTGGTTTAGTTATTATTTATTTGATGTTGATTAAGATCTTAGAACATTGATACATAATTTGATGTTTCAGAGTGGTCAGATCAACATGTCGACTACTCCGTCAACTTCGTAATCTTTTCTATTTTGCTTCGCCGGAAATTCCATGCCTCTGATGGAAGTATGCATCTTGGGACAACCTCTTACATGGTTATTGGATAATACCTTGTGCTTTTATACATGTTGCATGAGAAGAATCAATCATTTATTTTGTCGTAAGTCCTAATTCTCTGATATATAATTTGGTCTTTGATGGTTTTGAATATTTTGTTGAAGCTAGCCACTTCATCTAGCTAATCATTTTCTAATTATGCAATTTGTCTTTGACAGGCCATTGAGTAGATCAATCTCCATAGAAGAGATACGCCCTCATTTGTAAAGGGACTTCATTGAATAAATGGACAAATAATATACTTGTATGTGGCAAACTGAATTTATATTAATCTAGACGTGCATTGCGCGTGCAACATTATTACATATAAAGAGAGCGATCCAAGGTACTAACAAATCTCATACACCCTTCTTTTCTTCAGCACAAAATTGTTGACAGCCCATTTATATTGCGAACTAAGATTATTTATACTGGAATTGGAAATTTGCTGTTGATTGCAATTCACATGGTTCTTGACATGTTCAAATGAAACAGGACTACAATGGTAGAAATGAAACCATTTTAGATTCAAGAATTACCGATGACATCCTTGTTTCTCTTACATGATTTACATACTTGTTTCTTTTTTATTGTAAGATAGATTGCTAATTATTTCACTTTTGTCAATTCTGTTTGTTGGATTTTGTATGCTATTGAATAGTCAGTACCTTCTGCACACCATGAACATGAGTGCCAGGCTGCCAGCTTTAGCATTTCAGTTAATTGCAGCCTTTTTTCTAATGAATGTATGATCATGATGTTTGTTCTATTGTATTATGCTTTAGCAAAACATGTGCAGTAGTGATAATTAGTTCCATGGTCTATTGGATTATAATGTCCTCTATAGCCAGTTTACTGTAATCTCAAAAGTTTGGCCTGGATGAAAATAATTAGCTTGTGTGTAAGTACTGTACTACTCCCTTCGTTTCAAAATATAAGTCGCACCACCTACTTTCCACCCACATGTATCTAGACATGTTTTAGTGCAAGATTCACATGTATCTTGCACTAAAATATGTCTAGATACATGTGTGTAGAAAGTAGGTGGAAAGACTTATATTTTGAAACGGAGGGAGTAGATCACTATATTGTTTTCTCTTGGCCTGGATGTTGACGATGCTCAATATTTGAAGTTGGTGTTGCGAATAAATAGTGCTAGACTGATTTTGATAAGTTTTCCCTTTTTCTATTAATAATCTTTTCATTCATATTGCACGTGGTTTTTATATCATGTACAGAAGAATTTTCACATCTAGAGCTCACCTGACTTTATTTTTTTCTATGTATTTAGATGGGTTCAAAAGAAGATCCAATGGAAGAGACGGAGGTTTACAATGCTCTGATGTATGTCAAAGAAGATGAAACACAACATTGTTTATGTTATCAAACAAGTTTGTATGTTACTTGGAGGTTTTCAATGGACACACCACCTCCGGGCTTGTAAATCGTTTGTTCTCGAGTTGCTTGAATGATTTATGTCTCTGCCTATACAATATTCTCGAATGCCTTAAATCATTTTAGTTCCTTTGAAATTGGTAACACTTGAAAGCATTGCATGCTTTTACGACACTGCAATATTATGTATATATATCATCATTAACTTGAAAGCATATATGATTTTTCATCTAATAGGATACATGTAATCTAATTTTTTGTGCACTTGTCAACATACAACATACGAAATACGTGCATTGCACGTGCACAATTACTAGTATGGAGAAAGTACCCGATATTTGTACATAGTAGAAAAGAGACCAAGTAACTATGGTTGGTAAGAAGTACAAAATACATTAATTAGGAGCCTGCAACCTACCAGCTCTTCTTCCCTGACATCATCTCTCTTTTAGTGTCGAAAAGGAAAAAAAAAAGGAGAAGATCGATATAGAGGCAAGTGAGAGAAGGACGTCACGAGAACGAAGGGAGATCGAGATCTGATCTTCATGCCAGGGCCTAATTTTCGCTGACCACTCAGGTCACCTACATTTCATTTGGTATTATTGTGCACTGCATGATTTACAAGAAACGTGATGGTATCGTAATAAAAGATTTTTTGAGCTATCTCGGACATACTTAGTCTTAAAAGAATATGGTTGCCTTGATA
Source organism: Poa pratensis (assembly GCA_947311845.1). NCBI lineage: Eukaryota > Viridiplantae > Streptophyta > Magnoliopsida > Poales > Poaceae > Poa > Poa pratensis. The sequence continues at coordinate 156,663,910 of CAMZMU010000041.1, read as the reverse complement.
ATTGGTGAATAGATAGAAAAAGTGGTGTAAAAGATGTTCATGCACAGTTTGGCTGACTAATTAATGTTGCTCATGCCTTCACATTCATCAGCCAAACTACACATTCATCAGCCAAACTGCACGTGAACCTCTTTTACTCCACTTTTTCTATGTGAAGTGGAGACTCGTATTTCTAGGAATGACCAATGAATGTGAAGTAGTTATTTTTCTTTTCAGAATCTTAAATATAAAATGACTCACACATAAGATTTTCGACACATGGGAAACAGCCGATTAATTGTGAGATCAGTATATTTGATTTGTACATATCGTGAGATACATAAATTTCTACAATAGCTAAAGACGGGGAGTTTTGTTAGAGAAGTGACCTTTAGGCATGATCTAATAGAGTGAAGGCGGGTAGCATGGAACGTTTTCCTGGCCCGATAAGAATATATAATTTATAGCTACTGACTGAAGATTTTGAGTTGAATTTGCACAAAAATGGGAAATTCTAGGTTAAATCATTGTACATGGCGCTTGACAATCGCCATGCACCCATGAATAATAACAAATTCTAAAGTTATATATCTCCCTTAAAGTAAGATTTTACTTGGTGATCATCTTAGAGGTGTGATCTTGACAAGCTACAACCTTGCGAAGTACAAATTGCTTGTGAGTAAACTGTGCACCTTTTGGCATCATGATGAGACAATTAAATTTTTTATTAGTTGAGCGCAAGTTTGTCCCATTGTATGATCTATCATTTAGGTTATTTGAATTTGTATCTGCATTGGAATGTGCCAAACATGTCCGGTAATTGGATATGGGTATGCATACGTGTTTTTAACGGGAGTGGTTACTCTATCCTGGGATTTATGTCTATGGATGAGTGATGTGTTTTTTTACGGAAAGAAGATATTTTTACGCACAAAAGGTTATATACTTATGTACGCATTGGCGCACTCGGTTCTTACTTCAACAACATGATCAAAGGGAGTTATTTACGGTAGCATGTACATAGGTGGGGTGGGCGAACAAAGAAAATTTTACCCATAACAAATGGTTTTAGATCGTCCTTTTCTTTTTATTCTGAGAGTTTCTTGGTTGGTTGCTTGTTTCCTTTGTGTGTCTTGTGTTTGTACTATATGTGTTTTTATCACCTTGATGGGACATCTGATTTAATAAAATTTATTGTTTGGAGAAAACATTTGTGGAGCTTGGTTCCATGGTGGCTCGAAGCATTGAGTAGTCTAATTTATGGTGAAAAGGAGTTTGTAAGCATCGCTTGGCCAACCCACATTAGTCACCACTAAATATTTAAAATATTATCAAACTAATCCGGATCCCATTTGCAACTCTATATTGTCTAACTACAGTTGAAAGGTTCATACTATAGACTCTGCCATGATTTGTGCTTGGGCCAACGGCCGTAGAAAAAGCCTACAGTTTCTATTACCATCGTAGGAACGTCAAAAAAAGGTTGTCACAAACTATTCCTATAGATTTTTCTTTTGACCTACGTTAGTATATAAAGGAATACTACGTTAGTTACCCACGTGGCTTTGCACGTGTATTTTTTAACTCGTGCTATTAAAGTATTTTCTTGCATTTGTCCCCAGTTTTAAAGTATGAGATGGTCGAGGGGCTCACTAGCTAACCCTATCTAGGCACCCACCTCCTGAACCTATGGTCCTATCTTGATCAATCCAGCCTATATATACATACCTTTCGTTCATACATCCTCAAGCTACTTGTTGTCCTTATACAGTCTGAACTCTGAAAAGTACAGACTTTACACTACTCATCATGTAAATCGATGTTGTCCATTGATCAATACTAGCAGAAAATAGGGATGGTGAGTCAAGAGCAAGAACGATTACACATGCATGGGCTTGCTATCAACCAAGGGGTGATGAGTTTTGAGAATGGAGGACATCAAGATAAACTATTCCCAAATACATAAAGGTGCACGCGCAAAACGTGCAAATCCATCCCGCAAGATGTCTGATTAGGATATGTGTCTCCTCAACGGCCGCGGCTATAGCGCCCGCTGTAGCTCCGGTCTTGTTTCCATGCTCCGCGTTAGTGAACTGGATAGTAGTCTGCAGCTTCGGTGTCCCAGCGTTGGTAGGAGCAAGAAATCACTTCTGAAGGTTGTTGGTGGCGCCATTTACTCGATCATTAACGTGGAATCTGCACACAATACAATCAAACTAATTTACATCAACGAAACAGTGAGGTTGTCAATCTCACCGGCTTGCTGAAAACAAAAGATTAAACGTATGGTGTGGAAAACAGTAGTAAATTGCAGAGAATGAAAATGAACAATGTTTGCAGTTGGTTGTATTATCAGTGTAAAAGAATGGACCGGGATCCACAGTTCACTAGTGGTGTCTCTCCATAAAAGATAACTAACATGCTGGGTAAACAAATTACAGCTGGGCAATTGACAAAATATTGAGCGCATGATAATCATATATATGACATGATGATTACTATGATATTCATGTGGGCATTACGACAAAATATATAGACCGTTATCCAACAGCGTCTATGACTAATAATCCACCTCCAGGTTGTCATCCGAGTTCCCCGTTGGTACTAAGTTGCAAGCAACGGATAATCGCATTAAGTAATGTGCGTAATGTAAACAAATGCATTAGACCTAACGGCGCACCCTTAAGCTAAGCATCGGTTATTTTATCCCTAGTGGCAACAGCACATCCACAATCTTAGAAGTTGTTGTCACTCTCCCAGATTACCGGAGGCATGAACCCACTATCTAGCATAAATACTCAGACTTGGAGTTACAAGCATCTACTTGGCCAAAACATCTCCTAATAACGGAGAGCATGTAAGATCATAAATAACATATAAGATAGATTGATAATCAACTTGACATAGTATTCAATATTCATCGGATCCCAGCAAATACAACATGTAGCATTACAATAAGATGATCTTGATCATAATAGGCAGCTCACAAGATCTAAACATGATAGCATAAAGTGGAGAGACAACCATCTAGCTACTGCTATGGACCCGTAGTCCAAGGATGAACTACTCACGCATCACTCCGGAGGCAGGCATGGTGATATAGAGCCCTCCGGTGATGATTCCCCTCTCCGGCAGGGTGCCGGGAAGAGATTCTGAACCCTCCCGAGATAGGGTTGACGGCGGCGGCGTCTCTGGAACTTTTCGTGGATAATGGCTCGGTGTCTAGGGTTTTCCCGTGAAGATGAATAAATAGGCGAAAGGGCGGCGGCTGGAGACTCCCGTGTGGCCCACACCACCCCACGGCGCGGCAGAGGGGGGGCCCGCGCTGCCCCATGGTGTGGCTGGCTCGTGGCTCCCCTCCGTCTCTCCTTTGGACTCCGTGTACGTGTTGGAAAAATAGGAGGTTCTGTCCAAGTTTCATCCAATTCCGAGAGTATTTCTAGACTAGCTTTTCTGGATTACAAAAACTGCAGAAAACAGGAACTGGCACTGTGCCATCTTGTTAATCAGGGCAAAAATTTGAAGAGAATTAATCAGGTAAAGTTGTAATTAATTGGGACTGGGCACCCATTTGCCAGCTCTTTTTGCAAAATTAATGGATAAGCGGATGTATATGCCGCTAGTCCGGTGGTAAAGTCTGTTTGACAGTTGACATAAAGACATCCACCCCGTCCTCATGAGCTTGGTAAACATTGACACAAAAAGGAGTAATAATTTTTGAATAGTTTAAAGGTAGCACATGAAAAATTTACTTGGAATGGCAAGAAAATACCACATATAGGTAGTTATGGTGGACACAGATGGCATGGATTTTGGCTCAAGGTTTTGGATGCACGAGAAGCATTCCCTCTCAGTACAGAGTTTAGGCTAGCAAGGTTATTTGAAGCAAACACAGGATATCAACCGACACAGCAAGACTTATATGAAAACATATTGCAAGCATTATAAGACTCTACACTGTCTTCCTTGTTAACCAAACCCTTTTACTAGAAAATATCTAGACCTTAGAGATACCAATCATGCAAACCAAATTTCAACGAGCTTTACGGTAGTTCTTCATTAATAGGTTTTAACTACATGATACAAAAGCTTAAACATGAACTACTTGATAACTCAAAACAATTGACAAGTATCAAATTATCCAATACAGTGATCTACAAGAATATGTAAGCTTTTTCCATTATACCATCTACCACATGCAACATTTTCTGTTCCAACCAAACACCAATCAATTTATTTCAACATAAACTCTCCAAACAATTATAAGTGAAGCAAGAGAGTACTTTCTTTAAAAGAACTAACAGCTCTGAATAAGAGATGCATGCAAAACAGGAGCTAAAAGCATAGCAATAGCTAGATAAGAATACTCAACAAGTATAAGTGAAGAATAGGAGTATTCATATGAAAAAGCGGAGCGTGTCTCTCTCCCAATCAAGAATGCTAGGGTCCAATCAAGTTGACCATAAGAAAAATAAAATACTGAAAATAAAAGCACACAGACGCTCCAAGTAAAGCACATATGATGTGAAAGAATTAAAATATAGTTTCACTAGAGATGACCTGATAAGTTGCTGATGACTTAGACGCTTGAGTCTTCTTGAAATATGCTGGGGTGATCCATGGGAGCATCCCCAAGCTTAAGCTCTTCACTCTTCTTGATCACATTATATCATCCTTCTCTCTTGACCCTTGAAAACTTCCGCCACACCAAACTCAAGTAATTCTCATTAGAGGGTTAGTGCACAATCAAAAACTCACATGTTCTATAAGGACACAAACATGACCGTTACTTTTAACATTAACTACTGCCACTGATGTTATGTGAAGCTCTTCACCCTAAAAAAGAATTCCACTCAACACTAGTAAAAGAGAGAATGCGAAAAATAAAAGACAGAATCTGTCTAAACAGAACAGTCAAAGACGAATTTTTTCGAGGCACTTACGTTGCTCAGATCGAAAAACTTTAAACTAACGAAAGATGCGTACATATCTGAGGATCACGCACAAAAATTTGCAGATTTAAATAATTTTTCTGTGATTTTACAGAATTAAAACGGTGAACAGCAGAAATCTGTTCCTGCGCAGAAATCCAAATCTAGCATCATCTTCCTATTAGAGGCAATACTTGGCACAACAATGCGATAAAATAAAGATACAAAGGAATTGTTACAGAAGTAAACAACTCCTTGACTCAAAAAGAAAAGAAAAATTGCAGAAATAAAATAATGGGTTGTCTCCCATAAGCGCTTTTCTTTAACGCCTTTCAGCTAGGCGCAGAAAGTAAGAATCAAGTGTTTCCAAGTGATGAAGCATCAACAGAATAATTTGCTCTAACAATAGAATCAAAAGGTAACTTCATCTTCTTTCTAGGGAAGTGTTCCATACCTTTCTTGAGTGGGAATTGATATTTAATATTCCCCTCTCTCATATCAATAATAGCACCAACAGTTCTAAGAAAAGGTCTTCCCAAAACAATAGGACAAGAAGCATTGCATTCAATATCCAAAACAACAAAATCAACGGGGACAAGGTTATTGTTAACCATTATAAAAACATCATCAACTCTCCCCAAAGGTTTCTTTATAGTATTATCAGCAAGGTGAACATCCAAATAACAGTGTTCCAAAGGTGCTAAATCAAGCATATCATAGAGTTTCTTAGGCATAACAGAAATACTAGCACCAAGATCACATAAAGCATTGCAATCAAAATCATTCACCTTCATTTTAATGATGGGCTCCCAACCATCTTCTAACTTCCTAGGGATAGAAGCTTCATGTTTTAATTTCTCTTCCCTAACTTGCATGAGAGCATTAGTAATATGTTTAGTAAAAGCCATGTTTATAGCACTAGCATTAGGACTTCTAGCTAGCTTTTGCAAGAACTTAATTACTTCAGAAATATTGCAACCATCAAAATCAAAATCATTATTATCAAAGTAATGGGACCATTGTCTCCCATCTCGAAAAATTTCAGCACTTTTATCAGGAACAGTTTCAGTGTTTTCAGGCAATTTTAAACGTTTTGCAACAGAAGTAGAGACATTGCCAACACCAATTACTTTACCATTGATAGTAGGAGGTTTGTTAACACTTGAGTTCAGCATTTTCAGTAGTAGTAATAGTATAAACTCTAGCAATACTATTCTTTTTAGCAATTTCATCCTCTCTTGCCCACCTAGCATGTAAATCAGCTAACATCCTCACATTATTATCAATTTTAACTTGAATAGCATTGAGAGTTTTGCTCTCTTTAACATCATGAGGCATAGTTTTAATTTTTAACAAATCAACATCAAGAGCAAGACTATCAACTTTAGAGGCAAGAACATCAATTTTCCCAAACTTTTCCTCAACAGATTTATTGAAAGCAGTTTGTGTACTAATAAAATCCTTAAGCATGACTTCAAGATCAGAGGGTACACTCTTATTATTGTTGTAGGAATTACCATAAGAATTAACATAACCATTGCCACTATTAAAAGGATAGGGCTTATAATTGTTATTACCAAAATTATTCCTATAAGCATTGTTGTTGAAGTTATTATTTTTAATGAAGTTCACATCAACATGCTCTTCTTGAGCAACCAAAGAAGCTAAAGGAACATTATTTGGATCAACATGCATTTTTCCATTTGTAAGCATAGACATAATAGTATCAATCTTATCACTCAAGGAAGAGATTTCTTCAACAGAATTTACCTTCTTACCTTGTGGAGCTCTTTCGGTGTGCCATTCAGAATAATTTATCATCATATCATCAAGAAGCTTTGTTGCAGCACCCAAAGTGATGGACATAAAGGTACCTCCAGAGGCCGAATCCAATAGGTTTCTTGAAAAAAATTTAGTCCTGCATAAAAGGTTTGGATGATCATCCAAGCAGTCAGTCCATGGGTGGGACAATTCTTTACCAATGATTTCATTCTCTCCCAAGCTTGAGCAACATGCTCATTATCAAATTGTTTGAAATTCATAATGCTACTTCTCAAAGATATATCTTAGCAGGAGGATAATATTTTCCTATGAAAGCATCTTTGCATTTAGTCCATGAATCAATACTATTTCTAGTCAAAGATAGCAACCATTCTTTAGCACGTCCTCTCAAAGAGAAAGGAAAAAGTTTCAGTTTAATAATATCACCATCTACTTCCTTATACTTTTGCATCTCACAAAGTTCAAAAAATTATTAAGGTGAGCAGCAGCATCATTAGTACTAACACCAGAGAATTGCTCTTTCATAATGTCGTGTCTCGGGTGACGGACACCGGGAGTAGGAGATACCCCCTTTTTAGGTTTGGCACGGGGCGCGAAATAGCCTGGAAGACGTCTTACCCGGGAGCTAGGACGTCAAGTTCTTCGTCGAGAGGGAGAGATCGAACAACACAGCAGGGGACGTAGAGTTACCCAGGTTTAGGCAGCCCGGAGGCTAAAAGCCCTACTCCTGCATGTCTGGATTGAGAGGTTCATCATGGTTGGGTGTACAAGAGTGTTCTGGGATGAACCCGGCAGAGTTTCGGCCGGAGGTAGACGAAGAGCAGATCCTGCCCTGGGGAGATCACCTCTCTCTCTACCTTCCGAACCCTAGTCTAGTCTTGCCTGAGCTCTAGCTTGCTTCTATCTTGTTCCGTCCTTTCCTCTTCGGTGCCATGGTCCTCCTTTTATAGGCTAAGGGGATCCGAAATGGGCATGCGAGAGGTGTGAGGGGTCTTGGCGGGGAAAACCCCTCGGCGGTCCTTGGAGGAGACATGGCACTCTCTCCTCCAAGCGTTCTGAGGAGGGCAGCGTGGTCGTCCGCACTTGGAAAAGGTGGGACGGACAAAGCCTGTCCGTCCTACCTACTACGCTCGTGGCAACGTCACCAGGGCGCGACCTTCATCTTGGCGCCCAAGTCTTCCACCACCTTCCGGCCGGATGGTACGGATGGATACCCGGGGGTGCGCCTGGCCTCCTGGCTGGAGCACGGACCCGCGGGTGTCCTGCCTGGTTCTCCGGGTGAGGTGATGACCCGGAAGGTCACCTGGTCCTTAGCCGCAGAGACTTGTTGTCGAACTTGTCGGGTGTCCTTGAGCCAGATGGGCTAACCCATCTGCTGTACTTGACTCCTTGCCTTGTCCATCTTCTTGGTGGGCCCCAGCAGAGGATCCACTTTGGCAGCATCAGGGGAACCCCATGTTTCACTCCTGCGACACATAACAAGATTTAAAAGTGCAAGTTTAATTTCATAGAATTCTGCGTTAGAAGGAGGTGGAGCAATAGGTGTACTAATGAAATCATTTTTGTTTGTGCTAGTGAAATCACACAACTTAGTGTTATCAGAGGTACTCATTTTAGCAAAATTAAAACAAAACAGAAAGATAACAACTTGAAAATAAAACTAATTTTTTTTTGTGTTCTTTGATAAATAAAGCAAACAAGACTAGATAAAAATAAACTAAGCAAGACAATAACAAAGTAAAGAGATTGGAAGCGTGAAACTCCCCTTGCAGAAATCCTCTTGCTCCCCGGCAACGGCGCCAGAAAAAGTGCTTGATGACGTGGATCGCACGTTCGTTGGGAGACCCCAAGAGGGAGGTATGAAGCAGTGTAGCAGCAGTTTCCCTCAGTATGAAACAAAGATTTAATCGAACCAGTAGGAGTAAGAAATCACTTCTGAAGGTTATTGGTGGCGCCGTTTACTCGATCACCAACATGGAATCTGCACACAACACAATCAAACTACTTTGCCCCAACGAAACAATGAGGTTGTCAATCTCACCGGCTTGCTGAAAATAAAGGATTAAACGTATGGTGTGAAAAACAGTAGTAAATTGCAGAGAATGAAAAGGAACAATGTTTGCAGTTGGTCGTATTATCAGTGTAAAAGAATGGACAGGGTCCACAGTTCACTAGTGGTGTCTCTCCATAAAAGATAACTAACATGCTGGGTGAACAAATTACAGCTGGGCAATTGACAAAATTTTGAGCGCATGATAATGCATTTATATGACATGATGATTACTATGATATTCATGTGGACATTACGGCAAAATACATAGACCTTTATCCATCAGCGTCTATGACTAATAATCCACCTCCAGGTTGTCATCCAAGTTCCCCGTTGGTATTAAGTTGCAAGCAACGGATAATCGCATTAAGTAATGTGCGTAATGTAAACAAATGTATTAGACCTAACGGCGCACCCTTAAGCTAAGCATCGGTTATTTTATCCCTAGTGGCAATAGCACATCCACAATCTTAGAAGTTGTTGTCACTCTCCCAGATTATCGGAGGCATGAACCCACTATCTAGCATAAATACTCAGTCTTGGAGTTACAAGCATCTACTTGGCCAAATCATCTACTAGTAACGGAGAGCATGCAAGATCATAAATAACATATAAGATAGATTGATAATAAACTTGACATAGTATTCAATATTCATCGGATCCCAGTAAACACAACATGTAGCATTACAATAAGATGATCTTGATCATGATTGGCAGCTCACAAGATCTAAACATGATAGCATAAAGTGGAGAGACAACCATCTAGCTACTACTATGGACCTGTAGTCCAAGGATGACCTACTCACGCATCACTCCGGAGGCAGGCATGGTGATGTAGAGCCCTCCGGTGATGATTCCCCTCTCCGGCAGGGTGCCGGGAAGAGCTTCTGAACCCTCCCGAGCTAGGGTTGACGGCGGCAGCGTCTCTGGAACTTTTTGTGGATAAGGACTCGGGTGTCTAGGGTTTTTCCGTGAAGATGAAAAAATAGGCAAAAATGCGGCGGCTGGAGATGCCCGTGGGGCCCACATCCCCCACGGCGCTGCAGAGGGGGGCCCGCGCCGCCCATGGTGTGGCTGGCTCGTGGCTCCCCTCCGTCTCTCCTTTGGACTTCGTGTACGTGTTGAAAAAATAGGAGGTTTTGTCCAAGTTTCGTCCAATTCCGAGAATATTTCCAGACTAGCTTTTCTGGAATACAAAAACAGCAGAAAACAGGAACTGTCACTGTGCCATCTTGTTAATAGGTTAGTCCCAGAAAATACATAAAAATGCTATGAAGTGTATATAAAACATGTAACAATTGGTATAATATCAACATGGAACATCAGAAATTATAGATACGTTTGAGACGTATCAGCCGGCAGCAGCATGACGAAGTCGTGGACGGCAGCAGCATGACAAAGTCGTGGATGGCAGGAGCTCCTGAGAAGCGAGCGTGCATTCATGATGCATGGCATGTTAGTAAGCAAAACTTGGTGAAAACTAAAACAAAAATGACTTAGTGTAGGTAGTAAGACAAAACAAAATAGAAAGCTTGCAAGCTGTATCACGGTCCAACTCGACTATACTATATAGCAACCAAAACGAAACTTTTGCCATAGTACTAATCTGACCAACTGCAATAGGATGAAAAATAATAAGTGAGACCACCACCGACACAATCACCGAATAATAAGAGAAACATAAACGATTAGTAGTAGCTAACATGACCAAACAAAATGGAAGCACTACCACAGTCCAATCATTTGTGTATATAACAATCTATTAATACATAAGAAAAAATGCTTTGAACCTGATAAAGTACAAAGATTCAGCACTGCATATGCATAATAAGTAGCAAACAATCAATAGCAACTCCATTTTCTACACATCTTCTACTGCATATGCAGTATGCACACAGCAAATCTCAAATTTCTATCCATACATGCTTCGCCGACTACACATTCAATTCAGCAGAAAAAAATCAACTTTTGGAAAGAATAAGATGGGAGGAGGACCTCACCGTGAGCAGCAGCGGGTATGGCAGCACCTACGGGAGGTGGTTGGGAAAGACGCCGGAAGTAGCAGCTCCGCGCAAGTGACCGGCAGCTCAACCACCTGTCGCCAATCCTTCGCCGTCGAAGAGCTCTTGTAGCCGCACCATCACGCTGCCCTCGTCCCAAGCGGCCACCACCACACTTGGAGCTCGGGCGCCTCCCCGCCCCTCGTCTAACTCGCCGTGGCTCGGTCGTCATAGGGCGAGGAGGAGCAGGGCACCGGCCGCTGCCGGCGAGGACGGGCACCGGGACGGCGGCTCGATCTGGATCGGGTCGGGCGCAACATGTGAGGGCGAGAGGGGGCCATGAGAAAGGGAAGGGAGGGGCTTGCTGAGGCGATGGACGTTGGTGGTGACGAGGCTGGGGCGGGGGAGAGGGGCTGGGCGGCCGGCCGGAGCGAGGGGGAGGAAGGAGATCGAGAGGGGGTCGGGGTAGGCAGCGCTGGGAGGGGAGGAAATGGATAGCGACGAACGATGGGATAGGTTTTGGGGACTTTTTTGGTTCGCGGGTTTGGCCTCAAAATTCCCGCGCGGCCCGCGAAAATTTCAGAACAATTCCTAGCTGGTTCTAAAATTTCCGCTAGCCTCCAATTTTTTTTGCCGCTAATTACCCTCTATGCTAGCTAAATAAAGGAATACATGTGTGTACGACTTATTAAAATGAAGCTCTTTGTGTATCTTGATATGGGAAACAAAGGTGTCAAACTGAGTTTTCAAAATATTTTAAGAAATAACATTTTTTATTTTTTAAGTGTCAAAAATGACATTTTTTGTGAAGCAAGTACAAAAAATATGGTGCAAAATGGCACCCATCCAAATGTCTCACAAAGTATACCATATTTGATGGATAATCCACAAATATTATGAATATTCTCGCTTTCTACCTAGTTTTGCCTATTTAAATGACTTTATGTTGATTTTCCGAAAGTAATTCAAATTTGAACTACAAGTATGTGATAGTTTGCTCTGAAAATTTTACAAAAATAATTTTAAGTTACACAAGTAGTGGTTATATCACAGAACCGTCGATAGTTTTGAATAATTCGACCCCTTTCAATGAATAGACACAGCGGCCATTTCGACCATTTTTTCAAAAAAAGAAGTGAAAAATACTCAAAAAAATAAATCCTTTGGCATGGAGTCCTTTTATGTGTATTAGTTGATAGGATAAATGATAAACTTGAGTTTTGACAAAGTCTTCAAAAAACGTCTTCACAAAAAGATTAATCATCTATAAACATGTATAAGTTTCGAGTCAAATGACCTAGGTATGATCATTCTCGTGGCATAGTTTGTGATAATGTGCCCATATTGGACACAGAGTTGTATCTTGCTATGACAAACAATGTTGCAGAACTGAGTTTTTTCAAATTAGTTTTATAAATATCATTTTTCATTTTTTAAGTGTCAAAAATGACATTTTTTGTGAAGCAAGTACAAACAAATATGGTGCAAAATGGCACCCATCCAAATGTCTCACAAAGTAGACCATATTTGATGGATAATCCACAAATATTATGAATTTTCTCGCTCTCTACCTAGTTTTTCCTATTTAAATGACTTCATGTTGATTTTCCGAAAATAATTCAAATTTGAACTACAAGTGTGTGATAGTTTGCTCTGAAAATTTTACAAAAATAATTTTAAGTTACACAAGTAGTGGTTATATCACAGAACCATCGATAGTTTTGAATAATTCGACCCTTTTCAATGAATAGACATGGCGGCCATTTTGACCGTTTTTTCAAAAAAATAAAAGAAAGTGAAAAAATACTCAAAAAAATAAATCCTTTGTCATGGAGTCCTTTTATGTGTATTAGTTGATAGGATAAATGATAAAATTGAGTTTTGACAAAGTTTACAAAAAACTTCTTCACAAAAAGATCAATCATCTATAAACATGTATAAGTTTCGAGTCAAATGACCTAGTTATGATCATTCTTGTGGCATAGTTTGTAATAATGTGTCTATATTTGACACATAGCTGTATCTTGGTATGACAAACAATGTTGCAGAACTGAGTTTTTTAAAATTAGTTTTATAAATATCATTTTTTATGTTTTAAGTGTCAAAAATGACATTTTTTGTGAAGCAAGTACAACAAATATGGTGCAAAATTGTACCAATCCAAATATCTCACAAAGTAGACCATATTTGATGAATAATCCACAAATATTATGAATTTTCTCGCTTTCTACCTAGTTTTGCCTATTTAAATGACTTTTTGTTGATTTTTTGAAAGTAATTCAAATTTGAACTACAAGTGTGTGATAGTTTGCTCTGAAAATTTTACAAAAATAATTTTAAGTTACACAAGTAGTGGCTATATCACAGAACCGTTGATAGTTTTGAAAAATTCGACCCCTTTCAATAAATAGACATGGCGGTCATTTTGACCTTTTTTCAAAAAAATAAAAGAAAGTGAAAAAATAATTAAAAAAAGAAATCCTTTGGCATGGAGTCCTTTTATGTGTATTAGTTAATAGGATAAATGATAAACTTGAGTTTTGACAAAGTTTCCAAAAACTTCTTCACAAAAAGATTAATAATCTATAAACATGTATAAATTTCGAGTCAAATGACCTAGATATGATCATTCTCGTGTCATAGTTTGTGATAATGTGTCCATATTTGACACATAGTTGTATCTTGGTATGACAAACAATGTTGCAGAACTGAGTTTTTTCAAATTAGTTTTATAAATATCATTTTTCATTTTTTAAGTGTCCAAAATGACATTTTTTGTGAAGCAAGTACAACAAATATGGTGCAAAATGGCACCCATCCAAATGTCTCACAAAGTAGACCATATTTGATGGATAATCCACAAATATTATAAATTTTCTCGCTTTCTACCTAGTTTTGCCTATTTAAATGACTTTATGTTGATTTTCCGAAAGTAATTCAAATTTGAACTACAAGTGTGTGATAGTTTGCTCTGAAAATTTTACAAAAATAATTTTAAGTTACACAAGTAGTGGTTATATCACAGAACCGTCGATAGTTTTGAATAATTCGACCTCTTTCAATGAATAGCCAAATAATGATGAAAATGCCAAATTAATTATGGCCAATAAAATATATGTAATAATAAAATATTATTTTCCTTTTTATTATTTGATAAAATTAAGTGTATGTAGAGCGTACACGCCATATATGCCGAGCGTATGACTCGTGGCGCTCGGCATACATGTTGTGTCGTCATAGCTCAACCCAACGTCGTCAAGTGTTTGCCGAGCGTGACATATATGCCGAGCGTTACGCTCGGCATATAACATATATATGCCGAGCGCGTTTGTATGCCGAGTGTTCCCTAGTTGCCGAGCGTTTTATTATTGCTGTCGGTTTACTATTCTAAATCCCGAGAGTATCGCTCGGCATATAAAAGGCGCTCGGCAATCTTGTGGTTTCCTGTAGTGAGCACACTAACACCTAATATTGCTCTAATTAAGCCTGGCATCCAAACCCCACAGCCTCAAAAGTTTTTGATTTTCTGGCTATTTCCATGTTTTTCCCCTGCAACGGAGCTGAGGTTCCGGCAAACGAAGACAACAGTTTCTAATGCTTAATTATACTTGATACTATAAAATTAGTGAAATGTATACAATGTAGTGTGTGTCACATAGGCATTTCAAGATAACACCAACAGTTGTTTGAATAAACCCTCCATGTACATTGCCAATATTAGGCCTCTTGCTTTGGTGTTGATTATTGCATTGGAAACTAGTTTTTTTTCCCAAAAATGGGATGGAAGCCCGGCCTTTGCATCAGAGTGATACAAACAACTTTTGTTGCATAGTTTTAAAATTGCAAGAGTGGAAGAATATTTTTAATTTGCGTTCCATGTTTCTTAAGTTGCCTACAATATTTTTTTGTTCAATACCTATGAACATTCCTACCTCTATGACTAAGTTTCCTAGTATAATTATTTTTTATTTGCCGTCTACCTTGGTTAAGTTGCCTGTAATATTTTTATTTGACGCTGATGAATTTGCCTTCCACCGTGACTAAGTTTATTATAATACTTATAATTCTCCTTTCACCATGATTAAGTTGTCTAGAATTTTTGTAGCCGTAGTCAACTTTCGCAGCAGCACTATGCAACACCAGATCTCATATGCTTATATTTCGACATTTTTTCTTGAAAAAATACTTTAGTATTGAGACAAAGCAACTTTTGTTACACTACCTGCTTTTTACAGTTACTAAGTAGTCTATGTCTAGCGCACCAAAAACTTACCGAATTCGTGGCAACTCAGATATAGCTATAAGCAATTTTGACAATAGAGATAGGCAATTAACAACAACTCCCAATTGCCAACCCCCTCGGGCACAGTGTTTGCCAAACATGGTCTATTTGGACCGTGTGTGTTAGCCGGTTCAGCACTAGTGATTACAGCCAAAAAAAAAACCATACGTTCAGTATTCGGCAGCTACATTCCGTTACAAATTAACTTCTCTTAAATTAGCTGTAAGTTCAGCAAGAAACAGCTACTGGAACAGCACGTTTGTTGTTGTTGATTAATGACCTATATGTTAAATTTTGCATTTAATTCCTCCTTGCAGTTAGGGAAATTAAAATGCTGCACTATATTAATCCCACAGTAAAATACCAACCGTTTCTCCATTCTTAACACAACACCGCCACAAGTAGTACTTATACCTATGTTATGGCGCACACAAGCTCACCGGTTGCCGCTTCTCTGTGCCTCCTTTCTCTACAAAGCTCACCACTCACGGAAATAGACAACCAAAATCGCCCAACGATGTCTCGTCTCACGGTGTTTGCAATCCTCTTCCTCGTGGCCGCCGCGACCATCACATCTGCACACGGCGTCCGCACTCTCAAGACTGGAATGAGTGTACGCCATCTGAGCATACCCTTCTTGGCGGTGGCCGAGCCTCCCTCGTCGACAGCGGAGGAGGACATGGCGGCGCTCCGCAGCCTCTACCCGACTGTTAAAACAGTGGATGGCCCCGTGGCATCCTACTACCGCCAAGCTGACCTAGACTACAAGGTGCCGGTCACTGGGTTCTAGATCGGCCATGCATGTCCTGCATATTTTGTTTCAAATAAAACTTCACTTGCAAAGTGTGTGCCAACTTTGTAAACAGCCTTCAAAGTACTACTCCTGAATAATGAGATATCCATCCTAATAATTCCATTCTTACTTCGTTGTACAATTTTTTTCTAAGATGATTGGTTTTGCTATCGGTGCTTTAATCTGTATTTCGAAATTCCATGACTTCTGACAGAAGCAAAATTTAAACTTGGACTTTAGACATGTCCAAAACAACATTTGTTTGTGATATGGAGGGAGTAATCCGTACATGATTGCCTTTTTTTTGGGAGAAAAAGGTAATTTATTAAGGTGGACTCTAGGCCCCTGTTGTTCCTGGACCCTTCAAAGAAAAAGAGGATTTCGAGAGAGATACAAAAAGGAAAACTCAAAAAAGTGTATGGGTGTAGTGTCATGGGATTGAGTTACAACTTTTTTCCAGAACAAAAAAAAAGCTCGTGATAGCTGCCGCTAAAAATGTAAACTAGATCACACAATGCGGATCTCTTTTGCAACTCAATTCTGCCAAAATTGACGACCTCCTAACTATAGTTAGAAGGTTAATACTATAGAGACTCGTATGTACTTTGTGGTCGGACCCAACTGGCAACTGCCATGAAAACACAAAGCCCGTACACTTTCTATAGCTTCTACAGCAGAGGAGAATAGATTTCCTTTTGACATACTAATGAACTGAAAAGGAGAGAGTACGTACATCAATACTATTTCCGTTTCGTAAAGTAAGGCGTATATTTTTAGTTAAAAGTCAACAAACTAACTTTGACCAATTTTACAGACAAAGTTATGAACATTCATAAAATTTGATGAACGTCCAATGAAAATATATACAATGGTGAGTCTATTGATGTTGATTTGATATTCGAAACTTTCATATTTTTATCAATAAAACCGGTGAAAGTTACACCATGTTGACTTTTAACTAAAAATATATGGCTTACTTTAATGAACGGAGGGAGTATAAAGCATATTAAGTACTGCATGGCGTTGCACATGTATTATTAACTCACACTATTTGTAATATTTTTCTTGCATCCGATCACGATCTTTGAATATGAGATTGTCGAGCGGCTCACTGACCCACCCCAATGGTCCTTTATTTTCTAACTCGGTCGATCCAGCCCATATATACATGTCTTTCATTCCTACATGCCAGGCTGATTATTCTCATTATATAGTCCCAAGTCCAAGGTTTACACTATTGTCTAACCTCCCCATATAGATGGCCCCGATCTAGTGATACAAACAAAGGAGAGAGAGAAACAGAGAGCTAGTTAGAAGAGCAAGAACAATTACATATGGCTTGTATTACGAAAACGATGACGAGTTTTGAGAATGGAGGGCAACAGGAGAAATTATTTAGTCAACCCATCAGATCGGTAAGAACAAGATTCGAAGGCAGATTAGGTACATTCTTGATGTCTACAGTGGTGCCGCCTGTCTCATTGACTTCCTACTCGCAACATGTAGGACGATACATTCTAGATACCCCGGTTTGTTGAGTGTCTAGCCACCAGGTGATTTGTGGTAGCCTTTTTTTAGGT
The DNA here is from genome assembly GCA_947311845.1 of Poa pratensis. Taxonomy (NCBI): domain Eukaryota; kingdom Viridiplantae; phylum Streptophyta; class Magnoliopsida; order Poales; family Poaceae; genus Poa; species Poa pratensis. The sequence goes on along the minus strand of CAMZMU010000041.1, from coordinate 156,646,513 downwards.
GGTTAACCCCTGTTTGGTTTGTGGTGTTGGGTGTGTGGAGTACCCATAACCACTTTTTATCCTTCAACCAAACACCAAACTTGGCTAACCAACCCACACAACCAAAAATGAAAAGTGGTTACCACCAACTAGGTGGTTGGGGAAACCCACTTTTTCATAACCACTGAACCAAACGCACCCCTTGTCCTCCGCGACCTAAACCGACCATTTCAACTATGCATGTGGCAGTGCTTTGACGACCAAAAGGAGCGTGTAAACCCTAAACCCTAAACCCTAAACGGAAATAGACAACCAAAATATCCTAACGATGTCTCGTCTCACGGTGTTCGCGGTTCTCTTCCTCATGGTTGCTTGCTTCATGAGAGCAGCGTAGTAATAGTAGGAACTCATATGAGTTTGCAGCTGATAACTGAAAATTTTCCTTCGAGGCTATGAGGATAAAGAGAACAATTAACTTGCATTAATCAAACATGGGTTTCTAGAGGTTTAGTGGTAGACATTGCATTTTTCTCTAATTGTCTTGGACATATTATCCCAATTAATGTCTTCCATTCCTAGAACCCTTCCTAGTTAATCTCTCTTTGTGTCCTCTATTCCTAAAATTCTTGCTAATATTATTGTTGCAATGTATCTTATATATTACCTAGGTACCAAAATATAAGATGCTTTAACATTCTTCAGTTACAGATGTATCTAGACGCGTATTAGTATGTCGATTCACCCATTTCATCCCGTATATAGTCCATATTGAATTGTCTAAAACATATTATATTTTGGTAAGGAGGCAGTAGTACTCATGCCAACTTGGCACTATCTACCCTCAACTACTTGGTATATTTTGTCAGCCCTTTAGTTTTTACACTTACCATACAAAATTTTGTCATTCAATACAAATGTGCAATTGTGAGGAATGATAATGAAATTAAGGAGTACATACAGATACAAGCTTGTAACTTGCCATATAGGTTGCTCTCCCAAAGTTGAATATCTAGAGAAAATCTATATTCTTGTTATCCAATAAACACTTGAGAAAAAATAAAAGTTTTACCCATGATATATGCTTATGTGCATACATAAAATTGAAAGTATCAAGTCATTTTTGATTGAAAACGTGGCGCGACATGCCACACGCACACAAGAATGACCACAACACCCTAACTACCATGTACTAGTAGAGTTTGAAGATGCAGCGACATCGTAGAATAAATCAGAGTCCGACTCCTTCTTGTTGTGATTATGATGTAACGATGCTGGTGCTCTGGACACGCTGTTTTTAGCACATACTCCATTCTTTTAAAAAAATGCACACGTTTTCTAAATTTTACCCACGTGGCTTTGCACGTGTATTTTTTAACTCATGCTATTGAAGTATTTTTTGCATTTGTCCCCAGTTTAAAATATGAGCACTACTAGAAAAATGACCTCTAGTCGCGGTTCCAGAGGACCTTTAGTCGCGGTTGGGCAACCGCGACTAGGCTGGCGGGACTAAAGCCCCCACCCTTTAGTCGCGGCGGATTCCGAACCGCGACTAGAGGTCCCTCCACATGGGCTTTAGGGGGACGTGGGGTGTTGGGACCTTTGGTCCCGGTTGGTAGCACCAACCGGGACCAAAGGGTTTTGATTTTTTTTTCTTTTTCGATTTAATTGCAGGGTTTAGGGTTTATATATGCCGGGGTTTGGTTATAGCTAGGTTCGCGTGTCCCGTGGTAACGGTAACCCTTCCCGTTGCGATGACGGTTACGGTGACGGTAACCGTTACGGTAACCGTGACGGTTACCGTTACGGTAACCGTAACGATTTCGATGTCGTAACCGTTCCCGTGTCGTATGAAGTCGATGCACATATTTATAACACATACAATTAAATTAAGTAATACTTGAAGATCGTAGACAAGAGTTCGTTGATGCGCCAAGAGTTATCGTAGTACAAGAATTGAAGCAAAACAACAAGTTACTTTAACGATTTCATGCTTTCAGCATCGTAGTACTCTCCTTTCTCCTGTAAGGCCTCTGAAAGGTAAAATCCCGCCAATTCCTCTCCAATTGCTCTGAAGCGGTGGTCGAGTGGTAGCCTCTCGCGCTTTTTTGCCAACTCTGCATCCTTTCTCATATTCCATTTCTCGGTGACTAATACATATATATAATCGCAAACGAAGAATCCACAGTACTCAGTTCCCTTTGGTTGCTCCATGCAAGACTATACAAGAATAGATTTCAGTCAATAATAATGAAGTATGCATGAGAAATGTTGTGTGGACGAAGAGGTAGCAGTACTTACTTGGTTTAACTTCCAATCCAGCTTTTGGCGCCACCCACCTTCAGGATCTTCCGCTCGAAACCTTTCCCAAACTCTGCCCGACAAAGAACATTCACAAATGAGTTATTCGTTAATGACTTGACATCAAGATATGAATGACAGAGGCGGTAAGAAATGAATGTACCTTGCTAGTAAGTCGAAACAACTCCTGTAAGTGTCAGGATGATACCTCAATGAGTCAAGTGAATGAATAAGTCCTTCGTGATGTCTAATGACAAGAAGAATCCAGTGGTAGCTGGGCACAGTCATGCATAACTCATCAGTTAAACTTAACATCGGGTGAGCAAATTAGAATGTGTAGAAGACACTAAAACTTACCGGAAGTGGTAAGGCCAATATATAGTTCTTTTGTCGCGGTATCGCTTGAACACCCTTAGCAAATCATCCGGTGTGTTCTTGTTATACAAGGGATTTATTATGGTTTCTTCGTTATATTTATCCGGGTCAATGAACCCAATGTCATGCTGGTTCAGCTTTTTGAGCTCGAGCATCTTCAATCTGCATAATATAGCACACAAAAGATTAAAGTGAGAATAATTACAAACAATGAACGAGACTAGGTAAAGACTTAAATAAATCACTTACAGGCAATAGGAACTCATGATAGATTTGTCGAGTGCCCGCAGATTGTATTCAAACTTAGCAACCGTTACGGTACCCGTCACGGCAACCGTTGCCGTGACGGCAAATTTTCAAACTTAGCAAATTTATAACTTAGCAATACTAACTTAGCAAATTTACATATTGACATATTTACACATAGTAATATTCACATATTCAAATTTTCTAAACAACTTCAAACATAGAAAATCAACTATAATGACAATTCACATAGCTCTAATAACCTAACTATAATGAAAAAAGGAAAAAATTTAACTAAACAAAATTTACATAATACCTATAATTTACAACCTAACTATATTAATCTAACTAAAATGAACTATATATTGCTAACACAGTAACTCTCCCACTGTATGTCATTACCAACACAAAATTGCTAACACAAAATTGCATCTATTTTGCATCTATTTTTCCTAACACATTGCAATTAACCTAGTTCTAACACATTGCTAAAAAATTGATCAAAAGTTCTAACACATCTATTTTTTCTAACACATCTATTTGATAAAATTGCATCTAGTTCTAACACTAGATAATAATTAACCTAAATATGCAAAAAAAAAGATAAGAAAAACTAACCTCCAAAATGGCGATCGAGCAGCACCACGGCGGCGGAGGCGGGACGGGACAGCGGCGGCAGGGCGCCCAGGGCAGGGGACGGGACGGCGGCGGCGCCGGTGGTGGTGCTCGAGGCCGAGGGAGGCAGGCCCAGGGCGGCCGGCGTCCAGGGCAGGGGACGGGACACGGCGGCGGCAGGGCGCCCTAGGCGGCGTCGTCGTCGCGTGGGAGACGGCCGGCGACGCAACGGAGGGCGGGGGCGCAGCAGCGGCCGGAAGGCGGGGCAGCACGACGGGGAGGGGCAGCACGACGGGGCGGCGGAGCAGCACCACGGCGCGCGGGTCGTCGGCGGCGTCAGGGGAGCCCGGAGGCGCGGTTCTTCTTCGTCGATTTGGGGGATTTTGCGAAAAAATTCGCAGAGTCCCCCACTAAACGGCGCGGAATCGACCTCTAGTCGCGGTTGCTGGCTGCAACCGCGACTAAAGGGCTTTTTTTTTCTATTTTCTTTTCTTGTATTTGTTTTCATTTATGTACTTAGATTTTAATTCTTTTATATACTTAGATTTGTTTTCCTATTTTTCCTAGAAACTAGTACACTTAAAAAGACTCCATGGCAAAGGGTTTATTTTTTTGAGTATTTTTTCTCTTTTTCTCATTTCTTTTCAAAAAATAATCAAAATGGAGAGCATGGCTATTCATCTAAGGTGGTCGAATTTCCAAAAACTATGGATGGTTCTATGTTGTAACCACTACTTGTGTACCCTAAAATTATTTTTGTAACAATTTTAGAGCAAACTATCACATATTTGTAAGATGAATGTTTGGTGTTGTAAAATGCAGAAGAAAGCAGATAAAAATTATTAATTCATTTATCTTAATGCATTACATAAAAGGTTTAATACATTATTACACATGATACAACATCTCACAAGCGCTTGAAAGAAACACACCCTGATCCAACATCACCAACATTATTCTACATAAATGGACTTGCTGGCTCGAAGGCCGTAGGATTAGGGGGAACGGCGGGAGGAGCCAGCCCCGTGGCCGGCCGCCCGGTTCTCGCGCGCACGTTTGCGGTGGAGGGCAAGATCCATGGAGGATGAGTCTTTCAGCGCCCAATCCAGATCGGAAGCCTCCTTTGCCTTGAGCTGGTAGGAAGTCTTGGCTCGCTGGACAGGGTAGTCGCGGATAGACTGGAAGGAGGCTTCCATGGCCTCCTGTATCTGCAACCCACAACCTTCTTCCCCGTCGTCGCTCCAGTCGAAGTCGTCGTCCTCCTCCTCCTCCTCCGCGGGAGGAGCGGCGGCGCCTGGTGGAGGTGCAGCGCCGCCAGGTTGAGGTGCGGCGGCACCTAGTGGAGCAGGAGGCCGGTAGCTGGGCATTCCTCTCCACGCCGGGCTCATGGGCATACGGCGATATAGACTCCCGCGGTTGCGCCCAAGCGCGCTCTGCCGAGCACGCTCGACCTCGTCCAGAAGGCGCTGCGGCGGGCGTGGTGGATCCATCTCGTGGAGACGATGCGTTCGTGGCTAGGAATGGTGGATTAGGGTTTACCCCATCGGCACAATATATAAAGACCTCCAGGGCAGCGATGGGGGAGGACACGTGCCCAGGGAAGCGCTGGGGGAGGACACGTGTCGTGACCGCAAAGCCCGTCTTTAGTCCCGGTTGGTGTTACCAACTGGGACTAAAGAAGGACACGGATCGTGTGTTTCTTTCGAGCGCTTGTGAGCCGTTGGATCAGGGGTGTGTTTCTTTTGAGGGATTGTGAGTTGTTGGATCAGCAGTATCACGACCACTTCGTGCCCTATATATAGCCGCCCTCCTCAGACAGGTTACTCACTCACACAAAACATTCCAGCGTCACTCGGAGAGGCATCTTTGGGCAACCAGCGGCAAGACGTCTCTGATGACCTGCGACCGTTCCAAACGGTTGCAGATCATCAGAGATGTGTTGCCGGACGGTTGTAGATCATCAGAGACGTCTTGCCGCTGCTTGGATCGAAGTGGCGCTCAAACACAAAACATTCCAGCGTCACTCGGAGAGGCATCTTTGGGCAACCAGTGGCAAGACGTCTCTGATGACCTGCGACCGTTCCAAACGGTTGCAGATCATCAGAGACGTCTTGCCGGACGGTTGTAGATCATCAGAGACGTCTTACCGCTGCTTGGATCGAAGTGGCGCTCAAACTCACGAGCGACCTGATGGAACTGTGTTTGGACGGTCGAAGCTGAGGTTTGAGAGGTTCCCACATGGACACAGTTACATAAAAGGTTTAATACATTATTACACATCACCAACAACATCCCTATGTATTGTTCACTTGTTCTTCTTGTGTGCCCCTTTCTTTTGAACGCGCCGTAACCATGGACAATCTTCTTGAAGTAACTTGATGGTTGGGTCAATGTTCACTTTGAAGGGCGGAATTTCATGAAACTTATTGTAATCTTCTGACATGTCTGTGTGGTCCTCCACTCCCACGATGTTTCTTTTACCTGAAAGAACTATGTGGCGCTTTGGCTCATCGTTTGATGTATTCGCTTGCTTATCTTTTCTTTTTGTTGGTAGGGTAGACATGTCCTTCACATAGAAAACCTGAGCCACTTCACTGGCTAGAATGAATGGTTCGTTCTCGTAATGAAGATTCTTGAAATCCACTGTAGTCATTCCGTACCGTGTGTCTACGGCTACACCGCCATCTAGGTTGAACCATTTGCACTTGAACAAAGGAATCTTAAATGAAGGTCCATAGGACAGTTCCCATATCTCCTCTATGTAACCATAATATGTTACCTTTTCCCCACTGCAGCCATCTATTGCATCAAAGCGGACACCACTGTTTTGGTTGGTGCTCTTTTTATCTTGGTCGGCCGTGTAAAATGTATTTCCATTTATCTCGTACCCTTTAAAAGTCAATATAGTCGAAGACGGTGTCTTGGCCAATAAGTATAGCTGTAGTTCATTTGTGGTGACATTCATCAGTCTTTTCTGTAACCAACCGCCAAAAGTCCTGATGTGTACTCCATCAATCTCATCTTCTGGGTATTTGGAGCGTAAATCATTCTTGTGTTGCTGGATATACGGAGCCACCAAGATGGAACTATGCAGAACTGTGTAGTGTGCTCGAGTGAAAGAATCCACGTCTTCACATATGATTGCTTTCTTTCCTAGCGTGCCTTTTCCACGCAGTCTCCCCTCATGACGCGATTGAGGAACACCAATCGACTTAAGATCAGGAATAAAGTCAACACAAAACTCAATGACCTCCTCAGTTCCATAGCCCTTGGAGATGCTTCCTTCTGGCCTAGCACGGTTATGAACGTATTTCTTTAAGACTCCCATAAACCTCTCGAAGGGGAACATGTTGTGTAGAAATACAGGACCGAGAACACGTATCTCTTCCACCAGGTGAACTAGAAGGTGCGTCATAATATTGAAGAAGGTTGGTGGGAACACCAACTCGAAGCTGACAAGACATTGGACCACATCATTCTCTAAATCTTTTAGAGTAAGTGGATTGATAACCTTCTGAGAAATTGCATTCAGGAATGCACATAGCTTCACAATGGGTACTCGAACATTTTCTTTTAGAAGTCCCCTCAATGCAACCGGAAGTAATTGTGTCATAATCACGTGACAGTCATGAGACTTCAGGTTCTGAAATTTTTGCTTTGCCATGTTTATTATTCCCTTTATATTCGACGAGAAGCCAGATGGAACCTTCATACTGCGAAGACATTCAAAAAATATTTTCTTCTCTTCTTTCGTAAGAGCATAGCTCGCAGGACCTTGATGATTATCAGAATGATCGTCGTCTCGTGAATGCATACGTCGATGGGCCTGTCTTGCTTCCGGTGTATCTTTTGACTTTCCATACACGCCCAACAAGTTAAGCAGGTTCAAGCAAAGATTTTTTGTCACGTGCATCACGTCGATTGCAGAGTGAACCTCTAGCATTATCCAATAGGGCAGCTCCCAAAATATAGATTTCTTCTTCCACATGGGAACGTGGTTCTGAGCGTCATTCGGAACAGATAGTGCTCCAGCACCCTTCCCAAATATTACTTTTAAATCCTTGACCATATCATGTATAACAGAACTAGAAGGTCGAGTAGGCTTCCGCCGAATATCTTCCTCACCTTTGTAATGTCGGCCTTCCTTTCTTCCTGCATGCCTCGGTACAAGCCATCGACGATGGCCCAGGTACACAATCTTGTTACCTATATGTTTACCTTGAGTCTCACCTAAACAATGCGTACATGCATTGTATCCCTTGTTTGACTGTCCTGAGATGTTACTAAGAGCAGGCCAATCATTGATGGTTACAAACAAGAGCGCTCGTAGATCAAATTCCGTTTGCTCGTGCTCATCCCACACACGCACACCTTCATCACTCCACAGCTGTAAAAGTTCTTCCACCAATGGCCTCAGATACACGTCAATGTCGTTGCCAGGTTGCTTCGGGCCTTGGATGAGCACTGGCATCATAATGAACTTCCGCTTCATGCACAACCAGGGAGGAAGGTTATATATACATAGAGTCACAGGCCAAGTGCTATGACTGGAGCTCTGCTCTCCAAATGGATTAAATCCATCTGTACTTAGACCAAATCTTAAGTTCCTAGCGTCATCCGAAAATTTCGGGAACACTCTGTCGATTTTTCTCCACTGGGACCCATCAGCGGGGTGTCTCATCATCATGTCTTTTTTACGTTCTTCTTTGTGCCAGCGCAACAACTTGGCATGCTCTTTGTTTTGGAACAAACGTTTCAGACGTGGTATTATAGGAGCATACCACATCACCTTGGCAGGAATCCTCTTCCTTGGACAACCTTGCTCGCCCTCAACTTCACCTGGGTCATCTCGCCCAATCTTAAACCGCAATGCACCGCATACAGGACAAGCATTTAAATTTTCGTGCTCGCCGCGGTAGAGGATGCAGTCATTAATGCATGCATGTATCTTCTGCACCTCTAATCCTAGAGGGCAGACAACCTTCTTTGCTTCATACGTACTAGAGGGCAATTCGTTTTCATTTGGAAGCATCTTCTTAACTATTTTCAGCAAACTTTCAAAGTGCTTGTCGGTAGTACCACTCTCTGCCTTCCATTGTAGCATTTCCAGTATCGTACCGAGCTTTTTCTGGCCATCTGTACAAGTTGGGTACAACAATTTGCTGTGATCGGCTAACATGCGCTCCAACTTCAACCTCTCGTTTTCACTTCCACAGTCCATTTGTGCATCATGAATGGCCTGACGAAGATCATCGTCGGGCTCATCAAAGATGGCATCCTCTTCAACTTCGTCTTCCCCCATTGTAGTATCAGCGTGTTCATTGAACAGAGGATAGTTGTCATTATCCTCCTCTTCTTCATTCTCTTCCATTATAACCCCTCTTTCTCCATGCTTGGTCCAACAATAATAACCAAGCATGAAACCATTTCGCAACAGGTGTTCGTGAAGCCTGTCTGTGGAAGAGTATGTATACTTATTCATACAGAGACTGCATGGACAACACATAAAACCATCCTTTCGCTTGCTTGTCTCAGCCACATGGAGAAAATTATGCATGCCAGTAATGAATTCGGCACAAACTCGGTCACCGTACATCCATTGACGTCTCATCTGCATTATATAAGTATATCAAAAAAATTATGCATGCCAGTAATGAATAGATAAGTGACCATAATAATTCAAGCAAAGTAGAGTGGCGACAAATGTAATACATTGTAGCATTAAATATCCATTAATTTAAACTAACATTGAACTATTTAAAAAATTTAAGTCCAACAACAAATGCGATCAGAATCGCAACTAAGGTAACTATTGAACCAACAGCATAATGATACCAAGCCTCTTGACTAATGGCATATCTTCTAATTTTTTTAAGCTTCAAGCGCATCGCATCCAACTTGATCTCGTAAGCATTAACGACGTCGGCAAGCTTCGAGCGCATCCCATCCAACTTGATCTCGTAAGTATCGACGACGTCGGCAAGCTTGAACTGGTGTTCATCGATGATGTTGACAAGCTTAACCTCCAATTCCTTCTTCTCTTCTTTGCGGAGATCTTCACTTATTTTTAATTTAGCTTTCAAATCATCGTTTTCTTTCACAAAATATTCAACAATAGGGTCCACTGGAATTTCCGGTTCAACTACCTCCTAGACAAATATATATTTATGTCAAAGTTGGTCCGCATGATTGTCATAAACGCGAAACGAAACAAATATATAGTTATTAAAAGTCATACCACATCCGAATAATAGAGCGGACGAGAGCCGGTGGGGGTATTTGTGAAAACCATGGCACTATATATATATAAAACAATTATACAACTTATACAAAAAAACAAATAATAATTATGGAACAAAATCATACAACATAGATTTTTTTTAAATAAAAAAGAAAGCTCACCTAGGTGGTGTCGGTGACGAGACGGTCTATCGACGACGGTGAGGAGGTGAATGTTGTGACACTGAAATACAAAAACATAATTTAGTTTAAGATCAAATTGACAATACAAAATTGAGCTAAATAAGCAAAATGAGCTAACTTAGGCATTTCATCATACACCTACCTAGCACTACAAATATGAATTGAGCTAAATGAGCTAGACAACCAACGAAACGGGCGCCGAAAGAGAGAGTTTGCAGTTGCTAACCCTTGGATAGATGCACCACCGTCAATCTTAACAAATGGTGCAAAAAATCGTGGATGAAATCGAGCTCGGTGGAGAGAAAATGGAGATTCAACTCGAGCTCGAAATGGCCAAGGCTGGCTCGGGGTGGAAGATGAAGGCGACTGACCTTTGATCGCGGTTGGTGGCTCCAACCGCGACTAAAGGTCCTCGCTAGGACAGGCGGCCTTTTTGTGCGGGACCTTTAGTCGCGGTTGGAGCCACCAACCGCGACTAAAGGTCCTCGCGCGTGCCCCGCGCGGCTCCGGCCGCAGGTGGAGGACCTTTAGTCGCGGTTGGTGGCTCCAACCGCGACCAAAGCTCCAGCACAAACCGCCACCTGTCCTAGCCGTTGGATCTGTCGGAGCCGCGAGACCTCTAGTCGCGGTTCGGAAACGAGCCGCAACTAAAGGTCCGCCTCTAAGGCCACTTTTCTACTAGTGGAGATGGTCGAGGGGCTCACTAGCCAACACCATCTAGGCACCCACCTCCTGAACCTATGGTACTATCTTGATCAATCTAGCCTATATATACATACCCTTCGTTCGTACATGCTCAAGCTACTTGTTCTCCTTATATAGTCTGTACTCTGAAGTACAGACTTTACACTACTCATCATGTAAATCGATGTTGTCCATTAATCAATACTAGCAAAAAATAGGGATGGTGACTGGTAAGACAAGAACGATTATACATGGGCTTGCTATCAAGCAAGCGGTGATGAGTTTTGAGAATGGGAGACATCAGGAGAAACTATTCCAAATACTTAAACGTGCAAGCGCAAAACGATCTCATGCTTCCCGTGAGTTGCCTGATTAGGATATGTGTCTCCTCAGCGGCCGCGGCCACATCACCCGCTCTAGTTCCGGTCTCGTTTCCATGCTCTGCATCACTGACCTGGACGGTCGTCGGCAGCTTCGATGTCCCAGCGTTGGTAGGCCATGATGCGGGGGCAGGAGGATGTGATTGTCATGACAGACACCACAGTAGGCTGTGTGGCTACGACAGGGGAAGAGATGGAGAGTGCTGCCGTGGCAGGGAAGCGCGAGACGAAGGGAACGCTGCTGCGGCAGAAGAAAAGGGCAAAACCCTGCCGTGCCAAGGAGAGGGCAAGTGTGGGTGAGAAGTAGAGACTAAAGTGAGTTAGGCCGTGGGCTGTGAGTGTTGTGTTGGGCTGTGGGCCTCGTGTGGCATAGCAGGAGTGGTAGGAGTTGAGCGCAGTTATAAGCTCGGGACGGTGATCAGTGCACTATCGCATGATGGGTTTATGAGACCGGTCAGTTGTGCTAGGGAGGAGCCGCCTGAGCTGGTCAGTGAGTTAATAAACACACATACTCGATCATGGGATGTACAGAAAGTCCGACATTACCTTCTTCCAATGGATGCGGATATTGTGCTTAATATTCCGCTTCCATCTAGGCAGCAAGATGATTGTTGGGCTTGGCACTACGACAAGAGGGGTGTCTTCTCAGTTCGTTCAGCCTACAGAATGCTGATTGATACCCGCGAAAGAAGGACTGTGTGGCTGGATGAGCGCGCAGGAAAATCGGATACGAAGAGAGTGGAGAAAGAATGGACTGAGCTATGGCAGGTGCGGGTGCCATCTAAGCTCAGAATTTTCCTATGGAGGCTTGCGAAACAGACTCTCCCATCGGCAGACTTGCTACACCACCGACATATGGCGTCACACAGTTCATGTTCGCTGTGTGGGACGCCGGACTCCTGGAGACACGCGCTGCTTGAGTGCAACATGGCTCGAAGCGTTTGGGCGCTGTTGCCGGAGGCTATGGTGGAGGTGGTGGTCAACCTGCAAGAACCAGACGCGAGGAGCTGGCTCGCGGCGGTAATCAGTGCACTATCGCATGAAGAACTGACCCGAACAGTGGTAACACTATGGGCCATTTGGTTTGCGAGGAGGAAAGCCATCCACGAATAGGTGTTCCAGAGCCGTTCTCTACGGTTGCTTTCGTTGACATGTTCATAGCGGACCTGGAGATTCAGAAGACGCCATCGCCTCCACGTCAGGGGCGAGCAATGGCGGTGCCACGCTGGTTAGCACCACCAGCTAGTGTAACTAAGGTGAATGTGGATGCGGCTCTCTCCAAGAATGGCAAGGTGGCGGCCCTGTCCGCCATAGCGAGAGATGAAGCTGGAGCTTTTGTGGGAGCGTCCGCTATGGTGATCCAAGGGGCGGACGATCCCGAAAGCTTGGAAGCTGCGGCCTGCAGAGAAGGCCTGGCTCTGGCACGGGACCTCAATGTGCGCAAGGTCAGACTCGCAAGTGACTGTGCCAATGTCATCAGAAGAATCGCGGAGGGAGTGGTGTTAGGATCATATGGCCAGATTGTAAGGGAGCTCAATGCTATGAGGAGGGACTTCGAGGAACTGCAGTTTGCTCACGAAGGGCGACGGTCTAATGGCGATGCGCATGACCTCGCTCGGGGGGTCTCTGTATTGCAGTTTAGGGCATCATGTTTGGCTATTAGAGCCACCTGATGGTATTCGTGTAAACATTTTAAGCATTTGAATAAAGGGTGGGTTGTCCCAAAAAAAAGTTATAAGCTCGGGATCTCAGATGTAAGAATCAATTAATTAATGAATGAAACAATATTCTCTGCATCTCTGCTTCTCTCTTCCTTCTGCAAGTAATCCGCCCCACCATCCCTAATCCGATGGAGTGATCCTCGGCAAGGATATAACACTTGGTATAAGAGCTTCGTACGATCCGACGCGCTCCGCATACTCGAGATCAGTCCTGTAACATTGACCGATTGGTTGTAAGTTGCTCTTCGAGCGATTCGCTGTAAATCCAAAATCGGCGTGAGAACTGATTGATCAGAGGGAGATCCGCGACGGCTCTGCTAAAGGCAAGCGCCCAGACACGACATATGTCGGCCATCATTCTAACAACACTGGATGAATTCCGGGACGTTTTCAGGATCCTCAAACTCGCCTCCGCACTAGGCATTCGATCACGCGATTTCCTTGTTGAAGGAGATATGCCCTAGAGGCAATCAATAAAGATATTTTATTTGTCATATCTCAATTGTTCGTAATAAGTTTTGTACCATGCTATAATTATATTAAGCGGAAACATAAATATACGTGTGATATATATACAACCAGGTCCCTAATAGCCTCTTAACTAGTCCATTGGGCAACAGATGATCAAGTTTCCTGACCATGGACATTTACTCAATTGACAATGGAGTCATGTCATTAGGATAATGATGTGATGGACACGCACCCAAGATATATAGAAACATAGTGTTCATACCTTTGACCGCGAGATTATATCTAATCGCTGCTTCTGGAAGATGCTTTGATTGCATCAAACGTCATGTCTTATCTAGCACAACAATAAAGGTGTCCCTTTCGGGTATCCGAAGGAAGTGGTCGAGGCGAGTGCTCAAGAGCGGGATTTGCCAATCCACATAGCAGGACAGATACTCTGGGCCCACCCGGTGAGATTACATCAATGAGCTTGCAAGCATGTGACTAGGTCACGAGGATGTAATATCACAGACGAGTAAAGATAGAATTGTCAAGTGACGAGATCAAGCTCGGTAATCGTGATACCGAAGAATGAGTCTTGGATAATCTAAGTATCGTCAGGCAAAAAGTTGAAACTGTACGTCTAAGGTTCAAACGATAAAAAGACATTCGTGGACGCACAGGGACTGTCAAGGTTATCCAGCCACCGTTGATAGTAATTGATCGGAGAACGTGTCTCGATCATGTCTGCAGTGTTCCCGAACCGCTAGGGTGACATACTTAAGGGTAGGTGACGTTTATTTAGATTGGACGTAGAGAAGACAATAGAGAGAAGAACACTGGAAGTGTTCCGGGTGATATCCGACGGAGTTCGGGGGGCGGAGAAATGTTTTTCGGAGCCAGAATAAATTAGATAATTAATTAGTGTAATTAATAGTGAAATACATTTTTATTTATTTATTTTCGAATTTATTGGCAGCTCAACCTTAAATGGGCATCTCCCATGTGGAGAGGGCCCATAAGGGCTCATTTGGTAGTAGGGGTGGCAAAAACCTGGGTAGCCAGGGCACTGGGGGAAATAAAACGTGCGCACGTAATCCCTGGGTGAGGCAGGGCCGATCTGCCCCAGCCCATGGTTCATTTGGCTGCAGGGGTGAAGCACGGGGAAGCACAGGGGAAAGGAAATCACGGGAGCATGATTCAGCTAGTACAAATCGTACCAGAATCTTTAAAAAAAATTGTACCAGAATATAGACAAATTGTGTAATCAAAAAATAAAAGAAAATGCAGAAAATTCGAAATAAGATGATACTCCACATCAGATCATCGGATCACATATTTACAGAAAATAACAACAAATTCCAGATTTAATTCTTGAACAATTTTGCAGCAATTTGGCAACAAATATACCACAGACAATAACATAAAGTAATCAAGAGCATCCACAATTTATCCAGTGCATATCTTACAAAGCTGACAATTAAGATTCAATCCATCAGTCCAACCCATTGTGTTTTCCCACTCCAGAATCCACAAACTTTAGTACAGTACTCTTATGCAACAATACATAATTTATAAATTATAAATTCTCAACAGAAACATCAAGATCGAGTGTGTTCTTCCACTCCAGATTCCAAGCTAGTAGTGCAGAAGATCTGCAGGTATATGCACAAAGGTCAGAAAGGTTGATCATGATGGGCAAGTTCGCAAGAGTTTAAGAGTTCGCAAGAGTTTAAGCTGAACAATGGAGAACCGCCTCCACCACAGATTCTGCACTAAAACTAAGAATAAAGCTGAAGTGGTGCTGTCTCAACAACAATCTGAACCAGCAGATGGAGAACTTCAATCATGTTGCATATGGACGTAAAGAAGATGACTGCAAGATTACTGCAAGCTTTTATCATGTCTACAACAATGGCATAGCATATTTAATTACCTATATCCAATTAGAAAGCAAAGAAAGATAGCTAACAAATTAAGAATTTCATCTATCAAATGATACCTTAGCATGTCTACGAAAATCATGTCCAAGAATACAGTCCTAACATTAAATTAACCTAGACTGTTTACTACTCCTTATCTGCACTAACTGGTATCTGAAGAAAACAAATGGAACTGAACTATAACAACACTAGGACGACACCACAGACGATAATTAGCAGCAGGCTAGGCAGCCCCTGATGCACATGGCAGGAGCAAATACATGTTTGTTTATTAGACAAACAACGACACCTAAGGAAGCAGGCAGCTCAAACAAGCAACATAAGGGAAACATGTGCAGCAAGAACTCACCTTAGTTTCTTTGCATGGAATCAGCGATTTCATCTTTTAGCCAGAAGCTCCGAAGTATCGGATCCTTGGTGTTGAGGAAGATTTCCCGATTCAGCTGGCATTTGAAAAGACGCAGCGCCTTTGATTTTTTAGCAACTGATAGATCTTCCATAAGTTCCAATGCAGCAACACAGTTTGCAATCGAGTACTTGTCAGCCTCCTTTGGCTCCTTCAGCTCCTCAACCAATACCTGAGTTTGTTTCTTTTTGAAGTCAATGTACTCTTCTAGCACTAGAGCAACATGACTTTGTTTCCTTTTCTTAACAGGTCCATCTTCTTTTGGTCCAGAGCTACCAGTTGCTGCTGCAGGAACTTCACTTGTGGATGACTGACCACCATCAAGATTGGAAGACAAGGGGTTTAATGTAGCAAGATGACTGCTAGAGGAGTTTGTGGGCGAAACATCATCGCCTGTTATGTCAATATGTGGAATTGACAGAAAGTGGAGATCTTCTGTAGCAATACTACCTGGTCCAGAAAGCAACAATAAACTTGTTTAGGCATGAACCAAAAAGGCTTTGCTGCATCATAAAGTGCTACAACTGTACAAACTATACATACCTTCATAAAGTGAAGCCAATGTAGGGAAGAGAATGAATGGTTTTCCTTCAAATTTCTTCACCCTAGGAAAGTCCTGTTGAATGCAAATATGGTTAGCATCAATATGTTGCAAAAGAAGTACATCAGAAACAAGAAAAAAAATACATCAAAAGTAAGATTTTACCTTCTTCAGTTTAGCCCAGATTATTGGTTCAGCAATTATCATGTGAAGAGCATCATTCCAACCTGTTCCACTCTGCTTACTGGCATCTCGAACTGCCTTGTAGTTCGCTTTCATATCCTTCTCCTTCTCTTGGATTTGTTGCTTTGTGTACTGAGTAGTCGGAAACTTTTCA
The DNA here is from genome assembly GCA_947311845.1 of Poa pratensis. Lineage (NCBI taxonomy): Eukaryota > Viridiplantae > Streptophyta > Magnoliopsida > Poales > Poaceae > Poa > Poa pratensis. The sequence continues at coordinate 156,630,115 of CAMZMU010000041.1, read as the reverse complement.
TTGAATTTACTTGTGATTCTTCTCCATCCTTCGGCAGTCCACCCATTCTGACCTCTATATATTGGCACATTGTGCTCGACAAGTATATCTAGCAGGCCTTTTTCAAGTACATGGTTCCAACTCGCCCTTGCTGAAGTTTCTTTTACCATAGCTACAACATTGAACCAACAGATAGTACAGCACAATCAAATATATTGTTTAAATTATAAAAAAAAGGTACACAGTTCCAATACATGCAGCATAGTTCCAATACATCAAAAAGTTCAACAACAAACAGAAATTACAAAAATAACGCATATAACTAGTTGTTATAATCAGCCCACATCTGAAGTGCAATCTGATCTCTAAAAGCATTTCCATTGTTTGTGTTAACTTGGTGTTGGTGGTGACCATCGTCTCCATCCGGAACATCAACAAAGGTTGCTGGTGGAATAAATGGTGGCTGGTGATCCAACCACGCCTCATCACCGTTTTGGCTTCGAATGATATTATGGAAAGCAACACATTCAGCATGGATCTTCATTTGGGATTCTATTGGATAATGATTGGCCACTTTCAAAATTTGGAATCGCTTCTTCAAAACACCAATTGCTCTTTCAACGTGGTTCCGAGCAAGGGCGTGTCGGTGGTTGAAAAGCTCTTGGTGGTCAGCATATCCAGTATGAGAATTCCGACGCCTCCTAAATTCACCGAGATGGTACCGGACTCCTGGATATGGAGCAAGGAAAGATGGTGTATTTCCATATCCACCATCAACGAGATAGAATTTCCCCGCGGGCACTTCAAACCCCCTGCTAATGGCAGACCGGAGAACCCCTGCATCTGATGCAGATCCTTCCCGCCCACATAAAATAAATGTGAAGTTTAGATCAAAGTCGCAAGCTACCATCATATTTTGAGAAATTGTTCCTTTCTTATTCCTATATGGAGCAGCTATATCTTCAGCTATTGTAATGGGAATATGTGTTCCATCAATTACCCCAATGCAATTCTGCAAATTAAGAGATGATTTTGACAAAGTAGATAGATGTATAGTGGTTCACCTGAAAATAAGGCCAAAATCGAGGGTTCGAAGCAATTCGTGGGTGGGGCTGGAGCGAAGTTGGAACCTTCACAAATCTCTGGACTAGAATTGGAATTATGTCGAAAATCTCATTCATCTTCCTACTAACTGTTTCAGCACTACGTTGGAAGTATTTTTGGAGATCTTGATTGGTAGCATTGTGTGAGATCATGTACATAAACATGCCCAACTGCTCGTCGACACCTACAATTGGCGTGCCTTCCAATAGATGTTCTCTTTTAAGATAATTAGAGATGGATCTAAATATCTCAGGCTCCATCCGAAACTCAACCCTAGACCAACTCTCATGTCCTTCTAATATCTCCTTAACCTTCATAGGACCGGTTAGAGAAGATGTGTGGACTAGTCTTTTTTCTTCATACAAAGCAGAGTATAAAGCGGGAACCAATGCAAAGAAAAGCTCATCATCTTCTTCTTGTTCTTGCAGCAGAAATTTTCTTATCTTATCCCTTCTGGAACCCATCACTAGTATTTAAGCAAGAAAAAATTAATAACAGTGCAACCATGAACAAATGATAAATAGCAGCACCAAGCACACATCAACAAGATATATAGGTCAGTTCAGAATGAGATTATGTAAAAATAACCACACAAGTGCTGCTATCTTGACCATGCAGCTCCAGAATTCTCAAAATACATTCAAGTCTAAACTCTAGTGAGAAGATTTCACACAATTATGCTACTGAATGAAGTATTCTAGTCAAGATCCATGGTAAGCAAACATGACAGTAGCACTAGATCCATGGTAAGATACTCTACTCGCTCCTTGCCTCCAAACAATACATAAAGCATCCAATATGTATATACAACAAGCCATAGTATCAAAGCACATAGGAACAAGCATCCAATATGCCAAGGAATAGACAAACAAGACCAAATAGTAACCAGGAACAAGATACGTACCGAAATTTGGAGTTTTCACACGGTCCCAAGATGGTGGGGGCTCGCCAAAGAATGAATTCACCGGAGATAAAGCCAGACCGAATTTCCTGCACATTTGGACTACTAGTTAAGTGACAACAGATTGGAACAATGGAAGTGAGAAAAGAAAATGATGCACACCAACAGGAGCTACTGAAAGCTAGGAAAGCATGGGATTTTAACATATATGCACCATGGCACCTAAAAGCAGTGCAGCAGGTAGAATCACAGTATATTTTACACAACAATACCAACTGCCCACAAATAAGATCAGATACTCATGTTTTGCCAAGATACAGCGTAATCACCGAGGGAAATTAAAGATATTGATCTGGAGATTATAGTTTATGCGCCATTTGACAAAGGAGGAGCAACTTGCCCACAGCACCGAACCAGATCCTCCTGCTATCTAAGAACTAGCACAGTCCGGAAAAAAGATTCAGGTACAATGAAATTCATTCCATGCATGTAGGATTCATCAGGTACGTCCATCTTTGAAACAAATTAAGTTTTACATCCGCTGCACATTACATTAACCTACAGCCAAGAGAAGCATGGATCGGAGCCGTACGTTGGAACTAACCATAATACCATAATACTATCTTGCAAGGCTGCAACTAGTAGGTGCCGGCTAATTAAGGTGTTCATTGTGCTGAGCATCGGCAGCTGCAAGATCTGGGAAGCAAATAGATCTGGGCAGCTGCAAGATCGTCGATAAGGCCTGACCTGAGAAGAAAACAGAGGTGGGGAGCAGGGGTAGGATGCTAACCTTCTTCCAAGGATGAGGAGGAAGCTCGCGGCCGCTGGACCGTCGCCGTCGCCGGAGGTCTTCCCGGGGAGGTGCAGCTGGAGAAGATCTCAGGAAGGAGAAGGACACGGGCGTAGAGGGGAGAGGCGGAACAGGGAGCGGTCAGGAGGGCAGGCTCACTCCTGTTCGTCGGAGGAAGACGTCGCGCCCAGGCCTAGCGCTGTCACCTCTCCCTGCCAACGAGCGCCGCCGCGAGAGAGAGAGCAACGGAACTCCTCCCCGACCTACCGACTAGCGGAACTCCTCCCCGGGGAAAAGCCGCGGATGTGTCAATTTTCCCCCCCACACGGCCCACCAAATGCTCAGACAGATTTCCCTGGGCCAGATTGGCACGTGGAATGTCCACCCAGGGAAAAGGCCGGGTTCCCTGTGTTTTCCCCTGCTACCAAATGAGCCCTAAGGGGGGAATGCCCCCCCCCCCCAAGTGAGCCGCACCAAGGAGGAGGCCTAGGTGGGTCACAAGGGGCCCACCTAGGGCCAGCGCACCCTCTTGGGTCGTGGCTGGTTGTGGGATTAGTCCCACACCGCCCGGCCACGGCGGGTGGCAGCCCTCCTCCACCTATATAAGGAGGTGCCCTATTGGAAATTTATCTCAATTCTCTCTCTCCCCCGGTTTAGACGTGGCTCCGCAATTGGGGCTATGCACGGGTTGAGATTTTCTCCACCATACGCACACCGCCGTGCTGCTGGTTTTCTCCGATCCAAGTCTTCTACTTCCGCTGTTTCAGCTGGATCGGAGCCCGGAGGTCATCATCTTCTCCGTACGTGTGTAAGCTCTGCGAGGTGCTACACGTGTGACACTGGAATTAGGTCTTCTTCCTCTACACGACCTTGAGGTCGGCGTCGCCGTCGTCTTCGCCGCCCGTCTTCATCACGCGTCGTCATCAAAACAGATCTTTTGATCATCGACGCTTACGGTTTACAAGGATATGTATACCGTTCCCTCCGTTACTTTATATGCATAGTAATAGATCCTGGCTATTTCAGTTATCATTGTTAGGAAATTTTTTGCTTTCTGCACACGATCCCCTTCACTTGTTACCTGACAGTACACCAGTAAATTCGAGACCCTACAGATACTCACCTCTTCAGAAGTATGAGATTGAGAAGCAAGTAAACAAAATGATAGCAGCTGGTCTTGTAACTCACAACATGTCTCCCTTTGGTTCCCCAGTTCTATTGGTCAAGAAGAAGGATGGAACATGGAGGTTCTGTGTTGATTACAGAAGAGTGAACAATTTAACTGTGAAAAGCAAGTTTCCACTACCCATTGTGGATGAACTCTTGGACGAGTTGGCTGGTACCAGATGGTTCTCCAGACTAGACCTGAGAGCAGGGTATCATCAAATTCGGATGGTGGAAGAAGATGAAGCCAAAACGGCGTTCAAAACACACCATGGACAATTCCAATTCAGGATAATGCCCTTCGGCCTCACCAACGCACCGGCTACATTTCAGTGCTTGATGAACTTGGTCTTTGCATAGTGTATCAGAAAATTTGTTCTGGTGTTTATGGATGACATTCTAGTTTACAGTAAAGATTTGGCTACTCATGCTGACCATCTGAAGCAAGTGCTTGAGATACTGAGGAAAATCAAGTGTTTGCAAAGATAAGCAAGTGTTCCTTTGCCCAACCTCAGCTAGAATATCTCGGTCACATCATATCGGACAAAGGAGTCGCTACATATCCTCACAAAACCACGGTGATGTTGCAGTGGCCGATACCAACTAACCTGGCCGATACCAACTAACCTCACAGAACTGAGAGCCTTCTTGGGGTTGACAGATTACTAGATAAAATTTGTCAAGGACTATGACATTATTGCGAAAGCTCTCACTGATCTTTTGAAAAATCAGGCGTTCCAGTGGACACCGGAAGCACAAGTGGCTTTTGAAGCACTCAAGGTGGCAATGTCAACGACTCCGGTCTTAGCATTACCAGATTTCACTCAACCCTTCTGTATTTAAATAGATGCATGCCATTCGAGAATAGGAGCTGTGTTGAGCCAAAATGGACACCGACCTTGTGGCGTTTTACAGCAAAGCCTTGACAGACGAACAAGAAACTGTTTGTTTACGAAAAAGAGTTCTTGGCCATCACATGATGGCGGTGGATAGGTGGAGACCCTATATATCTTGAGGACCCTTCACCCTTAGGCAGACCACAAAAGCCTATGTCACCTAGAAGATCAAGTCCTCAGCTCAGATCCTCTGAGGAAAGCGATGACGAAATTGGTAGGTGATACGTCTCAAACGTATCTATAATTTTTTATGTTCCATGCTTGTTTTATACCAATTACTACATGTTTTGCATCTACTTTATATCACTTTTATACATTTTTTGGGACTAACCTATTAACAAGATGCCGAAGTGCCAGTTCCTGTTTTCTGCTGTTTTTGTATTCCAGAAAAGCTAGTCTGGAAATATTCTCGGAATTGGACGAAACTTCACGGGGATCCCTATTTTACCAGAACGCACCTGAAGGACCAAATGAGCAGCAGAGGAGAGCCACCAGGGCCCCACATGCAACTAGGGCGCGACCCACCCCTCTGGCGCGCCCTAGGGTGGTGTGGGCCCCTCGGGGGTCGTCAGCCGCCGCCCTTTCGCCTACTTATTCCCCCGACGCGAAAACCCTAAGTGCTTGAGCCAATATCCACGAAAAGTTCCAGAGACGCCGCCGCCATCAACCCTAGCTCGGGAGGGTCCAGAACCTCTTCCTGGCACCCTGCCGGAGAGGGGAATCATCACCGGAGGCTTCTACATCGCCATGCCTGCCTCCGGAGAGATGCGTGAGTAGTTCATCCTTGGACTACGGGTCCATATATAGCAGTAGCTAGATGGTTGTCTCTCCAATTTGTGCCATCATGTTTAGATCTTGTGAGCTTCCCTACATGATCAAGATCATATTATTGTAATGCTACATGTTGTGTTTGCTGGGATCCGATGAATATTGAATACTATGTCAAGTTGATTATCAATCTATGCCCTATGTTATTTAATATCTTGCATGCTTTCCGTTACTCGTAGATTCTTTGGCTAAGTAGATGCTTGTAACTCCAAGAGAGAGTATTTATGCTAGATAGTGGGTTCATGCCTCCGGTAATCTGGGAGAGTGACAGCTACTTCTAAGGTTGCGGATGTGCTGTTGCCAATAGGGATAACCTAACAATGCTATGTCCATGGTCATATGTATTTGTTTATATTACGCACTTTACTTAATGCAATTATCCGTTGCTTGCAACTTAATACCAACGGGGACTCGGATGACAACCCGGTGGTGGATTATTAGTCATAGATGCTGTTGGATGACGGTCTATGTATTATGTCGTAATACCCAATTAAATATCATAGTAATCATCATGTCATGTATATGCATTGTCATGCGCTCACTATTTGTCAATTGCCCAGGTGTAATTTGTTCACCCAACATGTTAGTTATCTTTTATGGAGAGACACCACTAGTGAACTATGGACCCCGGTCCATTCTTTTACACTGATTAAACCACCACAAACTGCAAACTGTTCCTTTTTTATTCTCTGCAATTTAATACTCATTTTCCACACCATACGTTTAATCCTTTGTTTTCAGCAAGCCGGTGAGATTGACAACCTCACTGTTTCGTTGGGGCAAAGTAGTTTGATTGTGTTGTGTGCAGATTCCACGTTGGTGATCGTGTTGCGCCGTGCGAGCCACCAACAACCTTCTGAAGAGTTGCTGCTCCTACTGGTTCGATAACCTTGGTTTCTTTCTGAGGGAAAACTTGCTGCTGAACTGCATCATACCTTTCTCTTGGGGTCTCCCAACGAACGTGTGATTCACGCCATCAGTAGGTCTGTAGTTTAAATTCAAATTCAAGAAGGGAACTAAGAACAATGCCGTTGTTGCACTATCTAGGGTAGGACATGTCTTTGCGCTGCAAGCAGTGTCCATAGCGCAACCCATCTGGCAGCAAGAAATTATGAACTCATATGTGGTGGATACGGAGGCACGGGAAATGTTGCAAAAGTTGGCAACTGCACCATCATCCCTACTAGACAACTCATTGAACAATGGAATCATCAGGTACAAGGATAAGATTTGGGTGGGAGCAAACAATGGACTGCAAACCAAACTTATTGAGGCATTTCATAATTCTCTAGTCGGGGGACACTCTGGTTTCCAAGCAAGTTACCAACGGTTACACAAGCTGTTTCACTGGCCATGAATTAAAAGTCTGTGGAGAATTTTGTTTAGCAATGCCAAGTGTAGGAAATATGCCCAAGAGGCAATCATAGTGTTGATGATATTTCGATGTATCCATGATTTATAATAATGTGCCATTGAATAATGTCTTTGTATTGATTGGCAAGTACGTGACTTGTTTGTGAAACTCATTACTTGTATGGTTATTCTAAATTTGTCCCTAGTCGGAGTTCATGTGAGGACACACTTGAATATTAGACTAGCACATGTATTAGTAGATGACTATGTTTCACAAGTCATAGACATGGAGATGTCAAACTAATAATGCGGACTTATGTTATGAACATAGAGTTGGGCTGACCCACCTTGAGACAACATAGCAAACATTCATAGCTCTCTCTCTACACGATGTGTTTGCTTTGTCCCTAGACCTGAGATTGTCGTATGTACTTGAGATGTGAATTGACCTACTTTGGGGCTATCCAACGCTACACCGTGAAAGGGTAGCTATAAAGGTAGCTTACGGCCGGGTTTGTCATGAAACATGCTGCAAGACATAGTCAGTCGAGATGGGATTTGCCCCTCTCTACTTGAGAGAGATATTTATCTGGCCCCTCGAGTGATCGGATCCAGAAATGCATGGCCGTGCTACATAAGGTTAATGGTTAACCTAGTTTGAGATTCCGAATCACAGGATCGAGAAAGAGTGGTAAGCTAGAAGCTTGACCCAATATCGTGAGGCAAAGAGAATGGCATAAACATTGTGATGGTTCATCCGATATGATCTTTATGCGCGTTTGGGAGTTGGCATGTTTTGCTAGAAGCCGCTACCAACTATTGGATGAGTAAGTGTACTCGTGTCATGACTAAACGTGCGTGAACCTATAGGGTCACACACTTAAGGTTGTGCAGGCATAATTCGGATTGGATCCGAGTTGGGATGGAATGGACTCCAGAACGGCTTCAGTTGAGGCAGCCCAATATGGGGAGGTCTATATAAGGAGTGGAGGCTGGACGTTTTAGTGTTGCCCAATTCCGCACCACAATCCTCCCAGCCATTGTCTCACCACGCCCTTGCCGCCCGCGCGGACCTAGCAGTCCGGCGAGCGGCGCCTCCACGCCGTACGTGTGGATACCGATAGAGGTGCTACACTAGGAGCACTTGGACGAGCCGTCGAGAGGAGCTGTTCTTGGGTGCGACTGGATCGGAGAGGATTGTACGTCTACCTTGCCCCAACTCGCTTCACCGACTTTGGCACGGCACAGCGCGTCTAGTGGTAATCCCGTGATCTATAACTGCAGCAGTTCCTTGGTTGATGCGGTAGAAAATTTTGATTTGCGCTAGCGTAGCCTACCCGTGACCCTACACCAAGTGTGTCAGCAAGCAAAGCATGAACACTGCAACTACCCTGGATTGTTGAGTCCATTACCCATTCCAGAAGGTCTATGGGAAGATGTCTCAAAAGATTTCATCGAAGGACTACCTAAATCTAAGGCTATTTCGTAATCCTGGTAGTGGTTGACAGATTTACTAAGTATAGTCACTTCATTCCTCTAATGCATCCCTTCACAGCTACCACAGTGGCAGTTGTTTTCTTCAACAACATAGTGAAGTTCACAGTATGCCCCTGACAATAACATCAGATATGGACAAGATCTTCACAAGCAATTTATGGAAAGAATTGTTTAATTAAGTTGTGGGGCACCCACTTGCAAATGTATTCTGCCTACCATCCGTAGAGAGATGGCCAGACTGAGAGGGTCAACCAGTGCCTTGAGATGTACCTCAGGTATGCAGTGCATGATTCACCAAAGAAGTGGGCGAGTTGGTTACCATTGGCTGAGTTCTGGTACAAAACTTCCCATCACACTTCTCTCGGCTGCACTCCATTCAAAGCAGTCTATGGAAAGGAACCTCATATGAGGCAATTTGCAAGAACTGAGAAGCAACTCATCCTGACTTGTATATTTGGCTAAAGGAGAGAGCGCATTATTCAAATTTCCATAAGCAACATTTACTGAAAGCACAAACAAGGATGAAGCTCGATGCTGACAGGAAAAGATCACCTAGGGAGTTCCAGGTGGGAGACTCAGTGTTTCTGAAGTTACAACCCTATGTGCAGTCCTCTGTGATGCACAGAGCATGTCCAAAACTAGCCATGAAGTTCTTTGGACCATTTCAGTACAAACTGAAACTGCCGGATTCCAACCTCATACACCCAGTTTTCCATGTCTCTCTGCTCAAGGAGCATGTACCGAATCATACCCCAGTTTACACTTCATTATCAACACCATTGACATTGGACACCGATGACTTCCAACCAACTGAAATTCTGGACCGACGCCTGGCGAAGAAAGGTAACGCTGCAATTCTTCATGTTTTGATTCACTGGGCTGATTTACCTGCTGCATCTGCAACTTGGGAGGACTATGATGCAGTGCACACACGTTTTCCTCTAGCACCAGCTTGGGGACAAGCTGGATCTTCAGGAGCGGGTACTGTCACGACAGACACCACAGTAGGCTGTGTGGCTACGACAGGGGAAGAGATTGACAGTGATGCCGTGCCACGGAAGTACGAGACGAAGGGGAACGCTGCCGCGACAGAAGAAAAGGGCAAAAACCTGCTATGCCAAGGAGAGGGCAAGTGTGGGTGAGAAGTAGAGACTAAAGTGAGTTAGGCCGTGGGCCGTGACTGTTGTGTTGGGCTGTGGGCCTCGTGTGGCATAGCAGGAGTGGTTGGAGTTGAGCGCAGTTATAAGCTCGGGATCTCAGATGTAAGAATCAGTTAATTAATGAATTAAACAATATTCTCTGCCTCTCTGCTTCTCTTTTCCTTCCCCGATCTTCTCCTTCTGCAAGTAACCCGCACCACCATCCCTAATCCGATGGAGTGATCCTCGGCTCAGATGCCAGACTCGATCTCACCACACAAGAGCTTAGCGTTGGTAGGCGACGATGCAGATAGGATGATCAACGATGAAAATGGAGAAAATGGAAATGGGGATTTTGGTCTGGACTCTGGAGATGCTGCGCTGCTGCACTTTGTGGGCATCTCATCGCGCTCATCTGATCGATCCTGAATCTTAAGAAGACGAGAAGAGTTTTGGTAGATTGGTTCAGTTTGGCTACGTGCCTACATCTCTTTGTGGATTGTGTGTTTAGTGGACGGGGTTATACGCCCTATTCACAGGAACGGAGGGAGTAATACAATAAGCCTGGCATCCATATTCCACACCCTCAAAAGTTTTTGATATTCTGGCTACTTCCACGTTACTATTTTTTGCCTGCAAAAGAGCTGAGGTACCCTCCAACGAAGACGATAGTTTCTAATGCTTATACCTGTTACTATAAAATTAGTGAAACGTATACAATGTATTGTGTCTCAAATAAGAATTTCAGGATAACACCATCAATTGTTTGAATAAACTATCCATGTACATTGCCAATATTAAACCTCTTGCTTTTGTGTTGATTATTGCATTGGAACCTAGTGGAGTTGCCTACTATTATGACTAAGTTGCGTATAAATTTTTAATTTTCCTTCCACCTTTAATAAGTTGCCTACAATATATTTTTTCAATACCGATGAATGTTCCTACCAATATGAATAAGTTTCCTATAATTACTTATATTTGCCGTCTACCTTGATTAAGTTGCCTATAGTTTTTTTTGAAACGCATATTTTTATTTGACACTTATAAATTTGCCTTCCACCGTGACTAAGTTTATTAATAGTTATAATTTGCCTTTCACCATGATTAAGTTGTCTATAATTTTGTGTGTGATGGTAGTCAACTTTCGCAGCAGCGGTAAGCAACATAGCAACAATGCTTGACAACTTCATACAACCGGAGGCGACTGAGCTAGGCAACCAGATTTTCATAAACTAGATCTCTTATGCTTACGTTTCGACGATTTTTTTCTTAAAAAATACTTTAGTATTGAGACAAACAACTTTTGTTAAACTACTTGCTTTTTACAGTTAATAAGTAGTCTATGTCTAGCGCAAAAAAAGTTGCTAAATTTATGGCTGTATTCGGCAGCTACATTCAGTCACAAATTAACTTCTCTTACATTTGCTGTAATTTCAGAAAGAAACAGCCAGAGTACTAGTACTTGTTATAACCTATATGTTGATAAATGACCTATATTTTAAATTTTGTATTTAATTCCTCCTTGCAGTTAGGGAAATTAAAATGCTGCACTATATTAATCCCATAGTAAAAAACCAACCGTTTCTCCATTCTTAACACAACACCTCCACAAGTATTACTATTTATATCCATGTTATGGCGTACACAAGCTCACCGGTTGCCCCTTGTCTCTACCTTTTTTCTCTAAAGAGCTCACCACTCACGGAAATACACAGCCAAAATCTCCCAACGCCCAGCGATGTCTCGTCTCACGGTGTTCGCGATCCTCTTCCTCGTGTCTGCCGCGACCATCACATCTGCACACGGCGGCCGCACTCTCAAGACTGGAAGGAGCGTGCGCCATCTGAGCATACCCTTCTTGGCGGTGGCCGAGCCTCCCTCGTCGACAGCGGAGGAGGACATGGCGGCGCTCCGCAGCCTCTACCCGACAGTCAAAACAGTGGATGGCCCCGTGCCATCCTACTACAGCCGAGCTGACCAAGACTACAAGGTGCCGGTCACTGGGTTCTAGAACGGCCATGCATGTCCTGCATATTTTCCTTCAACTAAGACTTCGGTTGCAAAGTGTGTGCCAACTTTGTAAACGGTCTTCAAAGTACTACGACTGAATAATGACTTAATGAGATATATCCATCCTGATAATTCCATTCTTACTTCGTTGTACAATTTTTTCTAAGATGAGTGGTTTTACTATCCATGCTTTAATTTGTATTTCGGAACTATAATTCAATGACTTTTATCCAAAATTTTAAATTTAATCTTTATACATGTCCAAACCAACATTTGTTTGTGATATGTCCAAAACAACATTTGTATGTGATACGATGGTCATCAATATAAGAAACTGTAGTAATTTTTCAAGGATCAATTATCGTCTTTTTGGGGGAGAAAAATAGGTAATAATTAAGGCGGACTCAAGTCCATGGCCGGGCGACACAACATGACGATCGGTAGCCACCGCTAAATATGTAAACTTGTATCCAATGTGGATCTCATTTGCAACCCTATTCTATCACATTAAGAGATATCCTAACTACAGGTAGGAGGATTAATACCACAGAAACTCTTTTGTGCTTTGAGGTCGGACCCAACTGTCGTGAAACCAAAGCTTACACTTTGTAGTTACTGCCGCAAAGAAGAATTTTTTTTCCTTTTGACGTAATAATAAACTGAAAAGGAGGGAGTACAACAATATAAGGCATATTAAGTACCACATGGCTTTGCACATGTATCTTTGACTCACACTATCTAAAGCCTACATTCTTGCTCTACCTATGGCGCTTCTCAGAGATTAGAGCATATTGACCGTAGATAAGGATTTACGTGCGATCCTGGCCGTCCGTTTTTTCACCGCGCGCAGTATAAAAGAGCAGCTCCCGCGGTGGAAACCCTAGCTGCTAGCCTCCCGCGACCAGCCCCCACCCAATCCCCTCGCATCTCTGCTCGCCCTATCCCGTCGCACGCCTCTCCTCCTCCAATCCCCTTCTCCCATGGCCGCCGCCGCCATCACCACCAGCGTCTTCTCCTCCACCGCCTCCGCCGCCACGCTTAGTCTCTCCCTGTACCTCATTTCTCGATCTAGGGTTTCACCAGCAGTCGTGCCGTCCTAGATTGGCTGCCGCCACCAGCAGTCCTTGCTGTCCCCGATTGGCTGCCGCCGTAAAGAAGACGGAGACGAGGAGTAGGCGGTCGTGAGGCAAGGCGGCCACTTGCTCACCGTCGGATCCACTCGCTAGATCGAAAACCTGCCGCAGCAGCCCATGGCCTCCTCTTCCGCGTACGACCACGGGATTTCGACGATGACGAGCTCAGGTGTGTATCTCGGTACTCCACCCCTGAATTTCTGTCTCTCTCTCGCATCTCACCTCCTCTCTCTCAGCCGGCGGAGCGGCACAGCGTGGGCGCACGCGAGGAGCTCGAGTTCCACCAGCGCGTCCCTTACCCATCACCGCAGCAGCCCATGTCCTCCACTTCCAGGTGCAACCACGGGATCTCTACAACGAAGCCTCAGGTGTATCTCCCTCCTCCAGCTCGGCTCTCTCTCTCGTCTCAGGTCCAAGGAATCATCCTCCTTCACCTCAGGTTCTCAAGCCACCATCCTCCTCCAGTGAATCTCCAACCGGAAGTAGCTCTTTCTGTTTTATGTGTGGATCTGAAAGTAGCGGCGTATTAGCTATAATTTGGTGTGCTATGAATGAAGATATTGGTAAAATTTCCTACGGTAATGCCCAATTTGCTGTGAAATCTTGTATGTTCGCATGCCTATTGATCTACGGGTGCAGGACTGTCATTCATCTCTACATTTTTTTTCTTCAGGTGTGCTATGGAGAAAGAAGATGAATTGCTACAGAAGATTGGTCCCTAATCTTGATGTTGTAGAGGTAATGGTTAGAACTAATTCAGATCTGCAAGCTAGGGATCTTTCTCTTCCTTTAAAGAAAAATACGCTTGCACTCATCCCATGTTCTTGAAGAAAAATAAGATGGTTCAGTTTGTTACTCTGTTTTTGCAAATAGGATTGTATCATGGGTCAGAAAAGGAGATGCACACAATCATTGGTGAGGAAAGGCTTATGTACAATTGTATCATTGTTCAGAAAGGAGATGCACACAATCACTGGTCCTAATGTTTTATTGATTAGATGACATTATACTAAAATGTATTTTCTACTACGTCTGATTGGTGATATGACCTACTATTCTGAAGCCAGGTTCTATCACACATAATCGAGTCATATAGTTAGAACACAGATAATTATTCTGCTGCTTTCCATTTTTTCTTCTGTCGGTATTGTAGAATGGTGATTTGGAACTGCAATATACACATTGATTGGTTCATATCACCTTGCCAATTTTTCCTCTCGAACCTCTTCATTGCTGCAGTTTATGCTGCTCTAGATATTACTTTACCATATGATTTATGATCATAGTTTTGCTCATTTCTATAGCCTTCACATCTGAAAAGGTAATTTGTTAGACTGCAACCAATATGATATACACTTGTGTTTGAACATGAGTTTTCATGAACGGAACTGTCATCGGTAGTCTCGGGAAGCTAGATAAGATGTAAGCTTCAGTGCCTCTTTTCAAAAGATTTGTCATGATATGTTCAGGCCCGGCCTTATGTATTTACTTTAAAAAAAATTCCAAAAAATAACTCATTTTTGTGTTTTATTGGTAAAGCTTGCAAGAACTTCTGTCATCTTATGAATATAGCTTAAAGTATATATAAGTAAGCATAACCGACACTACTAGAAAAATGACCTCTAGTCGCGGTTCCAGAGGACCTTTAGTCGCGGTTGGGCAACCGCGACTAGCCTGGCGGGACTAAAGCCCCCACCCTTTAGTCGCGGCGGATTCCGAACCGCGACTAGAGGTCCCTCCACGTGGGCTTTAGGGGGACGTGGGGTGTTGGGACCTTTGGTCCCGGTTGGTAGCACCAACCGGGACCAAAGGGTTTTGGTTTTTTTTTTCTTTTTCGATTTAATTGCAGGGTTTAGGGTTTATATATGCCGGGGTTTGGTTATAGCTAGGTTCCCGTGTCCCGTGGTAACGGTAACCCTTCCCGTTGCGATGACGGTTACGGTGACGGTAACCGTTACGGTAACCGTAACGATTTCGATGTCGTAACCGTTCCCGTGTCGTATGAAGTCGATGCACATATTTATAACACATACAATTAAATTAAGTAATACTTGAAGATCGTAGACAAGAGTTCGTTGATGCGCCAAGAGTTATCGTAGTACAAGAGTTGAAGCAAAACAACAAGTTACTTTAACGATTTCATGCTTTCAGCATCGTAGTACTCTCCTTTCTCCTGTAAGGCCTCTGAAAGGTAAAATCCCGCCAATTCCTCTCCAATTGCTCTGAAGCGGTGGTCGAGTGGTAGCCTCTCGCGCTTTTTTGCCAACTCTGCATCCTTTCTCATATTCCATTTCTCGGTGACTAATACATATATATACTCGCAAACGAAGAATCCACAGTACTCAGTTCCCTTTGGTTGCTCCATGCAAGACTATACAAGAATAGATTTCAGTCAATAATAATGAAGTATGCATGAGAAATGTTGTGTGGACGAAGAGGTAGCAGTACTTACTTGGTTTAACTTCCAATCCAGCTTTTGGCGCCACCCACCTTCAGGATCTTCCGCTCGAAACCTTTCCCAAACTCTGCCCGACAAAGAACATTCACAAATGAGTTATTCGTTAATGACTTGACATCAAGATATGAATGACAGAGGCGGTAAGAAATGAATGTACCTTGCTAGTAAGTCGAAACAACTCCTGTAAGTGTCAGGATGATACCTCAATGAGTCAAGTGAATGAATAAGTCCTTCGTGATGTCTAATGACAAGAAGAATCCAGTGGTAGCTGGGCACAGTCATGCATAACTCATCAGTTAAACTTAACATCGGGTGAGCAAATTAGAATGTGTAGAAGACACTAAAACTTACCGAAGTGGTAAGGCCAATATATAGTTCTTTTGTCGCGGTATCGCTTGAACACCCTTAGCAAATCATCCGGTGTGTTCTTGTTATACAAGGGATTTATTATGGTTTCTTCGTTATATTTATCCGGGTCAATGAACCCAATGTCATGCTGGTTCAGCTTTTTGAGCTCGAGCATCTTCAATCTGCATAATATAGCACACAAAAGATTAAAGTGAGAATAATTACAAACAATGAACGAGACTAGGTAAAGACTTAAATAAATCACTTACAGGCAATAGGAACTCATGATAGATTTGTCGAGTGCCCGCAGATTGTATAGCTGAAAAAGTTCGCTAAACGTAACAGTGTGATTGTAGTCTTCTAAGAAGTGCTCATCGTCTTCCCTACATTTCAGAACGATAGCAGATGTCTTCTTTGCATTTTTCATGTACCATTGATGCAGAGTACGCATTTTTGTTGGAAGGCCCCTGATTTGCACCAAAGCTTTCCCCGGAACGAAGTTTCTTACTGGAGGAGCTGGTGGTGCAGTCTCAAAATTCAATCTCGAAGCATATTCATCTATAGGCATTTGCGCTTCGGCGGCAAGACGACGGATTACCTCTATGTCAAACACCATCGGCTCTTTAGGGTCAGATTGTACTGGTTGTTTTCCGCGCTGGGAACTCGACTATCTTTGTTCGTCGGCGGCGGGACAATTAGCGGGGGACAGAACGTACGGGTTGTTCTCCGAGCTGGGGAACTTGTTTACCTATCTTCGGCGGCGGTGGGACCGATGGTGCTGCTTTTGTAGCTTCCTTCGCCGGCGGGACCGATGGTGCTGCTTGTTTTTCGTTTGCCGCCGGCGGCGGGACTGACTCTGCGTCTTGTTCACCTTTCTTCGGCGCCTCCGCCGCCGTCACCTCGTCATATGACTTCTGAATAGAACGGACATAGTCAGATGGCGGCTTCTCTGGAGGGACATATAAGTTGTCAATGACTTTATGACAAGCCGCTGCAGTATAGCCCTCGGTAAATGTTGGCGGCGGCACTTTCGGTGCGAACAATGATTTATTATGCTCCTCGATGGCTGCTTCGTTTTGGTCAAGAGTCTTCTGCCAAGGTTGCCTCAGATCAGGCGTTGTGGCCCTTTTAGCAGGTCGCCTCTTGACCGGGGAAGACGCGCGCCTTCTCCGTTTAAGCGGTACGGACACTTCCGGTGGGGGGTTCCGTACCGGAGATGGAGATGGAGATGGACTTTGCTGACTGAGATGGTCCTCTAGATTATTTTCCGGTGTGGGGTCCCTGTCACGCGGTGCCGGAGATGGATGTGTCTCATCGATACCCCGGCAGGGTGGGCTTTGCTGAGTCGGTGGCTTTGAGAACTTGATGTATTTCTTGTTCCACTGGACGAAACCACCCTTGACATCGCACAATGCCTCCTCACCGTTACCTCCAGGAATCTCAAGAGCCAATGATTCCGATCCCGGCACAATTTCATCCACCCCGACAACAGCATAGCCAGGATGAATGACACCATTATGGTAGCTTGCTGTGTCGACAATCGGTAAAGCATAGCCGACCGCCACCTTCATGGATATGTTGCTCACAGGCGTATGTAGCTCACATGGTGTCGGTTCCGTGATATCATCCACGGGGTAGCGAGCATCGAGTTCTAGTTGCGTGGAACCCACGCTGCTTCTAAGCTGAGATCGAGCATCCACGACTTCAGGATCTTGGGGCTGCTGCACCTGGCGTTCATTAATGAGTTGCTTCATCTGGCGTTCCAAATTCGCTATCCGCTCTTCACCCTGCTTCTTCTTTCTTGCACGGCTTCTATAAGTGTCAGCGTGCTGCGGATACTGTTTTTTCAAGGTGGCACCGCCGGGTAAGCCTCGTAAACGTCCCCAGTGTTCAGGTTTCCCTAGGGCCCGTGCCAGCTCGTCTTCCTCTCTATAGGGTTCCCACGTACCCGCTAGAACTTCCTTTATTGCATCTTCAATTTTTGGGACCATGGCTACTACTGTTGCCTTGTATTTTTCAACCCTCGGGACAATCTTCCCTTCCTCGTTCAACGTTGCGCCATGCGCGAACAACCAGAATTTGGACCTTTCGGGCCAGCTGTATGTCTGTGGAGTGAAACCTGCAGCCACGAGTTTATCTTCCATGGCTAGCCACTTAGGAATGGCTGACCTGTACCCACCTGGCCCCAAGTTATGGTGGTGTGTCTTACTCGCAGCATTTAGCTTATTTTTTTCCGATCGGGCCACAGCCGCAGCGAGGTCTTATACGCCTTAAAGGCTTCCCAGTGATCTCTTAGCTTCACCAGTTTTTTTTGACTGAAATCTGGATCAACCTTTTCATATTTTGCCCATAATGTTTGCTTATATTTCCGAAAGGCGTCGGCCATCTTGGAGAGAGTCCAGTGCTTGAGTTTCAACTTCAAGGCGGGCTCAATACCATCCGGGAGGTTAAAATGCTGCAAGAGTGTGTCAAAGCAGAAATCTTTATAATGCTGGTGGACATAGCAAGGGTCATCCTCGGCAACGCCTGCTGGCTTAAGCCATTCTGCTATGGAGATCGGGACCTCGTCCCTAACAATAACTCCAGCTTGACTAATATATTTTCTGCGGTTCTCTATCGGTTCCACCGGATCGCCATCTACATCAATTTTATAGATTGGTAACTTTGCATCTTCGCTACTCATTCTTTTCGCTGGGCCTCGAGGAGCTTGATTCTTAGCCTTTTTATGCAAGGTGGACGCCTAAAGTAAGAAATATAATGCGTTAATAAGTGCAATACAAATCAGTTAATGCATTTTGTGTTCAAGCAAATATAGAATTCATATATAAACCTCGAGGTGGAGGGTGTTCGAGGTGGAGGCTGTTATTTCTTCTTCCTCTAAAATACCCTCACCAGACGGGTTTAAAAATTGTGATGCAAATTGCTCAAAATCTTCGTTTCGATCGTCGGCGGCGCCTTCTCCACCGGCAGCATTTGCATCGCGATGCTCAAAAATATCCTGCATGAATAAGTTTTCTCCTTCCTCGTCTCGCACAATTAAAGGGTCATCCATAGCTGAATATTCCTACACTCAATAAATTTGCATAATTAGTATTCAAACTTAGCAACCGTTACGGTACCCGTCACGGCAACCGTTGCCGTGACGGCAAATTTTCAAACTTAGCAAATTTACAACTTAGCAATACTAACTTAGCAAATTTACATATTGACATATTTACACATAGTAATATTCACATATTCAAATTTTCTAAACAACTTCAAACATAGAAAATCAACTATAATGACAATTCACATAGCTCTAATAACCTAACTATAATGAAAAAAGGAAAAAACTTAACTAAACAAAATTTACATAATACCTATAATTTACAACCTAACTATATTAATCTAACTAAAATGAACTATATATTGCTAACACAGTAACTCTCCCACTGTATGTCATTGCTAACACAAAATTGCTAACACAAAATTGCATCTATTTTGCATCTATTTTTCCTAACACATTGCAATTAACCTAGTTCTAACACATTGCTAAAAAATTGATCAAAAGTTCTAAAACATCTATTTTTTCTAACACATCTATTTGATAAAATTGCATCTAGTTCTAACACTAGATAATAATTAACCTAAATATGCAAAAAAAAAAGATAAGAAAAACTAACCACGGCGGCGGAGGCGGGACGGGACAGCGGCGGCAGGGCGCCCAGGGCAGGGGACGGGACGGCGGCGGCGCCGGTGGTGGTGCTCGAGGCCGAGGGAGGCAGGCCCAGGGCGGCCGGCGTCCAGGGCAGGGGACGGGACACGGCGGCGCGGCAGGGCGCCCTGGGCGGCGTCGTCGTCGCGCGGGAGACGGCCGGCGACGCAACGGAGGGCGGGGGCGCAGCAGCGGCCGGAAGGCGGGGCAGCACGACGGGGCGGCGGAGCAGCACCACGGCGCGCGGGTCGTCGGCGGCGTCAGGGGAGCCCGGAGGCGCGGTTCTTCTTCGTCGATTTGGGGGATTTTGAAAAAATTCGCAGAGTCCCCCACTAAACGGCGCGGAATCGACCTCTAGTCGCGGTTGCTGGCTGCAACCGCGACTAAAGGGTCTTTAGTCGCGGTTGCAGCCAGCAACCGCGACTAGAGGTCGACCTGGGCCGCCAAAATTCTGGCGCCAAGCCCAGGGGGACCTCTAGTCGCGGTTGCTGGCTGCAACCGCGACTAAAGGGCTTTTCTATTTTTTTTTTTTCTATTTTCTTTTCTTGTATTTGTTTTCATTTATGTACTTAGATTTTAATTCTTTTATATACTTAGATTTGTTTTCCTATTTTTCCTAGAAACTAGTACACTTAAAAGGACTCCATGGCAAAGGGTTTATTTTTTTGAGTATTTTTTCTCTTTTTCTCATTTCTTTTCAAAAAATGGTCAAAATGGAGAGCATGGCTATTCATCTAAGGTGGTCGAATTTCCAAAAACTATGGATGGTTCTATGTTGTAACCACTACTTGTGTACCCTAAAATTATTTTTGTAACAATTTTAGAGCAAACTATCACATATTTGTAAGATGAATGTTTGGTGTTGTAAAATGCAGAAGAAAGCAGATAAAAATTATTAATTCATTTATCTTAATGCATTACATAAAAGGTTTAATACATTATTACACATGATACAACGTCTCACAAGCGCTTGAAAGAAACACACCCCTGATCCAACATCACCAACATTATTCTACATAAACGGACTTGCTGGCTCGAAGGCCGTAGGATTAGGGGGAACGGCGGGAGGAGCCAGCCCCGTGGGCGGCCGCCCGGTTCTCGCGCGCACGTTTGCGGCGGAGGGCAAGATCCATGGAGGATGAGTCTTTCAGCGCCCAATCCAGATCGGAAGCCTCCTTCGCCTTGAGCTGGTAGGAAGTCTTGGCTCGCTGGACAGGGTAGTCGCGGATAGACTGGAAGGAGGCTTCCATGGCCTCCTGTATCTGCAACCCACAACCTTCTTCCCCGTCGTCGCTCCAGTCGAAGTCGTCGTCCTCCTCCTCCTCCGCGGGAGGAGCGGCGGCGCCTGGTGGAGGTGCAGCGCCGCCAGGTGGAGGTGCGGCGGCACCTGGTGGAGCAGGAGGCCGGTAGCTGGGCATTCCTCTCCACGCCGGGCTCGTGGGCATACGGCGGGATAGACTCCCGCGGTTGCGCCCAAGCGCGCTCTGCCGAGCACGCTCGACCTCGTCCAGAAGGCGCTGCGGCGGGCGTGGCGGATCCATCTCGTGGAGACGATGCGTTCGTGGCTAGGAATGGTGGATTAGGGTTTACCCCGTCGGCGACAATATATAAAGACCTCCAGGGCAGCGCTGGGGGAGGACACGTGCCCAGGGAAGCGCTGGGGGAGGACACGTGTCGTGACCGCAAAGCCCGTCTTTAGTCCCGGTTGGTGTTACCAACCGGGACTAAAGAAGCACACGGATCGTGTGTTTCTTTCGAGCGCTTGTGAGCCGTTGGATCAGGGGTGTGTTTCTTTTGAGGGATTGTGAGCTGTTGGATCAGCAGTATCACGACCACTTCGTGAGCCACATGACCCGGTTGGTGTTACCAACCGGGACTAAAGAAGCACACGTACCCTATATATAGCCGCCCTCCTCAGACAGGTTACTCACTCACACAAAACATTCCAGCGTCACTCGGAGAGGCATCTTTGGGCAACCAGCGGCAAGACGTCTCTGATGACCTGCGACCGTTCCAAACGGTTGCAGATCATCAGAGATGTGTTGCCGGACGGTTGTAGATCATCAGAGACGTCTTGCCGCTGCTTGGATCGAAGTGGCGCTCAAACACAAAACATTCCAGCGTCACTCGGAGAGGCATCTTTGGGCAACCAGTGGCAAGACGTCTCTGATGACCTGCGACCGTTCCAAACGGTTGCAGATCATCAGAGACGTCTTGCCGGACGGTTGTAGATCATCAGAGACGTCTTACCGCTGCTTGGATCGAAGTGGCGCTCAAACTCACGAGCCACCAGATGGAACTGTGTTTGGACGGTCGAAGCTGAGGTTTGAGAGGTTCCCACATGGACACAGTTACATAAAAGGTTTAATACATTATTACACATCACCAACAACATCCCTATGTATTGTTCACTTGTTCTTCTTGTGTGCCCCTTTCTTTTGAACGCGCCGTAACCATGGACAATCTTCTTGAAGTAACTTGATGGTTGGGTCAATGTTCACTTTGAAGGGCGGAATTTCATGAAACTTATTGTAATCTTCTGACATGTCTGTGTGGTCCTCCACTCCCACGATGTTTCTTTTACCTGAAAGAACTATGTGGCGCTTTGGCTCATCGTTTGATGTATTCGCTTGCTTATCTTTTCTTTTTGTTGGTAGGGTAGACATGTCCTTCACATAGAAAACCTGAGCCACTTCACTGGCTAGAATGAATGGTTCGTTCTCGTAATGAAGATTCTTGAAATCCACTGTAGTCATTCCGTACCGTGTGTCTACGGCTACACCGCCATCTAGGTTGAACCATTTGCACTTGAACAAAGGAATCTTAAATGAAGGTCCATAGGACAGTTCCCATATCTCCTCTATGTAACCATAATATGTTACCTTTTCCCCACTGCAGCCATCTATTGCATCAAAGCGGACACCACTGTTTTGGTTGGTGCTCTTTTTATCTTGGTCGGCCGTGTAAAATGTATTTCCATTTATCTCGTACCCTTTAAAAGTCAATATAGTCGAAGACGGTGTCTTGGCCAATAAGTATAGCTGTAGTTCATTTGTGGTGACATTCATCAGTCTTTTCTGTAACCAACCGCCAAAAGTCCTGATGTGTACTCCATCAATCTCATCTTCTGGGTATTTGGAGCGTAAATCATTCTTGTGTTGCTGGATATACGGAGCCACCAAGATGGAACTATGCAGAACTGTGTAGTGTGCTCGAGTGAAAGAATCCACGTCTTCACATATGATTGCTTTCTTTCCTAGCGTGCCTTTTCCACGCAGTCTCCCCTCATGACGCGATTGAGGAACACCAATCGACTTAAGATCAGGAATAAAGTCAACACAAAACTCAATGACCTCCTCAGTTCCATAGCCCTTGGAGATGCTTCCTTCTGGCCTAGCACGGTTATGAACGTATTTCTTTAAGACTCCCATAAACCTCTCGAAGGGGAACATGTTGTGTAGAAATACAGGACCGAGAACACGTATCTCTTCCACCAGGTGAACTAGAAGGTGCGTCATAATATTGAAGAAGGTTGGTGGGAACACCAACTCGAAGCTGACAAGACATTGGACCACATCATTCTCTAAATCTTTTAGAGTAAGTGGATTGATAACCTTCTGAGAAATTGCATTCAGGAATGCACATAGCTTCACAATGGGTACTCGAACATTTTCTTTTAGAAGTCCCCTCAATGCAACCGGAAGTAATTGTGTCATAATCACGTGACAGTCATGAGACTTCAGGTTCTGAAATTTTTGCTTTGCCATGTTTATTATTCCCTTTATATTCGACGAGAAGCCAGATGGAACCTTCATACTGCGAAGACATTCAAAAAATATTTTCTTCTCTTCTTTCGTAAGAGCATAGCTCGCAGGACCTTGATGATTATCAGAATGATCGTCGTCTCGTGAATGCATACGTCGATGGGCCTGTCTTGCTTCCGGTGTATCTTTTGACTTTCCATACACGCCCAACAAGTTAAGCAGGTTCAAGCAAAGATTTTTTGTCACGTGCATCACGTCGATTGCAGAGTGAACCTCTAGCATTATCCAATAGGGCAGCTCCCAAAATATAGATTTCTTCTTCCACATGGGAACGTGGTTCTGAGCGTCATTCGGAACAGATAGTGCTCCAGCACCCTTCCCAAATATTACTTTTAAATCCTTGACCATATCATGTATAACAGAACTAGAAGGTCGAGTAGGCTTCCGCCGAATATCTTCCTCACCTTTGTAATGTCGGCCTTCCTTTCTTCCTGCATGCCTCGGTACAAGCCATCGACGATGGCCCAGGTACACAATCTTGTTACCTATATGTTTACCTTGAGTCTCACCTAAACAATGCGTACATGCATTGTATCCCTTGTTTGACTGTCCTGAGATGTTACTAAGAGCAGGCCAATCATTGATGGTTACAAACAAGAGCGCTCGTAGATCAAATTCCGTTTGCTCGTGCTCATCCCACACACGCACACCTTCATCACTCCACAGCTGTAAAAGTTCTTCCACCAATGGCCTCAGATACACGTCAATGTCGTTGCCAGGTTGCTTCGGGCCTTGGATGAGCACTGGCATCATAATGAACTTCCGCTTCATGCACAACCAGGGAGGAAGGTTATATATACATAGAGTCACAGGCCAAGTGCTATGACTGGAGCTCTGCTCTCCAAATGGATTAAATCCATCTGTACTTAGACCAAATCTTAAGTTCCTAGCGTCATCCGAAAATTTCGGGAACACTCTGTCGATTTTTCTCCACTGGGACCCATCAGCGGGGTGTCTCATCATCATGTCTTTTTTACGTTCTTCTTTGTGCCAGCGCAACAACTTGGCATGCTCTTTGTTTTGGAACAAACGTTTCAGACGTGGTATTATAGGAGCATACCACATCACCTTGGCAGGAATCCTCTTCCTTGGACAACCTTGCTCGCCCTCAACTTCACCTGGGTCATCTCGCCCAATCTTAAACCGCAATGCACCGCATACAGGACAAGCATTTAAATTTTCGTGCTCGCCGCGGTAGAGGATGCAGTCATTAATGCATGCATGTATCTTCTGCACCTCTAATCCTAGAGGGCAGACAACCTTCTTTGCTTCATACGTACTAGAGGGCAATTCGTTTTCATTTGGAAGCATCTTCTTAACTATTTTCAGCAAACTTTCAAAGTGCTTGTCGGTAGTACCACTCTCTGCCTTCCATTGTAGCATTTCCAGTATCGTACCGAGCTTTTTCTGGCCATCTGTACAAGTTGGGTACAACAATTTGCTGTGATCGGCTAACATGCGCTCCAACTTCAACCTCTCGTTTTCACTTCCACAGTCCATTTGTGCATCATGAATGGCCTGACGAAGATCATCGTCGGGCTCATCAAAGATGGCATCCTCTTCAACTTCGTCTTCCCCCATTGTAGTATCAGCGTGTTCATTGAACAGAGGATAGTTGTCATTATCCTCCTCTTCTTCATTCTCTTCCATTATAACCCCTCTTTCTCCATGCTTGGTCCAACAATAATAACCAAGCATGAAACCATTTCGCAACAGGTGTTCGTGAAGCCTGTCTGTGGAAGAGTATGTATACTTATTCATACAGAGACTGCATGGACAACACATAAAACCATCCTTTCGCTTGCTTGTCTCAGCCACATGGAGAAAATTATGCATGCCAGTAATGAATTCGGCACAAACTCGGTCACCGTACATCCATTGACGTCTCATCTGCATTATATAAGTATATCAAAAAAATTATGCATGCCAGTAATGAATAGATAAGTGACCATAATAATTCAAGCAAAGTAGAGTGGCGACAAATGTAATACATTGTAGCATTAAATATCCATTAATTTAAACTAACATTGAACTATTTAAAAAATTTAAGTCCAACAACAAATGCGATCAGAATCGCAACTAAGGTAACTATTGAACCAACAGCATAATGATACCAAGCCTCTTGACTAATGGCATATCTTCTAATTTTTTTAAGCTTCAAGCGCATCGCATCCAACTTGATCTCGTAAGCATTAACGACGTCGGCAAGCTTCGAGCGCATCCCATCCAACTTGATCTCGTAAGTATCGACGACGTCGGCAAGCTTGAACTGGTGTTCATCGATGATGTTGACAAGCTTAACCTCCAATTCCTTCTTCTCTTCTTTGCGGAGATCTTCACTTATTTTTAATTTAGCTTTCAAATCATCGTTTTCTTTCACAAAATATTCAACAATAGGGTCCACTGGAATTTCCGGTTCAACTACCTCCTAGACAAATATATATTTATGTCAAAGTTGGTCCGCATGATTGTCATAAACGCGAAACGAAACAAATATATAGTTATTAAAAGTCATACCACATCCGAATAATAGAGCGGACGAGAGCCGGTGGGGGTATTTGTGAAAACCATGGCACTATATATATATATAAAACAATTATACAACTTAAAAAAAACAAATAATAATTATGGAACAAAATCATACAACATAGATTTTTTTTAAATAAAAAAGAAAGCTCACCTAGGTGGTGTCGGTGACGAGACGGTCTATCGACGACGGTGAGGAGGTGAATGTTGTGACACTGAAATACAAAAACATAATTTAGTTTAAGATCAAATTGACAATACAAAATTGAGCTAAATAAGCAAAATGAGCTAACTTAGGCATTTCATCATACACCTACCTAGCACTACAAATATGAATTGAGCTAAATGAGCTAGACAACCAACGAAACGGGCGCCGAAAGAGAGAGTTTGCAGTTGCTAACCCTTGGATAGATGCACCACCGTCAATCTTAACAAATGGTGCAAAAAATCGTGGATGAAATCGAGCTCGGTGGAGAGAAAATGGAGATTCAACTCGAGCTCGAAATGGCCAAGGCTGGCTCGGGGTGGAAGATGAAGGCGACTGACCTTTGATCGCGGTTGGTGGCTCCAACCGCGACTAAAGGTCCTCGCTAGGACAGGCGGCCTTTTTGTGCGGGACCTTTAGTCGCGGTTGGAGCCACCAACCGCGACTAAAGGTCCTCGCGCGTGCCCCGCGCGGCTCCGGCCGCAGGTGGAGGACCTTTAGTCGCGGTTGGTGGCTCCAACCGCGACCAAAGCTCCAGCACAAACCGCCACCTGTCCTAGCCGTTGGATCTGTCGGAGCCGCGAGACCTCTAGTCGCGGTTCGGAAACGAGCCGCAACTAAAGGTCCGCCTCTAAGGCCACTTTTCTACTAGTGCGAAGACTAAACAATGTAAGACAGTTAGGACATCATCTAATGAGCATTGCCTTCCATTGTGGACAGGTAGGTTAGCTGCTCCAGGAGAAAAAGCACCAAAGGGCAGCGATGGGGGCAGGAAATGCAAGCGTTAAGTAAGTGCTAGATTTCCTTCATGGCGTGCCTCTATTTCTAGGAGCAGGTCAAGCCCACCTTTTCTTCTAGGTTAATTGTATTTAATTTTTTCCTCGCTTGGCTAAAGGTGTAGGAAAAGTTGGAGTTTTTAATGCTGGTGCAGCTTAGAAGATCAAGCACTTAACTTATGTAAAGTTTTCAGGCAGATTGACTTTTCAGGTTGAGGTAAAAAAAATTGTCTTGTGTATCTTCCCTAAATTTGTCTGGCCAACCTACACTATCACCTTGGTATATATGCTAGATCTCAATCATGTGTTTATCTTGCTGCAGGTTATATATTTTCTTTGGAAAAGATGACCTGATCAAAGAGCCTTTGCTGAAGGTTAAATATTGCACAGTTACAAAAAATACCGTGTGTCAGGGCTTTACTTATTTGCTGACATACACGGTTACGGAAAGGCTCCAGAGAATAAGATTTGTTGACAATGGACCATACACGTATGTCATTGTCTAGCTGTTAATAATTTTCTTTCTCTCTTTTAGTGATAGATATGCTTATGTTCATCAGAAACTGCACTGTATTGAAATGAAATAAACTGGAGCACTTTATTATCTAATGGTCAGTATGTAATAGCACCAATATTCAAGTGGAAATCATTCCTTGGTTGCTGACAGTGTTATGAGAACGTGCTCACGAGTTTTGGTATTCACCCGCGAGTGAACATTGTACGAAAAACTATATATGTTAATTCGGATTGTGATTTAGCAAGTATTATTTAAGCTAAATCTCACTTTTGTCATACTTATAGTGTAGATAGTCATAGTTATTAGTGTAGACCAGTTTATGTTGTACATTTAAGTATTTCACCCATTATGTTTTGCGAGGTAGAGCATGTTCATTTATCTTTCTGCAAGCCGTTTTACATTTATATTTTGAAAGAATCGAACTGTATGAAGGTGCTTTTATTTTTCCCCACTGTTATTTATTTTCTGTTAACAAAAGTGGTATTTCTGAAGAAAATACACCTGTGCTTCTTGTGCAGGTTAATTTGAACAATGTACGATAGTTACTCAAACATTTTGATCCAATTTTTATATTGTGTTCAAGTTGAATTGTGAAAAAGGTAAGTTCTTACTGGAAATATGTTGACCCAGTCTATTCTCATCTTATCTTTTGTAGGCCCATCTGATTCATCAAGTAAAAATATGATAGAAAGCTTTTTTCATCTAATTTCATAAGGGGCCTCCACCTAGGAAAGAGTTGATTTAGTTTTGAAATTAGCTCCTCTTTTGCCCAAGCCCCTCCCCCCAAGTGATTTAAAATCACTCATGTTTGGTTTCCTAGATAAATCCGATACAAAGGATGATCATCAAAGAAATTGTTATATTGTTATAATATTAATCTTGAGCAGCTAACATCAATCCAGAATATTTATCTATAATGGCAGTATATCTTGCTTTAAATCAATAGTTGCATCAGTTTAATCTTCATATCAATTTCCTGGCTATAGTTACATGCAGTATGAGCAGCTAAGAAGTGTTATAATCATTAGGCTTCTTGGGACAATTAATTTTCCCTGACTTGGTTTTTGTCTGATAATTAAGAAGCGGCAGCGGGTCCAAAGAAGCAGACAAGAGGGCTCCTCGAGGCTCAATCCATGACTGGCGCCGCTCTAAAGGCAAAGGTGAGATTCTTCTAAACCTAAATTTTTTAATTTTTAGTTTAAGAATTTGGTTGATCCTTACATGTGCTTTTCAAGGTGAACTGATAGAATTTGCATGTAGGTGCTTCTTGGAGACCTGTATGCCAGGAAGGCTGGCATCTTCGTCCAGTTTGCCATATAGGCTCTACTACAAGTGACAGGAGTCGGCATTAGGGCGGCATTCTTCTCGCAGGCGCTGCCCGATACTACCGGCCAGGAGCGGTACCATAGCCTCACCCCCATGTTCTTCTGCAGTGAAGCAGCCGCTGCCATCGCCTACGATATCTCCGGCACGGTGAGCATCCATTCTTCTTTTCTACTAGGTTCACAATATTCTCTGAATTATTGTGGTGGATTTATGACAGGAAACATGTCACTTTTACTGTTTTTATTCCCTTTGAATATTCCTTTTTTGAATTGTATACGTATTAATATGGATAGGTTTGATAGTAGTAACCTGAGAATGATCGAAATGGTGCATGTACAGAACATTGTTGGTCAAATACACATATTCCATATATTTAATATTTCATCCATATTATCTTGCTTACTTGCGTTCTCGAACAATTCTGCATCCTTTATTTATTGTTGTTTGCAAGTTCAGACAAGTATATGTCTAATGATACTGAACATTGCATTTAGTAGTTCCATATTTTTAAAGATCAACTGGTTATAATATCAATCTTATCTTCTTAGGTTAGGAAAATATAGTTTTTCAAGTACAACATTTGTGGAGGTGTTCACAATTCCTGATGCATATTTAGTTATTCAGAATACATTTGGTTTCTCAGAAGTGTGGAGATGTTCATATCTTTTGTACTTTGATTTGGCTTTGTAAATTGATTTACATTTTAAGATACCAAACCTTATTTCAAACATATTTCTGCTCAATTTGACACATATCTGTGTGAGTATGAAGCATATTGATGAAGCTTTTTTTTGTCCTATTCCAGAAATTAATTCAGTATGAAGCAAATAATGTAATGTCGGACCCTGAAGCCCTAATGTGTTCTTTTATGTCATGATTAATTTTTAATAAGTAGATATACTTGTGTAATGCGACTACATGTTCACTATATATACGCAGGTAAGGTGATATAGCTATTACCTATAGTTGCTTCATTACCATTGATTAATTTTGTACTCCTGATTTCTTTGCTGCCACCTTACATGAAGAGCTCCCCCAATGATAAAATCATCTACAACAGTGATAGTCGGTGTTCCGAAGATTATCTGTACCAGTAGGCAATCACACTGTTGCATCTCGGTATACCTACCGTACCTACTGTTATGTTCAGCAGTTCCTCTCTATTAGTATATGTCGTCCGCTGTGTATTTATCCTATCATTGTGCCTAAAACATTGTACCCTTTTTGGCCTGAAAGGTAACCAGCTGGCTACCATATTTGTATGTGTACCCCACCTGATGTTGGAAGTATTGCTACTTTATTTTAAAGTGAACCACTACCTGGTATATATATTATGTGCCCCTGGTTTTACTTAATGTTGGTTATTTGTACTTAATATACTGGAGTCTATCTTAGATTCTTGAGACTACTTTGGTTTTGTTGACCAAGCTTAACGTTATTTTCTATGATGCGGTTATTTATGTTTCTAAAATATTCTGAGGTATCGCTTTCAGTTATGCCTTTGTATTCGTTTTCCAAAGACTCTGGGGAAGACATGCAGTTATATAATGTTGTACAGTCTGAATCAGTAGGACCTCTGAATTACTGCCCTTGTGTACTTTAGCACTATTTTAATTCGTTACTCATATCTCTGCTTGACTTACCGTCATGGTTGTATGTTGTGATGGTTGTCTCTTTGAGGAATATGCTCCTCTGAATCTATAATGCCAATGCTATATTAGTACTACCAGCTATCATGTCAATTTAAGCATGTGTTTATCATTCCATTTAGTCAATTGATTACCATTGACAATGATGAACATGTGTGTTCCCTGTTGTCAGGCTGATACTGAGCTAATTGAGGAGCTCTTGCAAGTTTATGGCAATATCTACAGAATGTCCAAGTCCATGACTGCCTCAAAAAACTGTGCTCGGTGATATTTTGGTTCTACCATCCAAGTCTCCGTGTCTATATTACTTCCCACGTGTTTCCATATTACTTTCCAAGTATATTACTTCCCAAGTGTTTTATTGTACGATGTTATGATTACTGATTTCATACGATCTGGAAAATATGCTTTATATACTTATGATCAAATTCATATAGATATAAATATTTTTTAAGTGATATCTATAAATGGTGGAAACCACGGGCAAAAAATTCAAAGAAGCAACAAGCGCCGCGCGGCGAGCCGCGCCGTTCGAATCTAGTTTGTAATATTTTGCACCCAACCCCGTGATCCTTTAGTACTAACTGGGTCAATCCAGCCCATATCTCCTTCACTCCTACATATGCCCAAGCTGATTATTCTCTTTATATAGTCCAAAGTTCAAGCTTTACACTATTGTCTAACCTCAGCATATAGATGGTTTCGATCGAATGATACTAATAAAAGGAGTTTAGAATTTAGATAGTGAGTTAAAAAAGCAAGAACAATTACATATGTGGGATTGTATCAAGCAAACGATGACGAGTTTTGAGAATGGAGGGCAACAGGAGAAATTATCATAGCCAACCCATCGGATCTGTAAGAACAAGATTTGGAGGAAGACTAGGCACGTTCTTGATGTCTACCAAACTTCTTTCAGCCTCATTAATCGGCTACTCGCAACATGTAGGACGATACATTCTGGACAAACCAGTTTGTTGACACTGACTCATATATACGTATGGGTTACGTCAAAAGAAAGATGTTCATTCTCTTCTCATTTTCTTCATTCATTTATAGCTGCCTTGTTGAGACGCTGTTTCATGACCTAATTGGCTTGTCGAGGTTCTTTGTGGCTACCTAAATTTTAAATGGACAATATAAGACACTAAATATAGGCATAAAACAATGTAGAGAATTTCAAAGGTTCAGAGTTAGAATTCTTAACTTATGCTTAGAAGAGATGCAACATGTATATCAATGAGCAATATTTTCCGAAAAGGGAAATATAGTCTCTTGAAATAGGCTTCATCCCGCTTTATAGATAAAACAACGACCATACAACTCCAAAATGCAACTCGACACCACAATACACGCCCCCAATGTGGATTAACTATATTCTTGTTACCTAGAGAAAATCTATATTCTTGTTATTATCCAATAAACAGCTGTGAAAAATTAAAGTGTAACCCGCTTATGTGCATACATATATTTGAAATTAGCAAGTCATTTTTGCTTGAAAAATCAATGCCTCAAGCCACGTGCATACAAGAATGACCACAACACCCTGACTACCATGTACGGAGTAAATAGTAGAGCTGATGCAGGGACAGCGTCGACGATAAATCAGGGTGCATCTCCTCTTGTTGGGATCAGGATGTAACGATGCTGGTGCTCCGGACACGCTGTTTTTAGCACATAATATACTGCATTCTCGAAAAATATGCACATAGTTTTAAATTTAACTTTGTTAAAGAATTTCGTGTTCGATCCATATTCGAAAGAGATTTCAAATTATACGAAACAACGAACAATGGTCACACGCTAGCAAGCAACCGTTTCAGCCGAACCTGGTAGCAGATCACGAACCAGACACGACACGACCCAGAGGCTCCCGGCTCCCGGCGATCCTCTCCACCTCCCTTCTCCGACGACCGGCTGCCACCCCATCCGCCCCCGCCGCCAGATCCGCGCGGCTACACCCACCCTCCGGGCTCTTCATCCTGCGCCTCGGCAGAACCACGCGGCCTGCGACCGTCCCTAGCCATGGTGAGTTCCTTCTCTCTCCTTCCTCCAGATCCTCTTGCGCTACGCCTGAAATTCTTCGTACGGATCCCGGATCCCGGAAAACTGGAGAGCATGCCCACGATTCGTCATCGATCTGGAATTAGCAGGCCAAGTATAGCCAATTTAGTGTAATTTCTCAAGCTAGTCCATTTTCTCAACGATTATCAAGGACCCATCAGTGTTATGACGATCTCGTTCCAAGGAGAAATGGTATCCATCATCCTTAATTCATCATGATCTTTCCTGTTACCATACGAATTTGGTCAGCAACTGCCCACTGGATCTGTGGCAGGCCAGACTCCTTTTGACCGCTTGGTTGTTGTGTTGTGCTGTAGTTTCGAGAAGTTTGTAATTTGTAAACTGAATCTCCTTTAAAATGCCGCGTCTTTCAGTATCACGCTGATTGCTTCTGGCGATTGCATGTTTGCATCTTGTATTGCTCCAGTGTTGAACAAACATGTAGGGAAATATTAGTGAGAATGCATTTCTCGAAACTATGGTGGTTGTAAACTAATACTTGCATCGTGGTTTCAGAAACCTAGGCATTTTAGGATTGCAACGGCATTGACTGATGTGACCCACTCTTCAGTGATACAACCATGAATGGCTCCGTTATGAAGTGGTGTTAGTCCTGTTTATGATTGTGTGGCGGGTGAGGGGGCCAGGCTGACCAGTTCCGGTTGGAAATCATAAAACCTGTAGTTTCCCAAAAAAGTGATGAAAATAAATGCAATCGCTAGTTTTTCGCTAGTGTGTCTGTTGCAATTCAGAATATGGAATCTGTCCATGCAACATGGGCGGTTGCTTGTTGCTTCTTGTTTGGGGTACACTGTTGCTTAATTTTTCTTTTCACTCTGCTTCTTCACAGATTAATTTCGTGCTTCTAATCAGCCGCCAGGGCAAGGTGAGGCTAACCAAGTGGTACTCGCCTTACACCCAGAAGGAGAGGACTAAGGTCAGCATCCTACACTGCTTTCTGTGACACAGCTTGTATGACTGTTTTGCTATTTCTGTGCCTATTGCAATATCTATTTATGTGTGTGGTAGTCAAAGCAGAGTTTGCTACTATGCCGTGTTTGTGCTAGTGACCTAGTGTACGCTTATAATTTTGAGAATGGTAATGGATGCTTCTTGTAATGACAAATTTGCAGTTATTGTACTGTTCGTATGATCTAGCTGTCTTATTCTTTAATGGATGTTCTTGGTGTTTTCCTAGCAACCTGAGTGCACACTCGGTGTATGTGTTTTCTGTGAAAGATGGCTTATTACTATAGGCAGTCATCCAGTGACTAAGCTTTTACATTTGATCCTTCTGAACTGGCACTCCCAACTACATGTTTTTTGTTGGCGAGGACTATTGTACTGGTTATCTTATTTTTTATATACCCTGCTCATTTGAAAAGGTCATTCGTGAGCTTAGTGGACTTATTCTTCCTCGAGGGCCAAAACTCTGCAACTTTGTTGAATGGAGAGGTTACAAGGTTGTGTACAGAAGGTATGTTTTAGGAATAAGGAATGCCATTGAGTTTAAATTGTTTGTTTAACTGCTTATATGGTTTTGCAAGATTCTCGTGTTAGCTAGTTATATACCTATTTATAATTGTGATTGTCAGGTATGCGAGCCTGTATTTCTGCATGTGCATTGATGCTGAGGACAATGAGCTCGAGGTCCTTGAGATTATCCATCATTTTGTCGAGATACTGGACCGTTATTTCGGCAGTGTAAGTCCTGCTCTGCGAATTCTCCTATGAATTATCATTTGTTTGTTAGTTTATTGTTGTTTGAGTGTTTCCTAATATCTGTAGGTATGCGAGCTGGATTTGATCTTCAATTTTCACAAGGTAATCTCTTCAAGATGTTGAAATTTTGACACTGAAGATACATGACTACTGGAGTTATGGGCAATTGCTGGCACAGTTATGTCATTTTTATGAGTCATGGACTCAGGTTCATCAGTATCAATTGTCAAATTTGTAGGCCTACTATGTTCTGGATGAGATTCTCATTGCTGGGGAGCTTCAGGAATCTAGCAAGAAGAACGTCGCTAGACTAATTGCTGCACAGGTAACCTCACTGCTGGCTAACATAAACTTTTATGTTCCCATGATTAGTTAAGAGCGTAAGACTTGTAAGAATCTGCGCTTATGTTTCAATAGAGGACATTTCTGTGCTTAAATAATAGTAGAGGCCATTTCTGTGCTTAAATAATAGTACAAGCAACATCATTTAAAAATTGATATGTTAGCACCTTTCCAGTATACAAACACATGTACAAGAAAAAATCCAGAACCTGCGCTGCACTGCTATTCAGAAGTCCATAGTTTGCTCTTAAAAGTTTGCTTCCAACTTGTACAGGATTCGTTGGTAGAGGCAGCTAAAGAGGAAGCTGGCTCCATAAGTAACATCATTGCCCAGGCCACGAAGTGAAATCTGTGCCTTATGGTCCCTGTCCCTCCGCTCTTTTTTTTTTATGTTGATGTTCGTAAATTTGATACAATAGCTTAGTTGCTGTGTCCATTTTCCCGAAGAAGTATGACTTGCCAGATTCTGAAGCATTCAGAATGAGTGATATGTAACTACAATGTATGTGTACCTTCGCAACCGAATTCAGGATTCTCAGTATGAAGTGAAAACCATCGTGAAAGATTGCTCACCCGTGGTGTTTTTGGTGGATATTTAAGAAATATTTGTAAATTCCTGATGACAGTGCATTTCCTTGTGTTTGATCACAGTGGTTGTTGGCACCTTCCAGAAATAAATGGAAATGTTGTCCGTAGTACAGCTCTAGCATCTTGGCTGTCTTCCACTTATATATATTGGCTTTCCTTTCTTTCCTTTTTACTTGCTATGTTTGGTAGTATCCACAGGCTAGAACCCACTTCTTGTTGATGATAGGTTTACTTTGAGCGAGAATTGTCAGCTGCGTGCTTTCAAACTAGATAGCCAGTTTTGGGGTTGGAAAGTATCAGGATACAGAAAAACAGAATCAAAGAGACTGAAGGTAGAGTGTTTCCTTCGCGATGTGCATACAGTTTACTTGTCTTCTGTACCATCTTGACCAAGTGCTCTCGGTCTGGGACTAGATGTCTTCTAACTTAGATGAAGGCAAGGAATAGTTTGAGGTCTGGGAGTAGATGTCTCGTAAGCTTAGATGAAGGCAAGGAATAGTTTCAAGGATGCTTCAAAACATTTAGTTGTGCAAAAGAACGAAACAATCTATTTAACGAGTAAGAAAGCCTGTAAAGAGGGAGGCAGAAACATGGGGACTGGGTTTGTAATCTTCAATCTAGCCCCGATACTTCTTGTATGTTTCAGTAGAGGCCATTTATGTGCTTCAATAATAGGACAGGCAACATAATAAATTCATAATCTACAAATTGATATGTTACCACCTTTCAAGTACAAATTTTATACACATACATGTACAAGAAAAAAAATGCAGAACCTGCGCTATACTGTTATTCAGAAGTTCATAGTTTGCTCTTGACAATGTGCTTCCAACTTGTACATGATTCATTGGTAGAGGCAGGTAAAGAGGAGGCTAGCTCCATAAGTAACATCATTGCCCAGGCTACGAAGTGAAATCTGCGCCTTATGGTCCCTGCCCATCTGCTCTTTTGTCTATGTTTAATGGTGGACTCGTGGTTAATTTGATGTAATAGCTCGTTTGCGCTGACCATTCCCCAAAATTATACAGCTCTCCTGATTCCAAGGCATTTGTAATGAGTGATAGTTTGTAGCTGCAATGTATGTGTTCCTTTGCCACCGAATTTGGGACATTCAGTTCCAAGACCAAACCGTCGTGAAATATTGTTCACCAACTATGTTTTTAGTGGATATTTAGGAAACATTGGTAAATTCATTGTGACGGTGCATATCCTTGTGTTTAATCGCACTGGTGGTTGGGGGCGTGCTCAGGTTGTCCGCGTGGCACCCACCAGAAGTAATGAAATTGTCGCCAATAGTACAGCTCTAGCATCTTCCCCTTTATATACGTCTTCCCTTCTCCTCAACTTGCTATGCTTGATAATATCCGTGTTATGAATGAGCAACTATATTTTCAGGAGGCCAGAGGTCAGTACTTATACAACATGTGTGTCATGAACAGTAATATACATCTAACACCCCCCCTCAAACTCATGGTGGGTCAACAACACTTAGTTTGGAGAGAAAGAACCCATGCTGCGCTCGAGTCTGTGCCTTCGTGAAAAAGTCCGCCAACTGTAACTCAGAGGGCACATAGTGAAGGGCAAGAAGGTGGTCCTGCACAGCAGCACGCACAAAGGAGGCATCCACACCGATATGCTTGGTGAGTTCATGCTTCACCGGATCACGCGCAATGCTGATGGCGCCTGTACTGTCAGACAATAGAGGAGTGGGTGCAGCAGCAGTAACACCAAAATCCTCTAGTAACCATCGCAACCAGGTCACCTCAGCCGTCAACATAGCCATCGCTCGCAACTCAGCCTCTGCACTAGAGCGGGAAACTGCAGTCTGCTTCTTCGTCTTCCAGGCAATGAGAGATCCTCCAAGAAAAACACAATAGGCAGACAGCGAGCGGCGATCAGAAGGATCACTAGCCCACGTAGCATCAGAGTAGGCCTGGAGCTGGAGAGAGCTGGAGCGAGGAAAGAAAAGGCGACGGGAGATCGTGCCACGAAGATATCGGAGAACACGAAGGAGGTGACTATAGTGGACAGAGCTGGGAGCAGAAACGAACTGACTCAGAATGTGGACAGGATATGATATATCTGGACGAGTGACAGCTAGGTAGACAAGGCTCCCAACAAGGTGGCGATAGCGTGTGGGGTCTGTGAGGGGATCACCATCAGTAGCACGAAGCTGAACATTGAGCTCCATAGGAGTCTCAGCAGTGCGCTCATCACCAAGAGCAGCACGAGCAAGAAGATCCTGAATATATTTTTCTTGGGAGATGAAGAAGCCATCAGAAGTCGAAGAGACCTCAATCCCAAGAAAATAGCGAAGAGAACCAAGATCAGACATCAGGAACTGCTCACGGAGGCGGGCCTTAACAAAGGCAATATACTCAGGGTCATCGCCAGTAATGATCATGTCATCAACATATAAGAGGAGGAGCGTCCGACCACGAGGTGAGGTGTGGACAAACAGCGCGGGGTCATGGTCGCTAGGCGAGAAACCAGCGGCAGTCACCACAGAGGCGAAACGCTCAAACCAGGCGCGAGGGGCTTGTTTAAGGCCATAGAGGGAGCGCCGAAGACGGCAGACCATCCATCAGGAACAGAGTACCCCGGTGGTGGCTGCATATAAACCTCCTCACGCAACTCACCATTGAGAAAAGCATTCTGGACGTCAAGCTGAGACACAGACCAATGACGAACAGAAGCCACAGCTAGAAGAGTGCGAACAGTGGTCATGTGAGCGACGGGAGCGAACGTCTCATCATAATCGCGGCCGTGCTCCTGCTGAAAGCCACGAGCCACAAGCCGAGCTTTGTAACGCTCGAGAGAACCATCGGAGCGAGTCTTGATCTTATAGACCCACTTGCATGTGATGGGACGAACACCAGGAGGAGGGGAAACGAGATCCCACGTGCCAGTGCGCTCAAGTGCAGCAATCTCCTCAGCCATCGCAAGCTGCCATTCAGACTGAGCCATGGCATCCCGATAGGAAGAGGGCTCAACAACAGCCGAAAGACCAAACTGGGAAGGAGAATAGCGATCAGGAGACCGTAACGAAGGCCGAGACCGAAGGTTATGAACCGGTGTACACGGGGAAGGTGGCGCTCCGGAAGTAGAGGGCATGTCAGAGGGATCATCCTCAACACGAGGGCGACGAGTGTAGTGGAGAGGAAAGGGAGAGAGGGTAGGATGCACTGGAGAGGGAGGTGGCGAGGGAGGAGAAGATGATGGTGTCGGTGGTGTATCGGGAACAGTGGGACTCGGCGGAGGTGGAGGTGGAGGAGGAACATGAGGCACGGAGGGAGATGTGTCGGGAAGTATAAGAAAGGAGATATCCTCAACCGAAAAGGTCGAGGCAGTAGGACGCGGATAGTACGAACGAGACTCATCAAAGGTGACATCACGGGAAATACGGAGCCGACGAGTAACAGGATCCCAACATCGATAGCCCTTGTGCTCATCACTATAGCCAAGAAAGACACACTCAACCGACTGAGCGGTCAATTTGGTGCGTTCGCGGGGAGCTAAGAGAACATAGCACACACACCCAAACATGCGAAGAGATGAGTAGTCAGGAGAACGACCCGAGAGACGCTCCATGGGGATACCACCCTGCAAGGCAGCCGAAGGCTGGATGTTGATAAGATAGGTGGATGCGGAAACAGCCTCAGCCCAAAAGTGGGGAGGAAGAGAGGCAGCGATCATCATCGCACGAGCCGTCTCAAGGAGGTGGCGATGCTTGCGCTCAGCAACGCCATTCTGAGCATGGGCACCAGGACAAGAGAACTGGGCAAGAGTACCCTCCTGAGCAAGAAAACCACGCAACATCTGGGAGATATACTCACCAGCCGAGTCAGCACGAAAAACACGAATGGGTGTGGAAAACTGGGTGTGTACCATGGCAGCAAATCGCTTGTATATAGGGAGAACCTCGCTGCGAGATTTCATAAAATAGAGCCAAGTGTAGCGAGAGAAGTCATCAATAAAAAGAACATAGTAGCGATGACCACCTTTCGAATCGAAGGGAGCAGGACCCCATACATCAGAATGCACTAAGTCGAAAGGACGTTGAGAGACTGACTCACTCGTAGGATAAGGTAATTGAGTCTGTTTGCCAAGTCTACAACCATTACAATGTAAAGATACATCGCCAGAGACAGACCCTAAGACACCTTGATGCACTAGCGAGGACAAGCGAGAGCCACATATATGACCAAGTCGATGATGCCACTGTTGGAAGGACGCAGAGGAGGAGGCAGCAAGAGCATGCGAACTGGCGGGTGTGGTGGCAGCGGAAGGAACACGAAGCCAGTCAACCTCCCAAAGGCCCTGAGCATCATGGCGCCGAGGGCCAGCTCCAACTAGAGCCTTGGTGCGACGATCCTGAACAGAGCAAGAGTCGGGATCAAGAATGACACGACAACCAGAATCAGCAAGTTGAGCGGCAGAGAAAAGATTCATGGTAAGACGAGGAACATGAGAAACACCAGGAACAGAGAAGGACGGAGTAGAAAGAGTGCCACGACTAGCAACAGGAAGCGGTGTGCCGTCGGCAGTAAGAACATTGACAGGAGAATCAAGAGGTCGAAGAGAAGACAGAGGAGAAGAATCAGAAGACATGTGAAAGGAAGCTCCAGAATCCAGAACCCACGGAGATGTACCTGACTGAGTAGGCTGTGGTGGCGGAGCAGCAGTAGTGGAAGCAGTCAGGGAGGCAGCAGTGCCTGTCGAGGAAGAACCCGAGGAAGCCAGTATACGCTTGAGCCGCACAATGTCCTGGTCTGTGAGTGATGCAGTAGAGGAGCGACTCAGGTCACGCTGCTTCTGGTGACAGTCAGACTCTGGGTGACCCGGCTTCTTGCAGTAGCCACAGAAGGTGTGAGAGCGCCGACCTGATCGTGCATAAGGCGGGCGCCCGCTCACCCCCCTGAGGGAGTAGGGAGCAGCGGTGGAGCCCGGGCAGACGACACAGGAGCCCGGGCAGAGAGCACAGTGGGAACCACAAGCAAACCAGCAGAACGGAGACGTGTCTCCTCAGCTCGAAGCTCTGCAAGTACCTCTGATATAGGAACACGACGACCACGGGCAAGCAGGTTAGCACGCCGAGGCTCAAACTCTGCACGGAGGCGAGACAGGAACTCATGTACACGCTGAAACTCCAAATCTGACCTCACTGTCTGACAGCAGCGACAAGTACCACAAACAACTGTCCTCAGAGAGTCAAGCTGACGCCAGATGGCAGAGCACTGTGTATAGAACTCATCAACAGTAGAGTCACCCTGCTGAAGATCATGCTCCTGACGCACAACAGATAGGTAGAGAGCATCACCAGAGGGCTGATAGCGCTGACAAAGATAAGTCCACATCGCAGCAGCAGTGCCCAAACCCATAAACTCAGAGGCAAACTGGGGTAGAACACTAGCAGTGAGCACGGCAGCAGCACGAGCATCATCATTGCACCACTGAGTGTAAACAGACAGAGCATCCCGATAGATGGAGAGAGACTCGGAGTAATCCGATACCTGCTGGTCATAGGCCTTAACTGCAAGATCATCAGCATTCTTGGCGGCATCCCGATCAGCCTGAGAAGCATCAGCAGCAAGAACGGGTGGAACCGGTGGGGTGGGAGCCACAGGAGCAACAGGGCACGGCTGACAGGAGACCTCGCCAGAGAGAACGCCCCATAGCAGGAGGCCACGCATGTGGATACGCATAAAGCCCACAAAGTCAGCGTAGTTGGTGCCATCAAAGATCACAGAGCACCGAGGAATAGCAACATAGCCCGAAGAAGACATCACGAGCTTTCTGCTGTTACCGGTTTCAGATCCGGTATGAAATCCGGTTTCAGATCCGGTATGAAATCCGGAAAAATCCGGGCCTGGTACCGGAATCAATCCGGAATGAATTCCGGGTCAGCACCGGGCGAGATCCGGGCGAAACTGAGAGTCCAGTACCGGTTTTTGGAATCCGGTTTTAAATCCGGAAAAATCCGGGCCTGGTACCGGAATCAATCCGGAATGAATTCCGGGATCACCACCGGAAGCTCGACGCGATGCTCACCTCGTCCCCGTCAATGGTGGTGAATAAGCCGGCGGGGCAGCAGCCCGTAGCGGCGGCAGGCGAGCAGGCCGGAGGTGGCCGGAGGTCCGGCGGGGCGCGGGAGGCCGGGGGAGCAGCCGGCGGCGGCCGAACGAGGCCGGGGCAGCGGCGGCGGCCGGCAGGAGGAAGCGGCGGCGGCCGGGCAGGCACGCGTGCGGCCGGCGACGGCAGGCACGGGAGCGGCCGGAGTAGCGGCAGCAACGGCGGCGGAGGAGCACCCGGAGTTGCTACGGGTGGGGAGGAGAGCAAGAGCACCTGGGCTCTGATACCATGTTATGAATGAGCAACTATATTTCCAGGAGGCCAGAGGCCAGTACTTATACAACATGTGTGTCATGAACAGTAATATACATCTAACAATCCGCACTCTAGAACTCAATTCTCCAAAGTCCAGCTAGGTGCCACCATCTTGCTGATCCTAGGTTAGCTATGAGTGAGAACTGTCTGCTATTTGATTTCAAACAAGATTACCAGTTTTGGGGATGGCAGGTATCAGGATACGTCAAAACGGACCAAGGGGAGCCGAGTAGTCCATTCTGTCCGTATGGTGGTACCTTCGTAGGCCATGGTGGCTTCCTCGTCCCTGGCTCCGTGCTGAAGGTGGCCAGCCACACAAGGTTCCGGAGTCCTCCACCGGTGAACACACTAAAATGGATGGCACAAGAAATTCGCTAACTAGCAAGAGTTTTGGAAATGCAAGGCATCAGGAGGGTTTATCCAAGGAGAGTACTCCCCTGCAGTGCATATCGAGGATCTTTGACACACAGATAAACCAAAGCGTGTAGGCCCATGCTCAGCTGCCACCCACTCCTCCTTCATGGCACCCATCGTCCTCTCCCATCCTGTCAGAGAGTACGGGGCGGCGCCGGCGTCGCGGACGAGCGAGAGTACCGGCAGAGAGTACGGGGCGGCGCTGGCGTCGCGGACGAGCGAGAGGACGGGCACAGGAGAGGCGGCCGCGGAGGAAGAGGAGCGGAGGAAGTGCCGACGGAGGTGCGTCGCCCTCGAGCGGGAGCCTGGCCGCCGGCCACCCGCGAGGTCAACTCCGATCGCACCCTCACACGCTCGCCTTGCTGCAGACGCCGGGAGCCGTCGCGTTCCCCACGGTCCGAGTTCAGCCGCGCGGACCGCGTCCCCGCGCGTGCTCGCCTTGCTCCACCCTTGTCGCCCTTTCTTCCTCTGTTCACGTCCTCCTCGCACTACAACAAAAAAGGCACGTGGAGGCGTGCAAATTAGATGCTAAACACGCTTTAAAGCATCACTACACCAATATAGAGTCGCTAGTCTAAAGCGTCATAAAAGCATCTCCTTATCCAGCGTCTCAAAATCCATAAAGACGCATTAGAAGCGTGTCTAAAATATATGAGACGTCTAAAAAGCATGTATATCCCTGTAAAGACGTTGTATTAAATGCCCTCCCATATCGTCTCTACAGTGCTATATGGCGTCTTTAAGAATCTTAAGATATTTTTTAATTTACAAAAAAAATGAGTTTTATGGTTGAAATCTATTTCTCGCTTCATATGAAGATATAATTATATATTCATGCTACACGGTAGAACAGTACAATGCACTATTTGGAAAAGTCAACTTTATTTCTTCAGAACAGTACTTTACAACTGGACTGCACATTTTAATTACAATTTGACCAAACAAAATCCTCCTAATCCTTATACATCTTTCTTCTAACTAGTTCTAGCTCAGTCTATTGGGTTGTGAAGTTTGGACACCAGCTCCTCATTGATACCCTGTAGATTAAACTTGCAGTCTTCCGTCGTGTTGCTTGAAAAATCTTCACAAACAAATAGGCTGTAGACAAAGTCAACTCATATATAGATAAGTTATCTGGTAGTAAATGTGAACACCACGGATGATTTACCATCAGGGGGTAATGGAGCACCATATCTTCACGTTGCTATTTCCAATTCTTGTAGGCGCTCATTAAACCATTCCGAGTAACTGCAATAATTTTTAACATTACAAATGGGATGTGGCAGAAGATGTGACAATGTAAGTGATGGTAGCTACAACATGCAGTTAAGAACTGTATGGAAAATAATTATACATGCAGTCTTTTGACAATAGTCAAGTACCACATTCGTTCAGAAAAACTGAGAGCTTTTGTATAGAAAACAGAAGAAAATTTGTTCTTAGTAACAACACCACACTAAGGATTCAGTATAAAGCATGTACTCCCTCCGTTCGGATTTAATTGACACACATTTTGTTACACACGGATATATCTAGACATCAAACAATTATAGATACATCCATATTTGGACAAAACCAAGTCAATTAATTTGGAACGGAGGGAGTACGAATTAAGTCTCAGTTGAAGGAGAGAGCAGCACTTGATTAAACAAACAAGTCTTTAGAAGATTGATTATGTGCGTGCACTGCTAGACATGTCCAACTTTAAAATACTACTACTAGATAATTGCTCGCGGTGTCTGATGAAACAGACTTTGAAGTGAGAAGAAAACAAATTAAAACCTACCTTTGGGATTGGCTTGTACGAGTACAACATGTTGCTGGACTGATTCTTGATGCCACAATATCTTGCTTATATCAGCCACTGACAACAAAATCAAAGTGAAATTGTCCTGAAAAAATTCAAAAGCAGTAACATCCGTAGCTTGCACTCAAATCCGATCTAATTATATATTAGCAAGGAAAGCAAATGCCACAATGATGCAGTCTGACGGAATCACGGAAAGGCAGGCGAACATATATCACAACGATTACCTCCAGACATGAAGCGCAAAACACTTCGTTACTTTGCTAAGTTATTGCACTCCAATCTTGAAAAACAATTTCTTGCACTCCGTTTCTGCCTTGCACCCGCTACCTAATAAATCTGACATCCGGACAACAATAAACAAGAAAATCAAAGATCTGAGATGGGGGAAGAAGGAGGCTGGCAGAGGTTGCTTACCTCGGGTGTCCCTCGGAATCGCGCGCCGTCACTTGAATCACGGGGGAGTGTTCATGCATTCAGGAGATTTCGTCAGGGAAGGGCGCCGGGAGCCCGGGATTGCATCTGGCGGCGGCAGGAGATTTAGCTTCTCTTTATTTTCTTTAACGGGGACTCAGTATTTTTTTCCTTCGAGCTCGGGTGAGAAGTTAGGGTTGGTCACGGACGGATCGAGGCCCAACTTAATGGATAGGTACGGTAGTACAGACGACGTGTATAACGTCTCAGGAAACGTCTCTATGTACCGGACCAATTTAGACCTACAGACGAAATTGAAAGCGTCCAACTAAGAACGTCTTTAGGTGCCCTTTGTGTTGTAGTGTCGCCGCCAGGTCACCGGCCATCCGAGCCGAGTGGCCACGGCCTCCGCCGTCCGTGCCGCTGTCACCGAAGGTCCCGTGGTCGACCTCCATCTTCACCGTGTCCGCTGCTGCCTGAGAGATAGAGGAGGTGAGATGGGAGGCAGAGAGAGACCACGCCTGCCTCCTGTACGCGGCGTCGACCGCCGCCGCCGCCGTTCTCCTTCTTCTCCGCGGCAGCGAGGTCCGGCGGCGGGAGCGGGAGAGAGGAGGGGACGGGAGCACGGAGCTCGGCGGCGGCGCGAGAT
The DNA here is from genome assembly GCA_947311845.1 of Poa pratensis. Taxonomy (NCBI): domain Eukaryota; kingdom Viridiplantae; phylum Streptophyta; class Magnoliopsida; order Poales; family Poaceae; genus Poa; species Poa pratensis. The sequence goes on along the minus strand of CAMZMU010000041.1, from coordinate 156,585,608 downwards.
GAGCGACGAGCTGGAGGACGAACCGCGGGGGAGTGGGTTAGGGTTTCCGCGGAGGAGACGCGGGATTGGGCAGCGGGATGAGCGGGGATTGGGCACGGGAGAGAGACACGCGCGGGCCGTCGCTGTCTACCAGCACAGTAAATTGCGTAAAGAAACGGCGACGCTGAGGAAGCACTGCACCTGGGCCAGCCCGCTCAATTGCCCCACATGTCATAGACGTAACGGGTCCGCCAGTAAGTGGAAAAAAAAAATTACCATCCAACGGCTGTAAAAGAAAGGACGGTGGAAAATTTTCACTGTTTAGAGGTAAATGAAGGGCTGAGATAGTCTGCCTAAGCTGCCTTGCCCAAACGAAGGAGGAGCCGTGTAGTGTAGTGTAGTAGCATTTACTAGGTAAATTGTGTATATCCTTTTGCTTTTTTTTTTTGTTGAGATTGTGTATATCCTTTTGCTAGGATGATTTGTTACAGAAGCAAAGCAGAGCAGCAGAGACATACACAACAGCTAAGGCAGAGCACTGTAACCTTGCTTCCAACTAACAAGTCAGAATTCACTCGAATTTAAGGCTAAAAGATCCAGAATTCGCCGCGTACGCATCCTATCCGTTCGTCATTTGAGTGAGCAAATAACTGAAGTACGTACACCATACCGACTGATTCATACATACTGATAGGTCCAAAATTTGCGTGCTGTAGCTTCGTCCGCATGCCAAACGATCCGAGGGTTATGACAAGACCAATTAGGCGCTGTATGTTTATAGAATTTTTGTGGGGATTAATGGGGATAATCCTCACATATGTTTTCCCCTGCACTGATTTCGGATATTCCAAGATAAAACTACCTTGAAGATTGTTCTCAGCTAGTTTTTTTAGTGGATATTTAGAAATATTTGTAATTTTATGGTCACAATTCAGCAAAGCATTCGCTGTACAGGGCCATGCCAGGGACTGTCGCTGCAGGTTAAATGGGAGTGGCTTCGCCGTACAGATCCTACAAGGCCAAGGCAGGGGCTACCTATGATGCAAGACAAGGAAGCGTTTCAGGTTTTCAGTAAACTGGTGGAGATTCAGGTAGGGGATGGCGCAAACACCATGTTTTGGATTCAACGACTTAGCCAGGCACTAGCGAGGCCAACAAAAGAACTCCAATCCAGCAAAGAAAGTCAACCAAGGCAAAAAAAAAACAACCGAATACCTATTCTTCGAAAAACCTCCTAATTGCCCTGGCCACGTGGAGTCGAACCACAATTTCTCCTTTTAGTAGATCGTGGTCTGTAAAGATTTGAAGATCCGACCAAATAAGGTGATACCCCTATTCGTTGGTTCCCATGGTTCGATCCTTCCCTGTAAAACTCGACAGAAAGAAATAGTGTGTATACTCAGGACAACTTCTTTCAAGTCCTAGAATGTGGGTCAGCGTAAAGAGGAAAAGCATGGGGCCGCATCGAAAATACTAAGTAGGATTTTCGCTAGCCGGGGTTTTACAATCTTTACCGTCTAATTCTTTCAATGGCCATGGTTTTGCTCCTGGCAAATTATTTTGGAGGTCCGTAAAGCTGTAGATCAACGATGGAGCTGCGTCGAGCTCGGGTGAAGAGATGATCTGTCTTCCGTCCCTTTGGTGGTCGCTTCGGTAGTATTGAAGGAGAGGGATATGCGCTGGTTTCTTACATAGCATTATTCTATCTTTTCAGTTCTGTAAGGTCGGTGTATACGTGCCTCGTAACTTGATCTTTATTTAACAAATGAGACACGTATTACCATGCTAAAAAGAATAGCTGAAGATTGGTTCAACCAAAGTTATATAACTATCAGCAACTAATGTCATCACCATATGAATTTATGACATATTGCACTCATTTGACATGAGGAATACGGTCAACAATTCTGAAAGGATGAAAATTGGCAGAATATGTTCTCACCGCGCATTCATTGGTTCTAGCATGACATACGACGTAACCGTAGTAACACAAGCCACCATCAATTTTTACCAACTCCGGTATCTACAACACCTCACAGGTCCAGGACCCTGCACCTATATGTACTCCACTCCCTTCGTCAATTATTTTCTTCTCATGGTTCAACTTTCGTGTATAGATACGAGGGGTAAGAACTTGTATGCATAGTAACCACAAAACAGATAAGAAGTATCAAGGAGTTGAGGAGCATAGAAGTGACACGCTTTTTGTTGCCTACTACTGCAGTCAACACACTCAAAAGGATCGCACAAAACTTTACAACTAACAGAAGAGTTTTAGGAATGCAAGGCATCAGGAGGATTTATCCAAGTAGAGCATACATTGCTGGCGTGCATACCAGGGATGTTTGACACAAATAGACTAAAACCTATAGGCGCAAGATCTCTACCTGCAGCAGCCCTTGGGAAAGAAGCAATTCTTGGATGGGCTGTGCTTCCATGTACCCCCTCCCCCAACTTAAAAAGGGCCTCGGTCGTTATTTTGTCTTAATTGCTAATTAGGATAATTTAATGACAGTCTCATGCTTGACTGAAGCATTGCCATGTCGAGTACTTTCCGACGACGATAACGATGAGTTTGGTCGCCACAGCTGTAGTTAGCGACCAAACTTTTGTTCGTAGTGTTTGTTCAAGTAGTACTAGTGGATCGATCGTATTCATCAGGCTAGCTGCAGTACATGTGTATCGCGGCGGAAGGAATCGATCAGCTGCCAAGCTGAAGTTTCTGTACGTGTGTCTCGCTAGAAAGATTCGTCGTCGTCGCCGGGAAGTACTCGAGGCATTGGGCTGGGCTAACAGCCTCCTTGCCGACGAGGTGCGTATTGCAACCTGAGCGTCGTTCCGCCGATCCTCGCCGGTGAGGTGAGCCATGTCACCGGTGATCTTCCAACCAAACTGATTTCATACATATAGGGATGAGTATGTGTACGAGTGCGTCTATGTACGGTCCTCACGGCTAGAAACAACTTAATTAATAAACGATTTATCTATTATCCAGACGTGCCCACCGTTCTGGTTCCGTCCGGCGCGTGTCTAGCACATTCGATTCGCCTAGAAACATTTCGATCGCTATCCTTATCTAGTTATTCCTTAGCTTTGCTCTCAGCCACACAATCCTACCAACCACGTCTCTCTCGCTCGGCGACACCATTTTCTCCACCCACGCCGCTCGCCCGTCACCAGCCACACCGCCGCCTCCTGCGTCGAAGCATGTGCCTATGCTGCGTCCCCGCCTCCTAGCACGTCTGGACCTGGAAGGAATTGAGGAGGACGAGGAATGGGAGATGCGATTGGGCGAGCTCCACAGGGGATCATTCTGGCGTGGCGCGCCGGTTCGAGCTCCCGTCTCCCGCCGTCGTCGACGCCTCGCCTCTCTGCTTGACCTCGCTGCGCCCGACCGCTTCTGCGCGCCGTCCGGTGCTTCTGCGTTCTCCCTCATCAACGGCTGCGGCGCGTTCGTATACGCGCGCTTCGGGGGCGCCGCCGTCACCATGCAGGCCCTCGTTGACGCCGATGACCTCTTCCTCGACTTCTACTTCGGCTGGGACCTGTCCGCTCCGCCGACACAGATCCTTCTATAGACCAAGCTCTGTGGCTCGCGGTCGATCGTGCTCTCCGCCGCCCACCACGGCGAGCTCATCGACGGCTCCATGGCGCACTACTTCCTGGCGCTCGTGTGCTTCCCGCTGCTCCCTTGGCTCGTGGCACCCTACAAAGGCACGGATGTGCAGCTGGTGAAGAAGGCTTTCAGATTTATCCGCACAACTTCCTCACCCCGCCAATTCGCCTCTCTCCAACGCCTGGAGTCGACTCCAGCACTCCACTTGTGCCGTCTCAATCAGCATGGTAACTCCTCCCTCTCTGCTCTTTTGCTTAGCTTTGCTACACGGTGACTCGATGTGCTTTGCCTCGCTGCTGCTGCTTTGCTTGTTTGTGCCTGATCGACTCCTTGTCGTGCTTCGTGCTTGGCTGTTGAAGTTGTCTATGTGCTACTAGGAGTGAGATATTGACATGGTATCTGCAGTCAGTTGCATGGTAAGCAGCGAGTGTTCACTTGGTGGAAGTGTAAGTATTAGTGTTGATGGTGCACAGATTCGGGCTTAGGTTGTCAATCAATATTATGCTCTAGGAACTCATGCTACATGTGATAATTTGGTAATTGTTAACAAAGTCTGGTAATTACTCACAAATAGCATGGTAAATGCAACATGAACAGTCTGCTAATTCAGAAAGCATGTTTGGTATTGGTTGTCACCATGGTTTTTGAGTCGCCGACTAGTCGCCGACTAGTCGCCGACTAATCGAAGAGTCGGAGCAGCGTGGCTGGCTCGTGCAGGCGACTTGGCTCACGGAGCAAGTCGCGCCACGTCACTGGCTCAACGGCGACTTCCTGCGACTATACAGCGGCTCAGGAGGAGAGGCTCGAGCCGCCGCCGGATTTCAGAGAGAAGGGGAAGGAGAGGAGGCCACCGGCGCCGGAGGAGAAAGGGGAATCGCCGGCGACCCCGCACCCTCCCACCCCTAAGATTTATTGCTCGCTCCGCCGCCTCCGCCGCAGCCAGCCGCGGCATCAGCGGCTCCGTGTCGCCCATGGCTCGCCTGGCCTTCTCCGCCGCGGCCAGCCGCGGCGTCGCCGGCTGCGGCTCGACTTGCAGCAGCGCTGGGGCATCCGACGAGGAAGGGGAGAGGAGGAGGTGGTGCACCGCGTCATCTGTCTCTGGTGAGAAGGGAGGAGAGGAGAAGAAGCAGAGGCAGAGGTGCGAGGGAGAGAGCCATGGAGAGGAGAAGAAGCAGAAGCAGAAGCTCGGGGAGGAAGGAGTGAAGAGATAAGGTAGGGAGAGCACGTGAGGTGGGGCAACGCGCGTCGGGCTGTGACCGTGGCCCGGAAAGGAGCTCGTCTGGCTACTACCTTTAGCGAGCTGGTGGTTAGCTGGGCCTTGCTGGGCCTGGCCGGCCTAGCTGGGATAGATGACTTGCCTTGCTGGGCCTGGCCAGCCTAGGTGCGGAATGTACTGTTCACTGAGGCGACTCGGGGCGACTAATCAAGCATAGTCGCCGACTCAAGTCAGCAAGTCATCAGTCGCAGCCTCGGCGACTTGACTTGACTCGGCGACTCAAAAACCATGGTTGTCACCAATTGACCTGGCAATTGTTACCGATAAACCTGGTAACCATCCATAGACAATCTGGTAAACACGACATGAATAATCTGCAATTTCGAAAGTAAGTGTGGTACTTACTGTCACCAATTTACTTGACAATTGTTACCGATAAACCTGGTAATCATCCATAGGCAATCTGGTAAACTCACGACATGAATAATCTGCTAATTTTAGAATGTAATTGTGGTAGTGATTGTCACCAATTAACCTGGCAATTATTACCGATAAACCCGGTAACCATCCATAGGCAATCTGGTAAACTCACGACATGAATAATCTGCTAATTTCATAATGTAATTGTGGTAGTGATTGTCGCCAATTAGCCTGACAATTGTTACCGATAAACCCGGTAACCATCCATAGACAATCTGGCAAACACAACATGTTTGCTAATTCAGAAAGTAAGTTGTGGTACTGATTGTCACCGGTTGACATGGATGATGTGATGATTTATATATAGTACAGTGCTGATTCTTACTTGTTAATCTGGTAAGTGATAGAAGGATATTCGGTAAGTGCTCTTCTTATTTTTCTGTAGGGAATGATGTTGGAGAAGATGGATATGTAATGGAACTCATTTAGTGGATGACTGGAAAAAGGCGGGATATGTATCATACTTGTATAGAGCTATCACATATCGTACCGTGGCGTAGCACATAGTGCTTTGCTGTGGCCTGGTATTGGCACGGCAGTTTTACTGTTGTACTCATATGAAAATTTATTGTAGAAGTTATTTTTTTTGAGATGAGCATCTGTCCGAGTATGTAATTAACAATCATTTTATTTTGGCTGTTGGAGGAGCTCCTGAACAGTAGCGTCAGGCAGACAGATGAAAGGGAGAGAGAGCGCTATGGGAATAAAAAAATGAAATGTAATTAACTTACCTAGTTTAGGCGCCGTACGGGTGCCCTTCCCAGGGTACGTTCCCTAAGTACCACAGTCCATTAATAATTAGTGATGATTTACTTATTAACAATGACCATCGTACCCTTAATTATGAAGGGGTACGGAGAGATCTCACCCGTTGATGTGTTTAAATTTGGGGAAGAGGTACACCGCTGCAGAAACCTTCTTGGATTGGCCACAACCAACAGCCAAAGTGGGCCATTATTCTTGGGCTGGGCCTGCTGGAGGAGTACTGAGACAACTGCAGCTCGTGGCCACTTCATCCTCCCAGTGCTTGAATGTAATCGGTGAATTGGCTTTAGAGAGATACTTGGCGTTAATCGTCTACGGACGATCTGTCTGCTTCCCTAGAGCTTCATCCACACGCTGCCGGGGCAACAAAACGATACGAGTGTCGAAACCCGACACTGACCGCGGTGTGCCTGCAAGATAATGGCCTCAAGAACAAAATTCAGCAGCTAGCTGTCTAAATTGCCTTAAGCTTTATCAAGGTGCATACATGATTGATGAAACGAATTAAGCACACGCTGAATATATCTACCACGGCAGCAGAATGGCAAGCTGCAAGGGAGCAGGGAGTGCTGACGGAGCAGCCTGACATTTCGGCGCTCTTCTAGTATTCTTGTTGTAGTTTCGAGAAGTTTGTACTTTGTGGACTGAATCTCTTTTAAAATGCTGCGTTTTTTGGTATTACACCGGTTGCTTCAGGTCATTCCATGTGTCCAGCTTGTATTGTTACCGCCAGCACTAGTAGAGAACAAGACAACAGTACCGGTCTTATTGGGCCTTTAGTACCGGTTGTGCAACCGGTACTAAAAGGTCGAGACTAAAGGGGTACCCCTTTAGTACCGGTTGTATATACAACCGGTGCTAAAGGCCCTCCACGTGGCCGAACCTGCGCGCGCGCAGCTGAGGACCTTTAGTACCGGTTGGTAATACCAACCGGTACTAAAGGTTCCTGTTTTTTTTGCCCCCCCTTATTTTTTCAGGGGGTTAGGTTTTCGGTTTTTTTTCTTTTCGCTTATTTTTCAGGGTTTAGGGTTTCTGTTTTTTTCCTTTTCGCTCATTTTTCAGGGTTTCGGAGGAGATCACGTATAAAGTACTCACTACACATATAAAGTACTCATTACACATATAAAGTACTCTCGTTACATATAAAGTACTCATAATTACAATGGAGATCACCGCTAGCTAGTACATGCATGGAGGGAGTCTATTAATCGACATAGTGGAATTCACCGAATTCATCTACGACATGCGTCAGAATGAATCCCGCCAATTCCTCCGCAATAGCTTTTACGCGGTTTTTTGGTAGGAGCTGGTTCCGCTTCCTTGCCATCTTTAAAAGAAGGAGATCAAATCAGTTATGATCGAAACTAAACATGATTGATGGTAGCAAAATAAAAGTTGTGTATGATGTTTACGTACCTCTCGATTTCTTATACTATTGACTCTCTCATTGACCCTCATGTGAATAACTCGCAAACGTAGTATCCACATAGTTCCGTCCCCTGTGGTTGTCGCAGACACCACTATACAAGAATTTAATTTAATCAAATAATAATCAAGAGAATGATAATGGTATTAGAAAGATACACAGACCTAGATACGTAGTAGTACTTACGTTGTTAGCCTTGAACTGCAGCTTAGGTTTCCATTCACCGCGTTCTTCCGCGATGAACTTTTTCCAAACCCTGCCCGGAAAAGAAAATGAATTGAGGAGTTATTACTTATACTTTTGATATCCGGAAATGAACGAAAGAGGCCGATATAGTGCGATTGAAATTACCTCTTGAGCATTAGACGCACGCTTTTGTACTCATCTTGATCCTCCTTAATGAGTCCCAGACTTCAACTTCTCCTTCCTCGAGTCTAATGATTAGCAGAATGAAGTGGTACCTGCGCACATTTATATACGCAGGTATTCAGAACTCATCAATTACACTTAATATCGGGAAAGCAAAATAAAATGTGTACAAGACAGTAACACTCACCCGAAGTTGTAAGGAAAAAGTATTTCCTTTTTGGTACTTTGTCGCTTAAAAACGTTAGCAAAACGTCCTCTGTGTCCTCGGGATGGTCAGCTATGGTCTTGACATGAACTTTATCCGGGTCAATGAACCCAATGTCCCAGATTCCTCCCATTCGGCATTCACGAATCTTCATTCTGCATAATAGCGTACAAAATAATGTTGTGAGGATAATTACAAGCAATGAACGAGCTTAACTATAAATAATTAAATTACACGAATAAATTACTTACAGACAATAGCAGCTGATGATAGATTTGTCGAGAGCAAGTTGATTGTACATCTGAAAAAGTTCGGAGAACTCAACCTGCACACCATATTGTCGGAAGTAGTGTTGTTCCTTAACTCCCGCCATGAGATACATTTTCCCTTCTTTTGCGGCGGCCATGTACCAGTTATGCAATTTATATAACTGTGTTGTTAGAGCACTCGGATTTTCGACCAGAGGCAGCCCGAGTTCAAATTTATATTGAATTGTTATCTGCGCTATGGGGTAACCTGTGTCGCCAATGACAACTTCTCCATGCTCGATTTCCCGAGCTTCAGAAGGCACAATGAGCGGGGCGATCGATTGTGCTTCTTGTTCTCCGAGCTGGGCAACTCTTTTCCCGCACGCTTTTTCTTGCTCCATCTGTGAGGAAAGTACCTTGTCAATACCTCGCTCATAGTCTGAAAGGGGCGGTGGTGGAGGGTCATATAGGTTGTCAACGGTGTGATCTTTTACCTCAGTTGGTATAGTCTTCAGAAGTTCCTTTATGGGGTCCAGTCTTGCCTCCAGTCTTTCCTTTTTTTCTGTTCAAAAAAGGCTCTCGCCTCTTCACGTGTGCTCACTTCTAATTCCTCCTGAGTCATCTCGCCAGCTAACTTCTCAGGAGCCTTGACTTCCTTGGGTTTTTTTGCACGTTTCTTGACAGGGGACGACGTGAACAGCTTCCGCTTTGTCAAATTACTAGTGGGCGCAGCAGTCGGCTGACGGGACGGCGCGGGCGATGGACTCGCGGTGGGCTCCCAATCGTCGGGGGAGGAGGGTGGACTTTGCTGTGGTGAATTTCTAACCGGAGGAGTCGGTGGCCTTGGCGCCGAGTCTGGAAACTTGATGTATTTCTTCTTCCATAGAACGATACCAAGTTCGACTTCTCCCAATGTCTTCTCGCCTTCAGCTCCGGGAATGTCAAGATGCATTGAGTTGAATCCCGACATAACTTTCGTGACCCCGACACGAGCAAATCCAGCCGGAATCTCACCAAAATGGAAGGTTGATCCAAGTTGATGTGGTAAAGCATAGCCATTCGCCACCGGAAAACTAATGTTCTTCATTGGCGCATGTAACTCACAATTTGTCTTCTCCGTGATATCATCCACGGGGTAGCGCGCCGCCGACGGTTCATCAACTGCAGGATCTTGTAGCTGCGTGGAACCCACGCTGCTTTTCCGCTGAGATGGGCAGACATCGACTGCATGATCTTCTACTCGCGGCTGAGATTCCCTTTGCTGGGTAATTAAGGCCAGTTGCTCCTTCACATCATGCATCTGGCGTTCTAATGCAGTAAACCTCTCCGCCTCCCTCTTCTTACCTCTGCAATGTTTTCTATAAGTTGCAGCGTCCTCCGGAAACCCTTCAAGAAAACCAACCCCCCTCCTCTGCCTCGACATCGTCCCCAGTGTTCTTTATTCCCGAGGGCGAGTGAAAGCTCGTCGTCCTCTCTATCGGGAACATATTTTCCCTGTCGGACTAGTTCTATTGCGTCAACTAGTTTTTTGGTGACTCTTGTAATTCTTTTCTTCCATTTTCCCTGTGCAACAATCAGCCCTGTGTTTGGGTCCAACACTGCCCCATGCGCGAACAACCATAACTTGGACCTGTCGGGCCAGTCATCTGTCTGTGGAGTGATCCCTTTTTGACGCAGCTCGTTTTCATAGGCTTCCCACTTAGGCACGGCAGTCTTGTAGCCACCTGAGCCCAAACGATGGAAATATTTCTTCTTCTTAGCATTCAACTTATTTTGTTTCGATCGGGCCACAGCGACGGCCGATTTCTTATACGCCACAAATTCAGGCCAGTCATCTTTTAGCTTCTCTAGATGTCCAGTGAAATCTGGAGTTTTTTCTCATATTTTCTCCACAATGTTTTCTTCCAGTTGTTGAATTGCTCGGCCATCTTGCTAAGAGTCCACTCCTTGACTTTATCCTTCCTCCTCTGTGGGAGATCTGCCGGTAGGCTGAAAGAACCCAATATCGACTCCCAAAGGGTTTCTTTAATTCTTTCCTCGACATATTTTGCGCCAATGTTTTTTTTCTTCGGCTCATTCCATTCTGCAACGGTGATCGGGACCATGTCCCTTACAAGAAATCCGCATTGAGCTATATATTTAGTGGAGATTCCATCGGGTTTCTCCGGTTTGCCTTTTATGCTAACTTCGTCGATCGACAACTTTGCACCATCCGGCAGCTTTAACCCTTGGGCTGGGCCTCGTTTACGGATTGACGTAGATCCAGAGGGCTGAAAGAAAAATGTTTCGTTAATAAGTGCGCATATAAATCAATTAATGCATCTAGCTAGTGATCAACAAGACTTAATATATACCTTGCCGGAGTTCTCTACGGAGTTTTCTAACGGCACTTCTTCTTCGTCGTCGTCGTCTCTCTGAAGTTTTGTAACTCAAGTCCCTCACCGGAGTCGTTCAAACATTTCGCGCTGAAATCTTCGCCGTCTTCTTCGTCGGTCTCTTCTCCATCGGAATTGGGTCCAAGGGTCTTATCAAATATAATTGCTTGAAAGCGTTCTTCTTTCTCCAAGTCTCGGATGAAGGCCGGGGCGTCGATGATGGGGGCATCGTCCTCCATAGCTCAATGTCACTGCAAATTTGTAATTCATAGCAAACAACTTTAATATTCTTATACACTAATAAAAAAACTTTGCTACTAAAATAACAATATTGCAACTAAAATGACTTAGCTAAATTTTCAAACTTAGCTAAATTTTCAAAGTTTGCTACTAAAATTTTCTAACTTAGCAATATTTCAAACTTAGGAATATTTCTAACTTAGCAATATTTCAAACTTAGCAATATTTCAAACTTTACTATGTTATTTTTAGTAATGTTATTTTCAAACTTATCTAAATGACTTAGCAAGATTTCTAACAAAATTGCTACACTAATAATAACCTAAAATAATCGAAACAAAATTGCTAAGTTTCAAAATTGCTACACTAATAATAACCTAAACAATAATGATTTTTTTTGCTAAGTTTACAAAATTTGCTAAGTTTCAAATTTGCTAAAATTACTAAGTTTACAAAATTGCTAAGTTTCAAAATTGCTACACTAATAATAACCTAAACAATAATGAATTTTTTTTGCTAAGTTTACAAAATTTGCTAAGTTTCAAATTTGCTAAAATTGCTAAGTTTACAAAATTGCTAAGTTTCAAAATTGCTACACTAATAATATCCTAAACAATAATGATTTTTTTGCTAAGTTTACAAAATTTGCTAAGTTTCAAGTTTGCTAAGTTTACAAAATTGCTAAGTTTCAAAATTGCTACACTAAAAATAACCTAAACAATAATGATTTTTTTTGCTAAGTTTCAAATTTGCTAAAATTGCTAAGTTTACAAAATTTGCTAAGTTTACAAATTTGCTAAAATTTGCTAAGTTTCAAATTTGCTAAAATTGCTAAGTTTACAAAATTTGCTACAAAATTTGCTAATAATAATCTAAACAATAATAATCTAAACTTTACTAAAAAAACCCTCAAATGGAGCCGGTGGCGGAGGTGGAGAGGCCAGCGATGGCTGGCGGAGGTGGAGGCCGGCGCGGGAAGTGACAGCGCGGGGGCGACGACGCGCGGCGGCGCCGGAGCAGGTCGGAGGGCGGAGGCGGGCCGCAGCGTAGGCCGGAGAGGAGCAGGGCGCGGTGGCGCGGCCGGCGTCGATGCCGACGACGTGCGCGCGTGGTGGACGCGGCGATGGCGCAGAGGCGCGCGGCGGAGGACGTGCGGCCGGAGCGTGGCTTCGTCGGGGAGCGTGGCTTCGCCAGAGAGGAGAGCGCGCGGGCGGCGGGGACTTGTGATTTTGGGGATCGAATCGTCGATCCCCACTTAAAACTGCATTCAAAACACCTTTAGTACTGGTTTGCTTCGGGCCTTCGATAAGCACTGGCATCATAATATACTTTTGCTTCATACACAACCAAGGAGGAAAGTTATAGATACATAGAGTCACGGGACAGGTGCTATGACTGCTGCTCTGCTCCCCAAACGGATTCAAGCCATCTGTACTTAGACCAAACCTTAAGTTCCTTGCGTCAGCTGCAAATTCCCCAAACGCACTGTCGATGTTTCTCCACTGAGACCCATCAGCGGGGTGTCTCAGCATCTCTTCTTCCTTACGGTCTTCTTTGTGCCATCGCAACAACTTGACATGCTCTTTGTTTCGGAACAAACGTTTCAACCGTGGTATTATAGGAGCATACCACATCACCTTCGCGGGAACCCTCTTTCTGGGGCTCGGCTCGCCCTCAACATCATCTGGCTCATCTCGCCCGATCTTATACCGCAATGCACCGCATATCGGGCATGCATTCAAATTCTCGCACTTCTCACAGCGGTAGAGGATGCAGTCATTGATGCATGCATGTATCTTCTCCACCTCTAATCCTAGAGGGCAGACAATCTTCTTTGCTTCGTATGTATTGTGCGGCAATTCATTATTCCTTGGAAGACTCTTCTTAAATATTTGTAGCAACTCCTGAAATGCCTTGTCAGATATTCCATTCTTTGCCTTCCACTGCAGCAATTCCAGGGTGGTACCCAGCTTTTTCTGGCCATGTTCACAATTTGGGTACAACAATTTTTTGTGATCCTCTAACATGCGCTCCAACTTCGACCACTCGTTTTCACTTCCGCATTTCATCTGTTCATCAATAATTACCCGACGAAGATCATCATCATCGGACTGATCAACAATGACCTCGAGCTCAACTTCGTCTTCCCCCATTGTAGTATTACCATGTTCAGAGAACACATGATAGTTGTCATCATCCTCTTCTTTAGGGTCTTCCATTATTACCCCTCTTTCTCCATGCTTGGTCCACCAAAAATAATTGGGCATGAAGCCTTGTCGCAACAAGTGGGAGTGTACGGTTCTTACGCTCGGGTAATTCCTCGTATTCCGACATTAATCACATGAACAAATCATAAAACCATTCTTCAGCTTGTTTAACTTAACCACATCGAGAAAACGATGCATGCCATCAATGAACTCGGGACAGCGTCGATCACCGTACATCCATTCTCGGCTCATCTGCATTACATAAATATATCAAAAACCATTACACCAGCTAAATAATGAATAGAGATATGTGACCAAATTAATTTATACAAGTTCATCACATTAAAACAAAATTAGAGTAGTGACCAAATGTAATACATAGTTCTCACGAAACATACATCAATCAAAACTAACATACAACTATCTAAAGAATTTAAATCCAACAACAAATGCGATTAGAATCGCAACCAAGGTAACTATTGAACCAACAGCATAATGATACCAAGCCTCTTGACTAATGACATATTTTCTAATCTTTTTAAGCTTGAAGCGCATTGCATCCATCTTCATCTCGTGAGCAGCGACAATGTCGGCAAGCTCGACCCCGTGAGCATCAACGATGTCGGCAATCTTCAAGTCCAATACCATCTTCTCTTCCAGGCATTGGAGACGAAGATCTTCACTTATCTTCAATTTTGCTTTCAAATCGTTGTTTTCTTTTTTTTAAAACTCGACAATAGGGTCGGCTGGAATTTCCGGTTCAACTACCTCCTAAATAAAAATATATCTATGTCAAGTTGGTCGTCATGATTGTTATAAACACGAAACAAAATATATAGTTATAAAAATATACCACATCCGAATCATAGACCGGACGAGGGCCGACGGGGACAGATATCAAAACCATGACACTATACATATAAAAAACATAAGAAAATTATACAAGAAATAATTATGCATTTAAATCATATAACTAACATTTTTTTAAATAAAAGATAGAAAAAGAGGCTCACCGAGGTGGTGTCGGTGACGGAGCGGCGCGGGCGATCGACGGCGGTGAGGAAGGGGACGAGATGACACTACATAAAACCACAAATTATACTTTAATTTGAGCACAAAATGCATATAAAAGAAATGAAATCCCTAACTTAGGCATTTCATCAAACATCTTGCAAGCACCACCAAAATCAAACTTGCTAAACTTGCACGAAAATGAGCTAAACTTGAAATGCCAGAAGAGAAGATGAAGTTACTAACCCTTATATATGTAGGTGCAACCAATCTTGGAAGTTGTTGGAGAAAAAAGGGGTGAATTTGAGCTTGGGAGAGCAAAGAAAGAGGAAAAATGGAGTTGAATTCGAGCTCAAAATGGAGCTGGCTCGGGGTGGAAGAAGGGTTATAGTGCCCGAGACCTTTAGTACCGGTTGTTATGAGCAACCGGTACTAAAGGTCTCGCCGTGGGGCCACCAACCGCGGCCGCAGGTGCCGCGTGGCCTCCAACTCTTTAGTGCCGGTTGCTAATAACAACCGGTACCAAAGGGTAGCCTTTAGTACAGGTTGTTATTAGCAACCGGTACTAAAGGTGTGCCCCTGCTGCACACGAACGCAACCGGTGCTAATGCCCCCCTTTAGTACCGGTTTTTGTACAACCGGTACTAAAGGGGGCGCACTGTTGCCCCCTTTTCTACTAGTGCAGTGTGTAGAACAAACATGTAGATACATAGAGGTGATGATAAATTTCTCGAAACCACGCTAAGTTGTTGATAAACTATTACTTGTATCATGGTTTCAAAAAACTAGCTAGCCATTTAATGATATCAGCGGAATTGACCGATGTGACCCAGTTCAATAATACAACCATGCAACGCTCCTTTGTCATGATTGTGTGGCGGTTGACACTAGTAACACATCGTAACTGGTTAAAACCCTCATCGGAAACGGAGATAGGGTCAGTGTTTCGAGCTCAACTGCTAATCTGAACGAGCTCAATAGCACTTGATGTATTTAACCGTTTCCAATGAGTCAGGGTCAAAATGGTCATTTACTTTTCTCCGTTTTCGAAGTGAGAAGAGCATTAATAACGAAATGTTGTTTTTCATCGTTTGCGATAAGAATTTTTCGTATTTCTAAAATAGATATTATTCACAAATCAATTTGATATTTCACTACACATTTCAATATTTTCCACAAACATAAGCAATATATCCACAACACCAATTTCATTTATAGTATACAAACTATGACATACACAATGTTATATTTACACATTTGTGTCATGATGTTACTATCATATGCTGCAAAAAGTCTAAACTTCTTTCATAAGGAGCAAGAGGAGACATTAATATTTGCTGGTTGACACTACAAAAAATAAATTTAGAAAATAAGAAACAAAAACAATGAGAGATTGAATTTAGTGATGAATCTAAATGAAATAAAAAATTAGTACTCTCTCATACAGTAGTCATTTTTGAGTGATGACAACAATAAATAAATTTATTTATTTATATAATGGTTACTTGATGCATAGAAGATCCAGTGAAAGGATCGGTTCACTTTGTCACAAGATGATCCTATGGTGAAGCTGTGATTAAAGAGATCCATTGTTTGGATTGTACGTGGCTAGCACATGAATGTCCCGATTTAAAAAGAAATATTGTTATATAATGCACACAAGATCCAAATGGATCAGTTCCCCTTGTCATATGATGATCGTAAGGAGTCAAGGGATGACTAGTATGTATATAGGACAAGTCTATACGTATATGCATGATTGAAAAATAAATATTGTTACATAATGCGCATGTGCAGAAGATCTAGTTAACGGATCCGTTCACCTTGTCCCACATTGTCAGAAGATGATCCAAAATAGTCAAGCTATCCATTATTTGGATTGTTTGTGGCCTGACGCTATTCTGTATGTACGTAACATTTAGTTTATTGATTGTCCACACAAATCTCAGTTGTTACATATGCATACAATATTTATATATAATCAGAAGAAAATGATATTCTAACTATTTACAACGTTTGTATTCTATTTATCCTATCTGAATTTATAAACATTAAAAAATTGTTAATTTTAAAATATAAAATTCTCAATTTCAACAAAAAGTGAATCCTTGTACTCGATCTAGCTCCTAGCGATGGTCGAGTCCAGATCTAACACATACACATCACAATCTCTAAAAAGAAATTCACCCTTGACAAAGATACATGAGATGGTATGTATTACCTAGAGCCCGTCATAGATCTAGGCTCAGCCAACCAACAAATACCGTCAACTCGCTCGTGCTCGAAGAAGACGCGAGAAAGGAGGAGCCTGGCCTCCAGATCGGAATCGATTTCCTTCTTGGTGGGCGTGATCAGAGCAACAGGGGACCTCCAAACGCGCCGGATGTAGTCGCGGCCATCGACGGAGGACGAGATGGAGACGGCGGGGAACTCTGACGGCGCTGCATGAACGCACAAGTGAAGGAGTCCTGACGGGATGGGCTGTGGCCGGCCTCGGGAGGTGGCGGCGGCCGCGTTATGGGTTGTGGTCGGCAGTGACGGTTGGCGGAGCAGGATGCAGTGTCCTCGTTGCCGTTGGTGATGGAAAGGTTCGGCATTGGAAACCACATGAGCAAGTGAAGTGTGTGGAGATAGTGTGCGGCTAGGGTTAGGACTTGGGAGAGACTGCTAGTGTGTGTGACGGGATTGCGGGATTTTCTAGGCGCGCCGCCTTGTGGCCTTACTGGGCTTTCACCTTGGCAACAGACATTCGTCAAGTTCCGTTTACGATGAGCACAATTTTGGTAACGGAGTTAGTTTCTGAACCTATGTCAATATATTGGCAGCGGAGAACTATGCGCAACCGTTGCCGATGTGTCGCTAATCGCGGGAGGCTAGCCCTAGCGGGGCTCTTTTTCCGTCGCCTAACTCGTGTCGTTTCCATAGAGGGGTGTTCATAGTTTCGTTCTGTACTAATGTGAGGGGGCATGCAGACCACCGGATCAGAAATCATGAAACCTGTGTTTTTCTAAGAAAGTTATGCGAAGTAAGTGTAGTCGATAGTTCGTAATTTGTAAAGATGAGTGTAATTTTGGCTAGCAGTGTGTTAGTGCCATTGATCAGAATCTGTCCATGCAACATAGCCGGTTGCTTGTTGCCAGTTGCTGCTAGCTGCTAGCACTAGATCTTGTTTGGGATACACTGTCATTTGCTAACTGCTTTGCATTTTTGGAACGATGGCACTTGTTTGGTGCCATTCTTGGGACGACAAGTACTTCAATGGATTTTTCAAAACGCGACAATAATTTGATGGCATTTTCAGGATTTCCTCTATAATTTAATAATGACACAATGCACTCATTTGACATGACGAACACATAATCTAGTTTTTAATAGAAGATGGCAAATTTGAAAGGTAGAAGATCGACTAAGCATCATTGTCGAAGTAATATCTATGAGGAATGTTGTAAGTTCTCCCCGGACATGAAAGCCCCTTTCCCAACACGTATTCATAAGTCACACCGATTCTAGCATGCCATACGACCTATTCATAGTAACACATGCCTCCATTAAATTTTACGCACTCCGGTATCTGCAACACCTCATGGGAGAGCCATGATCCTAGCCTATATATACTCCACTCCCTTCGTTCAGTATTTTCTTCTAATGGTTCGGGAGCTATGTACAGATATGAGGGGTAAGATGTTGTATGCACAGTAAGTACAAAACAAACAAAAAACTACTATAAAGGAGTTGAGGAGCGTAGCTGTGACGCGCTTATTTTAGCCTATTGCCTATTGGCAGTCAACACAGTTAGAAGAATCACACAAGAAATTTAAATAACTAGCCAGAGTTATAGGAATGCAAGGTATCAGGAGGTTTTATCAAAGGAGAGTACTCCCCTAGCGTGCATGAAGGCAATCATTGACATACAGATAGAGCAAAACATGTACGCCTACACTCACCGGCAGCAGCTCTTGGGCACAAGCACTTCTTAGATTGGCCCTAGCAAAGAGCCACAGAGCACGTGAATGCTAGGTACCGTTCTATCATATCCCCAGTGTGGAAACTGGACCAATATTCTTCGGCTTGGCTTGATCGAGGACTACACTGATAACTACTACAGATAACTACCCGAGGGTGTACATCGGACACACCGAACTCGTGCGGACCTCATGAGTAGACCAAGGCGTGCGTGTGATATAAGTGTATGCGTGCGTGCGTGCCGTTCAACAGTTCAAGCTAGTCAGTAGACTGTATGTGTTCATCGATCCTCGTCAGGCCAACACAAGATAATTTTTTTTAGATAAAGGGCTTTTATTATTTAAAAGGTTTAAGCATTACACCCAGATTCTGCATAGCTAACATGCACACAGCCACCAGTTCACCATCACACAAGTCTGTAAGCAAAAGATAAAAGGCGAATTACATTTCAAAATGAGAAATTGTAGATCCGCCTAATATGCTGGTAGGTCTATCAGGAGTCTATATTGCCACCCATGCCGGGACAATAACTCTCTGGCCGCAGCCTCCAGTCTCGACGCCACCTCCAAGAATAATTCTCGGTGCTCCACACGCTGCAGGGATGATCATGCTCGTAGCGTCGCTGTGCACCGATAAATAACCTGCATAAGAGAAGCATTTTTATCATTAAAAACCTTGTCATTTTTACATAGCCATAGCGACCAAATAACAGCAATCGCTCCCACCCTACTGAATAGTTTGAACCTAGGATCCACTCCATTTAACCAGTTGCCAAAAATGTTAGCAACACAACTAGGGGATGTAAGGTAGAACCAATCTGGATGGCTGACAATATAGACCTAGCGAACTCGCACTGGAAGAATAAGTGCGTGATGGTCTCGTCGTGTTGACAGAAGACACACTTTTTACTTCCGTGCCAATTGCGTTTGGCAAGGTTATCTTTGGTGAGAATTACTCCTCGACGTAAATACCACGCAAACAATTTAGTTTTTAGTGGTATTTTCATCTTTCAAAGTTTGTTATTATTAGAACTATCGACTGGAATTTCAGATAGAATGAGCGCTCTATACATAGAATCAACCGAGAATTTGCCGTTCTTCATGAGATTCAATTGAAACTTATCTGAATCTTCCGACAAATGGATTGAATCCAATCGGATGAGCAAAGCATTCCAAGATGCTTGTCGTGTTCCAAGTAAACTTCTTCTGAACGAAACATTTGGTGGGAAAGTATCCAACACTTTCGCGATCGTGTCACTTTTGTTTCGAACAATAGAATATAGAGCCAGATATTGTTCTTTGAGGGTAGATTGGCCAAACCAAATATCCTCCTAGAAACGAATTTTCGATCCATCCCTAATTGAGAAAGAGCCATGTGGGAAAAAGAACTTCTTTGTAGCCATGAGGCCTGCCCAGAAATGTGAATCACCAGGTTTCCAAAAAAACTGGGAAACAGCTTGATCTCTGACATATTTTCTCCTAAGGAGGGTTTGCCAAACTCCATCTTCAGAAAGAAGTCTAAATAGCCATTTACCTAGCAGCGCTCTCTTCTTGACCTCAAGGTCATGAACTCCGAGCCCTCCTTGGTCTTTAGGGCAGCAAACCACACTCCATTTAGTCAGTCGATATTTTTTCTTTTCACAATCCCCTTGCCAAAAGAATCTAGATCAGAAATAATCCAATCGTTTTAAGACCTCTTTTGGCAGTTGGAAGAATGAAATCATATACAGTACCATGTTCGTAAGTACCGAGTTTATGAGAACCAATCTTCCACCCAGAGATAGGAGTTTGCCTTTCCAGCTATTTAAACGTAATTGAAGCCTTTCCTCCACCCTTTTCCATTCAGCATTTGTAAGTCTCCGATAATGAATCGGGATACCCAAATAGTTGATAGGAAATTGTCCTTGCTCACAGCCAAAAAGCTCAGCATACAAGGCGGCGTTCTCTTGGGCCTCGCGAAAGCAAAAAAATTCACTTTTATGGAAATTTATCTTAAGACCCAAAAATTGCTCGAAAGCTGACAAAATCAACTTAAGGTTGCGAGCTTTTTCGATATCGTGTTCCATAAAAAGGATTGTATCGTCGGCATATTGAAGAATCGATAGACCACCATCGACAAGATGTGGAATCACTCCTTCGATCTGACCCCCAGTTTTAGCGCGTTCGATCAGGATTGCCAGCATATCCGCCACTATGTTAAATAGTATTGGCGATAGCGGGTCACCCTATCGGAGTCCTTTTTTCGTTTGGAAGTATCTGCCAGTGTCATCCTTACCTTAATGGCTACACTTCCTCCAGAAACAAAGCTATTAATTAACGTGCGCCACTCAGAGGAAAAGCCTTTCATCCTGAGAGTTTGCTGGATGAAAGACCACTTCACTTTATCATAGGCTTTCTCGAAATCAATTTTCAGGATTACCCCGTTCAACTTTTTCCTATGTAGTTCTTGGACTGTTTCATGTAGGAGACGACAGATCACGATCCACTAAAAGGAGACATTGTTGGTGGTTCGAATCCACCTCGTGAGAAAGACTGAGCTGAGCTATTTCTTACTTTTATAGCTTGAAGGAGACAAAGCCGAGGGTTCGGTCATACAAAGGAGCAATTCTCTTGTGCAAAGGCTAGTTTCGAGTGAATTAACGCACCCCAATTTAATAAGTGCTTTGCAAGCGATATGAAGTAAGATTCCTCTTCCCCTACGCACGAGTGAAAAGCTAGGCTAGTTTTGAAAGAAATGAAACATAGAAATGTTGGGCGCCAAAGCCCACAGCAAATAGGAATGCAGATGGAAATAAAGTATCTTTGGGAAAACTGGATCCACATTCTAGGAACGGTCATGCAAATGAGAAAAAGGCATGTATGACCGCGACTCCATCAAGGCTATTGCGACCTTGCATAAAAGCCGTCTGAGACGGGCGAACCACATGATCTGCCACAATGTTCAGTTGAATCGTAGCCGTTTTGGTGAATATTTTAAAACTAACGTTAAGGAGGCATATAGGTCTAAACTGCTGGTTCCTTTCTGCCTCGTTAACCTTAGGTAATAAAATTATCACACCAAAATTGAGACAAAACAACTCTAGTTGTCCATTCTGAAGACATGCGAACAACTGAAGCAAATCGGCCTTGATAATAGGGTGTAGCAGGTTGAAATCCCCACCAATGATAATAGGGTGTGGGTTATCTATTGCTAGCTTTACCAATTCAAGAGAAAGGAAGTCTTAGACGCTTCCTGAGCCGGCCCATACACGGCGACAAGACTCCAAATGAAATTATCGGATTTATTACGGATGTGCATTTTGATATGAAAATTGCCTTCCGTAACCTCCAACACTTCCATGGTATCAGTCCTGACGCCAAGTAAAATGCCACCGGAGCGTCCATGAGGAGGTCGCGAGTACCACTCAAACTCTATACCGCCCGATAGTCGGTTCAAAAGAGATTGTGGAAATTCACGTCTTCCCGTCTCAGAAATAGCTAAGAAATCCAAATTATGGCCCCGAATACAATCAGCGAAGTGCAAGTGTTTAGCCAAGTCACCAAGACGTCTGCTATTTTTGAACATGCCATTCATCGGGAAACCGTGGGAGATTTGGATAACTTGGTCCGTTTCCGGGACTTGTTGGCTGTAGATTTAGATTTCCGAGCGGAAGCTTTGAGCACATATAATGAACTCAAGCCGTCGTCATCCAAACCACCATCCAACACTTCACCAATTAGATGAGAAAGAAGCTGACCATCTGATGTGGCAATCACTTCATCCTCATCATCATAGGTGGCAGACAACCCAGTCGAGACTTTAGGAATAACCGTAAGACGGTCAAATTCCATATGCCTCAAGACCTTAGTTGAAACATGAACTTGAGAATGACTATTACCAAGATTAAAACCTACACTACTCAGTTTTGAATGAATGGATTGCGGAGAAAAAGAAAGAAAAGATTTCGAATCCATACCAGAAAAGTCCAAGTTACGCGTCGCCTTGTGGCGCATGGCCTTCGTCATGGAATCCTCATCCGTGACGGAAGCACCATCCACATCCACCCCGAACCTATCGCTGCGGCGAGCCATAGAGGTGGATGGCGTGACGGTGCCTCTGCCCACACGCATCGCCGTCGGAGTGGTAATGGCTTGGGCCGGCCTGGACGAAGAAGCAGCCTTCCCAGTCATCACCGCAGCGTCGAGCGGAGTCGCGTGGGGCGAGTGAGCCTGTGACGGAGTCGAGGCCTCACTCGTCGAAGCAGCGACGGAAGTCAGTCCATCCATAGGGGGGCAGTGGCGTAGTATCCCATCGGGAGCCCCCTTGGAGACCGACCCCTCGCTGTCTCCCAGAAGCACCATCCCATCGGGAGCTCCCCCGCTGGTCGGCGAGACAGAAGGACGCAGGTCGTGCGAGAGGCCCTCGGTGGCTGGGCCGGAACCCGGCGCGTCGGCCCCTCCAGGAACAGACGGCCCATGCAGAGCAGCCGGTGGAGGCGAGGTCAGTGTCGCAGCCTCCTCCCGGCCCAGCCCAGCAGCCGCCGACACCTCCACGCGTCCGTCGCTAGGAGCGACAAGGCCCAGCCCAGCCACGGCTATGGCGTCCGCCGGGCTGCAAGCAGCCTGCCATGGGCCAGCACCCACCACAGTGGCGTCGAAGCCAGCGAGGCCACCCGGAGGCAGCCCAACAGAGGCAGTAGCTCCACCCCCAGCCGTGGCGAGCGACGACGCCGACTCCGGCGAAGGGCGCATCAGACTCGGCGAAGAACGGCGAATCATCTCCACAATCTCTCGGCCTCTCGGAGTGCGAGGGCTAGCATTATACGGAGTAATAGCCATCACAGAACCAATATAATCACCTGGAGCAGCAGATTTATTTCCACTCGGTGTCTCAGACGATGTACTACCATCAACGTCCATGCTGTTGGAGAGGGAACCAAAGGTGGTGTCCTGACCCATAGAACCCTCCATGCCATGCTCCTCACCTTCATCATCGTTAAGAAAAGAAAACTGATCCTTAAGAAAAGAACCTCAAAAATGGTATTGATTTAAAAAATGGTTCCGACTTTTGAAATGGTTCCAGTTTTTAAAAAATGGTTCCGCCTTTTTAAAATTGGTTCTCATTTAAAAAAGGGTTCCGTTATTTGAAACTAGTTCCGATTTTTTAAAATGGTTACGATTTGTTTTCTTTTGTTTTCTTTTCCCGTTTTGTTTTTATGTTTTCTTTTCCGTTTTATTTTTCGGTTTTATTTATTTGTTTTTTTCTAAAAAATGGTTCCTATTTTAAAATGGTTTCGATTTTTTGAAAATGGTTCACATTTTTGAAAATGGTTCTTTTTTGAAAATGATTCCAAACCGGAAAAATGGTTCAGATTTTTAAAATGGTTTCGAATGAGAAAAATGGTTGCGATTTTTTAAAATGGTTTGATTTCTGAAAATGGTTCCTTTTTAAAAATGGTTCCGAACTGAAAAAATGGTTCCTTTTAGAATATGGTTCCGAACCAAAAAATGGTTCCTTTTAGCACATGGTTCTATTTTTTAAAATGTTTCTTTTTTCAAAATGGTTCAAACCGAAAAAATGGTTCCTTTTTGAAAATGGTTCCGAACTGAAGAAATGGTTCCGGTTTAAAAAAATTGTTTCGATTTTTCAAAATGGTTTGATTTTGAAATGGTTCCGATTTTCGAAAATCGTTCCATTTTGAAAATGGTTCCGAACCAAAAAAATGGTTCCGGTTTAAAAAAATGGTTCCGATTTTAAAAATGGTTCCGATTATCGAAAATGGTTCATTTTTTAAAATGGTTCGAAACCATTTTCAAAAAATGGGAACCATTTTCCTTTATTTGGCTTAGTTTAGTTTTATTTTCCTTTATTTGAAAATCGGAACCATTTTCAAAATCGAAACCATTTTTCAAAATATGAACCATTTTTAGATTTGGAAGCATTTTTAAAAAGGAACCAATTTCAAAATTAGAAGCATTTTTCAAAATCCGAACCCTTTTCAAATTCGAAACCATTTTAAAAATTGGAACCATTTTTCAGAAGGAACCATTTTCAAAATCGTAACCATTTTCAATTTGAAACCATTTTCAAATATTCATATTTTATATCCATATTTTAAAATATTCATATTTTGAAAATGGTTCAAATTCGAAAAAACTAAATACAAACTTGCACTTCCAAGTTCAAAAGGAAACGTGCATTTCCACGTTAAAAAAACATTTCCTTTTTCCGATCGTATCTTGTAGAGGATAGCAAAGACGTGAAAGAAGAATGAACCGAACGAGCAACGAACGAAAAATACACCGACACCGTTGCTTCTAATTGGGCTTTGGTCTTCTTGGGCTTTCATCGAGGGGAGCAATCATGCAGGCGAGTGGAAAGATACACCTCACAAAAGGTGAAACGTTCCAGTATGGATACCACCGAGTGTGGGGAGTGTCAAGCTGCATGTCGATGCGGCTGTCGCTAAGCAGCAGCTGAGAGGATCTGTTGGTGTTGTCTGCCGAAATGAGGAGGGGATTTTCCTGGGTGCTTCGGCTGTGGTCTTCGACGGTCTCATTGTTCCAGAAACCTTGGAGGCTCTAGCATGCGCTGAAGCTCTAGCTCTAGCGGAAGACCTGCATGTGCGCAAACTACAAATCACTTCTGATTATCTGAATGTGGTGAAGGCCATTAATGGTTCTGAGGAGAGAGGACAATGCTGCATGATTATCCAACAAATCAAGTTGAGGAAGGCGAACTTTCAAGAGGCTGTGTTTAGCCACGAACGACGCGAATCAAACACATTGAAGCTCATCGACTGGCCCGCAGTGCAAGTGCAACTAGTCTAACCATAGGTAGACATATGTGGTTTTCTACCCCTTTGGAGATGGGGATCCATGTAAACATTCTGTCTGCTTCTTGATGAAGCTTCGGTCGTTCCACTCAAAAAAAAAAAAGGTGATACATAGGGGTACCCTCCACGTGCGGTGATGCTTTCGCGCGCTGACTGGGTTGACCGTTGCACGGGACGACACAGGTGCGGCGCCGTCCAAGATAAAAAGGTTAATCTTATGCTTTCCTTGTCTCAAACCGCTGCACGCGCGGGACACCGAAGAAGGAAACAGAAATAGGTGAAGGAATCAGAAATTGTACACATACGGCGTCGCACAATCCTGAGACAAGCTCATGCATGGGCCATGGAGGGCACTGAAGCGCACGGTGTCTAGCAAAGCCGCAGCGAACGTCGTTGACGGCGTGGACGTTGTTGTCGAAAAATTAAAGAGGGCTTGGTCCCCGAAGCTTTCGCCGGCGTCGTGGTTGTCGCCGTTCATGGCCGGGTCTTGCACGTACATCTCGCCGGTGTCGGAGGCCGTGACACAACAATGTACGTCCATCGGTCCATGTGTGTGTTTCTTATAGCCACCGTGGCCCGTGTGGGTGGCCTGCGACTCACAGCGCGCCTGCGGCCGATGTGCCGGCCGGTGGCTGGTGACCATAGTAATAAATCGACGATGCATTTGGTTTTACATGCGTGTGCACGAAGTCGAGAAGAGCAGGCGGTGATCGCTCGATCGATCACGTGGGCTGCTCGCGGCTGTAGCATGTAAAAGCTTGTCCATGCTGTTGGTGACGCGCTTCCTAGCTGCAATTCATCACCCGTCCCCGATTCTTCCTTCTCCGCCCGTCCCAGCCCAGTCGATCGTCCTCAACTAGTACTATTCTCTACTCCTTGCGTGCACTCCCGAGGCAACGCTAGCTGCTAGCTCATGACGCCGTACAGCCAGGGCTTCCTCGACTGCGCCCTCACCATTGTCGGCATCCTCGTCGGATGGGTATCTTGCTCTTCATCATCGACTGGATCCGCGAATGCATTGATGGTGCCGATGAAGACCAGGCGGGTGGCGATGGCCAGGTGGGAGGCGCTGACCAGGCCGGAGCCGCGGCAGTTTGAAGCTCCATCGCCGCCTGCAACTGTTTGAAGCTCCATCGCGGCCGGAGGTGCGGCGGTTTGATGCTTTGTGTGTTATTTTCTGTCGTTGTGTTAATCATGGATGCTCGTACTGAATTTATTAAAATATCTTCTAAGATCAAACATTACACAGATGATGAAGTACGTGGGGGCATCTCAGTTATTTGCTGCTTCAAGACCGCTTGTGGACAGCTGATAGACTGCAGCGAAGAGGCTAGACGCACGACGACAACTGCAGCCTGTGCGTTCAGGTCCTCGAGAGCGCGCAACATCTCTGTCTTTCTTGTCTTTACGCCAAGGAGGTCTGTGAGGAGTTTGCTGTCGCTGACGGCGCGTTAGTTCAGAGTGTGCATGCTGCGACTAACCTCCAGGGCTGGTGGCAGAAGGTGAGCAGCGGATCAAAGCAGCAGATTACAACGGCAGCATATGTCCTCTGGAACATTTGGAACGAACGCGATAGAAGAATTTTCCAAGGCAAGCAGTTGCGGCCGCCGGCGGTGGCGGTGCTGGCAACGCAAGAGGTGGCTAGGCTTAGCCTGGCCTTCCGGCTAGGTTAACAGGTGTGTTGGTTGCGTTGCGTGTGGTGTTCTTTTCTCGCCCTGTTGGCTCGAGAGGTTTGTTTCAGTCCTGAGTTTTGATCACCTTTTTGTGTGTGTGATCAGTTGTACGGTGACTGTTCCTTTTCCCTTATCTTTGTGCAAAGGCAGAGCTCCTGTCTGTCAGTAAAAAAAAAAGAGTTCGCGTTATGATTGGTCAAGCTCTCTTGGGTGATTGGATCAACTCTGCAATGAGTTGCAACCTGCAACGGAGTTCGTGGTAGAGGAATGTGGAAACTATTGACTTATGTTTTCTGAAACTAGTTACAGACTGTTAATTAAATGGGCCAAATTAGATCCTTGGGTCAAATCTGTTATATGCTAGCTACAGACTGTGATGAGTTTGAAGCATTGGCAACTAGTAGTACTCATTATGGGCTGGGAATATGTGATTGTTAGCATAATACCACCATTTTGATGCAAGGAAAAAGTATAGATTTCATCCTGAAATCCACCACATTGGGTACGGTTCACCCTGAATTTTGAAACCGGCTAATTTGCACCCTAAAATCTACCAAACCGGACAAATAACCCCCTAGTAGTGGTTTTGCACGAATTTGAGCGGTTTTGAGTCAATTTTGGGCGGTTTTGGACATTGAAGCTTCTGTTGACGTGGCGGTGACGTGTCAAGTGACTTAACAGCGTTACTGACAGGTGGGGCCCACCTGTCAGCGCCCTCTCGCCTCCTTTACTTATTTCTCTGTCTGAAAAATATCCTGGTCCGAAATCCATTCTTCGCTCCCCTGGTCTGCTCGTCTCCTCGAGCTGGTCGTCTTCTCGCTCGCCGGTGCACAAGACCATCGATTTTGCCGGCCGATGCCTCCGCCGCCGCTAGCATCCGTCGCGGCCCGCCGCCGCCATCCTCGGTAGGTATGTTTTTTTCACACATTCGCTCTCTGTACTTCCCCAATCCATCTCGCAGGCGGAGTAGCTAGGGTTCCTGATGCGCGGGTGCGGCGGCCGTCGATTAGGGTGTAGGATATACGCCGTGGAGTAGATACATCGCTGCTAAAGCTATTCTTGCTTCTTATTTGGAGGATTAGGTCATCTTACTCCTCCGATTTGGGTTTTTATTTTGCAATTTCGACCATGGCGCCGAATAAGGCTGAGTATATCATTCTCGATGGAACCTCTTCCGAGAGTGATCCGATGCCTGAGGACGATTCATCATCCACTGAAGATGAGTCGATGTCGGAGGATGTTCCTGCCTGCAACTGCGAGACCTGCATTTGGGAGCGTGACAACAACATGATTGTCCGAGGTGTTTATTCTGTTCTGATCTGATCTGTTCTTGTGCTGCTTTCTGTTGCTCACCATGTTGCTAATCATCTGAATTTGCTTGAATGTAGATCCAAACTATCCAGGCAATGTCAGCTTTGACCCTCTCTGTGTGTTTGCAACTCGTATTGCCCCGTTTCCTCTGGAAGTTAAACTTCTGAGGCACATTTGTGCTGAACAAGCACCAAAGACACCAAGGTTTCATGGAAAAACTCACCCAGTGAAATGGAACGCAGAGTCTGTGAGCCATGTCCAATGACTCGAGAAAACAGAAGGTACAGAGTTTTGTTTCCCATGTGCATGGTCTAAAAGTTGAAGTGTTGTAATCTTAGATGAAGCATCGGTTCTACTTTTGCAAAAGAAGGATGTAAGTGTCTAAGAGCATCTCTAACAGAGCCCTTAAACGCGAAACCTCAAACGCGGTTTACGGTTCGCGTTTTTTGGCATTTCTACTCACAAATATGCCAGGCGCATAGCAGAAACCTTATACGGAACTGTAAAATCGAATATTCTCTACCATCTTCTTCTTCCTCCCAACGCCACCGTACATTTTTCAATCTCCACTACTAAATTAAGAAGACTAAGCTAGCTAGGTAATACGATAAAAGTCGGCGGATCGATCCTTTGAGCTATGTAGCTGCTACCGCGGATCGATTGATCGATCGTTTGAGTGGATCGAGCTAGCTGAGCTACCAGCTAGTTGATCGGATGGATCGATCCTTGTAGCTCGCCACCGCCGGCCGATCGGACGCCGGCCGGCCGGGAGGAAGCCCACCGCGACACGGACGTTCCGTTCCTGGCGCTGACGAAGGCTGCACGAATCCCCCGGCTGCGCAGCAGCTCCGCCGGCGGCGGACGCGACGGACACGTCGGAAGCTCCTCCCTTCCTGGGAAGTACAAAGTCCACGGCGTGTAGGAAGCTCGTAGGAAGTTCCCCGGCGTCCAGGACGGAAGCGGGTGGCTTGCGACGGCGGAGCCAGCAAGCGCGCAGCGGCGGCGATGGGGAGTGCACCGCCGAATTCCCTTGTCGTGTAGCATTAACCGGTTTACAGGCACCCTCAGATTTTTGCCTCAAAACTATGAATACAAGGGTCGTGGGGTGGATTGTCAGTCCCGCTTAAAATGTTTACGGGTTTGACCAGTTAACAGGCTCTATTCAGGGCCTTTTTTGCAACAAAAACTGTAAATGTGAGATTTTTAAGGGTTTGACCACTTTTAAGGGCTCTGTTAGAGATGCTCTAACTAGCCCGAAGTGAGAGCTTTCCTCTCAGCAGCAAGCTTTGACTTTCCCTTGCTCGCTTCCAAATGCCGCAAGCAAACAACTACGTATGTGTAAAGAATCAAAATATATGTGTGGCACGCTGATAGAGCCGAGGAAATTTTCTGTTAGTGGATTAATGCATACGCCGCTTTCTCAGCCAATCCATCTAGCTAGACGGGGCTTGCATGTGCATTCAAAACATGGAACTGTCATCTTTTGGGACACTGTGAATATAGCCCTACCTCTATTACAGGAGTACGATGCTTTTGGTGTTGCCAACAAGCAACAAGAGTGTGGCATCAAGTGAGAGGGTCCTGGCGTAGTTAATCAAAAGTATAAACGAGTAGATGAAAAATTAAACATTAAAACGCTGAGGCTAGGGTTTTTTCTCTTTCACTGGGGCATGTTTATCGTGTTCCTAGCCAGAAGAGATGGACGACAATGTCATGCTCAACGAAGACTGTTCGTCTGACTCTCACGAATCCAGACATAATCGGGGTGAGTACTACAGTGAAAATGTAGGAGCACAATGCGCTTGGAAGATTCCTCCGAGGAGTCTCGGTGTTGTAGTCACCCCTCTCAATTCTTGACGATTTCATTCTAGGAGTCCATGATTTTTTGGGGGTTTTCATGAGAAAACCAGGCAAACATAATAAATACTAAAACGAAAAACCAAGCGATTTTACTAATATGCCGGTTTGTGCAGATTAACGACAATTCAAACGAGCTTTAACTTGTCTTTTCTTTCCCGTTGCAACGCACGGGCACGCTTGCTAGTCATCTTCCTAACTCCTAAGCATACGAACAGCCTGGAAATTTAGATCGTATATGCCCGATTGAAGTTGAGGATACACAGTATGTTTTCTTATCTCTTTCATCTTCATGAGAATCCGCCTCTACGAGCATGACGCTTCTCCACCGGCGCACACCCCAAAGGCCCATGGGCGTGCCGTTTTCTTACTGCACCGCCGAGCGGGCCTCCAAACTTGGGGGGTGGACTGGGAGCTGCCAGACAGTGCCCGGACTGCTCATCCGACAGGCGGGGCCCGCCTATCATAGACACGTGGGAGGCAGAACGGCCGGGCAAGCAATATATTGTTAGCTCCCCGGCTCCCTAGACGCCTTCACCGCTTCTCACGCACCACCGTGTCACACCGTCATCGATGTCGGTGCCGCCTTGGCCGCTTCCCCTGCCTGCCGCACCTATTCAGTGCGAGGCGCCAGTTTTAGCTCCAGCCATTCTTTCCCCACCGACCAGATCGCCCCCCGCTTCAGCTTCGGCTTGGCCCTAGATGGCGCAGAACGATGAGGTCGATCAGCTCGAGCAGCGACGCTTACCGGGTTCACAGCCTCATGCTCGACGAAGCCTGGCTGTTCGAGCGGTCAAATCTGTACGTACCGCCAGACTACCGGGATAGAAACGGGATAAATGGGATTGCCCGCTTAAACCTGCCTAACAATGCGGGTGTCCAAGAACTACTTTTGTGCGATGCGTTCATGGGACGGGACGCGGGATATGCAGGACGTCCCATCCCACTTGCAACTTTAATTCCTTTATTTTATTTTTTGAAAACGTACCCATACTTTATTAACTCAGAATGTTCACAGGGATACACATATTTGCTGGTGGCTGGATGAGCCAAATTGATCTAGCTTCAGCCAAAGTAGTAGCACACCTAGCTAGATTAAGAACCTCACCATTGGACTCTCTGCCTTCATTTTGACTGAATATAACTTCAGTAAACTCCTTTTTTTTGTTTTTGAAATTAACTCATTTGTCCAGATCGAGCACTCCCCTACAACATGTTGCTACCTTTAGCCGCCTTACACGCAAATCACTCGCCAAAGCAAGCGCTTCTCGACAATCCATACAGTCTAAATTAACTTGTTGGATCAATTACTCCGTCAAAAACAACCGTGGAGCAGCCAAAGAAAAGGCCATTTGCATCTCTTGCTATGGCTAACACAGCTCCCTTGATAACTGTCTTGGCAATAGCTGCATTAACAATAAATTTTGTCAAGCCAGGAGGTGGAGCAATCCACTTTGGTTCCTTAACATTCCTTCCCGTTTGAGTAATATTCTTGACCGGAGTTTTCCGCTCAATATCATTCATGGAATTCTTCATGAAGCTAAATTGTTATAGTTTTGGGACATCGACACGGTCCTTGATATTTCATCTTTTACCACAAAATGTATTATAATTGTAAGATCTCAAAAAATCATATATTTTGATGTGATTTTCTGATATATATACACATATACTCTTCGAGTTTCCAAGCCAAAGTACTATTAAGGTATTGGTGGCCCAAACTATCAACTTATATTATGGAACAAGGATGATACGGTATTAAGAAGTAAATATGATCAAAAATATTTATTGAATGATCTACCACAGATTTTGTGTGAATAAAAAGTTAATCACAATGTTAGGAGGGAATGCAATGTTTACTATATCATCACACAAACAAGATGGAATTTTCCACATCTTTCATCCCTCACCATGTGAATTCAATTTGAAAATTTATGCCAGTATCTCTCCAACACATCCTACTCTTCTAATCTTATTTGCAATAACTTAAGATATGCGATGGATGACGCACTCGCATTTGCGAGTGCCACCCTGCTACTGCTAGTTCAACTAACAGTCATAAAGTGATCGCGAGCTAAGAAGTAAGGGCGAGCGACTACCTGTATATAGACGAGAATGCACGCGCTTGGTGGCATGACAAAAGGAGGTCATGGTATAACTAGAAGTAGCTGGCATCCACACCATCGCGTTGTGCATTGAAATAAATACTCCAAAAATTCTCTAGATGTTGGTATCCCCAATCGTTCAAGAGTACTATCCCAGGTAATTAATCCATATGCATACAAATAACCAAAATGTAGTTGTGTGTTTGTGATCTTCAAACCGCACGCTCCCATATATATTTTTAGCTTCAACGTGATTCTACACTTTACAAGAAAAGAGAATATGACATGCGGTTCAAAAGTTCAAGAATGCTGCAATTAGGTGTCAGCGTGGGTAGTAGCAAACTAGCTATAGGAATGGAAGGCATCGGAATGACTTGCACTACGGTCAGATTTTCTTCCTCGGCTGCACAATCTGCACATCCGGCTGTGGCGCTCTATGGTAGAAGCGGCAACAGCATCAGGCTTCGGAGCAGAACGCAAGACAGCAAGACGGTGGATCTGAGCCCCACTTTCTCCTTGACTATCATAGACACAGAGAGAGGTTCATATGTCAACTTCAACAGTGGTTATCACTGTGTGTGCATCTTGTTTCCGCTCACCGGAGATTATAATCTCTCTTATTTCCTTTCTCAAATGAATGTGAGTGATAAGCATGGGGTGGTTGCATAAAGTGTAAACTACTGAGAATTCTATTCAGCACGTGTAAGGTGAAACAGTTATCTCGTTAAAAAAGTGGTATTTGTGTTTGTGGCTCCGTAACCCTCTGCTTGACTGAGTAAGGAGACATGTGTGTGCGACTAGCTACCTGTGTATAGACGAGCATGCAAGCTTGGTAGCCTTACAAAAAGGACGGGTGGTATAACTCAAGTAGCTGCATCCACCATATAGCGCTGTTCGCTGAAATAAATAGTTAAATACTATACCAAACAGATGATGTCGTCTCCTCAAATACTCTACCTCGTAGTGAACCATCTCCATACAAATTACCAAAATGCAGTTGTGTTTGTGGTCTCTAAGCCGCACGCCCCCATATATTTGATGCTTGTATGAGTTTTTCTACATTTGTATAAGCCGTTCAGAGGTTCAGTAATTTGGTAATTGCGTGTCGCCGTGAGTAGTAGAAAACTAGGAATGGAAGGAACCGGAATGACTTACACTTTGATCAAGTGGTCTGCATCGGTCGCACTATCCGCATGTCTGGCATCAGACGAAGAAGCAACAACAACTTCCTCACTAGGATCAAAACACACAATTGCAACCCCGTCGATCTAGGCCACACTTGCTGCTTAGGTGTTGCTCCATAGGTGTAACAAAACCAGACAAAGATTAGGAAAGGCTAAGACAAAGCAGTGTCAATCTTTTGTCTCGTAATAGAAATCATATATTAAGTGAAAGCGTTAGGGGATGTGCCTATGAGGATGGCTTGTGTAACAAGAGTATTATTATGTATTGTCAATGGAGTGTCTTGGGACTACAAAACCTGAAATGATATCTTGTACTCCCTCCGTTCACAAAAGGATGTCTCAATCTTTTCTAGATTTGTATGTATGTAGACATAGTTTAGTGTATAGATACATCCAAATTTAGATAAAGTTGAGACATCCTTTTATGAACGGAGAGAGTACTACTCAATTGATTTGCAACGATCTATTCGTGAAGGAATAAGGACATCAAAATAATTGTTATGTATTCTCATGCTGTCCAAGTGAAAGTCTGAAGTGATCGACCTGCCTATCAAACACGGATGAAGTGAGCGCGCAGTGACAGATTTGATTCGTAGCTCAGAGGATCTCGACCTTACGATTTTAGCTACTCCGTACTAGAAGTAGCACGTTTCACCAAATGCCTGGAGGCGCGACTTTCCGGTTGACGTCGCATCATACACCACACCAAGACGCTCTACAAGGCATTCTATAAAGATCCAACGCCTACACAGAGATTTAAATGTGTTTTTAGTAAGACATTGGCCGAAGTAGCGGAGCCAAAGACCTTTCATGTGTTCTGAGAAAAGGTCTCCAAATAGCTATACTAAGTCGTTAAAATGGCCTGCAAAGTGCAAACACTCATAGGCGTATCCAAAACGGCCTCTAACTCTACTTTGAATATAGCTACGAAACGTTTTCCTAGCTAGGGTTCTGTATGCAGAGGCGATCAGACGTTCTCTCGTACCCTCGGCCGCCAGCACCGCCGCCGCTGGTTCCCCTGCCCTCCACCGGACGTTCCGGTGGCTGAAGGGTGGGGGAACCTCAGATCGGATGACTGGTCCCCATAGGGTTTTTGAGTTCGTCGCCTTTGGTGTAGGGGCATAGGTGGCGATGTGAATAAAAGTATTTCAGCCCGCCCCAGATCGGTGTTCTTCTCCGGAGGAGCGTCAGCTGGCTGGAATTTAGATTCGACCGTCCGACATTAGGTCTGGCATGATAAATATCTATCTCTACGGCGTCGACGTTCAATGGTGGGGATGATGACGCAGCGTATTGGTGTCCACAAGTTTCGCCTACATCTAATGAAGCTCAGCCAGGTACGGCTTTGTTAGGGAACTTGCGAGCTTGGTGTCCCCAATCTCTGCCGGGTCGGAGCTAGGATTATCTCCCGACCCTTCTCGGTACTAACTTCTCCAGGACGGCGATCTTCTCGAGATCGTGGTCGTCGGCATCTTCTGGTCTACGTCGACGACTTCCCGACCGCAGCTTCTACCGGAAAATCGAGTTTTGCCGTGAGGTGGCGTCTCTGCCGTGAACCTGAAAACCTCGGAACACGGCAAAGCATTCTTTGCCGTGCAGACTGCACAAGGACCACGGCACAAAAACGAGGCACGGCATGTAATCACGACGGCGCACGGCAAAGAGCACGCCACGGTAAAATGGACAATAAACGCACGGCAAATGAAGACCGCACGGCACAGAAATCTTTGCCGTGATCCTTCATAGAAAATCACGGCAAATATGTTGACTAGGATTCCAAATTTTGCCGCCGTCGACAATATTTCGCGGGAAATATATTTGCACTGGCGGGAAATTTCTTTGCCGTGCATGTGGAGAAAAACGCACGGCAGAGACTTGCCAAATTTTCCCGCGCTCTAAAAAAATTGGCGGTAAATACTTTGCCGTGCGTCTCTGGGCAGAACACATGGCAAATCACCTCTTTGCCGTGTGTCTAGGTTATCTGCGCACGGCAAACCATCAATTTTTTTTCCATACCATTGCTTCGTTTATTTTCTTTGTTAAGGCTACTAGTACATTCATTTATTTCACTCAATTATGTTTCTAGATAATGTATATAAACCTCTGGTGCGGGCCGCATGGGTCGAAACCCCGAATGAGTGGACCTAACGTGCGAGGCGTCGTCTACCCCTTCCATAGTCGGTGAATAGGGGCATACTACATGCACTGGAATCTTGTGTTGATTTAGGGTAGACTTTGGTTTCTCATGTTCCTATGGCCTAACCTAACACAACCAAGCAAAAAAGTCCACTGGCCTACCCCCTTTCGACGCAGGTCTATGGGGGTAGACGAAAACGTTAGGGTTTTTCCAGCGGATTCAGGGTTTCGCCGAAGCGGGGCCCCGGAGCGTCGGAACCCACTGAAACCTAGTTTGTGCCATACCATGTGTATACAAGTGTGTTGGGTGTTGTAAATGTGCAATATCCTACTCCTAGATGTGACCGGCTTCACCGACTTCACTTTCTCTCTAGAGAGTTTCTGCACTTAGAGGTGAAAACTCCCTTTCGGGCGAACCGGATGGAATCTTGTATTGATTAGGGGTAGACTTTGGTTTCTCATGTTCCTATGGCCTAACCTAACACAACCAAGCAAAAAAGTCCACTGGCCTACCCCCTTTCGACGCACGTCTATGGGGGTAGACGAAAACGTTAGGGTTTTTCCAGCGGATTCAGGGTTTCACCGAAGTGGGGCCGAGAGGGGGTAGACGCGTGAACTTTTTTGCTTGGTTGTGTTAGTTTGGTACATGGGACCATGGGGAACCAACATTTCATGTGGTTCGTCGCATGATTCCGTGCCCGACACCCGACACGGGAGTTTTCACCTCTAAGTTAGGGGTTTTCAGCGGATTAGGGTTTCACCGAATCGGAGCCCCGAAGCGTCGGAAACCCACCCAAACCTACATTTTTCCATACAATAAAAAGTATAAAGATAATTGTATTAACTAATACTAATAAACACTCCAAAAAAATAGTAAAGAAGAAAAAAATTAAAAGAGAAAACAAATAGAAAGAAAAAAAAGGCACACGGCAAAGGACTTTGCCGTGCTGCCCTCCC
Organism: Poa pratensis; assembly: GCA_947311845.1. Taxonomy (NCBI): domain Eukaryota; kingdom Viridiplantae; phylum Streptophyta; class Magnoliopsida; order Poales; family Poaceae; genus Poa; species Poa pratensis. The sequence continues at coordinate 156,549,471 of CAMZMU010000041.1, read as the reverse complement.
TGGCCCACACGGCATAGGCTTGTCTTTGCCGTGTGCCCTTCACGCACACATACACGGCAAAGGGGCACCTGAATTAATTTGGTCGGCCCGCGACACGCACCTCTCACTCACACATCCACGCACTCACTCGATCCCCACATCCACCCACTGGCCCGCCACCGCCGGCCCGCCGCCGCCGGCCTCCCCTGCCGCGCTCCTCCACCCCGCCGCCCTCCCTGCCACGCTCCTCCACCCCGCGGCCCCTGCAGCCACCACCTCCCCCGGCCGCCACCCGCATGACTTCCGGCCGCCACCCGCACGACCCGCACGACTAGCTCCCCGCCTCCGGCCGCCACCCGCACGAACCTGCGCCACCGCCAGCCACCTCTCCCCCGGCCCAGCCTCTCTCCTAGCCGCCGGCAGCCTCTCCCCTACCGCCATTCTCTCTCCCCCACCGCATCCCTCTCTCCCCCGCAAGATCCGCCTCCGGCCGTCCACAACCGGCCGTCGGTGGCCAGGAGGTCAGCTCGGTGGCAAGGAGCTCGCAGTCCTCTCCCCCGCCCTCCTCCTCAACCTCGACCTCGACCAGGAGGTCGGTGGCAAGGTCAGCTCGGTGGGTATTCAAAATTTGAAAGCTAAATTTTTTATCAAGTATTTCAGATAGCTATTATAGGGACCACTTATTTTTATCAAGTGCCAAATTTAGAGGGTGTAGATTAGGGAATTAATTAAGTGTATATATTTTTAGGTCCAACTATGCGAGCTTCACTGTAATTTGTTCTATCATAGTGCCAATAGGCTTTGTCCCTTTGTTCTAGGATGTAGTTGTTAAGAACTTCACTAATATTTTTTACAGTGAGGTATATTTTCATGTAGTATCCATTTCATGTCTAGCCAAATGTTTAGTTGGAATTTTACTTAGCCACTTTCATGTAGTATCCCATTCGGTTGCACTTAGAGGTCCACTTTCAGCTTTGTGGTCCAACTCATCAATAATATTTAACAATCTTTAATTCTTTATTGTTCTTCCCACTTGAATTTTTCCATCCTTATATAAACCTCTTTATTTTAGGTGTGGTAATTGTTCTAGGTGTGGTTTACAAATCTGGTGTATGTCTAGCTGTGGTAATTAGTTTAAATTTTTCATAAAAGTTTTGGTGTTCTGCCCTGAGAATATTTATGTTGTACATCTGTTCTTATATATATATGTTCTTTTTGCGTTTTTCAGATGTCGTAGTTTACGGGGCTTCTTCTCCACCTGAGGAGGGCCGCTTCGGTGCAGGGTGAGAGCGGGGCTATCGATGGAGGGCGGTTTGAAGTAGCGGCGATAATCTTCTTCGCCGTCGATCATGCTTTGAGGGTAAGAAATTCGTCGCCTTTCTTGAATGTACCTAGGTTTTTTTTGGTCTAGATCACCGGGTCAGTCGAGTCGCATAACCTGAGTCAGATCCCATCCGGAAGGGTTACAAATTTATAAATATGCAGGATTGTCCATCTTTGCATATTTATAACCGTAACACTTCCGGGTTGTCCTGTTGGACAGTCCGAGTACGTGTAGATCGGGTCGTGTTCCATGTTCTACCCCTTCCTGAGACGGAATTTCGGCAGCACCTCCCCGTTGTTCTTCGGATGCACACCCTCTCGGCTTGACAAGCTCGAGACGTGTATTCTGAAGAACAGCGGGGAGGTGCTGTCGAAATTCCGTCTCGGGTCGGGGTAGAACATGGGACACGACTCGATCTACACGTACTCGGGCGGGATAGGCCCCTACCCATTAGAAGTGTAGGTGAACCCTTGCATGTTGTAAAAGATAAAATTTGGCCGTAAAAAATGGTTTTGTTAAAATTCAGTGACATGTTGAACTGAAAGCATTGTGTATGTCTTTTTTGGTACCGATTAAAGGATGGATCCGAGACAGAACCGTGAGTGGATGTATGCTGGCAGAAAGAGTCGTGGGAGTTTAGTGATGAATGGAGAGATAAGGCCGAGGAGTTTGTGAACAAGGCGTTTGACATCAGCAGCAGACCCATGAAAGTGTTTTGCCCCTGTTCAAAATGCGATAACCGAAGGCGACAGTCGAAGGTAGATGTTAGTACGCACCTGATCAAGAATGGGTTCACACCATTCTACCATGTTTGGAATTACCATGGTGAACAGTTAGCAAAACGTCCTAGAACCGAGCCACGTCAGATTCAGCCAGGGGAGAATTTGACACTGGGTTCAACAACTGCTTAGACGCCTTTGTCAATGCTAATGCGCCTGAAAGCCGTCGTGTAGAGGCGGAGACACCTCAGGAGGCGGAGACAAGTGAGCAGCCGGATGAAGACACGAAGAAGTACTACGAGACTATGTTTGGCTCGCAGAAACCCCTTCATGAACATACAGATGTTACCCTTCTAGATGCCATCGCTCGCCTTATGGCCGTGAAGTGCCAGAGGAAGATATGCAGGGATGGTTTCGATGATATTCTGGCCGTCGTTGGCAGCCTTCTACCGAAAGGGCATATCTTGGCGAAGAGCTTCTACGAGGCGACTAAACTCCTCCGTGACCTTAAGATGTCATATGAGAAGATAGACGCCTGTCCAAAGGGATGCATGCTATTCAGGAAAGAACATGCTGGAACAAATTATTGCATCCATTGCAATTCCTCTAGGTACTTCGAGGTCGACCTCGGTGGTGGACAGAAGAGGCAGACCGGGATTCCCCAAAAGATTCTCCGGTACCTTCCATTTATACCGAGGATCCAGCGGCTTTACATGAACAAAGACACTGCCCAGCAGATGCGATGGGCCGCGTTAGGGAAAGATACACGGACAAGATGATACATCCGTCGGATGGTGACGCATGGAAGAACTTTGTAGCGAAGTATCCACTGAAAGCGGGCGACCCGAGGAGCGTAGCTGTTGCTATATCAACCGATGGGTTCAATCCGTATGGCATGTCGGCGGCAACATACAGCTGTTGGCCTGTGTTTGTCATACCCCAGAACCTCCCCCCCGGCGAGTCCATGAGATCACATAACATGTTATTGTCGATGATAATCCCAGGACCGAAATACCCGGGTAAGAACATGAACGTGTACCTGGAACCGCTGGTTGAAGACTTGGCTGTTGGCTGGAACGGTCGCGGGGTCCGAACATATGACGCCTCAACAAATGATCACTTCGATATGTATGTCTGGTACCACACATCCCTGCATGACTTACCAGCGCGTGCTTTGTTCTGCGGCTGGTGTACACATGGGAAGTGGCCTTGCCCACAGTGCAGACAGGCTGTGACTTTCTCATGGCTTACGAAGGGAGGCAAGTATTCATGCTTTGATCAACATCGACAGTTCCTTGAGCCAGGTCATAGATACAGGAGTGACGTAAAGCGGTTCGAGAAAGGAGTCGAGATCCATGCTCCGAAACCACGTCTGATGACCGGAAGAGAAATCAAGGCTGAGCTAGAAGCTCTCGTGCCTAACCCGATGGGAATGGTTTCGTGGGTTATGGGGAGACGCACCAGTGGACTCACATTCCGTGCTTCTGGAAGCTGCTCCCTTACATGGAGGATGTCGAGCTTCCACACAACATTGATGTAATGCACACCGAAAAGAATATCGCCGAGGCTCTTTATAGCACCATCATGGACACTGAGAAGACGAAGGATAACGTCAAGGCTCGAATGGACCAAAAGAACTTTGTGACAGGCCAGATCTTGAATGAAGCCTCCTGGAGTCAACGGCACTAGGTGGTCTAAGCCAAAGGCTCGGTTCTGCCCTACAAGGCCGGAAAAAAGGGAAATATTACAGTGGCTCGTGGAGTGTTTGTACTTCCCTGATGGTTATGCAGCTAACTGGGCGAGGTGTGTGAACCTGGACACGCAGCGAGTAGGAGGGCTGAAGAGTCATGACTACCACGTGTGGCTTGAGCGCATAATGCCGGTGATGATTCGAGGCTATGTCGATGAGGAGACTTGGCGAGTACTGGCGGAGTTGAGCTTTTTCTTCCGCAGATTTGTGCAAGGGAGTTAGATCGTGAAGTGGTTCTGAAGCTGCATGAACAGGCACCCGAGTTGCTTTGCAAGCTAGAGACGATACTTCCGCCAGGGTTTTTTAATCCGATGCAACATATGATCTTGCATCTCGCGCACGAGGCTTTAATGGGGGGGCCTGTGTCGACCCGTTGGCAGTTTGGGCCTGAGAGACCTACGCCAGAATTGCGGGAATAAATGCAAGATCGAGGCATCCATGGCCGAGGCATGCCTTAACGAGGAGGTGTCAAACTTCACGACAGGTTTCTATGATGCCAACATTCCCACAATCCACAATCCAGTCGTTCGCTACAATGCAGCCAACCCTGAAGATGTACCCAAGCTTAGCATCTTCATAGGGCTCGGTGGCAAATCAAGTGGCACGAAGAAGTTCATCATGAAAAAGCTCGAGCGGGATATGATCTCCTCGTATATCTTGATGAGTATGGAGGAAGTGAAGCCGTACCGCGAGTAAGTCTTTCACCATTTAGTATTTCACAAACATTCACTCCTATATTCGTGGCTAACTCCTCTTTTCTCATTGGCGTAGACGATTCACTCGTGAAAACTGGAAGCTGAGAAGGGACCCTACCCCGAAAGAGTCGAAGGATCTTTTTGACAACGGTGGTGGTTTTGGCAAGGGTGGTGGTTTCATTAGCTGGTTCGCGGGTTTGGTACTGTTCTGTCTAACTTTTCTAGTACCGTGGACATTCATCGATCATTCCTCGTTCTAAACTTCTCGTGCTAAACTTGTAGGCAAAAAAGGACAAAGAGATGAAGCCAGAGCTTAGAAACATTGCCCATGGCTTTAGCCATTCCGTCCATGCTTATGACGTGAATGGATATCGCTTCCATACCCATGACCACACAACAAACCGGGGCAACCGGAAGACAATAAATAGTGGGGTGTTATGTGAAGGCTCAGATAAACTCCATTACTATGGAAGAGTTGAGGCTATATACGAGTTGAATTATGGTTTTGGTAAAGGGCTAGATCCCGTTGTATTCAAATGCAATTGGTTAGACCCGCGTCGGGTTAGAGGGATTCCTGCAATTGGATTGGTCGAAGTTGAACGAAGCTCCAAGTATTCGGGAGACGACGTCTACATTTTGGCTACCCAGGCCTTCCAAGTATTCTATCTCCCGTACCCGTGCAAGAAGACATCAAAAGCATATCAAAAGCGTCTACAGGGGTGGGATGTTGTGGTGACGGTACCGTCGCACAGTAGGCCGGCTATGCCTAACGGTCAAGATTACCGCCGCCTAGACCCCTCAACATCTGACGGCGAGTTCTATCAGGATGGAGGGCTCCCTGGGAAATTCACTATCAACTTGCCGACCGATGATGACATGGAATACGGCGAACAAAACGTAGATGCTGGAATGGAGGAAGACACCGCGCATGATGAAGTCGAGGAGGTTCATAACCAAGCCGACGTGACTTTGCTAGAGCGCTTCCACGCAGGACTTCACGTCGATGAGCCAGAGGGACCACCTCCAGGTTCCGTGGATGGTTGGTGGTGTGGCGACCCTGACAGTGATGACGACACGGGTGGTCCAATAGTTGGTCCCGATGATCTCGACACAGGCTACTGATAGCGATGAGGACACATGTATTAGTAATTGCCAGTCTAGCTTATATGTAATAGGTCAATGCTACTTATGTAATAGTGATTGTCGCTACTTTATTTTGTGAGAACTCATTGTCGCTACTCCATTTACCTTAATTGTCGCTACTTCATCTAATTGTATTCATTTTCGCTTTACTCATTGTTGCTTCATCTATTTACCTTAATTTTGGATCATGTATACTGATGAAACCTATTTTTTTGTCAATGCAGGAAACATGGGGGGAAACAAATTGAAGAAGGCGTTCGCACAAAGGGTGGGCAGCGTGAAGGCACTCCTGGTGGGATCGAGTTCGGCACCTCGACCTCCTCCCTCACCTCCACCCTCACCTCCACCTGCGAGGAGTGGACGATGTGGGAGTACGAGGACGAGAAGGAGGCCTACCAAGACTCCTAGTCCTCTCCCTGCCGAGGAGCCCGACGAGGATGACGAGGAGTACGATCAGGAGGTGCAGTCGGACTCTGAGAGCGAGTCGCTGGATTCTGAGGATGAGCTGCTGCCGGAGGCTTCTGAGGAGGGCGAGGAGGAGGACGAGGAGGATGACGCGAGGAGGAGGGGCCTGGGGAGGACGGGTTTGTGCTTGACCCGACGCTGCAGTGGGACCCGCCGGAGGAGTGGGTTGAGACTGAGGAGGATATCCCTGAGCCACGGACCAGGCCGCCGTATCAGCGGGGGGGGGGGGACTCCCCGATCCCCGATATTACGCCTACAAGAACACTCTTCTCCTGCCTGTTGGAAAAAGGTACTTATTATAGTTTTTGTTCAATTTTAGCTTCTCATTGTGTTTTGACCCGCTAACTATACTAATTTTGGTTTTCTCATTGTGTAGGACATTTGAGTACCAGCCTCCTATAGTGAAGGGACAGCGGACCTACGCGAGCATCCTTGGATGTTGTCTCAGGAAGTTCTTCCCAGGGATTGTCCCCTCCCAGAGGGTGGCAAGAGTGTAGCTTGGACTTTCAGGCACTACTGTTTCCGCCGGATCCCGATGGCGAGTACCGCAACATGGCGCTTAAGACACTCGCCTATTTCTGGGTAAGTTTGTTTGACTTCTCATCATTCTATAAATCCGAGATTGCACTAATGGCTTTGACCCTATTTTACCTATGTGTGCATGCTTGTAGAACTTCTTCACCTGTCGGAAGGAGGATTTTGAAAAGTGCGAGGCCATCCTTATGACGATGGCCTCTAAGATGGTGACGGACATGCACTACGAGGCTCGCGTGGAATCTGTCCGCAATTGGTACGCCGAAAAGAAGATTGGCTGGACAAGAAGCGTGCTCGGGACATCTTGATGCAGCCATGGCAGTACCTGCAGGTAGCGTCATTTCTATATTATCGATTTTGTTGACCGCCGTGTAATATCATTAATATGTGTGTTCTGTGCATGTAGGTGCCTCCTCCGTATGTCGGTAACAACAACTAGTGCCACGTCATGATGGTAGCGTGGTGGACTAGCCAGGAGTATGTAACACCCCGAAAATTTAGACCGAATTTTAAATTATTTTTGTACGCCGGAAAACTTCTTCGGGTTTCTAAATGTTTTCTTCGAACCCGTTGGTCTTTAATTTGACTTTGGTTTCGCTCTCCTAGAAAAAAAAAATCCCAACAATGCTCGATCTTTGTCGACCTCCCCCATAATTCCATGACATGGTTTTGTCTGCTAAACATTGGTTCCATCTGGATATTGCAAAAACCCTTCTGCCTGTCCTACTAAAGACTCCACCGCAATCTTAGCTTGTAATAAATTCTACCAAGCTACTATATGGTTCCCTCATACACAGAGATCACTCCCACGGAAAAATATTTCATAGCCCCATGCAATATTCCAAAGATAGACCCTATATCCTATTATGTCGGTTTCCATCCGAAATTATCCAGACACCTCCCACTCATCCAAAAATTCCACGATTTTGGGGAGATGCATGAATCCACCCCCTGAACATTTCACTCCACTGCCCCAACCTCATTTGAGCAATATTTGAGGTACTTCCTTTGTAGTGTTCTTTTCTTGTCTATTAGCAAATTCCAAGGGAACCCCTCTTTGCATGTCTCCAAAAATTCTACCAAAAATTCAGAGATGACCCTAGGCAGTTTGTAGTCCGTTTATGCAAAAATATTGGATACCTTGTTAAGAAAATATTTGACTTTTCCACGGTCCAAGTTTCTGCCCTAAAATTCAAATGTTTTCAAAACCAAGCCAAATGATTTTTGTAGTGGGAGGAGAACACCTAGATGCAAGCACTAGGAGGGCCCACACCTCTGGGCAAAGTCTTGATCAAAACAAAAATCTTTTGCTTCTCCAAACAACCTTTTTCCATTTGGACCAGTACTGCTTTTCAAAGGTTCTAGTCGCACCAAGTTTCTAATTTGCAAAAACTTTAGTCACCAAAGTTGTAGAGTTTTGAATTTGGCGTGCAGTGGTGAAAACCCCATCGCGTTTGGAGCTCCGAGTCACCGGGAACGCAATGATGCCACCGTGTCGTACCCTAGACGCCCGCTTTGGCGTGACCTAAACCTCGCTTAGCCCTAAACCTCCACCTAATCTCCCGGCTGCAGCACAGCCGCGTGTGGCACTGCTTGTCCAGCTCGTCTACCTTATCCAGCCTCCCATTCCTATCCCCTCCACTGACAAAATAGTGCCGTGGAGGATATATGTATGAGCTTCCCATATATTTTCCTCCCCTGGCCGAGCACCCATCCCGCCTTCCCCAGAACCTCTCCCGAGCTCCCACCAGAGGCGCCACACGCTCCCTCCCCTCTCCTATTCCTTCCCCGTACTCCAGAAGAGCAAGAGGAGCTCTGGAGGCTCCAGTTCATGCTCGAACTCGCGCGCCGCCATCGATGGACCTCGAGGTCCTAGGCACCAAGACATCGGCCCCTTCCGCCCTGGCCCTTCTCCCAGCGCCGTTCCTCGTAGTGTCCGCATCCCTGCCATCCTCGGGCTAGCAGAGCAGCACCGCGGAGAGGCCGCCGTGCTCGACTTCCGCCATGGCCGTGCAGGTGTGCATGCGGGCGTCGCACCCGTGACCCCCTGCCGCCTGGCCCTCCTCCCCGGGCGTGGCCCAGTCCCTCGACTTCGTCTTCATCCTCGGCGGCCTGCCGGGCCGTCTGCCGCCGCCGACCAACCTCCACCGAGCCGCCCGTCTGGCCAAGCCGTCGAGCTCGCGGCCCTGTGCGTGGTAGGCCACCCCGCCACCAGCTGCTCCTCCCCGGCCGCGGTCCTCCGCCGCCAGCCCGTCCCCGTCGCCGGCCGTGGCCCTGCTCCTCCCAGCTGCCGGCGCCGGCGACCGCCCGAGCCGGCCGTGCTGCGCAGGGTGCTCTCCCGAGCGTGGTCAACGCGGGGAAAGAAGAAGGGCGTCCAGCGTGGCGCCGACAGGCGGGTCCCGCGCGGGCCCGGCCGCCACGTCATCCAGTGATGGCGCAGTTGGAGCTTTCCGTCTTCCCCTCTGGAAGACGCCTTTCGGAGAGTGCGCAACCAGCCCAGTGCACAGCGCAGCGCAGCGGGCCGCTTCGGCCCAGCACGGCCCAGCCTGGAGGCAGTAGTGGCCCGTTCTGTTTTTTTCCCCGCGCAATTTGTTTCTTTTTTTTCGAGGTGAGCAGCAGATAGCTATCCGTCGCTCGTCAATATCTCTTGATCCGTAGCTCCATTTGGAGCGAATCAAATTTGTAAATTCCTAGTTTGAGGAGCTCTGTCTAGTAGTATCGGTTTTACATTTTTGTAAAATACCTGTATGCTCAGTACTCTTGTATGCCTGCTTAGGTGTATTCCGCGGTACCGGCAGACCGAGACCCCGACCCATGACGTGTCCGTGACCCTCCAAGCCAAACGGTTTCGATCTTCGGAGGCAAGCTAACCACTTGCTATGAGCCATCCCGCAATGTTGTTTGTTATTTGCTCTTTGCCATGACAAGTGTTTATAATTGTCTGCGTTCGTTATATATTATGTCGGTCTGCTATTGTTATGTTTAATATGTTACTTCGAATATTGCCCCTGCCATGTTTCATTCATCATCCATGTATGCATTAAAATGATGTGTGAATTAATTGTGCGCCTCGCACTTGCGCGGCTTTGTTGAACCCTCTAAATAAACAACTATAAAACTTGTGTCCCTATGATTGTTTGCTTCTTCTTCTTCGCCGAGGTGAGGAGCGGACGAATGTCGTCTTATGATCCTCGGAGTTGGAGGCATTTGCCAAAAGAGTTATTTGCTTCTTATCCCTCTGTCAAATATGGTTGGCGTAAGCCACCCAGACTGCGACACTTGGGAGCTGAATTTCCATTTGGTTCTTTTTGCCAAGATTGCTGACACCACGTCAGGTGAATCCTCGAGTGGAATGGATGCTTTCTTTCTTATGATTGCTTTTCGGTTCATTGTTTGGAGGCTACATGCCTCACCAACTTTTTAATTAATCTGCGAGGGCGCTGGATGGAGGAACCGCCACAGTCGTCCGATCAAACCAACTAAGCTATATTTTGTAGTTGATATGTGGTGGCGCTTGTTGGCGGGATCGCCACGATAGTCACCGGTCGACGTTAACCAACTAGTTGATCTGTGGTGGCGCTTGTTGGCGGGATTGCCACGATAGTCACCCGGTCGACGCAAACCGACTAAACCATAATTCGTAATTGATCTGTGGTGACGCCGGCTGGAGGAACCGCCATAGTCACGCAGTTAATACAAACAAACTATTGCTTGAATTATGATGTCGCTAATGTCTTGTTTTTTGATATATATTATTATGATATTGTGATTGTTGTGTTGGACTAACCCTCTGTTGTTTGGACTTGTTATGATGAAACTTGATTAAAAGAAACACCCCTCCAAACTTCGATAGGGTTAGTCCATAGTGCCACTAATCTGAACATCGAAAGCACTACCACTGTCGCTCACATGGGCGGGCCTTGACCTACGTAATCCTATCGAGCCTCCTTTGATGCCACCCTTTTTGGCAAGTCTAGTCGGTTACCATAGTTGGTCGGGGCTAGTCTTGCGAAGGTTCCGGAGCTAGGCGTCGCTCATGGGTTGGGGACGTGCCGGATTCACTTCTGCATAAGGCATATAGTTATGTCGGTGGCTATATAGGGAGTGTCTTGATGGCGTGAACGGTCGAGTGAGTGTATCAGACCGTCTTATGGATGTGATCCTAAAGTACCGGTTGTTAATGATCCACTTGGATGAGTGAAGTAGTGCAACCTCTCGAGAGTGTAAATCTGGATATCTAGCCTCGTTCCAAGGTTATGGAACAACAGTTCAGTGTCGGTCACACTATTATCTTTGTCGAGTCAGGAGGTTAAACATAAGTTATGTTTGAAAGAAAGATGAACAACCTGATTTCACTAAATGAACAATAAGTTGATGCAGGGAATGCTACTTGAGATGTGATTGAGAACCAGGTTTAGGGATGGCGGTGTGATGCGTTGGGGAGCCTATAGTTAGGCCAGAGCCCACATCAACCGTGCGTGCCCAGAGTGAAATGATGAGGCCAGTGGGCCTAGCAGTGATCACACGTGATGTTGTGTATTATTTGGTACCCACTTGGTACACCCGTCTTCTCGTCACAGGTAAGCTCTTTGTATGATTGCCGGTGCACGATCCAACCCCACCTGGCTTGGACTTTGTACTGGTGATACCCCCGTTGCTTGCTTATGACATGTTTGGTTGTCAATGCCATGCTACTTTTATGTCATGTATCTAGAGTACACCTTGACATGTTGTAGGATTTTATTTCCAGTGTATACCTTGTTGCATGATTGTTGGATTGTTTGTGGTGAGGGGCGATACTTGCTAAGTGCATAATAATGTACTCACGGGCCTTGTGATTTTGGCCAGATTTTGGCGAGGACTCAACCTCCACCTTAGCAAGGACAAGGAGCAGAAGCGTGCTAGGATCAGTAGCCCAGCCAGATACCTATGGAGTGGAGCCGCTCCAAGCCGTTGCCTTATTTATGTCTTCCGCTGCCAGTTAAAACTCTGAGTTGGGCCATGCTTGGCTTGATATTTTGTAAAGCCTCGTCGGCCTTGTAAACCCTTTCGTAGCACTTTGTGCCTGATTGTGTAATGATTTCCGCTATGTTGCATTGTCGTAACGTGCGGCCAGATATCTTGGACTGGCGCACGGGGCGACCGCCTCTCTGGAAATATGTGCCAGAGCGGGGTGCCACAGAGCATGGTATCAGAGCACCAGGCTGGCTGTAGACTACCCTAGCATGGAAAGCCCAGCCTTACTTTTGCCCGACAAGGAGCCCGATGGATTTGACCCATCTCCGCCTAACCGGCATGGCTATTGTTGGTCAACAGTATGGTGCAGTAGGACTTGTCCCAATCCCCGAGTGAGGCTCGCCGGTTTCTTCCATGAGAAGGAATCGACACTACCCATTAGTATGAGACCCAAGTCCTGGCTACCTATAAAATCCCACCCTCACTTGCTATCCTTTGCAACCCAACTCTCTTGAAGCAGATCCCGCTCAGGAATCTTGCGCTCTCCTCTCACCCAAGTACCTTAGCTTGAGGTTGTAGATGGAACCTACCCTTGTTTTCGAGACCACCGCTGAGTTTCGCCCCGGTTTTCCACCTCTGTTGTGGGAAGCTGCTCGCGACATTCTTGGTTGTGTTTCTCGGCCGGTGTACCATGTATATCGGTCCAACCTCTCCTCCTGTGTGAGCGAGTATCATGCCGATGTGTATGTCGCCACAAGTGCCTTAGGAAGCGCGGCGCCATATGTGATTCAAAGCCACTTCGTGGATTCCCCTGAGATGGCTCTCCAAGTTGCAGCTTGGAAATGTCTCGCTCGTCTGCGGTACTTTGAAGCCGCGACAGAACCTCCCGCGTCTCGCTTTTTTCCGCCAAGATCCCTTGCAAGCCCCAGCCATCCCATGGTAAGCATCGAAGTGATGCTCAACTCAACCTTGTCCCACCTCGAAGCCTACACCACCGCCTTGGAGAGCATTCTTGCCTACCACTTGGAGGAATGCCATTCCAATAGGCAAGCTCTTGCCCGAGTCCCGCAGCCCACTGACAAGAGCCCAGTGGACACCAAGCTTTGCTTAGGACCAAAACCGCAAGATCCAGAAGGCAACAAAGTGGATGCCCAGACCAAGTCCCCACCAAGTGAGGAGTCCTAAGTTGGTAGGTGAGAGTTTGTGAGGTTGTTTGTAACCCTTGTGTTCTCTTGCGCTGCATGTTTGTTCTGTCCGCGGTTAAGTTGTTCTTAGGTTAGCCCCGTGAAAACTTGATGTTCTGATTCCTTGTTAACCACTTGGTTGACATGTGACGGAATACCATGTCCTTTTCTTCAGTTGAAAGTTTTGAAGAAATGACAGATCACATAAAAGCAGAAGTGGTATATGTGAACCCAGACACATATGCACGCCTGTAAAATTAATGCAAACTTTGAATGATATTATTTTCTAGTATAGAAATTATTTTGTGTGTGTTGCACCAGTTTAACTATTAAGTTGAAGTATTTAATGAGACACTGTCACCACGGTGTCCGCTCACTTAATGTTGGCTCGTGTATAGGTTTGGAAAACTCATACATGTACTCACGCAAGGTTCCTCACCCAATATGAACCTTGTCTAGGCTCTCATGTTAAAGAAAGGGCCCGAGCCCTCCACGAGCAACTCCCTCCCAAGCCTTAAAATGCTTGTTAAGTGTTCTTCCTCGCTGGAACACAGAAGGATTTTTTGTAGAGTGTTTTCTGTCTATGTTTGCCGGTGCTTGCCTATATGGTATGGTTGAAATGATTATGCCATACTGCTGCAGCCGTTTTGTTTTGGGCCATAAAATGCAGAAATATTTCATAAAATGATGTTTTGCTACAAGTAGAAATTCTTTTACCCACGCTTGTATCCCTGCCATTTAATCTTGCTGCAAGACACGAACTGTACAGGGATGGACAACTCCTGAAATTGATGATGCAAGTTCTACTCCAGCTAGAACTCTACAATTACTTCAGCACGAGGAGGTACCCCGAAAGTTCTTCCCTCGTATCTATGGCGTCCCATAGGGAAAAATCTTTGCAAAAACAGAAATTGGGGTGTGGCCCTACCCCTCAAAATCTAGGTGCTTGTGAGCCCATTTTGGGTGGCACAAACATCCTTCTCCTAGAAGAAACCTTAAATTTTTCAAAACCTATGTATGCATGAAAGTGTATATATAGCTTTTCCAAAATAAAACCATAGATAAGAGGATATGATAGCATATCCCAATCCTTTTGTTCATGATTTTTTGGGTAATTACTTACCCAAGTTTAACCTCTGTTTTGTTGAATGTTAGCTTGTTTATAGACATGCTTGGTTGCTTTTGCCATGGTTGCGTTGTTTATGTGTGCCTTGCCTTGTGTGATCATTTAAGCAAAAACCCTAGCTTATATTTATATAACCATGGTGGCAGATCCTATATTGTATGATTCTGTGAGCCCCTGCCATATCATTTATTTGGGTATGCCTTGTTTGATAGTAATGCTATGCTTGCAAAGTGTCTGGTTTTGAGAAATACCCTGTTGTGTGTGGATTCCCCCGAGTTTTAAACTCTACTATTTTGAAGAAAAAGTTTTGTAATGGTTTTAAAATTAGGGGTATGTTAAGACCGTACCAGAAATATCTTGTTATAACTCCGGGAATCTCTACAAGTCTCCGAATCTCGGGACAAGATTCTTTTTAAGGAGGGAAGGTTTGTAACACCCCGAAAATTTAGACCGAATTTTAAATTATTTTTGGACGCCGGAAAACTTCTTCGGGTTTCTAAATGGTTTCTTCGAACCCGTTGGTCTTTAATTTGACTTTGGTTTCGCTCTCCTAGAAAAAAAATTCCCAACAATCCTCGATCTTTGTCGACCTCCCCCATAATTCCATGACATGGTTTTGTCTGCTAAACATTGGTTCCATCTGGATATTGCAAAAACCCTTCTGCCTGTCCTACTAAAGCCTCCACCGCAATCTTAGCTTGGAATAAATTCTACCAAGCTACCATATGGTTCCCTCATATACAGAGATCACTCCCACGGAAAAATATTTCATAGCCCCATGCAATATTCCAAAGATAGACCCTATATCCTATTATGTCGGTTTCCATCCGAAAATTATCTAGACACCTCCCACTCATCCAAAAATTCCACGATTTTGGGGAGATGCATGAATCCACCCCCTGAACATTTCACTCCACTGCCCCAACCTCATTTGAGCAATATTTGAGGTACTTCCTTTGTAGTGTTCTTTTCTTGTCTATTAGCAAATTCCAAGGGAACCCCTCTTTGCATGTCTCCAAAAATTCTACCAAAAATTCAGAGATGACCCCTAGGCAGTTTGTAGTCCGTTTATGCAAAAATATTGGATACCTTGTTAAGAAAATATTTGACTTTTCCACGGTCCAAGTTTCTGCCCTAAAATTCAAATGTTTTCAAAACCAAGCCAAATGATTTTTGTAGTGGGAGGAGAACACCTAGATGCAAGCACTAGGAGGGCCCACACCTCTGGGCAAAGTCTTGATCAAAACAAAAATCTTTTGCTTCTCCAAACAACCTTTTTCCATTTGGACCAGTACTGCTTTTCAAAGGTTCTAGTCGCACCAAGTTTCTAATTTGCAAAAACTTTAGTCACCAAAGTTGTAGAGTTTTGAATTTGGCGTGCAGTGGTGAAAACCCCATCGCGTTTGGAGCTCCGAGTCCCCGGGAACGCAACGATGCCGCCGTGTCGCACCCTAGACGCCCGCTTTGGCGTGACCTAAACCTCGCTTAGCCCTAAACCTTCACCTAATCTCCCTGCTGCAGTACAACCGCATGTGGCACTACTTGTCCAGCTCGTCTACCTTATCCAGCCTCCCCATTCCTATCCCCTCCACTGACAAAACAGTGCCGTGGAGGATATATGTGTGAGCTTCCCGTATATTTTCCTCCCCTGCCCGAGCACCCATCCCTCCTTCCCCAGAACCTCTCCCGAGCTCCCTCCAGAGGCGCCACACGCTCCCTCCCCTCTCCTATTCTTTCCCCGCACTCCAGAAGAGCAAGAGGAGCTCTGGAGGCTCCAGTTCATGCTCGAACTCGCACGCCGCCATCGATGGACCTCGAGGTCCTAGGCACCAAGACATCGGCCCCTTCCGCCCTGGCCCTTCTCCCAGCGCCGTTCCTCGTAGTGTCCGCATCCCTGTCGTCCTCGGCTAGCAGAGCAGCCCGCGGAGAGGCCGCCGTGCTCGACTTCTGCCATGGCCGTGCAGGTGTGCATGTGGCCGTCGCACCCGTGACCCCCTGCCGCCTGGCCCTCCTCCCCGGGCGTGGCCCAGTCCCTCGACTTCGTCGTCATCCTCGGCCGGCCTGCTGGGCCGTCTGCCGCCGCCGACCAACCTCCATCGAGCCGCCCGTGCGGCCAAGCCGTCGAGCTCGCGGCCCTGTGCATGGTAGGCCACCCCGCCGCGGGCTGCTCCTCCCCGGCCGCGGTCCTCCGCCGCCAGCCCGTCCCCGTCGCCGGCCGTGGCCCTGCTCCTCCCAGCTGTCGGCGCCGGTGACCGCCCGAGCCGGCCGTGCTGCGCAGGGCGCTCTCCCGAGCGTGGTCAACGCGGGGAAAGAAGAAGGGCGTCTAGCGTGGCGCCGACAAGCGGGTCCCGCGCGGGCCCGGCCGCCACGTCAGCCAGTGATGGCACCGTTGGAGCTTTCCGTCTTCCCCTCTGGAAGACGCCTTTCGGAGAGTGCGCAACCAGCCCAGTGCACAGTGCAGCGCAGCGGGCCGCTTCGGCCCAGCCGGCCCAGCCTGGAGGCAGTAGTGGCCCGTTCTGTTTTTTTCCCCGCGCAATTTGTTTCTTTTTTATCGAGGTGAGCAGCAGATAGCTATCCGTCGCTCGTCAATATCTCTTGATCCGTAGCTCCGTTTGGAGCGAATCAAATTTGTAAATTCCTAGTTTGAGGAGCTCTGTCTAGTAGTATCGATTTTACATTTCTGTAAAATACCTGTATGCTCAGTACCCTTGTATGCCTGCTTAGGTGTATTCCGCGGTACGGCAGACCGAGACCCCGACCCATGACGTGTCCGTGACCCTCCAAGCCAAACGGTGTCGATCTTCGGAGGCAAGCTAACCACTTGCTATGAGCCGTCCTGCAATGTTGTTTGTTATTTGCTCTTTGCCATGCCAAGTGTTTATAATTGTCTGCGTTCGTTATATATTATGTCGGTCTGCTATTGTTATGTTTAATATGTTACTTCGAATATTGCCCCTGCTATGTTTCATTCATCATCCATGTATGCATTAGAATGATGTGTGAATTAATTGTGCGCCTCGCACTTGCGCGGCTTTGTCGAACCCTCTAAATAAACAACTATAAAACTTGTGTCCCTATGATTGTTTGCTTCTTCTTCTTCGCCGAGGTGAGGAGCGGACGAATGTCGTCTTATGATCCTCGGAGTTGGAGGCATTTACCAAAAGAGTTATTTGCTTCTTATCCCTCCGTCAAATATGGTTGGCGTAAGCCACCCAGACTGCGACGCTTGGGAGCTGATTTTCCATTTGGGTCTTTTTGCCAAGATTGCTGACACCACGTCAGGTTAATCCTCGAGTGGAATGGATGCTTTCTTTCTTATGATTGCTTTTCGGTTCATTGTTTGGAGGCTACATGCCTAACCAACTTTGTAATTAATCTACGAGGGCGCTGGCTGGAGGAACCGCCACAGTCGTCCGATCAAACCAACTAAGCTATATTTTGTAGTTGATCTGTGGTGGCGCTTGTTGGCGGGATCGCCACGATAGTCACCCGGTCGACGCTAACCAACTAGTTGATCTGTGGTGGCGCTTGTTGGCGGGATCGCCACGATAGTCACCCGGTCGACGCAAACCGACTAAACCATAATTCGTAATTGATCTGTGGTGACGCCGGCTGGAGGAACCGCCATAGTCACGCAGTTAATACAAACAAACTATTGCTTGAATTATGATGTCGCTAATGTCTTGTTGTTTGATATATATTATTATGATATTGTGATTGTTGTGTTGGACTAACCCTCTGTTGTTTGGACTTGTTATGATGAAACTTGATTAAAAGAAACACCCCTCCAAACTTCGATAGGGTCAGTCCATAGTGCCACTAATCTGAACATCGAAAGCACTACCACTGTCGCTCACATGGGCGGGCCTTGACCTACGTAATCCTATCGAGCCTCCTTTGATGCCACCCTTTTTGGCAAGTCTAGTCGGTTACCATAGTTGGTCGGGGCTAGTCTTGCGAAGGTTCCGGAGCTAGGCGTCGCTCATGGGTTGGGGACGTGCCGGATTCACTTCTGCATAAGGCATATAGTTATGTCGGTGGCTATATAGGGATTGTCTTGATGGCGTAAATGGTCGAGTGAGTGTATCAGACCGTCTTATGGATGTGATCCTAAAGTACCGGTTGTTAATGATCCACTTGGATGAGTGAAGTATTGCAACCTCTCGAGAGTGTAAATCTGGATATCTAGCCTCGTTCCAAGGTTATGGAACAACAGTTCAGTGTCGGTCACACTATTGTCTTTGTCGAGTCAGGAGGTTAAACATAAGTTATGTTTGAAAGAAAGATGAACAACCTGATTTCACTAAATGAACAATAAGTTGATGCAGGGAATGCTACTTGAGATGTGATTGTGAACCAGGTTTAGGGATGGCGGTGTGATGCGTTGGGGAGCCTATAGTTAGGCCAGAGCCCACATCAACCGTGCGTGCCCAGAGTGAAATGATGAGGCCAGTGGGCCTAGCAGTAATCACATGTGATGTTGTATATTATTTGGTACCCACTTGGTACACCCGTCTTCTCGTCACAGGTAAGCCCTTTGTATGATTGCCGGTGCATGATCCAATCCCACCTGGTTTGGACTCTGTACTGGTGATACCCCCGTTGCTTGCTTATGACATGTTTGGTTGTCAATGCCATGCTACTTTTATGTCATGTATCTAGAGTACACCTTGACATGTTGTAGGATTTTATTTCCAGTGTATACCTTGTTGCATGATTGTTGGATTGTTTTTGGTGAGGGGCGATACTTGCTGAGTGCATAATAATGTACTCACGGGCCTTGTGATTTTGGCCAGATTTTGGCGAGGACTCAACCTCCACCTTAGCAAGGACATGGAGCAGAAGCGTGCTAGGATCAGTAGCCCAGCCAGATACCTGTGGTGTGGAGCCGCTCCAAGCCGTTGCCTCATTTATGTCTTCCGCTGTCAGTTAAAACTCTGAGTTGGGCCATGCTTGGCTTGATATTTTGTAAAGCCTCGTCGGCCTTGTAAACCCTTTCGTAGCACTTTGTGCCTGATTGTGTAATGATTTCCGCTATGTTGCATTGTCGTAACGTGCGGCCAGATATCTTGGGCTGGCGCACGGGGCGACCGGCTCTCTGGAAATATGTGCCAGAGCGGGGTGCCACAGAGTATCTCAAGATACACGCGGAGGGAAAGGCAAAGCGGGCGGAGAACAAGGGTGAAACACACCGCCAAGGCAACCTCAGCCTCTCCCAATGCATACAAAAAGAGGTGAGCAAATGCATTCTTTAATCCACCTCTGTTCGTGCTCTGTTTTGCAATATCGTCTCCTTTTCACCTATGTGCGTGCTCTCTTTGCAGAAATTGAAGACCGGCGTAGACCCCTCGCCCTTCGCCGTCTGGTCAAAGATGCGTACCAGAGATACGCCGGATCCTGAGACAGGGTCGATGTGGATCAACGAGAGCGCCGAGTTCCGGAGCAAGGGGTACATGGAGAAGTTCAAGGAGCGCAACGGTGATGAAGCTGACCCTCGCACCAGTCCACTTGACGTTGAGGCTGTCGTGCTTGCGGGGCAAGGTGCGGCGAATGGCCGCTTGTGGATAGCTGACGGCTCCATCGACCCTCGCACCGTCCCGTCTCTATGCCAGGTCCGCCGTGGGAGGGCGCCTGGTGCGCCTGCTGTGGAGACCCGCCCACGAGTTTCGAGGCTAGCTGTTGACGAGCTCCGGCAGAAGCAGGTGCTCTATGAGCAGCAGCTGCAGCAGCAGTAGGAGCAGATCCGGCAGCAGCAGGAGCAGCATCAGGAGTATTGCAGGTAGCAGCAGGAGCATCAGAGGCAGATGATGGAGTGGATGTTTGGCACGATCCAGCGCATTGCTCCTGGGGACGGGGCTGTTGACATGGGAATGTTCCCTCCACCGCCTCCACCGATGTTCCCATGGGTATGTTCTCAAACTTGTCATTCTATCCATCTTATTGTTGTAACTAAATTAATTGTGTAATGCGAGACTTTTTCATGTTGTAGATGAATCCAGGATCGGCGGGTGGATCTCACTCGATGGCGTCGCCGCTTGGTGGCCAGGATAATCCGGAGGGGCAACACCAAATCTCCAACCCTAACGTTGTCTGAAGGATGCCATGGGTATGTTCGCACGACTTGTCAAAATGCCATTGTCACTCTAGTTAGCCATGCCATTGCCACTTTAGTTTAACTTGTCAAAATTTAGTTAGTTGAACTTGTCAAATTTTACCCATTAGTTGAACTCGTCAAATTTTAGTTAGTTCAACTCATCAAATTTTAGTTAGCTTTCTTTTAATGCCATGACTATGCCATTTCCACCTAGTTGTCGAACTAATCATTTTTTGCAAACATGTAGGACGATCCTCCTCAATGATGTTGAGGACCTACTACGCCGCCGGAAGGCCAGTAGAGGTTAGTTACCATTTCAACTTGCTACCACTCTCGTTCGAAAACTTACTTTGATGTCTCACATCGATCCACATATGAAAACCAATTTGATCTCCAATGTTTGATAGTAGTGATAAGAGTAGAAGTGCTACACTTGGTTTAGTAGCATCTGAACTTGCTTAGAGGGATTCTCATGTTCAAAGTGTTTATTAACATCTGAACTTGGTTTAGTAACATCTTAACTTGCTTAGTACAAGAGTAGAAGTGCTACACTTGGTTTAGTACCATTTGATCTCCAATGTTTGAATTCTCATGTTCAAAGTGTTGGCATTCTCTTGCAATGCTTGGCTCACTGAATTTTACTTTGCCGGCATGTGCAGCTCAAGCAACATGTATGGATGGAGCTGGACCTTGGGCTATGGATCTTGTGCTTGTATATGCATGGACTTATGTACCTTGTGCATGTTTATGTGGCTTTGTGAATTTCTATGTGGTTTTGTGAACTTTTATATGGTTGTGGATGTGAATTATGTGGTTATATGCATATATATGTGCTGAAATGAGTTCTGGGAACTAGGCCAGTATATATATTGCTTTGAATTGCTTTGAATTGCAGCGATTAAAAAAAACAGAATAAAATGGGGCCATATGGTCTCTATGCCGTGTATATGCACACGGCAGAGGCCTATGCCGTGTGGAGGCACACGGCACAGAGGCATACGTGGCATGCACCTGTGCTCCTGGAAAACTGAGATGACCATATGGTCAATTTGCCGTGTGCTGCTGATCATGGCACACGGCAAAGGGTCGAGGCAAACGTGCTGCGCAGCGAGGATTTGCCGTGCGAAGTTCTGAAAAGCACACGGCAAAGCTCAAATATCTGTCGTGCAGATTCTGGACGAGCACACGGCAGAGACCTAATGTTTGCCGTGCTGTTCTCTGAAAAGCGCACGGCAAAGACCAAAGGTTTGCCGTGATGCAATCTCTCCAGACACACGGCAAAGCTGGAATCTGTGCCGTCATTCTTCTCGCGGATGCACACGGCAAAGAAAGACACCACGGCAAAGAACTGACAAGAGGGTTGACCACATTCTGACAGAAATTTGCCGTGCAGGAAAGGAGGGCGCACGGCAAAGCCCTTTGCCGTGTTGATTTTCAGAAAGCACACGGCAAAATCCTTTGCCGACCTGTTTTATGCCGTGTGGACTTTGCCGTGTTCCGAAGCCTGTTTGCCGTGTGATTTTGCCGCACGGTAAATTTCTGTTTTCCGGTAGTGTTATACAAGCGTCTTTGTTATTTCAAGATTTTTCCGACATGAGCTTTGCTACACCGGAGGGCTAGAGGCGGCATCGAGCTTTGCTCACGGCGCGTTGTCGACAGATGCAGAAGGAAGATGGTGCTGAACTTTTTAACAACTTGTGTTTTATTTCGTTTTGTTGTAGGATGTTCTTATAAGGGCTGGTTTCAGATAATATATGGCTTAGGCCTTTTCCGCAAAAAAAAACTCTACTTTGAATACGGTATTTAGATTACCTCCATATGATTTGTGCTGCATTTCTAAGATTACCTCAAAAGAATCCATGTGGTAAATCTGGTCATGAGCACATCGTAGATGATTTTTTCATCGTTTCTCACTTAACCAAAAATTACTTCCACATTTCTTCCAAGGGCAAAGAATCCCGTTGTTTTTTGCTGACTTGAGAAAAGTAAATTCTCATGAAGTTATTTACCTCATCAGAATTCTAAAAATAAAGACACCAAAGGAAGCTGAATCCCTTGCCATATTAGTCTAGAACAACGAGATGTTCGGTAGAATATTTTCCCGAAGGATCGAACCAGGCTGGTATGTATCACAATTCACAAGACAGGAAACCTACCACTACGCTAGCGATCATTTATTTTGGGACTCATTCATTTTACTATTTATATTTCTCCACCAACTGGTATTGCTAATATGTTTTGTAACTTGCTGGCTGGGGTTGATAAGAAAACTAAATCTCGTATCCAAACATTGGAGCTTATATATGCTTTTGTTTGGGCAATTTGGAGTTGTCCGAATGATGTTGTTTTTAACTAAGTTGGAGCCAGAATTAGTAGTACAAAACAGATGATGTTCGTGTCCTCAAATGCTTGACAGTAGTAGTACTATGCCTGGCAATTAACAATATCCATAGAAATGGAAGGCACCCGGAATGACCTGCACATCGGTAAAGTGTTGTGTATCGGCCGCACAATCTGGACGTCTGGCCGTGCGGCTCCGTCGCGGAAGCATCAACATCACACCCCGTCGCGGAAAAGCAGCAGCACGGAGGATCTCCTACCCACATGGTCCATGCCACTATCGATGGGAGTTTTGGATATCCCGAGGTGGAGGAAGTGTGCCGGCGCGGATGGTCACTGCCTGGGACACTCGAACGAAAATGGTTGAACGTACTGCCCTATCACGTTCTCCCTGCAGCGATTTGTAGCCGCTTCGATTGCGATTATCGATATGTGCACTTGTTTTCACTTCACCGGGAAATTTTATTTCAATTTTTTCTTTGATACATGAATCTGAGTTTCGTCGTGTCCTCTTTTCTTACTGATAAGCAGCATGGCGTGGTTGCGACAAATGCTAACAACTGAGAATACTAGTTAACATGTACTTGCAAGACAAATACAGTGTTCACAGAATTACTACTTCCTCCGTTCGGAAAAGGATGTCTTAGATATATCAAAATTTGGATGTATGTGGACATGTTTTAGTGTACACATACATCTAAATCTAGATATATCCAAAACATCCTTTTCCGAACGGAGTGAGTTGATGATATTCAGCGTGTTGTTACTACTAAAAAAATGCACTGTATATATCCATGCCAATTATGCTTAGCTAGGAGAGTGGACAAATGGAACCCGGGCTACGTGGATCTCGTTATTTTGAAGAAAAAAAACGAAAATGATCGATATTTTAAAGTTTCCAAAAATCGTGAAAAAAAATCTCAGATAGTGTCTAGATCTACTACCATGCAAAATTTTAAATAAAATCCATTTTATTTTTGGTTGTACAAAAATGATAAATCGGGGATAATTTCAAAGTTTTAAAACTGTGTATTATTCACCACCCAAATCCACACATTTGTCTTTTTTATGCAGCCCAAAAATATCAAATTTTGAGTTAACATTTTGGACGCTTATAGATCTCGACAATATCCACATCTAAGATTTTTTTTTTTACAATTTTTAGAAACTCAAAAGTATCGATTTTGATTTTTTTTAAACAGGTTCCGTGTTGTTTTCAGTTTCTGACTTAGCTAGGTTCTTCTTGGAAACTACTACACCTTTATGAAGGTATGAAATGTAATTTTAATTTATAGTGGCAGATTATTTTTCCAGCTTTTTTTGTTATTATGGATTTTCACTTATGCATGAACAAGCGCTGTACATAGAATCCACCGAGAGTTTAGCATTCTCACATAAATTTCAACAAAATTCGTCAAAACCCTGCGAAAATTGAACAAATGCCAACGTCCAAAGCAAAGTGTTGCATGCCCAGAGTATGGGTCCAAATAATTCTCGTCTGAACGTCACATTTAATGTACATGTCTACAAAAAAATGTTGCGATTGTGTTGCTTCCGTGACCGACGATATTATAAATAGCTGGATATTTTTCTCATGGGATGGGGGTATTACCTCGCCACTTATAAATAGCTGGATATTTTCGAACTGCTTTTTTGTCGCCATGTGACTATGTGGTGTTTTTCCTTGAGATTGAGACCATGTGACTATGCATGGATGCTTCGACTTCATGTAGTCTTCCAATAATTTATTTAGCTTAATTTATGTTAGCAAAGCCAAGAAAATTGTGTAATCTCTTGTATAAATGGTAATTTATGCAACGTTTGTTCTCCAAGTTGCTTTTCAGAATTGCAATAACCTTTTTGGACAGAAAAGAGAAACAGCTTTACATATAGATATAAAAAACAGTAACTGATATTGGTCCCCATGATTTGTATTTCCATTGTGAATCATCTCTGATATTTTTTTGTTTCTTACTATGTAAGATAACATTTGTGTACGCAAATCTGTTACTACTGCAACACTAATTCCCATAGCTTTGTGCTGTTCTCATGCATTGAGGTTCATATCCTTCATAACTAAATGGGTGATTATGCTTTTCTTTCATCCATTATTATATTTTTTATACAACAAATATTTCCGCAGCAACTCGTTGGTTTCTTCTAATTCAATTTATAGCTCACACCCACTGGCATGTACCTACATATATACGACCTAACCATAGTACCGTACGTAACAAATATATAGTTGCATTAAATCGTGCCACCTCTGGTATTTGTAACACCTCGCATGATGTAAGCCAAAGCCTATATATACTCAACTTCCTTCCGTCCCATTATCAAGGACAAGGGGTAAAATCTTGTATGTGCAGTACGCAGAGAACAAGAAAGAGATATCAGGAAGTTGAGGAAAAGTATAAGACAAGCTTTTGCTGCCTATAGTTGGCAGTCAACACACTCGGGTCGGGTCGAATAACAAATTTAGCTAACTAGCCAAAGTTTTCGGAATGCAAGGCATCGGGAGTTCTACTCCAAGGACTGTGATACCGTTATGTGCAGTAAGACAATATCGTACTACGCAAACTTTCGAAGTACCACCTTGGAGTCTTAGTTGTGTATTCGTCATTCAACAAGGAGTAGCCACTAGACCTGCATCAAGTTGAGCATCTCTTTAAAGATAAAAGGTGTAAGCGGAGGCTCTTTAATTGCAAATTTAGAGTGCATAACCGAGTTTCTCATGTAGTGTAGGCCTTGCTTAATACAAACGTCAAACGTGTAACTCTATTGGTTTGCCTGATTAGAAAGCAAGTGGTAGCCGGCCTCCCTATGTCACTTCATAGACACATTAAAGGTCTTTATAACAAAACAAGAAAATATACAATAATATCATGGTGATGAGAAATAACGTACTACCCAGCTACGCAGCTAGCTATGAATATTCCGAGAGGTGGCAAGTTCCCACCACAATTCACTAGGGCTAGGTCACCATCATATGACCAGTCCTATTAATGTAGTACTACACCAACTACCCTGTCATTGATACATATTATCAACGTTCGTTCACCGCCTTCTGCTCTCACCCTCTCTATATATCTTCAACATGGGTCGGTCGATTGAATAATAGAAATTAGAAGAAGGGAACTATGTGCATGCATTTATATTCGTGCACACGTATGATGCCCATAGGCTTAGTTATGCCAAAGCAGACAAAATAAGTTTTGAGAATAGGAGGTAGCCGGATAAAGTGTCCAAGTACATCATCACACTAGTACATGTTTTGTAGTTGTAACTTAAAATGTTGGTCGAAGCCTAATTGAACAATGCTATGTAGACTTGCTATAGTTGGTAAAACGTATATTGGACTTTTGATTAGGGAACGGGAGACACCAGAAACGCTTCTTTGAGAGGTGTAATCTATTTACCAACAGTTCACTCCTGTCATGCGCTCAAAGTTTTGGTTGCATGCACTTATGTAATCAAATACAGGAAGTTCCTTATTAATTAGTTTAGACTAGTCACAATGGAGGTATCATAGCTGGTATCATGCATGCCATGTTGGCAAAAAAACTGACGTGTCACTGCAATTAATGATGAGAGAGGTGATAGTAGTATCATACGTAGATACCGTAACATAACGGATTCCAATGCAATATGAGTCTACAACCTAATAAATGTAGCATTGTATGATACCACAATTATGTTACTACCTATTGTGGAGGTAGTAACATAGACTAGTATCATATGCATGATACTAGTATATGATACTTCCCATTGTGACTAGTCTTACCCTAGCTCCTCTCCGGGTTAGTCTATCAAAAAAAGTTACTGGATTTCGTGTATGGTCCATGCACTTATGTCTCACAGCATTTGTTGGCGACGTGGTATTTGCCCAGTCTGCAGGTTTTTCTAATGTTTATTTTATTTTTTATTTATGGCTTCATTATATGCATATCAACAAAAAAATTGCGGACACAATGAATTACGTGATAGTGCACCATCATGACAGAGAGAACGATCCCTAAGGAAAGAAACACCAAAATGAAAATCAGCATGTAGTTGATTGATTGTCTGAAGCCCGTGGGAGAAGAAGTGTTTTGCATCTTCTTTTGAATCATGTTGCTAGTTGAACTAACGTGCAGATGCATGATCAAGCGTGTTGAAATATCTGCTATGGTAGCAGAACGACGATCCGCGAGGGAACAACATGTGTCGGTCACTGGCACATTTCGCTATCACAAGTGATTTATGTAAGCACCATGACTCCAACAAATCAACTTTTTAGAGTTTTTTTATGTATCTCTTCATTCTTTTAAAAGATCTACACACTGAAGTACAAAACTTATATTGATCTGTAAAATTTGAAGTTAAGTTTTGTCTGACATAGTATAATCTTGTGTTGCACACATCCTTTTTTCATAGAATTTTGTTGGTGTGAATTAGTATCAAAATAAAGATCAAATTTAGTGGGTGCGTATGTGTCATTGTGCTCAATCAAAACTTTCTCATCGCGATCTTCTTGCTGGTTTCAAGAGAAGATGACTCGTGTTGTATGCTTGCATTCAACCATTTTACTCTTGAATAGTTGAAACATATACAATCTGTTTTGTGTGCCGTAGCTAGCTGGTGATTAATTTTAGTGTACATCATAATTAACAACAGAAATCAAAGTCTTTTTTAACAAAAAGAAGTCTACAAGAAGATCATGGCCATGCGAAATAACGAAGCTATTTAGCAACACAACTGGCTTACGGATATCCCAGTTGGCCAGCTCCCAGCACAGTGAACTAGGAATAGATCATCACCATATGACCAGTCCTATTAATATACAACTACACCAACTACACCGCTACACGTACGTAGAGTACTACCCAGTTATTGCTTCCTATGTATTTAGCACAGTTTGTTTGTTCACCCCTTTCCTCTCTATTTATATATCTTAGACATGGAGGTCGATCATTTGGCAGAAACAAGTTACAAGAAGGCGAACTATGTGCATGCGTGTTGAGTTCGTGCACATATGACGCACATAGGCTTACTTACACCGGAGCAGACAAAATGAGTTCTGAGAATAGGAGGCAGCGGATAAATTGTTCGAGTTCGTCACTCACGCGTAAGCAGTTATATGTTCATTCTTATTTTCCCGTTGAGTATTTTTTGTATAAACAACTGTTGCGAGAGAACTAATTAGCATCGTCTGTTTTGTTCTTTTTAAGGAAGAACACCTAGCCATCGCTTCGTATAACTGATCAAGAAAGAAAAGAAAAGCAATGACAGATTTGCGGAGCTTCGGTTGCGGACAGGTACTTCTTGGTGCTCCTGACCAACGACGCCCTGGCGAGGATGTACAACTGTTCCATCACCTACAGAAGAGGACTGGAACGTGCTAGTGTTTCACGTGGTTAGGCTCTCGACTTCTCGTTTTGCTGCTGCACGAGAGCATGCTGGTCAAGCCGCCCCCCTCAGTGTCTGAGCCATGAGCCCCTCCTTTCTAGCTGCAGCGATCAGTTGCCTAGTTGCGCGCGCCACATTCTCTCCACAACATTTCTTTACTCGTTTTGGTGCTGAATCAATTAACCGAACATAGCCTTAGCCCGCTACAATTTATACTCCCCGAAATTTTGTTACTGGAGGCCTTAGGAAATTGGAATAGACATTTCTAACTATTACATGTTTGAGGTAGTGGGGAGCAAGCTGGCGTTAACTCGTATTGTCACAGTTCACTCGTTTAATGAATCAATAACTGGCATAAGAGCGTCTATAGCAGATCCCGTAAGAAGCCATACCGTACCCGTTTTTATGGTATGGCACAGTTTTCGACATAACAGATATCCTAAAATAGACATAATATTCCATCACGCGAGATCCACATTTCATTGGCAAACCTAGTTTTTTATTCTTTTCTCGTTTCCTCTTTCTTCTCTATGGTTCACTTTCCCACGGACCCAGCAGAGGTCTCAAGCCGTGTGTTGGCCATCACGATGACCTGCCGCTACCCCGACCAACTCTAGCGCCGCTGCGAGAAACTTCTATGGTTGTGGAGGCCGCGACGACTTCGGCGTTGGAGAGTTCGATTGCGGCTACGCGAAAGCGAAATACATAGACAATAGTACGTGGATGTCCATGGCGGCACCTGGGCGGCGAGCGGAGCATGGACGGCGCCTTGGTGGCGTGATTGGTGGCAGCTGTACGGGGGCGGGAAAAAGAAGCCAGAAATGTCCCTCCCGCCAAGTAACAAAGAGATATGCGGGAAACCTAAAATATAGTTGCACTACGGGAAACGTACAAGACGTCGTCGGCCGGATTATACGCCGACGGCCAAATGTCGGGGCCATCAGCGTACAAGCCGAGCTAGGGCAGCCGCGATCCCGGCCGTCGGCGTACAAATCCTCGTCGGCGTAGCCAGATCGGGCCCGACGGCTGCCGTCGGTGTACAAACGCCCGCCGTGACGGAGCGATTACGGCCGTCCCGCTGCGCTGAGACTGCCGTACCTGTGTATTTTATACGCCGACGGCCGCCGTCGGCGTATAAATGTTCCTTTTTAAAACTAATTATAGATGAATTTAAATTTATTTATTTCTCTATATAATATTTAATGTAGATATAATTTATATATAAATTGGATCTATAATTTTCTCCCAATTTCGGTATCCCACCCGCATAAAATAACGGTTTGAGTCTTACGGAACCCGACCCTACAAAATATACATGTAAAATAAATAAAAACAACACATGTAATATACACCTACAACATAAATATTAAATATATGGCTCAATTTATCCTGCCCCGTGGTGTTACCGGCTTCACGAGCATCACTGTTTTCTTAGCGAGTTTTTAGGCATATATAGCTGGAAACTCCCACATCGAGCGAACGGGGGGGGGGGGGGGGGGGGCAATTTTCGCAAGAGTTGGGGTATATGTGTTTTTCTTTTACCTATGTCCTAACCTAACACAACCAAGTAAAAAAGTCCACTGGCCTACCCCTTTCGACGCCGTTCAAGGGGGTAGACGAAAACGTTAGGGTTTTTCCAGCGGATTCGGGATTTCGCCGAAGCGGGGCATCGGAGCGTCGGAACCCCACACAAACCTAGGTTGTGCCATACCATATG
Organism: Poa pratensis; assembly: GCA_947311845.1. NCBI lineage: Eukaryota > Viridiplantae > Streptophyta > Magnoliopsida > Poales > Poaceae > Poa > Poa pratensis. Next base: position 156,520,057 of record CAMZMU010000041.1, on the reverse strand, counting down.
TATAAAACAGTGTTTTGTGTCTAAAATGTCCAATATCCTACTCCGGGGTGTGACCGGCTTCACCGACTTCACTTCCTCTCTAGTGAGTTTCTGCACTTAGAGGTGAAAACTCCCCCTTCGGGCGAACCGGATGGAATATTGTGTTTATTTGGGGTAGACTTTGGTTTCCCACCTTCCTATGGACTAACCTAACACAACCAAGCAAAAAGTCCACTGGCCTACCCCCTCTCGGCTCCAGTCAAGGGGGTAGACGGGAACTTTTACTTTTTTTTCCAGCGAATTCAGTGTTTCGCCGAAGCGGGGCATCGGAGCGTCGTTACCCCACACAAACTAGGTTGTGCCATACCATATATATACAAGAGTGTTTTGTGCCTTAAATGTCCAATATCCGACTACGGGGTGTGACCGGCTTCACCAACTTCACTTTCTCTCTAGTGAGTTTCTGCACTAAGAGGTGAAAACACCCGTTTCGGGCGAATCTAATGGAATATTGTGTTTATTTGGGGTAAACTTTGGTTTCCCACCTTCCTATGGCCTAACCTAACACAACCAAGCGAAAAAGTCCACTGGCCTACCCCCTTTCGACGCCGTTCAAGGGGGTAGACGAAAACGTTAGGATTTTTCCAGCGAATTCAGGGTTTCGCCGAAGCGGGGAATCGGAGCGTAGGAACCCCACACAAACCTAGGTTGTGCCATACCATATATATATACAAGAGTGTTGTGGGTTGTAAATGTCCATTATCCTACTCCGAGGTGTGACCGGCTTCACTTTCTCTCTAGTGAGTTTCTACACTTAGAGGTGAAAACTCCCCCTTCAGGCGAATCGGATGGAATATTGTGTTTATTTGAGTTAGACTTTGGTTTCCCAGCTTCCTATGGCCTAACCTAACACAACCAAGCAAAAAATTTCACTGGCCTACCCCCTCTCGGCTCCAGTCAAGGGGGTAGACGGGAACTATGACTTTTTTCCAGCGGATTCGGGGTTTCGCCTAAGCGGGTCCCCGGAGCGTCGGAACCTCACCAAAACCTAGGTTGTGCCATACCATATGTATACAAGAGTGTTTTGTGTCTTAAATGTCCAATATCCTACTCCGGGGTGTGACCGGCTTCACCGGCTTCACTTCCTCTCTAGTGAGTTTCTGCACTTAAAGGTGAAAACTCCCCGTTCGGGCGAACCGGATGGAATATTGTGTTTATTTGGGGTAGACTTTAGTTTCCCACCTTCCTATGGACTAACCTAACAGAACAAAGCAAAAAATTCCACTGCCTACCCCCTCTCGGCTCCAATCAAGGGGTTAGACGGGAAGTTTGACTTTTTTTCAGCGAATTCAGGGTTTCACCGAAGCGGGGCATCGGAGCGTCGTTACCCCCACACAAACCTAGGTTGTGACATACCATATGTATACAAGAGTGTTTTTGTCTTAAATGTCCAATATCCTACTCCGGCGTGTGACCGGCTTCACCGACTTCACTTTCTCTCTAGTGAGTTTCTGCACTAAGAGGTGAAAACTCCCGTTTCGGGCGAATCGATGGAATATTGTGTTTATTTGGGGTAGACTTTGGTTTCCCCCCTACCTATGGCCTAACCTAACACAACCAAGCAAAAATGTCCACTGGCCTACCCCCTTTCGACGCCGTTCAAGGGGTAGACGGGAAACTTTGACTTTTTTCCAGCGAATTCAGGGTTTCGCCGAAGCGGGGCATCGGAGCATCGGAACCCCACCAAAACCTAGGTTGTGCCAGACCATATGTATACAAGAGTGTTTTGTGTCTTAAATGTCCAATATCATACTCCGGGGTGTGACCGGCTTCACCGACTTCACTTTCTTTCCAGCGGAGTTTCTGCACTAAGTGGTGAAAACTCCCGTTTCGGGCGAATCGGATGGAATATTGTGTTTATTTGGGGTAGACTTTGGTTTCCCACCTTCCTATGGCCTAACCTAACACAACCAAGCAAAAAATTCTACTGGCGTACCCCCTCTCGGCTCCAGTCAAGGTGGTAGACAGGAACTTTGACTTTTTTCCAGCGGATTCAGGGTTGCGCCGAAGCGGGTCCCCGAAGCGTCGGAGCCCCACCAAAACCTAGGTTGTGCCATACCATATGTATACAAGAGTGTTTTGTGTCTTAAATGTCCAATACCCTACTCCGGGGTGTGACCGGCTTCACCGGATTCACTTCCTCTCTAGTGAGTTTCTGCACTTAGAGGTGAAAACTCCCCCTTCGGGCGAACCGGATGGAATATTGTGTTTATTTGGGGTAGACTTTGGTTTCCCCCCTTCCAATTGACTAACCTAACACAAGCAAGCAAAAAATTCCACTGTCCTACCCCATCTCGGCTCCAGTCAAGGGGGTAGACGGGAACTTTGACTTTTTTCCAGCGGATTCGGGGTTGCGCCGAAGCGGGTCCCCGGAGCGTCGGAACCCCACCAAAACCTACGTTGTGCCATACCATATGTATACAAGAGTGTTTTGTGTCTTAAATGTCCAATATCCTACTACGGGGTGTGACCGGCTTCACTTCCTCTCTAGTGAGTTTCTGCACTTAGAGGTGAAAACTCCCACTTCGGGCGAACCGGATGGAATATTATGTTTATTTGGGGTAGACTTTGGTTTCCCACCTTCCTATGGACCAACCTAACACAACCAAGCAAAAAATTCCACTGTCCTACCCCCTCTCGGCTCCGGTCAAGGGGGTAGATGGGAACTTTGACTTTTTTCAGCGGATTCGGGGTTTCGCTGAAGCGGGTCCCCGGAGCGTCGAATGTAGGAGTTTGCGCGATAGAAAACAAAAATTTCTCTCACATGCGGAAGCAACACTCAAGATCCTATCTAGAAGATTCTAGTAACGGGGAGAGTAGTTCATCATACCCTCGAAGAACACGCGCGTTGAACGTTTAATTCAACGCAGCTCGGTGAAGTTGTTGACGATGTTCGATCCGATCAGCACCGCAAACGAGCAGCACCTCCGGAGGCTTGCACACGTACAGCTCGATGACGTCTCCCTCTTCTTGATCCAGCAAGCTAGAGGGAGAAGTAGGTGGGATCGATTCCAGCAGCACGACGGCGTGGTGGTGGATATGGTGGAGAGTTCCCGCGGGCAGGGCTTCGCCAAGCGGTGCGCGGGAGGTAGAGGAGCAGCAAGCCAGTGATGCGGCCAAGCCTCTCTCTTGGTGCACCTCTCCCTCTTCTTTATATAGGCAAGGGGCTGCAGCCACTTTATTTCCAAAGTAGAAACTCCCTCTTTCAATAGTGGTAACCCCTTCTCATTTAAAAGGTGGTAACCCCCTCTTTCAAGAGTGGTAACATCCCTTTTAAAGGGCTACCCATTGAATGGCTGCATGGACCAAGTAGGACTGGTCAAATGGACCAGTGGGCCACCCTTGGTCGTTGGGGACAGGTGGGCCCCACTATGGGACCCTCCGGAACCTTCTAGAACATTCCGACACTCTGCCGAAAAATCCCGAACTTTTCCGGAACCCTGAAATCAACTTGCCATATATAAATCTTTACCTCCGGACTCTTCCGGAGCTCCTCGTGATGTCTAGGATCTCATCCGAGACTCCGAACAATATTCGGACACCATTAACAAAATTATCCCAGAGCTACTCTAGCGTTACCGAACGTTAAGTGTGTGACCCTACGGGTTCGAGAACGTGCAGACATGATGGAGACACCTCTCCGATCAATAACCATTAGAGGGACCAGGATATCCATAATGACTCCCACACATTCAACGAAGATCTTTATCGGTTGAACCACTATGTCGTGGACTACTATAATCCGTATACAATTTCCTTTGTCACGCGATATTTTACTTACCCAAGATTTGATCGTCGGTATCACTATACCTAGTTAAATCTTGTTACTGGTAAGTACTCTTTACTCGTTCCGTAATACAACATTCTCTGTGACTAACTCATTAGTCACGTGCTTGCAAGCTTTACCGAATGTGCACTACCGAGTGGGCCCAGAGTATATCTCTCCGAAACACGGAGGGACAAATCCCAGTCTTGATTCATGTAATTCAACAAGCACTTTCTGAGATACCCGTAAGACACCTTTATGATCACCCTGTCACGAAGCGATGGTTGATGTCCCCAAAGTATTCTTCCAGTACCCGGGAATAACATGATCTCATGGTCTAAGAAATAGGATACTTGACAATAAAAGGCATGACAATAAAAACTTAATGAAACGATCAATATTGTTATGCTTAGTTGGGTCTGTCCATCACGTCATTCTTCTAATGACATGATCCCGTTAATTAATTAACAACTCATGTTCATGGTTGGGAAACCATAACCATCATTAATTAACGAGCTAGTCTAGTAGAGGCTTACTAGGGACGCAATGTTGTTTACGCAACCACACATGTATTATGTTTCCGGTTAATACAATTATAGCATGGAAATAAACATATATCATGAACACGGAAATATGATAATAACATTTATTTATTATTGCCTCTAGGGCATATTTCCAACAGTCTCCCACTTGCACTAGAGTCAATAATCTAGTTTACATTGGTAAAAATCTAACACCCATGGCCTTCTGGTGTTGATCATGTTTTGTCTGTGGAAGAACTTTAGTCAACGGATCAGCGATATTTTGATTCGTATGTACTTTGCTAATGGTAATATCTCCTTCATTGACATGCTCACGAATTTGATGAAACCGGCGTTTGATATGCTTGGAACTCTTGTGACATCTTGGTTCCTTGGCTAGAGCAATGGCACCAGTGTTGTCACAAAAAATCTCCATGGGATCCAGTGCGCTCGGAACAACGCCGAGTTCAGTGACGAACTCCTTCAGCCATATCCCTTCTTTCGCTGCTTCAGAAGCGGCCATATACTCCGCCTCTAATGTAGATGCCGCAATGACGGTTTGCTTGGAACTCCTCCAGCTAACCGCAGCTCCATTCAAGATAAAGACATACCCTGTTTGAGATTTCGAGTCATCTGGATCAGTATCGAAGCTAGCATCAACGTAACCTTTTACGGAGAGCTCTTCATCACCACCATAGACAAGAAACATGTCCTTAGTCCTTTTTAGGTACTTAAGGATATTTTTAACTGCTGTCCAGTGAGCCTCTCCAGGATCACTCTGGTACCTGCTCGTCAAACTAAGAGCATGGGACACATCCGGTCTAGTACACAACATGGCATACATAATAGAACCTATGGCCGAGGCATAGGGGATTTTCTTCATCCTTTCTATTTCTGTTGCCGTAGTTGGACACTGAGTCATACTCAATGGCTTACCTTGTAACATGGGCAAAGAACCTTTCTTTGCATCCTGCATATTGAATTTCTTCACTATCTTCTCAAGGTATTTACTTTGACTAAGTGCTATTAAGCGTCTTGATCTATCTCTATAGATCTTTATGCCCAATATGTATGCAGCTTCACCAAGATCTTTCATTGAAAAACTATTATTCAAATAATCTTTCACACTGTTAAGCAGCTCCACATCATTCCCAATAAGTAATATGTCATCTACATATAAAACCAGGAATGCAACCGAGCTCCCACTCACTTTCTTGTAAACACAAGCTTCTTTATAATTTTGGACAAATCCAAAACCTTTGATCACCTCATCAAATCGAAGATTCCAACTCCGGGATGCTTGCTTCAGTCCATAGATGGATCGCTGAAGTTTGCACACTTTATCAGCATCCTTAGGATCGACAAAACCTTCAGGTTGTACCATGTACAACTCTTCTTCAACGTTTCCGTTGAGGAACGCAGTTTTGACATCCATCTGCCAAATTTCATAATCGAAATAAGCAGCAATTGCTAGTAGAACCCTAACAGACTTTAGCATCGCTACGGGTGAGAAGGTCTCATCGTAGTCAACTCCTTGAATTTGTCGAAAACCTTTTGCGACAAGTCGAGCTTTATATACGGTGACATTACCGTCAGCGTCTGTTTTCTTCTTGAAAATCCATTTACATTCAACAGCCTTACGGCTATCAGGAAGGTCAACCAAAGTCCACACTTGGTTTTCCTTCATGGATTCCATTTCAGAGTTCATGGCGTCTTGCCATTTTCCAGAGTCTGGGCTCATCATCGCTTCCTCATAGTTCATAGGTTCATCATTGTCTAACAATAAAATGTTCAAGACAGGATTACCGTACCATTCAGGAGCAGTACGTAACCTTGTCGACCTGCGAACGGGAACTTTGACCGAAGCTGCATGATCACTATCATCAGCTTCTTTCTCTCTAGCTGGTGAAGGCGGTGCCTGAAGATCCAAATCTTCCTGCGCTGCGCTGCTCTCCAATTCGGGAGAAGGTTCAATAACCTCGTCTAGTTCTATTTTCCTCCCACTCACTCCTTTCGAAAGAAACTCCTTCTCAAGAAAGGATCCATTCTTAGCAACAAAAACTTTGCCTTCGGATCTGTGATAGAAGGTATACCCAATGGTTTCCTTTGGATATCCTATGAAGACGCATTTTTCCGCTTTGGGTTCGAGCTTATCAGGTTGTAATCTTTTGACATAAGCCTCGCATCCCCAAATTTTAAGAAACGATAATTTTGGCTTCTTACCAAACCACAACTCATATGGTGTCGTCTCAACGGATTTAGATGGTGCCCTATTTAAAGTGAATGCGGCTGTCTCTAATGCATACCCCCAAAATGACATTGGCAGATCGGATACAGACATCATAGAACGCACCATATCTAATAAAGTACGATTACGACGTTCAGACACACCATTACGCTGTGGTGTTCCAGGTGGCGTGAGTTGGGAAACAATTCCACAATTTTTCAAGTGCATGCCAAACTCGTAACTCAGATATTCCCCTCCACGATCAGATCGTAGAAATTTGATCTTCCTGTTACGATGATTTTCTACTTCACTCTGAAATTCTTTGAACTTTTCAAATGTTTCAGACTTGTGTTTCATTAAGTAAATATACCCATATCTACTCAAATCATCAGTGAAAGTTAGGAAGTAACGATATCCACCACGTGTTGGAATGCTCATTGGTCCACACACATCAGTATGTATGATTTCCAACAAATCACTCGCCCGTTCCATCGTACCGGAAAACGGTGTCTTAGTCATCTTACCCATGAGGCATGGTTCGCACGTATCAAATGATTCAAAGTCAAGTGATTGAAAAAGTCCATCAGAATGGAGTTTCTTCATGCGCTTTACACCAATATGACCTAAACGGCAGTGCCACAAGTATGTGGTACTATCATTATTCGCTTTGCATCTTTTAGCATCAATGTTATGGATGTGTGAAGTACTACTATCGAGATCCAACAAGAATAAACCATTTACGTTGGGTGCATGACCATAAAAGATATTACTCATAGAAATAGAACAACCTTTATTCTCTGATTTAAATGAGTAACCGTCTCGCAATAAACAAGATCCAGATATAATGTTCATGCTTAACGCAGGCACCAAATAACAATTATTCAGGTTTAAAACTAATCCCGAAGGTAGATGAAGAGGTAGTGTCCCGACGGCGATGACATCGACCTTCGATCCATTCCCGACGCGCATCGTCACCTCATCCCTCGCCAGTCTCCGTTTATTCTGCAGCTCCTGTTTCGAGTTGCAAATATGAGCAACCGAACCAGTATCAAATACCCAGGCACTACTACGAGAACTAGTAAGGTACACATCAATAACATGTATATCAAATATACCTTTGACGTTGCCAGCCTTCTTATCCGCCAAGTATTTGGCGCAGTTACGCTTCCAGTGACCGTCTCCCTTGCAGTAGAAACACACAGTGTCCGGCTTAGGACCAGCCTTGGGTTTCACAGGTGTGGCAACAGGTTTGCCGCCCTGAGCAGCAACAGATTTGCCACTCTTCTTGAAGTGACCCTTTTTGGCCTTAACCTTCTTGAAACTGGTGGTCTTATTGACCATCAACACTTGATGTTCTTTCTTGATGTCCACTTCTGCAGATTTCAGCATCGCAAAGAGCTCATTAAGAGTCTTATTCATGCCTTGCATGTTATAGTTCAGCACAAAGCCTTTGTAGCTCGGAGGGAGCGACTGCAGCACCCTGTCAGTGATTAACTCATCCGGGATCACACATCCCAGCTGAATTAGGCGTTGGATATAGCCTCCCATGGTGACAACATGTTCACTGACAGAGCTGTGCTCCTCCATCTTACATGTATAGAACTTATCAGAGATCTCATATCTCTCAGCGCGGGTCTGAGTCTGAAACATGGTTTTCAGCTCTTCAACCATCTCATAGGCGCCGTGATGTTCAAAACGTTTCTGGAGATCAGTGTCCAGAGATGTAAGGATGGCACAGGCAACTATAATGTGGTCATCTCTGCGCGTCTCAAAGACATTTTGTTCTGCTTCAGGCGCATTGTCTGCAGGTGGGTCACCTAGCGCAGCATCGAGCACATAATGCTTCTTACACCCAGTGAGGATAATCCTCAGGTTGCGGTGCCAGTCAGTGAAGTTTGAACCAGATGATTTCAGTTTTTCTTTCTCAAGGAATGCGCTGAAGTTGAACTGAGCTACGTTGCGGGCCATGATCTACAACATTTTAGCAAAGACATCTTTAGACTATGTTCATGATAAAGAGTTCATTTTAATCAAATTACTAACGAACTCCCACTTAAAACAACATCCCTCATAGTTGTCTAGTGGTACACGATCCAAATCCACTACACCAAGTCCGATCTTCACGAGAGAAGATGTAGTTTCAATGGTGAACATCGAAATGTTGATCATATCATTCATATGACTCGTGTTTAACCTTTCGGTTCGTCGTGTTCCGAGTCCATGTCTGTACATGCTAGGCTCGTCAAGTTAACCAAAGTATTTCCGCATGTGTAAAACTGGCTTACACCCGTCGTATGTGAACGTAGAGTTTACCACATCCGATCATCACGAGATGCTTCAAAACGACGAACTTTCGCGACGGTGCATACTAAGGGAGAACACTTTATCTTGATATTGTGTGAGGGATCATCTTATAATGCTACCGTCGAGCACACGCAAAATAAGATGCATAAAAGGATAAACATCACATGCATAAAAATATGTGACATGGTATAGCCCTTTTATTGCGTCTTGATCTCCATCTTAAACGCACCGGCATGATCTCCATCATGGCGCCATGTTCATGTGGCGCCTTGGTTGTCTCCACCACGTTGCATCCCATATATTGCTAACTCATAGCGATAAATAATGCAATTACATGGCGTTTGAAGTTGACACGCAGGTCATACAATTGATAATTAAGACAACCATATGGCTCCTGCCGGTTGCCGTACTCATCGACATGCAAGTCGTGAAACATTACAAAACATGATCATCTCATACATCACAAATATATCATATGAAACAGTTTGGGCTATACCATATCACAAGCACCCCTGCAAAAACAAGTTAGACGCCTCTCCCTTATTCTTTGCAAATTTTACGTGGCTTAGGGCTTTCGAAGAAAGAACCGTTCTTACCTACGAACATGAAACCACAACGGTGATAAACAAATTATTAACAACCCGTTGTAGATTAAATCTTAACTATAGTGGGAGAGACAGACACCCGCAAAGCCACTTATGCAATACAAGTTGCATGTCAGTCGTGGAACAAGTCTCATGTACGTGGACATGTAAAGTTAGTCCGGGCCGCTTCATCCCACTATGCCACTAAGATTCAAAATACACAAAGGAAGTAATAAAAAGATTATCAACGCCCACATACACATATGTGTTCTACCCGTACCAAAACATCTACGCATAGATCCGGCTCTGATACCACTGTAGGAGTTTGCGCGATAGAAAACAAAAAATTTCTCTCACATGCGGAAGCAACACTCAAGATCCTATCTAGAAGATTCTAGTAACGGGGAGAGTAGTTCATCATACCCTCGAAGAACACGCGCGTTGAACGTTTAATTCAACGCAGCTCGGTGAAGTTGTTGACGATGTTCGATCCGATCAGCACCGCAAACGAGCAGCACCTCCGGAGGCTTGCACACGTACAGCTCGATGACGTCTCCCTCTTCTTGATCCAGCAAGCTAGAGGGAGAAGTAGGTGGGATCGATTCCAGCAGCACGACGGCGTGGTGGTGGATATGGTGGAGAGTTCCCGCGGGCAGGGCTTCGCCAAGCGGTGCGCGGGAGGTAGAGGAGCAGCAAGCCAGTGATGCGGCCAAGCCTCTGTCTCTTGGTGCACCTCTCCCTCTTCTTTATATAGGCAAGGGGCTGCAGCCACTTTATTTCCAAAGTAGAAACTCCCTCTTTCAATAGTGGTAACCCCTTCTCATTTAAAAGGTGGTAACCCCCTCTTTCAAGAGTGGTAACATCCCTTTTAAAGGGCTACCCATTGAATGGCTGCATGGACCAAGTAGGACTGGTCAAATGGACCAGTGGGCCACCCTTGGTCGTTGGGGACAGGTGGGCCCCACTATGGGACCCTCCGGAACCTTCTAGAACATTCCGACACTCTGCCGAAAAATCCCGAACTTTTCCGGAACCCTGAAATCAACTTGCCATATATAAATCTTTACCTCCGGACTCTTCCGGAGCTCCTCGTGATGTCTAGGATCTCATCCGAGACTCCGAACAATATTCGGACACCATTAACAAAATTATCCCAGAGCTACTCTAGCGTTACCGAACGTTAAGTGTGTGACCCTACGGGTTCGAGAACGTGCAGACATGATGGAGACACCTCTCCGATCAATAACCATTAGAGGGACCAGGATATCCATAATGACTCCCACACATTCAACGAAGATCTTTATCGGTTGAACCACTATGTCGTGGACTACTATAATCCGTATACAATTTCCTTTGTCACGCGATATTTTACTTACCCAAGATTTGATCGTCGGTATCACTATACCTAGTTAAATCTTGTTACTGGTAAGTACTCTTTACTCGTTCCGTAATACAACATTCTCTGTGACTAACTCATTAGTCACGTGCTTGCAAGCTTTACCGAATGTGCACTACCGAGTGGGCCCAGAGTATATCTCTCCGAAACACGGAGGGACAAATCCCAGTCTTGATTCATGTAATTCAACAAGCACTTTCTGAGATACCCGTAAGACACCTTTATGATCACCCTGTCACGAAGCGATGGTTGATGTCCCCAAAGTATTCTTCCAGTACCCGGGAATAACATGATCTCATGGTCTAAGAAATAGGATACTTGACAATAAAAGGCATGACAATAAAAACTTAATGAAACGATCAATATTGTTATGCTTAGTTGGGTCTGTCCATCACGTCATTCTTCTAATGACATGATCCCGTTAATTAATTAACAACTCATGTTCATGGTTGGGAAACCATAACCATCATTAATTAACGAGCTAGTCTAGTAGAGGCTTACTAGGGACGCAATGTTGTTTACGCAACCACACATGTATTATGTTTCCGGTTAATACAATTATAGCATGGAAATAAACATATATCATGAACACGGAAATATGATAATAACATTTATTTATTATTGCCTCTAGGGCATATTTCCAACATCGAAACCCCACCAAAACCTAGGTTGTGCCATACCATATGTATACAAGAGTGTTTTGTGTCTTAAATGTCCAATATCCTACTCCGGGGTGTGACCGGTTTCACCGACTTCACTTTCTCTCTAGTAAGTTTCTGCACTAAGAGGTGAAAACTCCCCCTTCGGCGAATCAGATGGAATATTGTGTTTATTTAGGGTAGACTTTGGTTTCTCATCTTCCTATGGTCTAAACTAACACAACCAAGCAAAAAAGTCCACTGGCCTACCCCCTTTCGACGCCGTTCATGGGGGTAGACGAAAACGTTAGGGTTTTTCCAGCGGATTCAGGGTTTCGCCGAAGCGGGGGATCGGAGCGTCGGAACTCCACACAAACCTAGGTTGTGCTATACCATATGCATACAAGAGTGTTTTGTGTCTTAAATGGCCAATATCCTACTCCGGGGTGTGACCGGCTTCACCGGCTTCACTTCCTCTCTAGTGAGTTTCTGCACTTGGAGGTGAAAACTCCCCCTTCGGGCGAACCGGATGCAATATTGTGTTTATTTGGGGGTAGACTTTGGTTTCCCACCTTCCTATGGACTAACCTAACACAACCAAGCAAAAAATTCCACTGTCCTACCCCCTCTCGGCTACGGTCATGGGGGTAGACGGGAACTTTGACTTTTTTCTAGCGGATTCGGGGTTTCGCCGAAGCGGGGCATCGGAGCGTCGTTTCCCCCACACAAACCTAGGTTGTGCCATACCATATGTATACAAGAGTGTTTCGTGTCTTAAATGTCCAATATCCTACTCTGTGGTGTGACCGGCTTCACCGACTTCACTTTCTCTCTAGTGAGTTTCTGCACTAAGAGGTGAAAACTCCCGTTTCGGGCGAATCGGATGGTATATTGTGTTTATTTGGGGTAGACTTTGGTTTCCCACCTTCCTATGGCCTAACCTAACACAACCAAGCAAAAAATTCCACTGTCCTACCCACTTTCGACGCCGTTCAAGGGGGTAGACGAAAACATTAGGGTTTTCCAGCGAATTCAGGGTTTTCGCCGAAGCGGGGCATCAGAGCATCGGAACCCCACACAAATCTAGATTTTTCCATACCATATACATACAAGAGTGTTGTGTGTTGTAAATGTCCATTATCCTACTCCGAGGTGTGACCGGCTTCACTTTCTCTCTAGTGAGTTTCTACACTTAGAGGTGAAAACTCCCCCTTCGGGCGAATTGGATGGAATATTGTGTTTATTTGGGTTAGACTTTGGTTTTCCACCTTCCTATGGCCTAACCAAACACAACCAAGCAAAAAAATCCACTAGCCTACCCCCTCTCGGCTCCAGTCAAGGGGGTAGACGGGAACTTTGACTTTTTTCCAGCGGATTCGGGGTTTCGCCGAAGCGGGTCCCCGGAGCGTCGGAACCCCACCAAAACCTAGGTTGTGCCATACCATATGTATACAAGAGTGTTTTGTGTCTTAAATGTCTAATATCCTACTCCGGGGTGTGACCGGCTTCACTGACTTCACTTTCTCTCTAGTGAGTTTCTGCACTAAGAGGTGAAAACTCCCCCTTCGGGCGAATCAGATGGAATATTGTGTTTATTTGGGGTAGACTTTGGTTTCTCACTTTCCTATGGCCTAAACTAACACAACCAAGCAAAAAAGTCCATTGGCCTACCCCTTTCGACGCCGTTCAAGGGGTAGACGAAAACGTTAGGGTTTTTCTAGCAGATTCGGGGTTTCGCCGAAGTGGGGCATCGGAGCATCGGAACCCCACACAAACCTAGGTTGTGCCATACCATATGTATACAAGAGTGTTTTGTGTCTTAAATGTCTAATATCCTACTCGGGGTGTGACCGGCTTCACCGGCTTCACTTCCTCTCTAGTGAGTTTCTGCACTTGGAGGTGAAAACTCCCCTTCGGGCGAACCGGATGGAATATTGTGTTTATTTGGGGTAGACTTTGGTTTCCCACCTTCCTATGGACTAACCTAACACAACCAAGCAAAAAATTCCACTGTCCTACCCCCTCTCGGCTCCGGTCAAGGGGGTAGACGGGAACTTTGACTTTTTTCCAGCGGATTCGGGGTTTCACCGAAGCGGGGCATCGGAGCGTCATTTCCCCCACACAAACCTAGGTTGTGCCATACCATATGTATACAAGAGTGTTTCGTGTCTTAAATGTCCAATATCCTACTCTGGGTTGTGACCGGCTTCACCGACTTCACTTTCTCTCTAGTGAGTTTCTGCACTAAGAGGTGAAAACTCCCGTTTCGGGCGAATCAGATGGAATATTGTGTTTATTTGGGGTTAGACTTTGGTTTCCCACCTTCCATTGGCCTAACCTAACACAACCAAGCAAAAAAGTCCCCCCTTTCGACGCCGTTCAAGGGGGTAGACGAAAACGTTAGGGTTTTTCCAGCGAATTCAGGGTTTCGCCGAAGCCGGGCATCAGAGCGTCGGAAACCCCACACAAAACTAGATTGTGCCATACCATATATATACAAGAGTGTTGTGTGTTGTAAATGTCCATTATCCTACTCCGAGGTGTGACCGGCTTCACCGGCTTCACTTTCTCTCTAGTGAGTTTCTACACTTAGAGGTGAAAACTCCCCTTCGGGCGAATTGGATGGAATATTGTGTTTATTTGGGTTATACTTTGGTTTCCCACCTTCCTATGGCCTAACCTAACACAACCAAGCAAAAAAATCCACTGGCCTACCCCCTCTCGGCTCCAGTCAAAGGGGTAGACGGGAACTTTGACTTTTTTCCAGCGGATTCAGGGTTTCGCCGAAGCGGGTCCCCGGAGCGTTGGAACTCCACCAAAACCTAGGTTGTGCCATACCATATCTTTCTCTAAGTCCTGCGAGTCCTCTTTATATACATAGAGGCTCGTCAGGTTACAAGAGTTCTACAGCAAGCCTGATTATCTTTCTTGTCTTCCAAGGCAAGTTTGCACCGACCTTCTGGAGCTTTCCTTCATCGAGTCACGATGCGAGATTGGCCCATCTTTCACGTGGCCCAACAATGATAGCGCAACCTTAAGTCGCTGTTTGTTAAATTTGAATAAGTCGCGGGTTAATCATTCCCCCGACATTAGCCCCAAGCGTGGCCTGAACTTCATAGGATTTCTTGATCTTGAATGTTTAGGCCGCGCTTTTCCTTATTTCGCAACTTATAATTGTGCTGGATTGGCCTTGACTCGCACCTGGAGGATCATCTGACTTCGTGAGCTTCTTTGTTAGAGTAGCCTGATAGCTTCAAAACTTGATGACGATCCATCTTCAAATTTTTGATGATAATATGATGTAGCCCCCAAGGATTGAGAGGATGTAACGTGATAATCGTCTCAATTCTTCTCAGATAGTTTTGAAGGTCGTCACCTGTAACTTGATATCATGAATAAAACAATTGTTAAGATACAAGTAATTGTAATTGGTGTTGCCGTACTATAAGCAGTACATCGACCTCTCGTTAGGCCATCTGAATCCTTAAGTGGGCACTCGCGCGACTCAGTATTTCCTAGGAACATGTGTGTTCAGGGTCGAGAGCGGCCATGATAGGCAATCAAGCTCGATTGACGCCACACCCCAGTACTTTGGCCACATAATGCGAGTAGCAATCCAACTTAAGGTAAATTTGATAATTGCCATAAGTTGGCTGTTTCAGGGTAACAAAGCCCCAAGAAACATAATGATATGGCCATGATAGGCTAAGCTATGATAAGCTTTGATTATGATGACACATAAGGTCGCGCCTTGGTGGCAACCGAGTGTTATACATAGGGTTGGATCGCGCGTAGGTGGCGATCCATGGTGATACATGGGGTCGGTCGCGCCTAGGTGGCGACCAAATGATACAAAGTTTACGGGCGCCTAGGTGGCAGCCGGTTTCTGATACAAGGGTCGATCGCGCCTGGGTGGCGATCAGATGTTGCATAGGTCGCGCCTAGGTGGCGACCAAAGTTGAAGTTCTAGCCCTGAGTGGCTGTGATGATACTCAGCTATAAAGCTGGAAAGGATGATGCTTGGCTCTAATTAGCCTTTTCTTATGTATAGTACGGTCGCAGGTGTGCGACGTTCCAAGGGCGAGGTGCCTCGAGACGATCCTCGAAATCATGGCGTTCGCTGCTTTCTTCCCTTACATCCAGCAGATAGTACGACCCATTGTTTAGCTTCTTGCTGATGATGTAGGGTCCTTCCCATGGAGAGGACAGCTTATGCATTCCCTTGTGATCTTGTTTAAGTCGCAGTACTAGGTCGCCTTCTTGAAAGGTGCGGGTTTTGATGCGTCTGCATGATAGCGTCGCAAGTCTTGTTGATATACCGCTGACCTTGATGCTGCCAAGTCTCTAACCTCGTCTAATGTGTCCACCGAGTCTTGCCGAGCTATCTCATTATCTGTCTCGATGTAAGCCGCAACTCTTGGTGAATCGTGTATGATATCGCTGGGCATGACTGCTTCTGCTCCATAGACCATAAAATATGGTGTAAACCTGTGGATCTGTTAGGGGTTGTTCTTAAGCTCCACAGTACTGCTGGCAATTCCTCCACCCAACATCCTGGAGATGCTTCAACCTTTTCAATAAGGCGCGGCTTAATTCCATGGAGAATTTCCTGGTTAGCTCGCTCAGCTTGTCCATTGCTCTGCGGGTGTGCTACTGACGTGAGGTCCAACCTTATCCCATTGTTGCGCAAAATATCTGTGTAGCTCCTTCAGAGGTGTTGCTCCCGTTGTCTGTAATGATACTATGGGGGTACCCAAAGCGGAATATGACCTTCTTCAAGAACTTGACTGCTGTTTCAGCCTCGCAATCTCCCACAGGTTCTGCTTCTATCCACTTTGTGAACTTGTCCACCATGACCAGGAGGTGAGTTTTTCCATTTGAAGACCGTCTGAAGGGCCCTACCATGTCAAAACCCCATACGGCAAAAGGCCATGTGATGGGTATTGTGCGAAGTGCTTGAGCTGGCATATGATCTTGCCTAGCGTATCTTTGACATCCGTCGCACACTCTGACAATTTGCTCTGCATCTGCTAATGCTGTTAACCAGAAGAATCCATGTCGGAACGCCTTTGCCACCAAAGATCTTGACGAAGCATGATGGCCACAATCGCCTGAATGAATTTCGTGCAAGATTTTTCGTCCCTCTTCTGGTGAGACACATCTTTGGAATGCTCCTGACACGCTGCGCTTGTATAATTCGTTGTTGATGATTGTATAGGCCTTTGATCGCCGTATGATTTTGCGCGCCTCAATCTCATCGTCTGGCAGCACTCCGCGACTTAAATATGCCATGTATGGCTCTGTCCATCCTGGCTGTTCATGCAGGGCTGCGACTAAAGTTGAATCGTCCTCTGGCTCTGCAATGTCAATCTCTGCTGGAGGTTTGACTGATGGATTGTGCAGTTCATCCAGGAAAACATTGGGTGGGACTGACTGTCTATTGGATCCAAGTCGAGACAGGGCATCTGCAGCTTCGTTTTGTCTCCGATCAATATGTTCAACTTGGTATCCAGTGAAGTATCCAGCAATTCTGTCCACCTCTCTTCTGTATGCAGCCATATTCGCATCCTTGCTGTCCCACGTTCCAGAGACCTGCTGTGCCACCAAGTCTGAATCGCCAAAACAGCGTATGCGACTGATGTTCATCTCCTTTGCTATACGTAGACCATGAAGCAGTGCCTCATACTCTGCCACGTTATTTGTGCAGTTGAAGTGTATCTGTAGCACATACCGCAGCTTGTCCCCTTGGGGATGTTAGAACAACTCCAGCCCCCGAGCCTTGCAACTGTCTTGACCCATCAAAATGCATGGTCCAGTATTTGGTTTCTGCCATGCTAGGAGCGACTTGGATTTCTGTCCAATCGTTGATAAAATCTGCAAGGGCTTGCGACTTAATTGATGTGCGCGGCTCGTAACTGATGTGATGTGGTCCCAACTCGATCGCCCACTTAGCGACTCTTCCAGTAGCTTCTCGATTACGGATGATATCTGCTAACGGTGCTGAACTAACCACAGTTATTGGATGTTCTTGGAAGTAGTGCTTCAGCTTGCGACTCGCCATGAACACTCCAAACACCAACTTCTGCCACTGTGGGTAACGCTGCTTGGAAGCTGTGAGGACTTCGCTCACGTAATATACTGGTCTCTGGACAGGGTATTCCTTTCCGGGTTCTTGTCTCTCCACAACCATGACAGCGCTCACAGCGCGGGAATTTGCCGCTATGTATAGTAGCATGGGCTCTTTATCCTTTGGAGCCGCCAGAACTGGAGCATTTGTCAATTGATGTTTCAAGGCTGTTAGAGCTTCGTCGGCCTCTGCATCCCAAACGAAGGTGTCTGATTTTTTCAACAATCTGTACAAAGGTAGTGCTTTCTCTCCCAATCTTGATATAAAGCGACTCAAAGCTGCGACGCAACCGGTAAGTCGCTGCACATCTTTTATCTTTTCTGGCTTTTGGAGATCCATCACGGCCTTTATCTTGTCAGGGTTGGCCTCAATGCCTCTTTCTGATACTATGAACCCAATAGCTTTCCTGCTGGTACTCCAAAGACGCACTTTGTGGGGTTGAGCCTCATGTTGTATTTTCTGAGATTTGTGAATGTCTCTGCCAGGTCACTAATAAGATCCTGGCCAACTTGCGACTTAACCACAATATCATCCACGTAGGCGTGAACGTTGCGACCTATTTGCTCATGTAGACAATTCTGAATGCATCTTTGGTAAGTCGCACCTGCGTTCTTCAACCCAAAGGGCATGCTGACATAACAAAAAGCTCCAAAGGGTGTGATGAAGGACGTCTTTTCTTGGTCCTCCCTCTTCATCTTGATTTGATGGTAGCCTGAATAGGCATCCAAAAAGCATAACAGCTCGCACCCAGCAGTTGAATCAATCACTTGGTCGATTCGCGGCAAAGCAAATGGATCCTTTGGACAGCTTTGTTAAGACTGGTGTAATCAACGCACATTCGCCACGTACCGTTCTTTTTCATAACCAAGACTGGGTTTGCCACCCACTCCGGATGGTATACCTCCGTGATGAATCCTGCAGCCAGTAGGCGAGCTATTTCCCCCTATTGCCTTTCTTCTGTCATCGTGGAAACGCCGTAGTGGCTGCTTCACTGGTTTAGCCGCAGGGTTCACTTTGAGGCTATGTTCTGCTAATTCTCTTGGTACCCCTGGCATATCTGACGGTTTCCATGCGAAGATGTCCTTATTTTCCTGAAGGAAAGCGACGAGAGCCTTCTCCTGCTCTTCTTCCATGTGTGCTCCAATGCTGGTTTGCTTGGATGAGTCGCCAGGAACAAGATTTATCTGCTTG
The DNA here is from genome assembly GCA_947311845.1 of Poa pratensis. NCBI lineage: Eukaryota > Viridiplantae > Streptophyta > Magnoliopsida > Poales > Poaceae > Poa > Poa pratensis. The sequence goes on along the minus strand of CAMZMU010000041.1, from coordinate 156,501,264 downwards.
GTTCCTGGGCCGCTTTGAATTTCATTGGTGGCTCGGCAGACGGCGTGGTAACTACGCTCATGTCATTTGGGTCCACCTGCGACTTATAACCTTTTAGCTCTTCCGCGGCACAGGCAGATTCTGCGAAGGCCGCATCTCCTTCACATTCTATCGCTTTTTCTCTATCTCCGTACACTGTGATGACCCCTTTTGGTCCTGGTATCTTCAACTGTAGGTACACGTAGCATGGCCTGGCCATAAACTTAGCAAAAGCTCTTCTTCCAAACAAGGCGTGATATGGGCTTTGGAATTTTACCACTTCGAAACATAGGAACTCGCTTCTGAAGTTCTCTTCTGTCCCAAAAGTTACCCCTAGGGTTATTTTCCCGCTGGCTGTGCGGACCTTCCTGGGACAATGCCGTGAAACACGGTTGACGTGGGCTGCAGGCTGGAATCCTTGAGTCCTAGACGCTGGAACGTATCGTAGTACAAGATATTAATGCTGCTTCCTCCATCCATAAGCACTTTGGTCAGCTTGTATCCTGCTACGTACGGTGCCACAACCAGCGCCAACTTGCCAGGTTCCCGTACTGTGGCGGGTGATCGTCGCGACTCCAAGTTACTATGTGCTCGGACCACCTTAGCCAATTGGGGTTGCTGGTATCACGGCGTTCACCTGTTGACTCCTGCGACTCAATTTCTCTTCCCTTTTGGAGGTGTCGATAACTATTGTGTGATACTGCCCCGTTTGCCTGGGGTGGTTCGTGCTGTGCTGCCCAACATTTGCGTCATGAGCCGTACCAGGGTTTCCTTCGTGGGAATTTCCCCTGTTGTGCTGGCTTTCTTCTTTCCACTTCTTGTAATAGCTGCATTGTGCCTTGGTATGGTCCGCTGGCCGTCCATCACCTGTTGCATGAAGGTCGCACGGCCGATTAAAAACTTCTCCATATTGATTGGACGGGAGCCGTATCCTCGGCCCCTTCCTCGCTGGCCTCTGAATCCTCCACGCGTATTGGCGACGAGCCCTGAGTAACCATCTTCGTTTTTGCGTTTGTTTTGATTCGCGTTGTTGTGGCTTGTTTGCTGCTGCTGGGGCTTGTTGGAGTTTTTCTTTCCTTTGGCAGCAACCTCCTCTTCTTCTCCGTCTGACGCGTCTCTGGTTTTATCCGAGCTAGCATATTTGTTAGCCGCAGCCATTACCTCGCTGAGGCTCTTGACTTTATCCTTCATGCGACCCAGCTTATGAATAGCGGCTCAAACTTGCAGTTTTTCTCCATTACAAGGACGGCTGAGCTTGGTGGTATATTATCTGAGGAGTGTATTATTTCTGCCACCCTTTTCATCCAATGGCGACTTGACTCGCCTTCCTTCTGGACACAACGCTCGAGATCTATATTGCAGAGTCGCTTGCAAGTTCCTTGGAAGTTCTTAAAAAGCATCCTTCAGTTCCTCCCAAGTATTTATAGAGTTGGGAGGCAAATTTTGCAGCCATATGTGCGCTGCACCTTCTAGCATCATGTTGAGGTACCTTGCACATATTTCCTCTGAGGCGTTCAAAATGCTCATCCCCATCTCGTAATTGTTCAGCCAGGTGGTTGGATCCATGCTGGCGTTATAGTTCGCCACCTTGCGTGGCCCTTTGAAATCTTCAGGAAAAGGTTCCAATCTGATCTTTTCAGTAAAACACTGGGCCCTTGAGCCGCGAGGACAGGGTTGTGGATGTGCCCATTGGATTGTTGACTTCTGCGGGCCGCGTTTGCATGCATATTCGCCTGCGCTTCTGCGACTTGCTCCTGCTGCCTCTGTGCGACTCCTGATATGTTCTCTGGTGGCCTGCTTTGGACTTCTTTCTGCTGCAATCCTGTGATTGGCTGGTACGAGGGGCAGCTATTCTTCGGCTTTTGCCCTATTGGCTTGTTGCAGGACTGCTGTACTTAGCATCTGAATCGCGCGCCGCGCCTCAGCATTGACCGGGTCATCGCCTGTTGGTACCATCTGAGTCAAGATATTAGCCACAACATACATATTATCGACATGGTTTTGGTAATGGCCCTGCGGGGTGTGAAACCTCCTTGGTTGTTGCTGGGTCTCTTGATTTGTTGGTCCCCATCCTTCCGCAACTGTCTGGATTCCTGCTCCCGCGGCTGGAGTAAGTGGGATTTCCACTGTTGGTTGAGTCGCGCGCAGTTGTGTTTGCGGTCAACCTGTCGTTGAGTCGCAGCCAGCGCGGCTACCTTTCCCGCTCCTGTTGGATTCCTTGGTTTATCTGATCGAGCCTGCGGCGCTCTTCTTCCATCCTTCGAACCTCATACAGGAGCTCGGCCCTGGCGGCCTCAATTTCTGTTGCACGGAGGGCGGCGTTGTGGCTGACACAGGGACAAGAAGTGGGTTGCTTGGGGGTGCCGATGCCTCGGCTTCTCCAGCAGTTCCTGATGCACCTGCTCTCCGGTCGTGTAAACCGCGACTTGCGCCATCTCTCGATCTGGTGATAATGCGATTTCTGGTGGGCAACCCCAGCAACTTTCTTCAAAGGCAGGTATGATGGACCCAAACTCTTGCGAGTCCATGCTTTCCATGGATTCTTCCCCATCATCGGCGACTTCTTCTACTGAATCGCCTTCTTGGACCGAGCTAATGGACCTGCCACCGATGAAGCCAACGAAGACGTTGATGGATCCAAACGGGATGACGTGGCCGGTCTCCAAGTAATCTGCTTCCGGCCCCCAGCTTGAATCGTCGAGAGGGGTGTGCCATTGACCGTGATGATACGACCAACAACAAGATCTTCAGCTCCTTTCATGGATCCTGCGCGGAACGTGACGCTCTTGACCGCAGGCCCCACGGTGGGCGCCAACTGTCGTGGGTTTGTCACGTCAGGTGTCATAGATGACTTCGTAGGTGTGGGATTACGCGAGTCAAGCATCTCCGAGCTTGGGATCGCAGGAACAAAGATCAACACAGATTTACCCAGGTTCGGCCCCCTCAATGTGAGGTAAAAGACCTACTTCCTGCCTACCCTAGATTGGTATTGATATGATAATCGAGGTGTTACAATGGAGGCGATCTGATCTGGTACTCGCCGTATGAGCTAGGGTTTTAGGGCTTGACCTTCTCTAAGTCCTGCGAGTCCTCTTTATATACACAGAGTCTCGTCAGGTTACAAGAGTTCAACACCAAGCCTGATTATCTTTCTTGTCTTCCAAGGCAAGTTTGCACCGACATTCTGGAGCTTTCCTTCATCGAGTCACGATGTGAGATTGGCCCATCTTTCACGTGGCCCAACAATGATAGCGCAACCTTAAGTCGTTCTTTGTTAAATTCAAATAAGTCACGGGTTAATCATTCCCCCGACACTACCCCTCTCGGCTCCAGTCAAGGAGGTAGACGGGAACTTTGACTTTTTCTAGCGGATTCGGGGTTTCGCCGAAGCGGGTCACCAGAGCGTCGGAACCCCACCAAAATTTTGGGAATATTTTTTGTTGATTTGGAATATTTACTAATATTATTGTGTAGTACAACTAAAATTTTGACTAACTTATATTGTTATGTACTACAACTAAAGGAAAAATAGTAAGTTTCAAAAAAAAAAACTACGCCGACGGCAATGCCGTCGGCGTATAGTTTACCCTAATAACTACGCCGCCACGTGGTCGGAGAGGCAAAGAAAAAAAACGCTTCGCATCCTCCTCGCGCCGCCCGCCCGCCCCACCCACTCCTCCGGCCGCCCAACCCACTCCTCCGGCCACCGCCCGTCCTCGTCCTCTCCGGCCGCCCATCCCCCCCGTCCCTCCCTCTCCGGCCACCCCTCCCTCTCCGGCCGCCGCCCGTCCTCGCCCTCTCCGGCCACCACCGCAGCTCCGCCACCACCGCAACTGCTCCACAGATCAGTGTACCAAATGTTAACTAGTGTTAGTTTAGGTTAGTTGATAGTTAGGGTTAATTAGTGTAGGTTAGTGCTACTGTTAGTTATAGTGTTAGTTTTAGGTTAGTTCTACAGGTAGTTTTAGGGTTAGTGCAGTGTTAGTTCTAGTGTTAGTGGTACTGTTAGTTCTAGTGGTAGTTATAGGGTTAGAATTAGTAGATTTTAATTTCTTGTTTTGGTCAAAATTATTTGTTAGGGTTAGAGATGATTATTAGGTAAAATAGAGGAATTTTTGCTTATCTATGTCGATTGTGTGCTTTTTCAGATGACGTAGCTTCCCGCCAGCCACCATTGTCGGTCCCACGCGTTTAAACGTGCGGCTTCTTCTCCAGCTGAGGAGGGGCCGCCTCGGTGTCCTTATTGTGTCGGCCCCTCCTCTGGAGCGTGTCCCTGACTTGCTGTGACGATCGATCACGCTTCGAGGGTATAAATCTTTTGCCCTGTCTTGTATTCTGATTGCATAGGTTTATTTTGGTCTAGATCACCAAGTCAGTCACGTAACCCGAGTCATCCCATCCGGAAGAGTTACAAATTTATAAATATGCAGGATTGTCCATCTTTGCATATTTATAACCGTAACTCTTCCGGATTGTCCTGTTGGACAGTGCGAGTATGTGTAGATCGAGTCGTGTTCCATGTTCTACCCCTTCCTGAGACAGAATTTTGACAGCACCTCCCCGTTGTTCTTCAGATGCACACCCTCTCGGCTTGACAAGCTCGAGACGTGTATTCTAAAGAACAGCGGGGAGGTGTTGCCGAAATTTCATCTCAGGTTGGGGTAGAACATGGAACATGACTCGATCTACACATACTCGGGTGGGATAGGCCCTTCCTATTAGAAGTTTAGGTGAACCCTTGCATGCTGTAAAAGATAAAATTTGGCCGTAATAAATTGGTGACATTGAATAAATTTACGGTGACATTACATGCATTTAATTTCATGTTGTTATTATTTGGCTCATAGTAAAGCAGATGATGGCTGATAATGGGTGGATGTACAGTGGCCGAACTAGTGTGGTTGACAGAACAGACGAGTGGGTATGGAAGACCAATTGTTAGTGAAGGAGTTAGCGCGTGGTTCAAAGTCAGGCATTCGTCCAAACTGCGCTTGCGTTCGTTGCAAGATGCGTAAACGTCAGGGAAAGGATGAGATGACTAAACACCTCTGGTCTCGTGGGTATATGCCGAACTTCGTCACTAAAGTCGACTTTGATGAGTACGAAGGCGAGAATGGTAGGGTGATGCGGCAGCGGATCAATGGCAATGAAGATGATGGGATTAGAAACTGGCTAGATGATCTCCGTGATGGCGACGTGCCAGATTCGCCAGCCTCACAGGAGGAACAGCCAGAACTGGAGGAGCCCCCAGAACCGGAGGAACCGCGTGAACCAGAGGACCCGGAGCCAACCGCGAAGGCCTTCTTTGATATGATGGCCTCGTCTCAGAGGCCTCTGTACGAGGGTGCAAAAATTTCTCAGCTCGATGCCATCTCGCAAGCACTAGCCAAAAAGCTCGAGTACGGCAACACCCGTTCATGCTTTGAAGCGCATCTGCAAACATATGGTAACATGTTGCCCGAAGGGCATTGCCTGCATAAAAGCATGTATGAAACGAAGAAAATCCTGCGAGATCTCAGCATGGATTATGAAAAGATAGATTGTTGTCCAAAATGATGCCTTTTGTTTTGGAAACAGTTTGCTGATGACAAGTACTGTAGCCTGTGTGGGGCCTCTAGGTATCATGAGGTAAACGGAGCCGATGGTCAGAAGACGCAGACAAAATTCGCCATTAAGATTCTTCGTTACGTCCCATTCATAAACAGAATCAAGCGGCTTTACATGAACAAAGAGTCTGCCACACAGATGCAGTGGCACAAGACAGGAAGAGATACAAGGATGAGCACGGACGGGTAAAGATGGGACATCCATCTGATGGTACGGCATGGAAGAACTTTGATATGAACCACCCCGATGAGGCAGCAGAGGCTCGAAACGTCAGAATCGCGATAGCAACCGATGGATTCAATCCTTATGGTATGTCGACTGCCTCGTACTGCTGCTGGCCCGTGTTTGTTATTCCGCTCAATCTCCCTCCCGGAGCCCTAATGCAAAGGAAGAGCATATTCCTGTCGCTGATCATTCCAGGTCCTGAATACCCAGGGAAGAATTTAAGTGTCTACATGCAGCCGATTGTGGATGATCTGAATCACTCTTGGCCCCACGGGACGTTGACATATGATCGTGCATCGAAGACAAACTTCTTGATGAAAGTTTGGTTCCACAATTCCATGCACGACATGCCCGGGTACGCCCTATTCTGCAGATGGTGTACAGCTGGTAAGTGGCCATGCCCAGTGTGCAGGAACCGACTTGAGTTCATGTGGCTAAGCGCGGGTAAGGAGTATTCCGCGTTTGACACACATCGAAAGTTCCTCAAAAGAGGGCATCGGTTTAGAGAAGACAAAAAGAACTTCAAGAAGGGCAGAGTTGAGCGTGAAGAAAAAGAGATACCAACTTTTGATGGTGTAGCTGTTGATGCCGAGCTACGTGCTCTCGTGCCTGCCGAGGGAAAAGGCCCACGATATGTGGGATATGGTGCGACGCACAACTGGACTCACGTGGCAGGCTTGACGCAGCTCGAATATTACAAGGACCTCGAACTTCCCCATAGCATCGATGTGATGCACACCGAAAAGAATGTTGGAGAGTCCCTCTTTCACACAGTCCTGAACATTCCTGAGAAGTCGAAGGATAATGTTAAGGCTAGAGTCGATGTCAAGAAGCTCTGTGATAGGAAGAGATCACATGAAGGCTTGACGGCTCGTGAAGGAAGAGATTACACATGCCGACTTCTGCCTTAATAGTATGCAAAAGTCTGAGGCATTCTTTTGGCTCAAATTCGTCGTGATGTTCCCGGATGGCTATTGTTCGAATATAAGTAAGGGAGTCAATATAAAATCGGAAAAGTCACCGGGCTCAAGAGTCACGACTATCATATATGGATTGAGCGGCTGCTACCGGTGATGGTTCGAGGGTATCTCCCCGACCGTGTCTGGCGAGTGCTCGCGGAGTTGAGCCATTTCTTCCGCACGCTCTGTGCTAAGCAGATATGTCCCCTGATTATTCAGAAGCTGCATGATCTAGTGTCGGAGTTGCTATGTAACTTAGAGACGATATTTCCGCCAGGCTTCTTTACTCCGATGGCACATCTTGTTGTGCATCTCGCGAACGAGGCACTCTTGGGTGGACCGGTGCAGTTTCGTTGGCAGTTTTGTATTGAGAGAGAGTTCAAGTATATTCGAACCAAATGTGGAAATAAAAATAAGATTGAAGCATGCATAGCTGAGGCAACTATCCTCCAGGAGATGACAGATGCCAGGCTAACGTACTATCCCGATGATGTTCCCACTATGCATAACCAGGCCTCTCGGTACAATGTCGACGAGCCCAAGCAAGACCCCAAGCTCGCCCTCTTCCAGTTTCCCGGTGGCAAGGCCGGTAGCGCAAAAAGGTATACCTTGACCAATAAAGAGCTGGAGTGCATAATGCTCTATGTGCTTATGAACATGAAGGAAGTGGTCCGCGATGGGGAGGAGAAAGAGGGCAGTTTCCTTAGGTAAAATGGTGAACAAATTACTTTGCAACTACTAACTCGGTTTTGGTCTAATACGTATTTTCTCCTTTTAGCAAATTCAAGGATGAAATGTGGTCGGGAACATCAGAGGGACCCGTTGATGCTGAGCTGGACACTCTTTTGAAAGAGGGTGCCCCCGGAAAGAAAAAATTCACGGCTTGGTTCAGGGAAAAGGTAATTTCTAACCTGTCCCTTCTACCTTGCAATCCGTGTCTTGTCCCTCCTACTAATGCACAAACAATTTGTACTTGTAGGGAGCTGATCCCAACGTTGTGATGTCGGATGAGTTGAGATGTGTCTCCCAAGGTTGTAACCGTAGAGTCGAGATGTATGAGAAGTATGATGTGAATGGGTACCGCTTCCATACAGAGTTTCACCAGAACAGTCGGCCTAATGCAAAGACTATAAATACCGGGGTCTTCACCAAAGGAGCCGGTGAATTTGATTACTACGGAAGGTTACAGAACGTATACGAGCTGACGTTCAATAACACGAATATAGAACTCAAGCTTGTTGTGTTCAAATGCCACTGGTTTGACCCTGTGAATGGACATAGAAGTACCCCTTCCATTGGGTTAGTTGAAGTTAAGCCTTCAACCACCTACGAGGGATCCGATGTCTTTGTTGTGGCTCACCAAGCCAGGCAAGTTTATTATTTGCCCTACCCATGCAAGAAAGAGGGACTCATTGGCTGGGAAGTCGTGTTCCATGTATCGCCACATGGTAAGCTACCCATGCCCTCCGAAGACGATTACAACAACATTGACCCTAAAACATACGAGGGGATTTTCTATCAAGAGGAACAAACCTTTGGGGACTTTGGCATACAAGGTCTTGAGGACCGCGAGGACAATGCACAGACAGGTGGTGACTTAGTGGTGGATGTAAAGGACATAGATATGCTCAACAAGTTACATTGTGATGACGATGATGAGCCTCCACCGTGCGATGAGGTTCCAACTTACACACGTGATAGTGATGATAAGAACCCAAGAATTAATTATGAGAGTGATGATTCGGGGTGAGGGTCTTTTATGTCCTTATGCGTAGTATTTACTTTTCAACATGCTTAGTCTTTCAACATGCTTCTTCTTAATTGCATTACATCTTTATTCTTATTTTCTACATTTTATTATGTCTTTATTATGCTTAGTATTTATTTTTCAACATGCTTATTAATTGCATTACGTCATTATGCTTCTTAATTGGATCATGTCTTTATGCTTAATTGTTTACCCTTTCTCAATGCAGGTGATTGACCAAGATGAGCCAAGGCAAGGAATTATCGGCCTCCTTGCTAAAGACATTGCGCCAGAAGAAAGCAACTAAAAGTGGAAGAGAGCCTATTCCGAACCCGCGTTACCTGTCTGACAGTGGTGAGATAGGAGGTGCTGGACGAGGGGGAGGTGCCGATGCACTTCCTCCGAGGGGACGAGGTGCAGGACGAGGGCGAGGTGCAGGACGAGCACGAGGTGAGGGAGGACGAGGGCGAGGTGCAGGACGAGCACGAGGTGGGGGCGACGTGTCTTTGGACATACCCTCCGCTTCTGGCGATGTGGCTTACGAGGAGACGGAGTCTCGAGACGATGGGACGGAGTCTTGAGAGGAGGGGACGGAGGCTCGAGACGAAGAGACGGGGGCCTCCGCTTCGCAGAAGAAGCCAAAGATTCTTGGTGAATCCATGGTCCCTGAGGAGTCAAAGGAACCTGCTACCGAGGAGGAGAAAATCCTCATTGTGCCTAATGGGATTAAGTAAGTGACTATACTAATTTTGAACATGGTAATTTCATTGTGGTCAGTACAATTTGACATGTACTAATGTTTAATTATTGTGCAGCAATTGGATATATCCTCACGGAGCCCGTGCGCCAAACACCATGATTGGAGCTTTGATTAGGAAGTATTGCCCGGGCTTGTACAGTATAGTCCCCAACGGCGAGAGGAAGCTAGCCACCCATTGGGTAGACTATCAGGCCGCCCATCACCCGGGCTTCGGGAAATGTTCTGACGCCGTGATCACCAAGTTTTGGGTAAGTTGAACTTTTCGAATTTCGTTCATAGTTGATGTCCCCACCATGCTCTCACAATTTGTTTTTTGTGCATGATTAAAGAAATTCTATAGGGTACTTCCTGAGAAGCGTGCCAAGGCGGACAGGACTTTGGAGGGGGCTTGCAAGAAGTTGGCACGACAGCAATTCTACAATGTAAAGCATACCTCCGTCAATCATTACAGTTCTGAGAAGTTATGCAAGACGGCGCCGAAGAATCAGACTGTGATGGAACCACCTGATATGACCATGGAGGATTACCTATCGGTAAGTAAATTGTCAATGAGATTACATATTGCTGCTAAGTTGCAATTGCATTATCTATTCTTCACATGTGTATTGTTTTTTCAGGTTATTCCACAATGGGCCTATGGTAAGGCAGACGCGTGGAAGGCGTTGGCGTCGAGGTGGCTTGGACAGAACGCTGAGTTCAAAGCCTTGAGCGAGCGAAACAAGGCAAACCGTGGGAGCGGGGGGACACATTGTGCGGGAGCCCGCAACCATGATCGCTTCAAGGCAAAGCTGGTATATATATATACATGGAACAACCTTCATTTATTTCCCCTCATGTTCCTACTTGATACGCATAACACTTCTTTGGCAATGCAGGAGGCCGATATCGGGGAGCCTGTGTCGGACATGCAAGCATGGGAGAGGATGAAGATGAAGAAGATCGATCTATCCGAGCCTCAGCCCTCGCTTCCCGATTACTACGCAGTGCCGAGGAGAGCATAAATAGGTATGTCTTGACGTTCAAGGGTTTTAATCCGGAGGTGGATTACCCTCTTGGGCATGACACCGACGAGAGAGCGATGGTCCTGGCCAGGCACGGTTGGGAGCATGGCCGTTTGCCCTGTCTTAGTGCGGTAATCCCGCGTACTACTGAGTTGGGCCTCACGCGTATCAAGGCTACACTCACCGCCGACGACCCCCCTGTCCTGCCTCCTCGACAGCCTTTCCGAGCTCGCCCCGATGTAAGTTTTTCTCAATTTCATTCTCTTTCCGACATTCGTTTCCAAGTAGCTAAGTTGACCAGATTCATTCATTTTTGAAATTGTAGCCTGATTTCGAGGCGGCCTACGATGCCGCTTACACGGACTATGCGGCGGAGTATCAGTTGTGGCTGGAGAATAGAGCGGCTATGACTAGTGGGAAGAGTTGCGCGATGCTGTAAGTTTCAACCTTTATTTTGCAAAATATAACAAGCCGCATTTCCTCTAGTTTGAACCTTCTTTTTCTACAACTCCTGACATCTAAACTATCTTGTAGACTCACGAGAGGTTTTTTGCCACTAGAGAGCGGGATCCGCTGCCTCCGCGTCCAGCTAGGGTGGGGATGCCGCCCATGTGCCCATCGAGGGAGGTGTTCGCTCGCACATACAAGCCAAGGACTCCGGTAAGTTATTTGCCAAACCAGTTGTTTCCGCCGTACCGTGGTTTCCAAGTTGCTAACTTGGACTCAAACATGTAGGGATCGGGATGCTCCAGGAATGCACCCTCTGGTCATGCTTCTGCCTCGCCTACTTTCACGCGCGCGCTCATGGAGCATGGCGGTGGTGGTGCCTCACCGAGTTGGTCGCGCGAGACCACACCGTCCCGTGCCTCGCCGGGTGCCTCGCCGGGTTCCGCGTGTGATTCGATGGCGGCTGCCCCACGTGGTCGGTCGCCTAATCTCACACGGGCAGATATTGGTACCTCGAGCTCTCAGGAGATGTAGGATGTGTCCGGGTGTGTTTGTATGAATGTTTGGATGAATTCAAACTATGTTTGTGTCATTTGGATTTTGTATGAATGATTGGATGAATTCGAATCATGTTTGTGTCATTTGGAGTTTGTATGATGGTTTGGATTATATCTATATGATGTTCTGTGATGTTTTAAAATTTGTGCAATTTTAATTGTATTTAAAATGTGCTAGAAACCAGCAGCAACAATTTGCAGAAATTAAAAAATTATGGTCACCCATACGCCGACGGCAGGGAATCGCGGATGCAGAGGATGGCGCCACGTCGACAAATACGGACCATTTGGTCACCCATACGCAATGCCGTCGGCGTAGGTTTTCTCCCAGGCGCCAAGAAGCTGCCACGTATACATCATACGTCGACGGCAATGCCGTCGGCGTCTAACTCCCCCCAGCGACGATCAGGATGGCGCCACGTGGCACTCAGAGGCCGACGGCAATGCCGTCGGCGTATGGTGAGCTAACGGAAACGGCCGATTGCCGTCTTATGAGGCCCACACTACGTACGCCAACGGGTTCAGATACGCCGACGGCCGAAATGGTACGCCGACGCTCGAAAACGCCGACGGCAACCGTCGGCGTATAGATACGCCGACGGCTTTCGGCCGTCGGCGTATTGTGCGTTTCCTGTAGTGTTGCTCGTACCGGGTATATGCGGCGGTTTATTTGCAGTTCCGACACTTGTGGGATCTGCTAGAGTTCCTCTTAGTTCGTGTCTCCGCTTAATTTTTCTGGGGGTGACCGATCCATAGGCGGGATCTGCCTCTGCTCGCTCGTGGCTTTGCACCTTTTAATGCGACAGTGCTTTATTCCTTAAAAAAAGTTACACTATACTTTTCTCATTTTGTGAACATGCTAAGATATCGATACTTACGGCTGCTTAAAAAACCAGCCACAAAAATATTGATTATTAGCTCTAGCGGTGTCGACTACGGACTGTGTACTAGAACCGGTTCTTTTTTTTTTTTTTTTTTTTTTGAGATTACTAGAACCGGTTCTAAAGTAAGTGTTCTGTAGTGTACTAGTGATCCCTAGTTCGATTATCTCTTGTATTTCGTTTGGAACTATTTCAATGATGTGACATGCATCATGTCGATCAAATGGCAACCAGGCGGGACACCATTATACCAAGTAGGTACTCAGTTTTGATCGACTTGTCCCAAAAATCAGTCGGGAAGGAGATAATATATGTCCTGTACATATATGCATGCAATGACACAATGGAACAGATGCAATTTCAGCCGAGAAGACAGCAATTTCAGCACATCGGCATTTATGGCTAAATTGACCAGAAGCGGATGCAAAACCTACCCATTAGGAAGGAGAAAAAACAAATCCAATGAATTACAAACACATTCAGTATATTGAATATGCTGGCCGGTAGCACATCCTTTTGCCTCTCCCTTTCATCTAAAAAGCAAAATACCACCTTTTATTGCACACTGGTGTGGAAATGCATTCACACATCTCTGTCTGTCAGTCTAGGCATGCTTCCTGCAAGAACGTATCTTGTGCTCACGTTCTCAGGCTTTTCCTTGCACCAGCTGTCAGTCTTCAAAGGTCGTGCTTGAAGGCCTCTCACTAATAACACCAACCTCATGATTACAAAACATATACGAATAACTCGGCCAAACTAGCCTATATATACGTGTGTCTCAATTCTATCAAGGAAGAAAATAGCGTGCTATAACAAAACGGTGTCCGCCTTAAAATCTATTAGCGTGCTATAGTGTGCTATTAGTGAGACATTCTACACTGATTTATTTAAAAGTTCTACCTATCCAAGCTTCTTATGGGCATAAGATGGTGTCCATCGACTGATAAGAAAATCGGAATATGACAAGTGAGAAGAGCAGAATCTGTACAAATGTTATCATGCCACATATGAGATTAGTGACGAGTTTTGAGAATGGTGGGCATCAGGAAGAATTCTCTCTGCATTTCTGCTTTTGCTTTTGCTTGTTGGTACGATCGAGGCTATATAGTAGCTGAGAACAACTCAGTAGCCTATTGGCAAGGGTCACGGTGGTGCAGGCTAAGGTTTGAATCCTGTCGGGATGAAGTTATCAGATGCTCAACGTACCGTGTGGCTCTTCTATAAAAAGAAAGTCATGGGTGCTAGTCCCATGGATCTCATTTTGTATATAGCAGCTCCCCTACTCTTGTAATTTTGTTTCCTGCTTTTGCTTTGGTGATTTGTACGGCATGCCTTTTTACAGCTAGTACGTATAAACTACATATATCCATTAATTTGTTTTGGCATTTTAGACTTCTATATCCAATCGTTTTCCCCCAAAGAAGTTTTGTTGTTTCATGGGTAGACGTACGAGGCACTATTAGCCCAGAGATAGTTGTCTTTTCTCTGTAAAAGAACAATCGGGTAAATCCGCCACTGCGCACCACACTGTCGCCATGCTCTCCCGGAAATCACATTATTTATAAGCACCGACATGTGTTATTCTCGGCGTTAGAAACGTATTTTTCGGGTTTCTAGCCTTGACAAACACTCAAGAACATCGCAACACTGGCGACCACAATCGGTTAAAATGAACGCAAAAAGTAATTGGCAGGGATATACTAAATGTTCTTTTTGTAGTTGCGACGAGACGGTAGAACATCTGTTTATCTCTTTGTCCTTTTGCAAACTGATTTGGCGTGTTCTGTTCTGCTCAAATAATATCACACCACCAACCAATATTACTAATTTGTTTGGGAATTGGTCGAATGAGATAGATAAAAAGACCAAGGCTAGGATTCGCATTGCCGTTTCAGCTCTTTTTTTGGTCTATATGGAATTGTCGAAACAATCTTGTTTTCAACAGAACAAGAAATTTTCATGTTATGCAGGTAATCAATATGGCGACTCACTGGATCCACCTTTGGGCGTGCCTACTTCGTTCAGACCAGCAAGGATTTATGGCTACATGTTGTGTCCGAATCTAGATAGTGGTTCAGGATATCTTCGTAACCCATGGCAGCATATTAGCCGACTTTAGAAGTTGATAAATTGCTATTTTATTGTGCTGGTTGATTGTGTCTTAACCTTTTCGTTTGGCTGAGATGTAAACTTTTTGGATGCTACAAAACTTTGCAATAATATAGAAGTTGTGTGCATCACTCCATGCAGAGGCTGGGGCTTTACCCCATTTCTAAAAAAAACCATCATATGACCAGTCCTGTTAATGTAGTACTACACCAACTACCCCGGCATTGATACATATTAGCAGTGTTCGTTCACCCCCTTCTGCTCTCACTCTATATATATTCGACATGGGTTGATCGATTGAATAATAGAAGTTAGAAGAAGGGAACTATGTGCATGCATTTGTGTTCGTGCAAATTGCCCATAGGCTTAGTTACGCCGGAGCAGACAAAATAAGTTTTGAGAATAGGAGTTAGCGGGATAAATTGTCCAAAGTACATCATCACACTAATGGTGTACACGTTTTGTAGTTGTAACTTAAAATGTTGGTTGAAGCCTAATTGAATAATGCTATGTAGACTTGCTACGGTTGGTAAAATCTATCTTTGACTTTTGCTTAGGGAACGGGAGACACAGAAACGCTTCTTTGAGATGTGATCTATTTTGTTTTTAGATAAACAGGGAGCCTTCCCCGGTTCCATTTCAAAGAAAAGAAACCATACATCGTCGCCTTGCTTACAGAAAAACTAAAACTAGATGAAAAGACCAAGTTCTAGAGCAAACTACCGGAAACTAAAATGCAGTAAACTCAGCAGTCTTACAGAAACCTCACTGCTTCCCGGCCCTCGGCCCATCCTTCCAAAACTAAACGCTAAGAGGCAGTTGCTACAAAAGCATCACATCATCAGCCAAAACACTACGTTTCTAGAGCAAAAATAGAAGCCAGACAGTTCATGTGTAATCTATTTACCAACAGTTCACGCCTGCCAAGCGCTCAAACTTTTGGTTTCATGCACTTGCGGAGAAAAACACGGGGGTTCCTTAGATTACCCTAGTTCCACTCCGGGTTAGTCTATCAAAAAAAAAACGCGGATTTCGTGTATGGTCCATGCACTTATGTCTCTCAGCATTTGTTGGCGACGTGGTATTTGCCCAGTCTGCAGGTTCTTGTAATGTGTTTTTGTTTTTTATTTATGGCTTTATTATATGCATATCAACAAAAAAATTGCGGACACAATGAATTGCTCGATAGTGCACCAACGATCCCTAAGGAAAGAAACACCAAAATGAAAATCAGCATGTAGTTGATTGATTGTCTCAAGCCCGTGGGCAAAGAGTGTTTTGCATCTTCTTTTGAATCATGTTGCTAGTTGAACTAAGTTGTGGATGCATGATCAAGCAAGTTTAGTATGTGCTGACATATCTGCTATGGTAGCAGAACGACAATCCGCAAGGGAACAACATGTGTCGGCCACTGGCACATTTCGTTGTTACAAGTGATTTATGAAAGCAGCATGATTCCTACAAATCAACTTTTTAGAGATTTTTTATGTATCCCTGCATTCCTATAAAATATCTACGCATTGAAGTACAAAACTTAAGTTGATATTTAAAATTTGAAGTTAATATGTTCTTTTATTTAAGAGAAACGAATTGTGAAATAATATGAATTTATATTCACATATATTTGTTACTTGTTATTTTTATAAAGTTCACATACTACAAGTTTTTTCTGACATATAGTATAATCTTGTACTACACACATCCTTTTTCGTCGATTTTTGTTGGTGTGACTTAGTATCAAAATAAAAATCAAATTTAGTGGGTGTGTAGGTGTCATTGCGCTCAGTCACAACTTTCTCTCGCGAGCTTCTTGTTGGTTTCAAGAGAAGACGAGTCGTTTTGTATGTGCTTTGCATTCCACCATTTTACGCCTGAATAGTTGAACCATATATAATCTGTTTTGTTTGTGGCGGCTGGTGAGTGTACATCATAATTAACAACAGAAATCAAAGTCTTTTTTAGCAAAAAGAAGTGTACAAGAAGATCATGGTCATGAGAAATAACGAAGGTATTTAGCAACGCAACTGGCTTACGGATATCCCAGTTGGCCAGCTCCCACCACAGTTAACAAGGACTAGATGACAGGTTGCGCCACCGGCGCAGGTGCCAAAAGCAAAACTGTAATGCAACCTTAAGTTTTATATATACTGCATATTGTTGTTGCGGCCATCATGCGGGTATCATCAATAAGTTTTAATCATTAGTGGATTTAAACTTGACAACAAATATTTTGTTAAATCTCAAGTAGTATTATCTTGAAGTACCAGACACCACAGTAGGAGGCTAATTTCAGAATGAACATCGTTCCCTGATTGCACACCATACACATTAAAACATGGTGCAGGTAGGCATGTTATGGGAATTGTCATGGAAATCAAATATATCGTTTCAAAAATAATAAGGAATAAATTTAGCATAGCTCCTACATATTCCAGTAAGCCCAGAGGATTCAATTTCATCATGGATGATACTTTAGAAACCATGTCACATTCAAGATCCATGTTGATATTGCAGTTATTGTCGAGCACAAACTGATGATGTAGTCCTCCGAAACGCTTCCCTACTCTTCATCGTCGGAAATGTAGATAACTTCTTTCTTGGGCCAGTTGGGCTGACACTCATCGCCAGTATATCCTGAAGTTTTATATGTTTTGTGTATTGAAGCTACTCGTTAGAGTTTCCTGTGGCTCCATGATTAGAATGTGTTTAGCTCTTCCTAAGAAGGTCGAAGCAATCTTATAAAAAATTGTGCTAAAAATACTTTGCCCTCCGGTAGCGCTTGAGCTAAAGATATGTCACAGGATAGCGGTGTTCAAAATTCGTTACATGTAAATTAAGATGAGAGATGAAGATAATAAGGGAAATGTTACCAGTTGCACCACTGACGCAATGAGCGGAAGCGAGATTGTAGTTTAGCTATAAATTTTACGTGTATTGCATTTAAGTTGTTGTCCACGGTTGAGATTCGCTCTCACGATTAGTACACATAGACAAATGCACCCAATTGCCGGAATCAAGATAGTATTTAGTCATGACTTTTACGTGCTCTGCGTTATGTTTTTGCTTCGTGATTGAGACTTTCTAACTTATGGTTCGTAGTAAGCAACTGCAAGGCAGTAACGATACAAAGTAATGGAAATTTGACAAGCCTCATAAATGGAATAAGATATACAAGTTCTAGGTATATTACTGCCTCTAGGTGACATCCGTTCTATTTTGAGAGAAGAGCTAAGAGAATTAGAACAAAGAGATCCCAGCCTCACAACATAAATAGCTTCAGCAAACTTGCCTTCAGTGTCTATTGGCTGACGATAACCAGTGAACCTTATGCATGTGTCTCTCCTCAATAAATAGATCCACCCTCTAACAAAATAAAAGTTAAGTTTAACATACAAAGGAAAATGTACAAACACTCACTTAGTTTTATATGTTTTGTGTATTGAAAGCAAGACTGTACTATGGCCTTAATTTTTATATGTTCTGTGTATTGAAACTACTTGTTATTCCATGGCTCTATGATTAGAATGTGCTGAGGTCTTCATAAGAAGGTTGAAGCAATCTTATAAAAAATGTGCTAAAAAATACTTTGCCCTCCGATGGCGATTGAGCTAAAGATATGTCACATGATAGCGATGCTCAAAATCGCTAAATGTAAATTAAGATCAGAAATGGAAATAATAAGGGAAATGTTACCCAATAGGAAAATAAGATAATGGCTATCAACCACCTAAGAAGAAACTTATTTAAGAAAAAAATACTGTAAATGGTAAACAAAAGCAGCAAGCTATAGCATATACTTTATTGATAGCTAAAAATAAATTAGCTCATATCAAATGCCAAATGGGATAGTGAATCCAAGATCCATTGCTCAATATAGGTGTGATTACATGGTCCTGCAAATATAGGTGCGATTACATGGTCCTGCAATAACCAAATACAAGGGCATCTAAAAAGATTGCCTACTAATTTACATCTCCAAAGTCCAGGCATGTAGCCAGCTGGTAAGGTAGTGAGCATGTCCTTACTGCGGCATCCTACATAAGCAATAGTACACCTTTGTGAGCAGGAGCCAACATTCCAAAGGTGCGTGAGCAGCAGCCAACATTCCAAAGGTGCAAGGAGCAATCCATTATCGGTGAAATATCGCAATCAAGTGCACAACCACGATGAGGTAAATTTCTCATAATGACTATGGATCCAGTTTTTTACCACGTCGTCTTCATTGATAAGGTTCGCTCCGCTATTCTTGAGCTCTCATCCGAATATGGTCTGTAGGAGCGTCTTCAGTTTCCTGGCCTGGATATGAAGGGGTGCATTTTTAGAAATTCTACATGCAGTTCACAAACAATAAGCGCTATATGTTGATCATTATTTTCAAGAGCGACTTATGACATGCCATTCTGTTTAATGGTATTGTCACTGGTTCCAACTTACTGGTGCAAAATTACATCATTTCTGGTATAATCAGTGTCTCAAATTACTGAATTACAATTCAACAACTAAAGATGAGAGTGAAGATTCGAGAATACCAATCCATGACGGAAGGTCTTCAATCCCATCCACAACTGGAGCTTCAAGTATTACCGACAAGAAATCCTAACAATATCAGTTGAGAGAAATATGTTATTTTGTATAGAAGAAAATTCAAATATAAGATATCAAACATATTTGGACAATAACCTTGAAACCGTGAAAGTGAAATAACTTAAGAAGGTGTTCGTTCACCTAGCCAAATTTATCCGAGCAAAGCTAACTTATTTCTACGTACATGAGTTCACGCGGTTCAATAGTTCTTGTACTTCATATTACACATGTCAGAGACCAAAAGGTGTTGCATTACAAATTCAACTCGAATGACAAAACCGACATCAACTTTACTAAGCAACTACCTTCCTTCTTCACAACAATATTAATAGTGGACAAGAGAAAATTGAGACACTTCAGATATCAAAGTCATGGTATCGATATATCAGGTCATACTATTTTCACAGTGAAGTGATATCAAATATTTATCTTCCACATATGTACACTACATAATACAGAGAGCATTGAGGCAAAATTACTTTGGATGACAGTACAGGAGGACCAAGGCAAATAATCTCCTGAAAACCATGGTTCATCCAGAAACAAAGAGTTGCCTTTCCACTGCATAAGGCCTCCAGCGACTGGACCATCTACACAACAATATTAACATGTATTGTCTGTATTTGTTTCGCTTACAGAACATAACAACTTGAGAAAATACCCAGGTGCTATAGGTTCATAAAGTAATAGGTAGTAGCTTCTGCAAGTAGCTGGAGTTTGTTGGCTCGGAACAAGAGCCTCAATGTTAGTACTGCTGTTACTTAAGATAGAACATAATAAACTGGAAATTATCCCAAGCAATATACATTTGTAAAGTAGTAGTAGCTAACATAGATAGCTGTAATGTGCCCTTTAATTTCTTCTGGTCATGAACCATTTGGTTTTGTATAGCGTAAAATATTTGTGGGCCGAGAGACAAGGAGAATCCCTCCTCTATCGTATATGTCTTCTTGTATGTATGGAGTCCAAAGTATCTTATCCTGCCATGGTTAGTACTCTCCTTTTGCTGCTACTGATTACCAGCATTTTTGTGTGGCTTCTAAAGTGCCAAATTACCAATCCTTCTCCATTTATGTAGCTTACAGTTCTAGAGCCTAAAATATATGTCACCATTTGCTTGATTCGCACATAAAGATTCAGAAATCATTGTATATTTCAGAACAAAAAGTCAACTTAGTTACGTTATAGTTTGGTGCCCTTTTCGACCAGGCTCGACTTCTACAGTTTTGAGCACTAAATGTAACTTCTAAGATACAAAGTTGAAATCATTCGATATAGAAAAGGTAAAATTAGGATCAAAGGAAGAATACATTTTTTATGAGATTCATTAAATAAATCTGTCCTAGAATCCAGCAATTATACTTTCATATTATCCTATAGTAAAATAAGCTTACGAAATTAGCACTGTCATTTCTAGGTATGGCAATAAAGAGTTGGTTTATCTAAACTTGCAATCCTAGTCTTAATTTCCCTTCCATTGTTTGATCAAAATGTGCAGCAGAAAGGGTTGAAACATCTTCAGAATCTGCCTTCCTGTCCCTTCCTCTGTTTGACCATGCACTGAAAGTGCTTCCAAAAGGTGGGTCGGATAAGCACAATTTTGTTGAATGTGGGCTCAAAGGAACTGCTATTCTAGAGAAATACGAAAGGTGCCAATAATCGGAATGGCATTGAAGTATGCAAGAGTTAGGACATTTTTTTAGAGAGAATGCTAGTGTAAGGACTGCGTCAGAAGTAATCATAGCTTTGTTATAGTAGTGGCAACATGCAACTGGGTAACAACGAAGTTGTCAATTTGAGTTAAGGACACAATAAGAAAAGGCCAATTGAGACATATCGACGTCACGAGTAACTACCTTGAGCTCAAATAGGATGCCAAGAAGTAAAGGCCTTCATATGATTTAAATTGTTCTAATAGCTCCAAGCTGCTCAGAGTATTCTTTGGCAGCCTGCAGACATGCGACGGATTTTCTGCTAATTAGAATGAAGAGAGACAAAGGAGCGATGGGAACCGATAGTTATAAGGAAACTCTGCAGGATTACCTGCACAACAGTTTGAAGATTTCGTCTGAGGTTGACCAGTAGAAGGTCCTTCATGCTTCCTAATGCCATTCTTTAGAAAGGGTTCCATATAAGTTCAGGATGTGTTTTTCCTCACTATGGTTATTCATCTTTCTCTCTCCAGATCATTAGTCAATTATTCTTTCCTGCACAAATCGATATTTGGTCATTCATATCCATAAAGAAGTTCATATGTCATATAGGAGTGTCAAAGGCACATGTGCAATCGCTGCATCACAATCACAGGAAGCAAAGAAGAAGTTGAGTATCAACTCCTCAGGCACTGAACTTTATGAATCATGCTTTACATGTGAGCTTCATTAGGCAAGCAACCCAGGAAGTATCTATTTCACCCCTTATTTATCACAATCCTACATGTTTACTATTGCACTTCCATGGATCATGAGGCCACACAAAATATCCTGAATTTAAAACTTATCAATGAGCGCCACAAAAGGACCACCGTTCCATGCACGAGGGGATAACATTGAAGCCTAACCTACTGCTGCAAGCTCCAGGAAGACCACCGTCCCATGCGAGGCGTTAATAAGCCTAACTTGCTCCGATTCTATGAGTTAATGCCACAGCAAAAAATATGCCTTCTTAAAAACAATACCCTCACTCAAATCGCAAGAATCAACCACGCTATTTTGCGACGTAAATAACATGCAAACATGAGACTTGTACCCTATTGCAAGTGCTAACATCTCAGGTTCTTATTCAGTCAAATTCCAAATTCTCAGGTTTGGTTGAAAAAATGCTTTCTTAAAAACAGTGCCTTCACTCAAATCACAAGAATCAGCCACGCTTTTTTGCGACATAAACAACATGCAAACATGAGACTCGTACACTATTGCAAGTGCTAACATCTCAGTTTCTTATTGAGTCCACTTCCAAACTCTCAGGTTTGGTTGAAAAAAAATCCTCCTATTCGAAATCTAACAAAGCTACATCATGGTAGAATAAAATGATCTCTAACATCTGGTACATGCTGAGACCAATCTGCACCTGCACATGTTACATATATAAGCTAACATAAATAAGCTATTTTATTCAATCGCATTGTTAATTCAAATAAATATGAGCTCTTATTCAGTCAACTTCTTAACTCTCAGGTTTGGTTAAAAAAATCCCCAACTTAAAATCTAACAAAGCTACATCATGCAAGAATTAAATGATCTCTAAGATCTGGTACATGCTCAGATCAATCTGCACCTGCACATGTTACAAATTTAAGCTAATGAAAATGAGCTCAATCCAGACAATTTTGAAAAGATTCACAAATTGCAAAGAAATGAACTAAAGGGCACTAACCATTCTATAAACAACTGTCATTCAAGCTTTGCCAAAAAATTAAACCGTATACAGAGATTGTTTATAGAAGACCAGCTAATCGATGGTGTTTGTCTTGTTGTCTGTGGCACCCCTATTCAGTTTAGGGCAAAAAAGTATAGAATGAAATAAAAGCCATGCATTACAAAAGCAGTTTTCAGTTTCTTATTTGTGACCTAGATCTGTAGAAAACACACTACCTGATTAACATAATTAGCAAGAATTTTCTCAAGGAAGAACACAAAGCGACAATTCGTATCAGAACACAAAAACATATTACAAAATAGGCTTGATCATTGGCAACATCCATCCAAGTATTGAAATTTACAAATTACTTATAACTATACAACCAACCAAGGGAATAACCTTTGGGTGACGGGATAATTTTTCGCAGCGCACCGATTCAGTTTACAATCTGTTTTTTATCCCCTGAAGAAATAAACATATGCGTGACAGCGCGAGACAATCACTCACACACACAGACACTCCATCTTTTGTATTTAGACATGATCTTCTATTTATCTCCATATCTCCAAAAGCATCATAAAGGTTGGCCTAATAAGCAGCAAAGGAGTAGAAATAAATTCGGTGGCACATCTCATATCTTGAATTAAGGATATGCTTTTTCATGCAAAAAGACTAAACAACCTGCGGAGGGTAGTGTACTAATTTATATAACATATTCTTAAGAAAGGAAATTTTTGCATAACTCACAGTACTAATTTTAGAGTTGCTTATTTACCACAGAATCAGGTCTCAGATATGATGGTACATAAATATAGCTGAATGGCCATTCCAGTAGAAATATAAGATTCATTTGTATAAAAGTAGATGCTCACCTTGACTTGGGAACTTTATGGGCATGGGAGGCAACGTCTAGGGATGTTGGCCACAGCCTGCCGAGGGTAGTGTCCAAATTTATGTCGATGGTTGCGCCCTTGCTTCTAGCCAGCGGCCAAAACGTAAACCGAGTGTTAGTGTTGCCTGATGACAATGTTCCCGGCCTCATGGTCATTGGGCGACCTGCAGAACGAATGAGAGGCGGTATGAATGGAGGGTCAGAGCACATCCTTTGATCTGGCAAAACAGAAATTAGGAGTCATGAAGCCAATCTATCTATTATATAATTAAAACACAGGATAACCAATGGTGGAGATTTGTCACCCTAATTATTGCAGATCTCAACGGTTCAGATCTTTGGACTAGACAATGAAGGAACTCCACGTGGGATGCTGAGATTGTAAATCGATAGTGAACCGTATGCAATACAAATACTAATTCGTGCAGCCTAAAAGGGAAAGTAATAAATTGGTACAGCTTTTGTCTCGCAGATGGATGCACGATTGGGAAGTACAAATAGAGAACGTACTCTATAAAAACACCGCATGTTGATGATGAAAAGAGAACGTGTGATCAAATCAAATTAGGCATTAGTGATGGCCCGTCGTAGCATCGTCTTCTCTGTCCAAATCATCAGAAGGCATGGGCGTTTTGTTCGTCATCAAAGTACCCTCTCTACAAGGACATGGCAGAGAAGGTGCGATCGATTCCTGTCCGGGTAATCTTGCTCGCTCGCAAAAGGCAAGGCCGGGCGACCGGCCGGCGGCCTCGCTCCGCCACATCCTGAACTAGGCAGCACTCCACACACGGAATCGTTTTGTTTCTCATCTAGCATGCCAGGAGCAGGTGCGCTTAATCTGGAGGCAATCTTGCTAGCATCAACAAAAAGCAAGATCGGACAGTCGGCCGGCGGCATCGCTCGGCCAATCCAAAATCGGTCAGCCCTTCACGCTAAGGCTAGATCATGGTGGCTATCAGGATCTGCGTGGCCGCAAGACAAGAACATGACATCTAAATCGAACAGATTGGTTGGAGTACAAGAGCTGGAGACAACGAGTTCGGGGGCACAGTTGTTAGTGAGCAACCACCATCCTGTACTTAATAGAGCTGAAAAATTGATTATCCAGTTGTTGCATGATGCAAGGATCGATACTGAGATAATAAGATCATAGAAATGGACATGTTATGGTGCCCCGTTCGTGAGAATAATTGCTACAGTCTTTTTCCAGGGAGGAACACGTATCCACTACTAAATTTATATTGCTTATTATTATTTGTTCCTCCCGGTTCCTATGGTGCTGCGTTCTTGGCAAAAAAATGGTCTGATCTATCGATTCTGTAATTTTGGCGAGTGTAAACTGAATGGATGTTATTTTTAAATAAATCCACCACTGCTGCCATTAAATTTTCTAATGACCGTACTTTTGCTCAGGTGAATCCTTGATTAAAGATTGGTTCATAAAATTGCTGATGTTTACGCTTACCGCCTACTAAAGCTTATAGCCATGGTTCATGTAAGACATTACAACCTTTGTTGGCGTTCTTTATTTGTTCTTTATTTTTGCAGGTGTCATGCACTTAGATAATGCTTGGTGGAATAATAGGATTTTAGTAAATTACTTTGGGAGAAATTCAGGTATCATTTCCTTCTTGCATATTTATTCATATTTCCTTAAAACAGTACTTCTGATGTTCGTATGTCTGCAGTGAAACAATAATATGTGGGTTTATTGGTACTGATCTCTCATGTAAAAATACGATAAAGGATCAGAGTCAGGAAATGTAGAGAAATTTTTTCCGCCGTGATTATTTGGTGCATGTCTTTGATTTCGTCTTTTGTTTTGCAGGGAGGATGTCTTTGATTCAAACAAGCCGTATGTGCTTTATGCTGTTTCTGTTCGACATATTATTGGCAGTGACCTCTTCAACCGCACAACATAAGGAATTCTAGCCTATAGGTTTTACAAGATGGAGAAATATTAGTCTACAATTTATGGACCAGTGTCGCTGCCAGGGTCGCCTACAATTCCTCAGCATAAAACCTCCAATGTGCTCGAGAAGGCGTGGATTGCAACATCACGATGACGAATTCGACGGCAGGGATCTCACGGTAACAAGCTTGACAAGCATACAAGGAACCATGAATCTACGATGGCCCCAGCATAAAACCTCCAATGACTCGAGGAGCGAGACAACGAGTCTCCATGTGGATCAGGTATCATTTCCTTCTTGCATATTTATTCCTATTTCCTTAAAACAGTACTTCTGATGTTCGTATGTCTGCAGTGAAACAATAATATGTGGCTTTATTGGTACTGATCTCTCATGTAAAAATACGATAAAGGATCAGAGTCAGGAAATGTAGAGAAATTTTTTCCGCCATGATTATTTGGTGCATGTCTTTGATTTCGTCTTTTGTTTTGCAGGGAGGATGTCTTTGATTCAAACAAGCCATATGTGCTTTATGCTGTTTCTGTTCGACATATTATTGGCAGCGACCTCTTCAACCGCACAACATAAGGAATTCTAGCCTACAGGTTTTACAAGATGGAGAAATATTAGTCTACAATTTATGGACCAGTGTCGCTCCCAGGGTCGCCTACAATTCCTCAGCATAAAACCTCCAATGTGCTCGAGAAGGCGTGCATTGCAACATCACGATGATGAATTCGACGGCAGGGATCTCACGGTAACAAGCTTGACAAGCATTCAAGGAACCATGAGTCTACGATGACCCCAGCATAAAACCTCCAATGACTCGAGGAGCGAGACAACGAGTCTCCATGTGGACATTGTTCTGACGAGAAGTAACATGGTTGGAAAGCCATGGACGATTTGGGATGCCGATAGAAATCATTGTTTGACTGCAATGCAACAATTCGAATCGAATAGGATTCTCCTCATGCATTTGCAACCACGTGATTGCATGGTGACGGTAGGCGCACACATGCTGGACGTTTTCCAGGTAAGTCAGCCCATACTTGGAACGATCTATCTATCTCAAATGAAAATCGAACTTGCTAACTTACCTTTGTTCCACATTTGGAATTTCACATAGAGAGTATACTTCCTTATCCACCATTACTGTTTAAAACTGATTAATTTACCCCCATTATAATCTTGAATCACTATTAGCGGTGCACATATTCCATCGTAATATGAATACATCTACATGCAAAAGTATATTTTTTTAAGATAAATATGCAAAAGTATATAGGCCATTATTTTAACTTTTACTGGTGGGGTCTGAAATTCTAATGCAAGTGATATGTACGTTTAAGGTCTGAGGCCGTGAAGAACTCAAACTGCAAACACACATCAGTTCGGTTCATGCATGCAGGGGAGTTAAAAAAAAAGGGAAAGGTACACTTTGTACTGTTAAATGTAATGGAAGACCAAAACATGCCGCCAGATAGGTGCATGCATGTTAACAGGAAACAAGTGCATGCATGAACTGACGTCTAAGTACATGCTAAGGGAAAAGGAACGAAGAGGAAAATAGGATGGACTGGATCGTTTTTAAGGTACTCCACCACCAAACGGTTCACTAATCACTATGAAGATGTAGTTTGGTCAATCTGGGAAAAAATTATAATACAAGACAAATTTAGCCGACCAAATGTGTAGGTCATTGTGCGAAAAGATAACCCATTGGTGGGTATAAGCATGCAACAGTTGTATCAATATGCATGAATTTCTAGGAGAGTTGGTGTGTGTTTTAGCAATCTTAGATTAGTAAACATATATAAATACAGTACATTGGATGGACAAATAACTTACGTGACTGCAGTAAGCTGAGCATAGAGGAAAGAAAATAGAAATGGCATATAACCGATAGAAAAATGGGTTGTTAAAAATTTTCTATGATGGCAAGAGGATGACACTACAAGTTAATTTTCAAGAGATTAATGTATGGATCTAATTGTTGAATGATTGTATAAGAAAAAAATTGATAGAAATAAACCAAATGCACAAGGGGAGTGGAGTGGTGAACACTAAATATTAGTATGATCTTTGTGTTCTGCATAACAAGCGACTGGTCATAATGCGTTCATTGTTCTACACCATGTACCAAGGACTAGCACGATGACTATTTTATCTCACATATGAAGGACTTGACAAAAAACTAGGTTACTCAAGTATTTTAATAGTGAATTTCTACTGCAAGTATTTTAATGTTGGATGCTTTTTATGTTGAATTTCTATTGCTTGCCTTTTTTATGTGTTTTCAGTGGGTATCTAAAAATTTAGATCGACACGAAATATGACATATAAATATATAATCACACAACCATCATATATGATAAATCTAGCCGCGCAAATGCGCGGGTCACCCAGCTAGTTATTTGTAAAGCATAGGCACTAATGCGAGTTGTCCATGCAAAGAATTTCTAAGAAGTGACAAATCAAGCAGATCAGAATAGAATCCATCTGCAGGAAACGTGGACAAATTTAACAGAGTAAAGAAGCGGCAAATTTAACCTGGGGCAAGCATGCAACCGCTCACCACACATTGAAATTAAATCAAGCAGATCATCCACATCAATAGACAATAATCTGACACATGCTACTGAAAATTATCAACCTTGCTCAAAATTTACTGAAGAAGTAATAAAGAGACCAGCTTTCATAGAAAAACAGATGCATTGCTTGCAGCCCATGCATAGCAATACAATAAGCCGATTTGCTAAGTTTGCATTGGATACCTATATTATTATAATCAAGAATAGTTTCAGTAGAGGAATGAGTAGTGACTACTCAGTTCAAATATTAGAGTACATTAGAGAAGTTGTGATTCCTCAACAGCTCAGGGCAACCTCTCTTGACAACAACAGTTACAAAAGGAAGACATACATATTCTTGCAGAATTGCTGCAACCTCGGTGGCAGAGGAGCCTTCCTGCCTGCAGGCTGGAGAGAGGACAAAACTCGACGATGTACTAAGGAAGACATGCTTAGTACCAGCGGACATCGAGGGGCTCTCCACCTAGCCCCGTGAGCCGAGGTTGCAACAACACCATCCATGAAGAGAAGGTTGTACATAACAGAACCTGCAAAACAAAGAAAAGTACAAAGAATGCAAAATCACGATAGCGTACTGGAATGGAAGCATAGTAGTGTCTATGAACAGAACACACATATCACACTTTAGACAAACAATAGACCAGCCACCGCAAAAGTACGGCGAAAAGAGTGGAAAGAAAGAGGCAGTAATGCATTGGCTACGGCGAAAAGAAAGAGGCAGTAATGAGTGGACCATGAGACATGAATGCAAAAGCGATGTATCTCAGTTTTCATTAGACTGGAACTACTGATTCAGTATATTCAGAATTTGTGTGTAGAAATAATCCAATCAGTACTACCCAATTAGTGTACAACAAAGCAAAAAAAAATCAAGTCCCGTGTCAAAGATTACTCCAAAACAAGACAACTGGAAAGCCGGTTTTCCACACACCATACCCAAAAAAGAAAAGATATCAGGTGGGGATCGTGTATAACATTTGATTATAGATGTGCCTCAACCATCCATTAGAAGACATGTTATTAAATTCTAAGAAATCATACCTATTCACCGAGGTGCATTGCAGGACCACTATCCAGCAAGACCCTTTTATATCTGCATTAAGTACAAACAAGAGCTTAGTAACGTTATCCATCAATTCGACTTTCATATCAGCCTGTAGTAAAAATAAGCTTAAGAATAGCACTGTCATTTCTAGGTGACAAGATGGTAATGACAATAATGACCATTTGTCTGGGAAGAAATACATTAGGCTATTCGAGAAATGCAAAATCATTGATACACAGATATTTGCAATAAACGTAGCACATATAAGTGGCCTAGTTAATAGCAGACAACACCAAGAAAACACATCGAGCTCAAGTGTTGAATTAATCGTAGTGTTGTAGCACCTCTACCTGGTTACAAAACCGGAAAAGCTATCGTTGCAATATATAAGTACAGAAACTATTATATAAAGGTTGTAGTTTACTGACATAGTATGGTTAGAAAGCTAGGGAACACTAATCTTAACGCCAATGTGTGATGACATGGGTCCCTTGCTTATAAACAATAAATTGAGAGAGGGCACCTGAACGTTGAACTAAATTAGCAGAAATCTATTGGCCAACTATTGACAACCAATGTCAAAACAACAATCTATTGAAGACCAAGCATCAGTCATCCACTCCCAGGAGCCCAGCAATCTTCTCCAACTCCACAAGGCACCAAAGAGCAGCTACAAGTACCTATCATCAATTTATTGAACACCAGAGAAGTGCAGCAGGGGCTACAAACAGTCCCGCTTCAAATCCTTCCTACCATGGAGAAGAACAGCAGGCGGCAAAAAAAAAAGAGCAGCACACAGACATTTAATCAAACAATTCACGCGCAGGACGAACAAAGACTGTAGAAATCACGAAGAGAAAGCGGAGCACCTCACCTACTGCTTTGGACCGAGGGGACGGAGAGGCTGAGGCTTGGAGGAGGCTGGAGAGCTGGAGTAGGCAGCGGGCTGGAGTAGGGCCTCAGACTGGACGAGGTAGACCACGAGCCTGCAGGCGACGGATGGCCGAACCAGACAGGGGCCGCAGCTTCCAACCCGCCGCCTTTTCCACCCGCAGAGGCCCACGCGCAGCAGCATGGAGGTGGAGAGATGGGGTCGGAGAAGGCCGAGCCCAGCCGGCCGTCTCTCCCTACCGCCCGCAGAAGACCGTTTCGACGGCGCGCGCTCCTCTCCATCGAGTACGTCGTGCAGGAAGGACCCACGAACAGGAGGTCCTGCTCTTCCTTCTCGCCAGATGCGCCGCCGCGAGATGCGCCGAGGAGAGGCGGCGCGGGCAAGCCCGGCGGCGGCGCTGGGTAGAGGAGGAGGGCGGCGCGGTGAAGCCAGGCGGCGGCGCGGGTAGAGGCGCCCTTGCTCGCCGTCCTCATCGCCCTTTCTCGCCTCCTTTGCCCAGTCGTGCTCGCATCTCATCCGGGAGTAGCGCGAGGAGGGACGGCGCGGTGGAGCCGACGGCAGCGACGGCTCCTCGATCCACAAATTTCGGGAGAGGATGCTCGTCTCGCGCCGCCGCCGCGATACACGCTCCCGCCCCCTCCTATCTCCCGCTCCCGCCGCCGGCCCTTGCTGCCGCGGAGGAGAAGGAGCAACGCGGCGGCCTCGGTCGGTGCGAGCGTGGCTGAGGGCGAGCAGGCGACAGCAACAGGCGAGGAGGAGGGAGGACGGAGCAGCGCTAGCATTTCCGCAGTGCTTGAGCTGGAGCCGGTGATGGACGCGATCCGCAACAGACCTCAACCAGCATTATCCAGGAAGGATTTCATCCTGAAAGCATGCAAATCTGAGCAGATCTGGACGGAAGAACACGATGCGAGGAGAGGCTGAATTGGGGAAAGTGAGAGGGAGGAAGGAGGCGGGGCGAGGACGAGGGAGAAGGAGGCTGCGCGCGACGCTGTCTCGCACGACAGTAAACTCGGGAAAAAAGAGGGCGACGCGGTCGACGTGCTACGCGTGGGCCCAGACCGGCGAAGACCCCACACGTCATGGATTCTGTGTGTCCGCCAGCGAGTGAAAAACTGAAAAACGCACGATCCAACGGCCGTGAATCTATGGACAGTGCGGATGGACGGCTAGGATAGTGTGGCCTTGGAACAGTGCACGGCTGAGGACCCTCCATGGAAGTGGTGGACATTTATAAGGTAAATTAGGTCACCACCATATGACCATAGGTACACAAACTACACGTACGTATAGTACTACCCAGTCATTGCTTCCTACGTACTCCTATTTAGCACAGTTTGTTTGTTCACCCCTTTCCTCACTCTTTATATATCCTAGACATGAAGGTCGATCGTTTGGCAGAAACAAGTTACAAGAAGGCGAACTATGTGCATGCGTACGTGTTATGTTCGTGCACTTATGATGCCCATAGGCTTACTTACGCCGGAACAGACAAAATGAGTTTTGAGAATAGGAGGCAGCGAGATAAATTGTCCGACTCAGTCACTGCAGCCTAAGCAGTTATATGTTCATTCTGATTTTCCTGTTGAGGAGAACTCTTCCGTGGACTAGTGGTAGCCATGCATATGCGCATAAGGGCCAAGTATCGGGTTTGAGTGCTCACTTCTACCTTAATGACAAAACCGGGTGAAGTCCCCCTCCAGTTTTTTTTTTTTTTTGATTTTCCCGTTGAGTATTTCTTGTTTAAACAACTGTTGCTAGAGAACTAATTAGCATCGTCTGTTTTGTTCTTTTTAAGGACGCGCAAGCTTAGCCATCGCTTCTCATATAGCTGATCAAGAAAGAAAGGAAAAGCAATGACAAATTTGCGGAGCTTCAGTTGCGGACAGGCAGCAACCACTGCCGCTTGTGACTAACGACACCCTGGTACCTGGCGATGCACTCCTGTTCGGCTGCTCGATCATGTACAGAAGAGGATTGGAACCTGCTAGTTTGACGTGGTTAGGTTCTCGTTTGGAAAAAGTCTATTTTAAAACCTTAAACTCGTAGAGGTTAGACAAATCGAACTCTGAAGTCGATATCCTGGTCGTTCGCACCATAAACTATTGAATCCCGGTCTAAATTAAACCTTTGACTTATTTTTCAGGCAAATAAATAATATTCTAAATTAATACTCTCACTGACAACAGTGACCCACATGTCATATTCATCTTCTTCCCTAATCTTTATATCTAACTTTAGTGCTAGACGACGCGCACAAGAAGCTCGGCAGCGGCAGCGGCAGCTGGCCATGCCCGCACGCCGCGCACCGGTGTCTGCTCGCCCATCATGCGGTGGTCTCTGACCGTCCCGCTCGGCCGCGTCCCCGCGCGTCCGTACCTGCTGCTGGCGTGAGTAGGTGTACTGCTGCTCGAGGATGGGCTGGTGAGCCAGCGTGCTAGCTCAGCTAGCGAGCTGCACATACGTACCTGCTGCCTAAGCGCATGCGGTGGATCCGTAGAGACTAGCTTGACCACTAGCACAGACGTACACATGGCGCTCCAGCCGGCCGTCCGCGACGGGTCAACACCCCAGGTCGCACCTCTCACTGCCTGTCCCCGGCCCCGCGTACCCATCCCGGCAGCCCCGTCCACTCTCCATCCCAGCTGTCCGGCCACCTGTTTGTTTCTTAAGATGGAGAGATGGATTGATGTAGGAGATGAATATGACATGTGGACCCGCTAGTCGGCGAGGCAATAGTTATTCCTGCCTGGGATACTATTTTTTCTCGGTATGCCAAACAGTTTCAGGGTTCAATTTAGATCGGGATTCAATAGTTCAGGTGCGAACGACTAGGATTCCGACTTCAGGGTTTGATTTGTCTAACCTCTACTAGTTCAAGGTTGGAAATAGACTTTTTCCTTCTCGTTTTGCCGCTGAACGAGAGCATATTCTCAATATGTGGTCAAGCCGCCTCCCTCGGTTTTGCTGCGTGCCATATTCTCTCCACAACATTTCTTAACTCGTAGACCTTGTCGCTCATTTTGGCGTTGAATCAATTAACCGAACATAGCCTTAGCCCGCTACAATGGGCTTATAGCTCCTATGCGATGTTTTTCTCAGCAATTGGACAGAGAGAGACATCGTTGGTTGTAATAGCTCTGCTGCGACATCTCTGAGAGCACTAATTGCTTTGCTGCGACATGGCTGTTAATTCATTTTTCCCACGCGGTCAATCCCATTTGACCGTCAAGTGGATGAGACAGAGAGCGTGCCTGCACTGTAGCGACCCATGCCTCTGCTCGACCATCTCTGCCACGCGCCAGCATCGCTTGGAGCTCACTCTCCTGTCCTGTCGTCTCGGCTTCTCCGGGCTGGAGGAAATCAATCCTGGCGACGGCGGTAGATGGAGCGGGCGAGTCGAGCGGCGCGGCAATCGGAATCGAGGAGGCGGGCGGCGACGCAGGGCTTGCGGTCGCAATCGCAGGTAACGGCGACGAGGGAGGGTGGAGGATGGTGTGGTGCGGGTCGACGGTCGCAGAGGAGACCGGCGGCCCGATTCGTGATTCGGGCAGCGGCGAGGGATCCAACCCATCATCTTTGCAGGGCAAAGCGATACCAGATTTCAGTGAAGCAGGTGTTGAATCAGGCGTGGCTACGTCACGGCTACGGCGGTAAGGGTTTTCCACTTTGTCGTCATTCGCCGCTGAGGGCGAGACAGAGGTACCCGATGTTTGCCTCGATGCGCAACATTGCTACGGACGACCAGAGCAGCTCGGGCCGAAGCTCATCGAGCAGGATTTCAGAACGCTCAACTCCGAGCCTGGACTTCAAAGTAGCGGTGAGCCTAGAGGATTTCAGTCAAGTTGCTGGGCTGGCGGAGGACAGATTGGTGTGCTCAGAAATTCTATGCGAGATGAAATTGAGCTAGAGGAATCAGCTACAAAGATAGCTCCAGGGTCATGGCGTTCGGAGGGAAGATGGACGCTGGAAGAATGAGCTGCAGACTGTAGTCCGGAAGTCTGGTGAATTTTGTTAGCTGCCTGAAACTCTTTCAGGCAGTGTTTGCCCAGCGCTGGGAGCGTGTGGGGGAGTACTTTTGAGAACTGGCCATGTAATGACTATGTCGAACACCTTGGGGGCGTGCTATGGACAAGCCGATGTTGGTATTCGCACGTTCCGGTAGGTGAAACCTTGTCAACAAGAGTAACATCTAGCTCACTTTGCGTTATTCTTGTGTTCCTTGTTCTTGATCATAGTTGTGCGAGGCAACATATAACTAACTTTGGCGAACTGTCGAACACCTTTGGGTGCGCGCTCTAGACACGCCCGATTGTGGCATTCGCAAATGGCACTATTCTGTTTATTTTTTCTTAAGTTGAAACCTTGTCAACTAGGTAGAGACTTATAAAAGATGTCATCTATAGACAATGATTTACTTCTTTATTTATCAAGTGGTAAATAAAGTGCCATTTGTCACTATAAAAGATGTCATCTATTGAAGCATATTTTGTTTGAATGTATCTAGATCTTGTTCATCAATTGGATTTGTTAGTATATGACAAAGTAAGAACATGTGCACTGGTTTTTTCATTTTTTGATTTTTTTTGAATTTTTATGCTTATTTTAAAATCGGTCAAACCCAATTTTGACCAACATTTAAACAAGTTTTAAAGATGAAATTGAAAAACCAAGCATGGATCCTTCTTAGTCACACCAAAATGAATCTTTTGTGAGTTTTTTGAAAATTTCATGTTGCAAATCCCAAACCAGCTCTCTTCACACATGAGAGTTCATAGTTTGAGATTTGAGATTTCACACCACATTCAAGCATATTTTGTTTGAATGTATCTAGACCTTGTTTATCAATTGGAGTTGTTAGTATATGACAAAGTAAGAACATGTGTACTGGTTTTTTTCATTTTTTGATTTTTTTTGAAATTTTTATGCTTATTTCAAAATCGGTCAAACCCAAGTTTGACCAACATTTAAACAAGTTTTAAACATGAAATGGAAAAACCAAGCTTGGATCCTTTTTAGTCACACCAAAATGAAACTTTTGTGAGTTTTTTAAAAATTTCATGTTGCAAATTCCAAACCACATCTCTTCACACATGAGAGTTCATAGTTTGAGATTTGAGATTTCACACCACATTGAAGCATATTTTGTTGGAATGTATCTAGACCTTGTTTATCAATTAGATTTATTAGTATATGACAAAGTAAGAACATGTGCACAGGTTTTTTCATTTTTTGATTTTTTTATGCTTATTTCAAAATCGGTCAAATCCAAGTTTAACCAACATTTAAACAAGTTTAAAACATGAAATTAAAAAACCAAGCTTGGATCCTTCTTAGTCACACCAAAATGAAGCTTTTGTGAGTTTTTTGAAAATTTCATGTTGCAAATCTCAAACCACCTCTCTTCACATATGAGAGTTCATAGTTTGAGATTTGAGATTTCACACCACATTGAAACATATTTTGTTTGAATGTATCTAGAACTTGTTTATCAATTAGAGTTGTTAGTATACGACAAAGTAAGAACATGTGCACTGGTTTTTTATTTTTTTATTTTTTTAAATTTTTTATGCTTATTTCAAAATCGGTCAAACCCAAGTTTGACCAACATTTAAACTAGTTTTAAACATGAAATTGAAAAACCAAACTTGGATCCTTCTTAGTCACACCAAAATGAAACTTTTGTGAGTTTTTTGAAAATTTCATGTTGCAAATCCTAAACCACCTCTCTTTTGAAGTTGTTAGTATATGACAAAGTAAGAACATGTGCACCGGTTTTTTCATTTTTTTTGAATTTTTTATGCTTATTTCAAAATTGGTTAAACCCAAGTTTGACCAACATTTAAACATGTTTTAAACATGAAATTAAAAAACCAAGCTTGGATCCTTCTTAGTCACACCAAAATGAAACTTTTGTGAGTTTTTTGAAAATTTCATGTTGCACACCCAAAACCACTTCTA
The DNA here is from genome assembly GCA_947311845.1 of Poa pratensis. Taxonomy (NCBI): domain Eukaryota; kingdom Viridiplantae; phylum Streptophyta; class Magnoliopsida; order Poales; family Poaceae; genus Poa; species Poa pratensis. The sequence goes on along the minus strand of CAMZMU010000041.1, from coordinate 156,465,715 downwards.
TTCACACATGAGTTTCAAACATGCTCCAAAGGTAAGGTAAACAGCCCCATTTCTAAGCAAGTTTTTTGTCCACCATGTCTAAAACATCGAAATAAATTTAAGTTGTTAGTATATGACAAACTAAGAACATGTGCACTTGTTTTTCCATTTTTTGATGTTTTTTGATTTTTTTATGCTATTTTTGAAATCGGTCAAACCTATGTTAAGCCTTTTTCGTAAAAATGTATGTAACCATATTTATATTTTTTTCTAATTACTATAGGGTATTACAAGACTATGTGCGCAAGTGGCATAGTTTTTTGAATTTTTTTAATTAGTTATGCTAAATCGCAAGTGCGGAAGTTTTTTTTGTCTATAATGTTTTATTAATGTCAAACACGGCCCAACCACGGCCTCGCCACGGCACAACGCCACGGCCCAACTCCACGGCCCAACGCCACGGCCGACCGCCTCCCGTCCCCTTCTTATCCACGAAAATATGTCGTGCCCTAGGTATTATCCCTACTCACTCGCCGCTCCCACTGCCGCCGCCGCTCCGATTTGCTCGCCGCCGGCGACCAAATCCACATCCAGCTACAGATCCAACCCCGCCGAGCGGCAATGTTCAAGTGGCTGGGTTCAAGCGCGGGCCACGGTGGCCATTCCGGTGGCGGGAACCGCTCCAACGAGGAGCGGAAGGGGCGGAAGCGGCGGCCCACCGCTGATTCCGTTCGCGCTGCCCGGGTTGCTTCCGACGGTGGTCGGAAGCGCGGCGCGTGCAAGTACACCAAGAAGGGCTTGGCGCCGCCGCCTGCGTACTTTCGCCGCGAGGTGGAGGAGTACGACCGGCGCATCGAGATGGCGGCGGCGGCTCGAGGCGGCAGCCGCTACGAGCATGGAAGCTCCTCCGGCGCGGGGAGCTCCTCCATCGCACGGGCACCGCTGCCGCCGCCCAAGAGGTAGAAGGAGGCGCACGCACCACGTGGCGGACTCCTGCCCGGGGACTTCGCCGACGACGAGCACCTCGACTGGATCACCGCCGAGGTGATAGAGCGCAGCAAGAAGCAGCGGCAGGAGGAGGAGGCGGACCGTCAGATGAAGATGGAGCTCGAGGAACGCCGCGTCCAGGCCGCGATCCATGAATCCCTCCACCCCGTCATCAAGCTCAGCTCCGACTCGGACTTCGACTCCGACTGAGCGGCGCGAGCCGCCGCCTCGTCGCCACCTCACCTCCGGGGTTCCGGTGTGAGCCCAATTTTGGGTCGTAGCTAGGGGTAGGAGCAGCGGTAGCCCATTTTTAGTTTATCTCCGTGTGGCTTTTGATCCGATGAGCCTACGAACATAACTAATCCGTGTGTAATGTAATTCAGTGTAAAAATTTAGTTTATCTACTATATGCGCCCGCTTGTTTATTTTATCTGCATTTATTTATGTTTTGCCTCGCCGGCGTTGCCGCGCTGCGTCGCCGTCGCCGGAGAAGAAGAAGAAGTTGAAGTAGAGAATGCGCGCGCAGGGGAAGAGTCACCGTCGCCGGAGAAGAAGCAGAAGCAGAGAATGCGCGCGCAGGGGAAGATATGTAACGGTCGTCACTGCTGACCTGGACAATTGTGGGTCCCACCCGCTCCCCTTAAGCCTAACTGACTGCGATTAAGAGCAATGTCGCAGCAGAGCTATTTGTGCTCAATGAGATGTCGTGTCTGAGCTATTCCAACCAACGACGTTGCTGTGCATCCATTTGGTGGGAAAGACGTCGCATAGGAGCTATTTGCCCCGCTACAATATATACTCCCCGAAGTATTGTTACTAGAGGTCTTTGGAACTGGAATATCTAGACATCTCTAGCTAATACAAGTTTGAGGTAGGGAGTAAGCTGGCGTTAACTCGTAATGTCACTCGATACAGTTCACTCATTTAACGAACTAGTTGAATTTTGCGTGGCGTCACGCCACGCTTGGTGAGATTTTATGTGCATTTTTTTATTAGGCCAAATGTTTGCTAAATTGGAATGTCTAAACATGTTTGTATTTTTGTTACGAATAGTTAGTGTTTTTTGTGTGGGCATTTTTTATATGTTGTGTGGAATATTCAAATGTTTGGTGGTGTGAAATGTTCGAACATGTTTGTATGTTGTCGTGGTTGTTTAATTGAAATTAGAAAAATTCTTTTGAATTTGATTCTACATTTGGGGGAAGTTTGTTCGTATGGTGTCGAAATAATGGGCAAATTGTAATCTCCATAAATATTTGTATTTTGCTATAAGTGTGTAGCGTTTTTCTTTTAGCATTTTCGATATATTTTATTGAATGTTGGAACATTCGCGCAAATGTAGACCAAATTGGAATTTGGAAATATGTTTTTATTTATTTTGGTATGAGTAGGTAACATGTTTTGTGAGCATTTTTTAAATATGGTGTGCAATATTCAAATATTTGGTAGTTTGAAATGTTCGAGCATGGTTGTATTTCATCGTCAATATTTAATTGGAATTAGAGGAAATGCATTTGAATTACCTCAAAATGGTGACAAAATTTTGAGTATTCGGAATTACATGTTTGCATTTCGGTGTCAATATTTAATTGAGATTAGGAAAAATGCATTTGAATTGTATCTAAATGGTGAGAAATTGTGAGTATTCCTTTTTTTTCTTTCTTTAGCATAAGTAGTTTGTATGTAATTATAGATGGCATAATTCTGAGGGGGTTAACTAATTCACCATACTTGAACCTTTCTTCAAACAGAAGCCGGCTAGGGTAGTGAAGGAACATGAGAACATATCAAGCTCCACTCAGCAAAAAGCTAGTTACGGGTCCCTGCATGCATGCAGTGGGTGCTTTGCATACACATTCCTATCCTTTTTTTGATGTAATATGTCGAGCTGGTTAGTTATGTCTATGGTCCGTGCGATTGATAGACAACCATAGTTTTGCATATGCTTTAATCTGGCTAGGCTGTCTTGTTGCCACAGTGATTCAAATACGGGCAAAGTAAAGGTAGGATGAAGAAATAAATATTGTCCACGTCCCTATTATATGGGCCACGTCATTTTAATGGTAATTTTGACCATCAAGTTCACTAATAGAACATGTATTTTTTGACATAAATATATGACGTTTAATTTATTTTCAAAAAGTATCCAATTGTATAATTTAGATGACGCATGTCACATGGGAAAAAGAGGACGCCATGTAGAAAGTGAAGGAGATGGTATGTTACATATTCCAACATCTTTTATTGAAATTAACTTTCAAATACATAAGTATGCAATATTAAAAACAATGACTCATGTCACTCGGCGAAATGTTACTCGATGTTAGCCGCACCAAAGACCAACCACAAACCCCTTGTGGTTCGTTGTTCGCTTAGCATCTCCTTCCTCTACTATATCCGCATAGGTGGGCTCTCGATACTTCTCCTCGTCTGCGAGTGTCCTATCTCGCGGCACCTCCCGAGCTTTTATGTTGTCCTCTCACAGTCTTTTCCCGTTGTCTATTTTTTGTCAGCCCTAGATGAAGTTCATACGGCGCGCGCTTGATGCCAATTTTTGACGGCGTTTTCGATTGGAAAAAATGGTTGAACTAGAAAAAACTGTTTATTTTTAATTTGTTTGAAATGAAGACAAATTTTTTGAGTCAAAATATTTTTAGAATGATAAATTGGGATATATTCATATTTGAATTATTTTCACGTTTATTAAATGCTCACATATTGTGGTCATGTTGTTATTGTTGGTATATCTGTGAATGTCGTGCTGTGAGGAATTCAAATTTTGGAATCGGATTATCCACATGAAAATTTGTTTAGATTTGGGTGTACTGATATTCGGCAAAATTTTGCGCGTAAAATTTGTTTGAGTTTCAAAATTGTTTAAATTGGAGGGACATTCATATTTGAGTTTGGTTTATGTGTTTTTTAATGCTCGGATTTGAGAGGCATTATAAATGCTGGAACGCTGAAACTTGAATTTTGATCGTACACCGTGAATAGTCAGCGTTTATTGTTGTGGTCATATTGATATTTTTGGGACACTTGTAATAACTGTTGTGTAAAAAATTTAAATTTGGGAGTGTGCATGTTCAAAAGTTTGCACGTAAATTTTGTTCGAGTTTCAAAATTGTTTAATGAGTTTGGTTTATGTGTTTTTTAATGCTCGGATTTGAGAGGCATTATAAATGTTGGAACGCTGAAACTTGAATTTTGATCGTATACCGTGAATAGTCAGCGTTTATTGTAGTGGTCATGTTGATATCTTTGTGACACTTGTAATAAATGTTGTGTAAAAAATTTAAATTTGGGAGTGTGCATGTTCAAAATGTGTTTAGATTCGAACGTGACGATGTACAAAAAAGGTTTGTGCTTATGAGTTGTTTGGTTTCGAAAAGTTCGTAAAATAGGTAGAAATACTGTGGGATGAAAAATCCAAAATTGGAAGTATCCATAATGAAAATTTGGTTTGAAAAGTTCATAAAATAGTGAGAAATACTGTGGGGTAAAAAATTCAAATTTGGTAGTATCCATGTTCAGAATGTGTTCAGAGTTGATTGTGTCGGGGAAAAAAAAATTCATGAATTGTTTGTTTCCAAAAGTTGGCCAAATAGTTAGATTTGGAAGGTACGTTAAATTTTGAAGTATTGAAATTTGTATATAGTGTTTTTTGTGGTACAATTCATATTCGGAAATCTCTACATTTTAATATTGTGCACATATGGAAATTATTGAATTTGTATTTGAAAAGTTGTAAAAGATTTTGGAAAAAGAAAAAAGAAAAGGGAAAAATAAATAGGGCCGACCCAGCTACGCAGCAGCCAGGCCGGCCCAGCACGCGGCCCAGCTGCTCGGCCCAGGCCCACTGGGAGGGCACGCTGACGTGAACGAAGGCCGGAGCTGCCGCGGCGGCGTTGACGTCGCCGGCGTCGATCCAGCGCGTTCCGGGATGAACGGCTGGGCGCGCTGGAAGCGGCTCCACGCGGAGTGGCCGCAGGTAGCGGCGCCGCCGAATTTGGGTCGCTGGAGCGGCGCCGGCGGCCTGCGGAAGCGGCGGCCCGAGCGAGCGCGGCGGGCTCGATTGCGGCGGCTCTGGGGCATCCTGGCACGCGTCCGTCGGCGAGGAGGGATGGGGCGCGACGGTGTACCTGGCTGTGGGCGTCGATTTGCGTGGGGAGGGGTCAAACGGCGGGGCCGCGCGGCGGCATCGCCGGCGATTTCCGGCGTCGCACGCGCGAGGGGAGGAGAGGGGGGCATTTGTTGACGTTTTTCAGGAAGGTCCTTTACTCTGACCGTAATTTCGGTTTGGTCCTTCGTAGCGTAAAATTATGGACTGCGGGTTGTTTCGCGTATTAGGGAAGGGGTTTTTTGCAAAACCGTCGCGGGCGTGTCATGTGGATCGTCCGATCGACGGCCGACGGTGGGGATCGCGTCACTGCAAGACACTGTAGCATCTACAGTGCTACTGTAGCTAATAATGAAGAACTAGCATTAGAGCACCTCTATCAGATCTCGTAAGATGCCGTAGTGTACCCGTTTTTAAGGTATGGCAGTATGGCACAGTTTGCGACATAACAGATATCTTAAAATAGACAGAATATTCCATCACGCAAGATCCATATTTCATTGGGAAACTGTTTTAGGTACAGTTGTATTTATCAAAAACATTAACAATACCTTAGAACGATGTCAATCACTTCACCTGCCATATAATTGCACAGGGCCATTTCCAAAACAACATATCGGCCAATTTTTCTTAGGGCAATATCTTAAACAATGTATCTGCCAAATTCTTCTTAGGGCGATGCTTCAAACAATATGCCGGCCATATCTTCTTAGGACGATAATTGGAATAATATATTGGCCATAGCATCTTCAAGCTTCGGGTGCATAAAATTCTGCGGGAGATGCGAACACCATATTAACCTCCATACCAGTAGCTACGTCCTCGCTATTCTCTGAGTTCTCATCGCCAATCGTGTCATTTGCGGCTCTACTCTCGTCCACCACAATGCGCTTTCTCCTTCCAAGTTTTTGTAGGCACAATTGGCCTTTCTCGATTGAATAATTCATCGCGCTTCCTCTTGGCTATCTCCTCCTTTATTTCCAAAATATCTGAGAATCAAATAATACTAGACCGAAATGACAAAAAAAGAAGTAAGCTTCAAGTTGTCCAACAACAGGCCATTCCTTTGTAAAAAAAAAATCAGAATCTTGAAGCCCGTCGCTAGATAGCTGAATTCGTCTAGGATTAAACCACATCGCATCATCAACTCCTACTGATTAGTTGGAAAGAGAAGGTAATGAAATTTTGTAGGGTTATTGAGGAGGCTCATTGCTTCTCAGGCAACCTTGAAATAACCCAAATGTAGTACTCATACTATCCACTCCGTATATATCTTCTAACTATCTTATTTTCACATGTAGTTTGTCCACCTTTTGGGAAAAATGTTGCTGATTCCTAACTGATACCATGAGTTTGGAAATTGAGAAGTGATGAGAATTAATCAATTCGCTCCTTAGACATGCATGGAAGGGGTCAATCATAGACACAAGTCAGATAGATAAGAATAGATATCCAAGGTGCTCATCTTCGGATTTTTCCCAACTTAATGTTTATATATGTGACCACGGTTCAAATCTTGGTTGAACAGAAATAGAAGAATCTCGGTTGAATTATTGGGTATGGTTTATTTTGCAGCTAATTGGACGCAATGATACACGCGGATTTAGTGTCTATGCCATGTATTTACTTTTTTTTTCTCTCTTGAACAACTTGTTCTTGTTATGTTCTTTCCTGCAATGGAACATGCTAATCATAAATTTGTATGAAAAACTTACAAAATTTATGTTATCACCATCATTAAACGGTGCTTACTCCAAGATGTCTAAGTTTCCTTATAAAACTAAGTCTTATGTAATTAACCTACCATATGGACAGGCATGAAGGTTCAAACTGATCGGTTCGAGACCCAAGACTAGCTTTGTGAAGATTAATGGGCAAATCTGTGGGTGACGAGCTCCGACTCAAAAGGTTGAAGAAACTAAATGTGATTAATCTTATCAAGAATAAACCAGAGATTGAACATGACTCTACAAAACGTACGATGTCGTAGAAACTGGTAATGCAATGGCAATAGTTTAAGAGGGGAAAATAGGTACGTACTAAGTGAAAATGTGTTGATCTCATCATCAAATCAAGCTGATATATAAACATTGCCACAAGAATTTAATTCAAGCCTCGGAAGAATATTAATAGATACTTCCTCTGTCCCAGCTTGATAAGAAATATAAATGAAGTACATTCTAAAATAGGTCGGCAAGTATTGAATAACTATCGATCTTAATGTTCCGATGTGCACCGGTGCATGAGCATGAAGGTAGGATCATCTGACGCTATGTGCCTATATATCTCGTATTTACTTCGTACCCAACCCCTAGTGAATGACTCGGTCTCCTCTCTACCGTTTAAGCAACGCATATCAGCCAGCTTCCTCTATATGTATCCACATGTTTTCAAGCCCACCAGCTTGCTACTCTCTCGTTTTAGTTTGTAGTTGTAGTTGTATACTCATAGACAAACACAACAGAAGTCCTCGGTCGAGGTGTTGTAGTGGGGGAAACCATCTTGGTGAGAGATTATGGAATTTCTTGGGAACAGGAGGTACCGGGAAAGCTTCTAGAACGTGAGCAGAAGGTCAGACGGACACATAGTGGTTGCTACCTGTCCGCAACTGAAGCTCCGCAAATCTGCCATTCCTTTTCCTTCCTTTCTTGATCAGTTATAGGAAGCGATGGCTAGGTTTGCTTTCTTAAAAAGAAGAAAACAAAGAGAACAGAAGATTCTAATTAGTTCTCTCTCAACAGTAGTTTATACAACAAATACTCAACGGGAAAATCAGAATGACCATATAACTGCTTACGATGCAGTGACGAACTTGGACAATTTATCCCGCTGCCTCCTATTCTCAAAACTCATTTTGTCTGCTCCGACATAAGTAAGCCTATGGGCGTTCGCCTTCTTGTAACTTGTTTCTGCCAATCGATCGACCTCCATGTCTAAGATATATAAAGAGAGAGGAAAGGGGTGAACATACTCAATGTTTGTAGGCAAAGGAATATATCCCAGTGTGGATCCGTCCTACCTGAACATACTTAATGCTGGTTTCCAAAAATCGCGACAAAATTCCCGGATGGAGATATCATCGAGATCTACAATAATACAAATTTTATCTCTCAATTCGTTGTATTGTGGGCTGCACCAAAAAGACAAATGAGTGGATCTAGGTGGTGAAGAATACATAGTTTATTTTTTTTTTGAAATTTTCCCTGATTTTCCTTTTTTGCACAATCCAAAATACGACGAATTTAAGGCCAATTTGCTATTTTTTCTTGTATGCATATAATAGTGCATGACATGTACTTTGTATTTAATTAGTTCGGGATTGCTAGAGGGTTAGCTCAGCAAATTAGATAATGCAGAACCAAGGAAAAGGCCTAGACAGTTTCCGAGATCTTTGATGATATTGCATAGTTAAGTGTGTTGGCCAAACAAGTACGAAAAGACACACCAGGAGTGTACCCATATGTATTCTTTGTATCTTGATTTCCTTGCATTTCTAGACGGGTATGCGACCCAACTTATGTTTATCTCTTATTGGAAGCTTGATTTAACAGGGAAAAAATTAGGTCTCCTTACACCTAAACAAGGTTTGTCATAAAAATACCGAGCTCGATAAATTTAAGTGTTAAGATAAGATTTCCTAAGTGGAGAATGATGAACTAAGATGATGGTAGTTGATTCCTTTTTTGAGGATGAATTATGCATGAGCCTATCATGAGAAAAGGAGAGGGTTAAAAATGCAAACTATAGGAGAGTACTCATACTACAAAAGAATAATTTGTGAGACTTTTTTTGTTGGACGCTGGTGCGCACGTAGCAAGGAAACAAATGACCAAATCGAAGGTGTAAGGGACGTGACCGACGCTAACTAATTCTACTCTCATGAGCGCGCATTGTAAGCTGGCATCCTCAGCAGTGGCGGATCTAGGTCCATACTGTTGGGGGTGCCACATATTAGATGAACAACATATCTTCAATATAAATTTCATTGTTTTGAAGATTTCACTACATATAGTAAATTTTGGTCTAAATATCATCATAATCCCACCAAATAGTCTCAAATATACTTCAAAGTATAAAATCATTAGTGTAATATACATGGTGTAAGCTATTTTTTATTTGTGGAGGGGGTGCCATGGCACCCATGGAACCCCCTAGATACGCCCCTGATCCTCAGCAGTAATCGTGGGTTGTAATGATATGTATTCCTTGCCGGTTGAGGGCTTTGTTAATTTAGAGTTCGGCTCGCGAGCCTTTTATCTAAAACCGAGCTAAGTGCAAGGTGCATGCAGAAGCAAAACCTGCGAGAGGGCTGAGAATACATATGTGCTCTTGTAGGCGAGAGCTTGTAGTGATAGCTGGTCTCGTGTGGGCTTGTGGGCCGTAACGGACTGCATCACATGAGGAGTACAATGTGCTAAAATTATGTTTGCGTATTCCGTATAACATATATTAGCACGGAAAACATGTTTGGCTCCCGAGCTCCACTGCTCCTGCCACTTTAAAAAAATCAAAAACTATTTTTAAAAGTTTCAAAAAAATCTGAAAAAAATCATGCATGTTCTCAATGGTGCATACTAGAAGCGTGCATAATCTCAATGCAAAAATCTTTATATTATAGTCTACACAAAAATGACAAAACTTGTAGATTTGAAACTTTGCATTGTTAACTTTAATCAGATTTGTGAATTTGTCATTTTTGTGTAGGTCAAAATATAATGTATTTCGGACTGTAATTTTGCACGTATATATGATAGATCATGGAGAACATGCGTGATTATTTTCCGATTTTTTTGAAATATTCAAATATAGTTTTTGAATTTTTTAAAGTGGCAGGAGCACTGAAGCTCGTGTGCAAGAAATCTCCACTCAGATTAGCATTCCTTATGCTCGTGTTTTCACGTAACTTTGGAGCTCTCGGTTAAGCAAAAGATCAGACCAGCCTTGGCTTTAATACACTGGCCCCAATAAATCATTGATGGAGGATCAGGGCACCTGTATCGTGATATTAATGTCTTTATCACTTCCTGTGAGCTCGGTGGCTCGACGTCCCCCCTACCATTTAATTACCGCAAACTGCAGGGCAATGTCCTTCTCTATAAATACACATTGTAACTAGCCAATATTTGCCTCGATCATTTGGTTGTGGTCGTACATATCTAGCCTAACTAAGCAAGACTCTATAAACTAGTTGCAATGGGTGAAAACAATCTTCTTGATGGAGAGATCTTGGACGTTACGGCGGGGGTGGGAGGCACCGGGAGAGCTTCTATGAGAGGGGTAATCCATTTGCAAACTGGGGCATTTTCACTAGCGCGCGAAACGACAATGCAAGCTCTAGGAGACCAAATTTGGGTTGTCTGGTTACCTGGTCCGCATAGAGACACTGGACCGCATGAAACTTAAATCTCTTTAGAGACTGCTAGGAGGAAAGCTGGATCAACTATATCAAGCGAGCCACCCTCAATTGTTCCGAAAAATTCAGCGCTCCTCCCATGTTGTGGCTCTGATGGTGCATCTGGTAGATAGGGGCTTTCCTCACCTTTATTAATTTTCTTCCCCTAATCCCTTATAATCTACACAATAGTGTTTTGATTCGAAATAACCTCTAAACAAAAAAATGCACATCAACGTTGTGATTCATACCATGATTGGTTACTAGTTTCATTACCAATAACTCTATAGTGTAGTATTTTTATTTGGAGCTTTTTAGACAAGTTTGTCAAATGTGTTGTGCATGGTCGACCGTTTGAAATTACCTTTCAAGAATAGTTTTATCGTGCCGTTTCGCACAACCTTCGTCATGTAAATTTTCAGTTTCGATGGTCATAGACGAATAGATCTGTTCTCTCTACTGTAATATGTATTTTGACATAACATATTCATGTGTGTGCGTGCTAGCTTAATTGTGTTTGTCTCTCCCCACCAACCGTTCTGGTCATCTACATTTTCAGTCCAATGTTTTGAATTGCCGGCAATTAATTTCGAGTTTTGTTATATGTAAGTCATCAATTTCGTGTTCAAGTTTTGACTTATCTTAGACAAATTTCAAAAGTTCGCTGCATGGTCAATCGCTTGAAATTTTCTTTGACCACTAACTTCATCTCGTTGTTCCATTAGAATTGTGGTATCAGTGTGCTTCTTTAGTAACAGTCCGCAGTATAATCATGGTTATGATTAATAACCTAGTTAAGCTAGCTACTCTACTTGCTTGTGGATTAGAGTCTAAAGATGTATTCTTATTTCCTATGATACCGGTAACATATACTGCTACTCCCTTCGTCCTTATTTACCTCACACATGCATTTTTCGAGCTCTATGTTTGACTGTGAATGGAATATAAAAAATATGGATTATGTCATGGAAGTCATACTACTCCCTCCATCTTGGTTTACTGGGCACACTACGATAATCTCTGGGACCAAGGCATGCGTCTATTGAGTGAGAAAAATTCCTAATGCGGCAGTTATTGCACAGAGAGCGTTTTTAGGAGTCAGAGGAGTATTAATATTCAAATCACGCCCTACTCTTGGTAATATCTGATTTTCATATTGTGACTAATAAACCGAGATGGAGAGAGTATTAAATCTGCATTTGAATGAAGTATTTATGAATATAATTTTGAGACATGTACCCTAATATTAGTGCAATTAATGATCAAAATAAACACAAAAATGAGACCACCAAGTACATTTGGATGACGGGAGTACCAGCCCTACGTACACGTAGGTACAGTACTGCCCGGTCAGTTCTACATAATTGTCCAAGTCGGCTTGTTCATTCCCTAATCCCTTCCTCTCTCTATATATATCCAACCTGGTAGAGGTTCATCAATTGGTAGACACAAGTTACAGGAAAGAAACTACACCCACGCTGTGATCATGCACCCATGCATATGCTTAATTTTTTTCGGAGGAAACAACAAACAGGTGTGAGAATAGGAGGCAGCGGGATAATTTGTCCAAGTCCATCACCATGAGGTAAGAAATTGTTATCATTCTGATATTCCTGTTGAGTCTTGCTTGTATAAGCAACTGTTGCGAGAGAACTAATTAGCACTAGCTGTGTGTTTTCTTATGTTTTATGTAAGCATGCAAGCTAGCCGTCGCTTCCTGTAGGGAGTCGAGAAAGCAAAGTAAAGAAACGCCAGATTAAACGAGATCAAGTTGCAGACATGTAGCGACCACCGCCGCCTGCGATCATCAAACACTCTCGCCTAGTCTTCCGTGTCTACATCGTCCGGAAGAGCAGATGGCAAAGTGCTAATGTTTGACTTGGTTAGGATGCTCAAGTGTCGGCTGAAGCTGCTGAAGCAGCTGAAAGAGATCAGAGACCGACGCCTAGTTATCAACAACCACCCGACAGGCTTAAATGAACCAGACACGATGGACTTTCTTGAAAGGTGCTATATAATTAGCAATACATGCACAATTGACACCGGGAAGTACACGTTACATACGGGTTGCCGCTTTGTGTTGATGGAGAGTATGGGCTACTATTAACAAGCACCTCCGTTAACAATTGCACTACATGATATACGTCAGCGGGTTAGTTTCAAGAAAACATATTACCATGACACCGGGGTTAGAGGTCATGGGTGTCATTATCCTCTTTGGGCCGACTTTGTGGAATGTGGATACCTTTGTTTTGTCAGGGCTCCGGGTGAAAACTCTAGACTTCGGTCTCGACAATGGCGACGTGAGGCGTCGTTACCTTCTTGGGGGCATTGTCATGGACCTACGGTATCTTTTGGTATCGTGTCGGAGCCATCGGTGGCAAGTTTGGTTCTCACGTATTTCCTGCTTACCTTTGATCTGTTTTGTTAAAGGGTCACCTCATCACCTTGTATCGGTTTGGCTGTTGAGATTTCGTTATAAAGCGGGGGAAGCCTATTTCGAGATGACATCGGGGTTCGCGGTCATGTAAAGTACATGCAAAATTCTGTGGAGCACCTAAGTAACTAGTAGGGTGTGAGTTGTCTAAATCTGAAGAGAAAACGAGGACACGAGATAACCTACGTGGCATAATAGTGAGACCTAATTAAGAAGAATTTTAAAGATGGACAATGCTATCACATCATAGAAAAATCTCTGTCTGGGCTGCTTTGCGAGTTTTGTGAACTCCTCAATGTTGTTAATGAATGCAATTATGCCTTGGATTGACGCTCATCTCATTTATTTTTGAACAAAACGGGCAATTTGCCTCATTTTATTTAAAAAAGAAGGAGAGAATTGACCGGTTAATTAACGGGAAACCGGCCTAAAACCGTTACAACACGGCCGGCTGAACTGGCACAAAACAACGATGCGACTCGCACCGTCCGTGAAGAGACCACCACAGTACCAAGGCGTCATCGTCGTCGCTCCTCCATGAGCAAGCGAACCCGACTTCGCCATCGATAACACGGGAAGGGCGCTCACCGCAACAGGTGCAAGAAGCTATTGAGACACTGTTGTGCGTGATTGTGAATGAATTGCGAAAATTAGCACACCTGTGACGTGTATTCGACTCGCCACACACCAGTGGTGTGTGCTATACACACGTTACTGGTGGCGTGCATTCGACACGCCCCCGATCTCACGCCATTTCTACCATATTCGCTAATCTTGTATATGTGTGTCGTTGTGGACACGGGAATAAAGGGGCCTTGAGATATAGCTGGCCGCGTACGGACTTTGCCTGCCATGACAGAGCGACATCATTTGAAGAATACAATGCAAAAGTGTCGGAGTGATAGGATCATCTGGTTATGTTTGTATATTCCTTGTAAGTTGTAACCTTTATTTGCATCCCATAGCTATCGTTCGTTCGTGTTTTCGTGTTACTTTGGAGCTCATGCTCAAGTAAAAAAATGGAGAATCCTTCAGTTCAATAGGATGACCCTAGTAAATCGTGGGGTAGAGGATCGGCGTATATGTATCTGGATATATAGCGTCTTTATAAACTTCTTATGAGATAGTTTACTCGACGTCTTCTCTACTATTTAGTTTGCAAACATTGATTGCAACAGCTCTACCCTAGCCTAACTGGGCAAGGCTCTATAGAGCCATTGCAATCAATGAAAACATTTTTTTAATGAATATATTTGGACTTTATGTCGCGAAATGAGAGGAATCAGGAAAGCTTTTACGAGTGAAGTATTTTTTTTTGCAAATAGGTTGCACATTTCACAAGAAAATTTAGCTTGCATCCGCATGTAAAAAATTGTGGCACGAGACCCTGAAGTTATCCTTGTAGGTCCCTGATAGGGGCCTATCTAAGTTATGCTCTTTTTCCCAATAGAACAAGGTGTCCTCTGATCAGTCTGGATCATGTTGGTATTAATATAATTGTTGGCCTTTATGACCACACTACCTACAGAAACAAAAATATCTGTCTACTTACATCACTAAGGAGAGATACTTTTCATGGGAAGTGTTTGCTGACGAAAAGGGCATTTGACTTTATCATATGTTTTCACAAAATCAAATGCCATCACTCACTCAGTTTTTCCAGTGCATCTCGTGAATGGTTCACGCAAAATTAACAACAGAAATCAAAGTCTTTTTAGCAAAAAGAATTCTACAAGAAGATCATGGTCATGCGAAATAACGAAGCTATTTAGCGACGCGCAACTGGCTTACGGATATCCCAGTTGCCCAGCTCCCACCACAGTTAACTTCGAATAGGTCACCACCATATATGACCAGTTCTATTAATATGCAACTACACCAACTACACGTATGTATAGTCATATAGTACTACCCAGTCATTACTTCCTATGTATTTTAGCACAGTTTGTTTGTTCACCCTTTTCCTCTCTCTTTATATATCTGCGACATGGAGGTCGATCGTTTGGCAGAAACAAGTTACAAGAAGGGGAACTATGTGCATGCGCGTTGTGTTCGTGCACGTATGACGCACATAGGCTTACTTACGCCGGAGCAGACAAAATGAGTTCGGAGAATAGGAGGCAGCGAGATAAACTGTCCGAGTTCATCACCTACGCGTAAGCAGTTATATGTTCATTCTTATTTTCCCGTTGCGCATTTCTTGTTTAAGCAACTTTTGTGAGAGAACTAATTATAGCTGTCTGTTTTGTTCTTTTTAAGGTCGCAAGCCTAGCCATCGCTTCGTATAACTGATCAAGAAAGAAAGGAAAAGCAATTACAGATTTGCGGAGCTTCAGTTGCGAACAGGTAGCAACCACTGCCACTTGTGACCAACGACACCCTGGGCCCTGGCGATGTACTCCTATTCGGCTGTTCGATCACGTACAAAAGAGGATTGAAACTTACTAGTGTTTGACGTGGTTAGGTTCTCGTTTTGCTGCTGAGCGAGAGCATGCAGATCATATGTGGTCAAGCCGCCTCCCTCGGCGTCTGTGCCATGAGCTGATGAGCCCCTCCTTTCTAGCTGCAGCGTTGAGTTGCCTTGTCGCGCGCGCCATATTCTTTCCACAACATTTCTTTACTCGTAAACCTTGTCGCGCATTTTGGCGCTGAATCAATTAACCGAACAAAGCCTTAGCCCGCCACAATTTATACTCCCCGAAATTTTGTTACTAGAGGCCTTAGGAACTTGGAACATCTAGACATCTCTAACTATTACAAGTTTGAGGTAGGGAGCAAGCTGGCGTTAACTCGTAATGTCACTCGATACAGTTTATTTGTTTAACGAATGAAGAACTGGCATTAGAGCACCTCTACCAGATCTCGTAAGAAGCCGTAGTGTACACGTTTTTATGGTATGGCAGTATGGCACAATTTGCGACATACTCGTAACAGATATCACATAATATTCCATCACGCAAGATCCATATTTCATTGGGAAACTGTTTTTGGTACAATTGTATTTATCAAAAACATTAACAATACCTTAGAACGATGGCAATCACTTCACCTGCCCTATAATTGCACTGGGCCATTTCCAAACGAACACATCGGCCATTTTTTTAGGGTGATATCTTAAACAATATATTGGCCATAACATCTTCAAGATTCGGGTGTACAAAATTCTGCGGGAGATGCGAACACTATAGTAACCACCATATCAGTAGCTACGTCCTTGCTATTCTCTGAGTTCTCATTATCAATCGTGTCATCTGCGGCTTTACTCTCCTCCACCACAGTGCGCTTCTCCTTCCAAGTTTTTGTAGGCACCATTGGCCTTTCTCGATTGAACAATTCATCACGCTTCTTCCCGGCTATCTCCTCCTTTATTTCCAAAATAACTGAGAATCAAATAAACATAGACCGAAATGAAAAAAAAAATTAGCTTCCACTTGTCCAACAAGCCATTCCTTTGTGAACAAATTTCAGAACCTTGTATCCCATCACTAGATAGCTGAATTCGTATAGGATTAAACCACGTCGCATCACCAACTCCTACTTATTAGTTGGAAAGAGAAGGTAATGAAATTTTGTAGGGTTGTTGAGGAGGCTCATTGCTTCTCAGGCACCCTCGAAATAACCCAAATGTAGTACTCATACTATCCACTCCGTATATATCTTCTAACTATCTTATTTTCACATTAGTTTGTCCACCTTTTGGAAAAAATGTTGCTGATTCCTAGTGATGAGAATTAATCAATTCGCTCCTTAGACATGCATGGAAGGGGTCAATCATAGACACAAGTCAGATAGATAAGAATAGATATCCAAGTTGCTCATCTTTGGATTTTTTCCCAACTTAATATTTATACATGTGACCAGGGTTCGAATCTTGGTTGAACAGAAATAGAAGAATATCGGTTGAGTTATCGGGTATGGTTTATTTTGCAGCTAATTGGACGCAATGATACACTCGAATTTAGTGTTTATGCCATGTATTTACTTTTTTTCTCTCTTGAACAACTTGTTCTTGTTATTTTCTTTCCTGCAATGGAACATGGTAATCAAAAATTTGTATGAAAAACTTACAAAATTTATGTTAACTCCATCATTAAACGGTGCTTACTCAAAGATGTTTAAGTTTCCTTATAAAACTAAGTCTCGTGTAATTAACAGGGCCGGCCCATAGGGCGGGGCAACGGGGCGCCCGCCCCGGGCCCCCAGCAGGCAGGGGCCCCGGGTCCCGGCCCATGTAGTACTTCTGTTATATTAAAACGATATTCATGCCTTAGGCTAAGAAATCGAGAGAAAAAACTAGGAGGCCCATGCGCAACTCTAAAGCATCAAGCTGAAGCCCACCACGTTGTTGTACTCGGGAGCAGCACATCGTCGATCTCACGTGGTCTTTTTTGTGTAATCTCATTTGTCAGTACGAAGATTCATTGTTAAATAGATCAGCTCTCCGGCTCTGAGCCTCTGACTGCATCACATATGCAATTATGATAGTTCTTCGTACCATTGTTTTTTATCTGTTTTGACACGGCTATTTGATTTCTTGATGAAAATGATAGTCTCATTGCCACACTTACAAAAACAATCTTTTGTAGAACTATATTATTTCCTTACCATCATGTTGTAGTTCCCATGATCGATACAAATAGATAACTTGTGGTGTTAATTTTATAGTTCAAAGGTCATCATATTCTAAAGTAAAATATACTCTAATTTTTTGTTGCTCAATAAAGGCCCCTCCTTGTTGTCTTGCCCCGGGGCCTCGTATATGTGTGGACCGGCCCTGGTAATTAACCTACCATATGGACAGGCATGAAGGTTCAAACTGATCGGTTTCGAGACACAAGACTAGCTTTGTGAAGATTAATGGCCAAATCGGTGGGTGACGAGCTCCGACTCAAAAGGTTGAAGAAACTAAATGTGATTGAACTTATCGAGAATAAACCAGAGATTGAACATGACTCTACAAAACGTACGATGTTGTAGAAACTGGTACAACAATGCCAACAGTTTAAGAGGGAAAAATAGGTACTAAGTGAAAATGTGTTGATCTCATCATCGAATCATGTTGATACTCCTTGGGAAGGATTTCTATAGATACTCCCTATGTCCCAGCTTCATAAGAAAGATAAAGGAAGTACATTCTAAAATAGGTCAGCACGTATTAAATAAATAACTGTCAATCCAAATGTTCCGATTTGCACCGGTGCATGAGCATAAAGGTAGGATCATCTTACGCTATGTGCCAATGTATCTCGTATTTACTTCGTACCCAACCCTTAGTCAATGACTCGGTCTCCTCTCTCTACCGTTTAAGTAATGCATATCAGCCAGCTTCCTCTATATGTATTCACATGTTTTCTAGCCCACCAGCTTGCTACTCTCCCGTTGTAGTTGTAGTTGTAGTTGTATACTCATACACAAGCATAACTGAAGTCCTACCGGCGGAGATGATGACCATGTAGCGCCCAAGCCACGTAGACCATGAAGTGTCGCAGCTGGCACCTACAGAAGTTCACCCCAGTGCTTCACGAGTTGGTCGTTGATGTTCAGGCGCCGGGTCGCCAGTCGCCACCGCTGTGTTGGCGCTACCATCTCATAGCGCGGGGCGTAGGTTGACATATATAGCTGCGAGCCGCTGTCACGTCACGTGGCGCGGGGTGTGTGCGCGTCATAATTAATCTCATTTGTGTCATTGTGTGTGTATGGAAATGTATTTAAACGTGTGCTACTCTTAAGCGCACAGCGCAGCGACGCGCACAGTCACCAACTCACCAAAACCTGTAGATTCATCTATCGAGTGAATAGTCCATGAGCTTCAGGTCCTCTAGGGCAGCCAGATGACCAGATCGCGTCTCGTACATTCTTCGCCGACGTCACGCGGCAGGTTTTCTCGGGGATCGCATTCGAGACCTTAATCGTCAACTTGTTGCGGGCGTCTTCGGCGTCGGATGCATCCTCAACCAGACCATGGACCCCAGCAACTTTTCTCTCGGAACCATTGCATACCTTTATTGGTCCCGAGCGCATCAAAACCGACCTCAATGCGGAGGCGGGGTTGCCCATGGCCATCAGGGTCCTTGATGCGGCTGCGAATAGGTGTGCGCCCGGCCACCCACCCGACGGTTGCACAACCGAGACACGTAACATTAACTAGAATATTTACTGACATTAACCCTAAAGTGTTTAAAGGACTGAGTTTAATAAATATCAATGGTTAAAAATATCATTGGTCAAACATGTTCTGCTGGAACATGTGTAAGCCCTTAATTTGTCCCACGATGAATTTATAGATCACACCCACTAACATGTCATAACGACCTAACCATAGTAACACATGGTTGCATAATTTTTTACCAACTTTGGCATCTGTAAATCTCGCAGGTGCCGTAAGCCAAATCCTATATATAATCAACTTCCTTCGTTAATCATTTTCTTCCAGTGATTCAGGGGTAAAAACTTGCATGTATACATATTATGCAGAGAATAAGAAAGAGATGTCAGGTAGTTGAGGACAAAGTAGATAAGGAAATATCAAATGGCTTAGTACTTATTGAGAACCGTGCGCAAATTGTTAAAATGACCAAAGGTATCAAGTTAGATAGGACACTTGTCTTATTTGTCGATCACACAAATTTCCTCCAGCAGTTGAGACCAGATGTAATAGTTTGAGATACTTCTATGCCCTCCGTCATCTCTCACACAAAAATTCCACCAGCTGCTACATGTTCTAAAGCTGGAGCATCTAGTTCATCTACTATGGTAGCAGCAAAGAAGGGTAAATCTCCTGTTTCAATGAATGTTTAGTTAGATGGCAGTGACGACGACACTGACAGTGACTTTGAGTTGTACGACAGTGATTACAATGTTGAAGATGGTGATGGCGATCTATTTGCCAAGAATGTTGATAAATTTGTCAACGATAACAATGAGCAGGAACTGTGTGAGGAACATGAAGATGAGGATGCCCTCGAGGATGACGATCTGAATCTTGCAGAAGGAGATTGACAATAGTTGAAGAAAAAGTGCAGGGCATTTAATCCTGAGGTGGACATGGAAAATCCTTCTTTCAAACTTGGGATGGTGTTTAGTGGTGTTGAGGAGGTGAGGAAGGCATTGACAACATACAGTATCAGGAATAGGGTACAGGTGAAGAAGACCAAGAATGATAGAAGACGGTTAGAATTTGTGTGTGCTCCTGGTTGTTCTTGGTTTCTGAAATCATGAAATGATAGAAGAAGAACATATGGGTTTGTAATAACTGCATATGAAGGCACTCACACATGTGAGGTGGGCTGGCCACTTAAAGCAATAACTTCAAAAATTCTGACAGAGAAGTTCATGCACGAGTTCATAGACAACCAGAAGTTAGACCTGCAATCTTTTGCTGCAAAGGTGTTGAGAGAATTCAAAATGTACCCAGCCAGGTATATTTTTTTCTACTTTTGTTAGGAGTGTAACTACACAATTTAGTTCACATAGCAAATAATTTCTTATATTTTTCCTACACAATTTCAGGTGGAAGTTAAGTAGAGCAAGGAAAGCTGCATTGCTAAAAAATACATGGTGACGAGGAAGAACAGTTCAGGTTGCTGATGGATTATGGTCAAGAGCTTAGGATGAGCAATCCTGGTTCTAAGTTCTTCCTAACAACAAATTTAGTAAATGATCCTGATAGTCCAGACCATAAGGAGCATTTGGCCACTGTTTACTGGAGTTATGATGCTTGCAAAAGGGGTTTTCTGGCTGGATGCAGACCTTTGATATGTCTAGATGGTTGCTTCATCAAAACAAGGTACAAAGGCCAGCTATTGACAGCAGTAGGCATTGACCCGAATGATTGCATCTTCCCCATTGCATTTGGGATAGTAGAAGTTGAATGTACTAGCTCGTGGGAGTGGTTCCTCACAAATTTAAGGGATGACCTGAACATCACCAACACTTCGCCCTGGACAATTATGAGTGACAAACAAAAGGTAACACTAATACATGTACTAGCTTTCTCCATATATTTTGTCTACTATTTTTAGGAGTCAAATTAAACAATTTGTGCACATAGCAAATAATTTCCTATATTTTCCTACACAATTTTAGGGTCTGATTAATGCTGTTCAGAAGGTGTTCCCAGATGCAGAGCACAGATTTTGTGTGAGGCATATGATCCAGAATTTCCAAAGGGCTAGACATAGAGGAGAGACATTGAAGAATGATGTGTGGGCCATTGCCAGGTCAACAAATATTCCGAAGTGGCAGAAAAGCAACGACAAATTGCAGGTTGGCAGTGAAGAAGCTTTTGGATGGATTGAAGAACTAGTGCCTAACACATGGATAAAGGCATTTTTTAGTGAATTTCCCAAGTGTGACATGCTTTTGAACAATCATTCAGAGGTGTTCAATAGGTACAAATACATCACTATACTAATGATTCTGCAATTTTACTCCAATTATCGTGTTCTGATGTATTATTGTTTCCCGTTCATATGAAATCAGCTACATTTTAGATGCGAGGGAGATGCCTTTCTTATCCATGTTGGAAACAATATTTTACAAGATTCTCCAAAGGATTGAGAGCAAGCAGCGAGAGTCTGAGAAGTGGACAGGAAGAATTTGTCCCAAGATTAAGAAGAAGTTAGACAAATTCACAGAATGGAGTAGTAATTGCACTTCAGTCCAACCTGCTGGTAACTTTCTGTACTCTGTCAGTAGCAGTGAGATGGAGAAAGACTACATTATAGATTTCAAAGCAAAAACATGTGATTTCAAGAGGTGGCAACTTTCTGGAATTCCATGTCACCATGTCATAGCTTGTTGTAGACTGGATAGAATTAATCCAGAAAATCTAGTTCACAGTTGCTACACAGTTGATACATTCAACAGAGCTTACACATACAACTTGGCACCACCGAGAGGGAGATTATTTTGGGAAAAATGAATACTGTGCCTATTCATCCACCTCTCTACACCAAAGTTATGGGCAGGCCTCAGAAAAATAGAAAGAAGGCACCCGCGGAGAAATTGAAGAAGGGAGTAAAAATATTTACAAAGGCAGGAGTGACCATGCATTGCTCTACATGTGGGAAAGCTGATCACAACAAGAAGGGTCACGACAAATATGTTAGAATTCAACAAGAGGAAATGCAGATGCATAACCTTGGGGAGGATGAAGAAATAGATGGAATAGTACTCTATTTATGCTTACGTTTGTCATGTGTGCAGCATGTCATACCACATACTCCAGACCCGAGCCTTGATCCAACACATCTTGTGGACAGCATGGTGTACAGAATGCAACACGAGGTGAATATTGTACTTATTGTTCATATTTTACATGTTCACGTTTTACACATCTTGTGGACAGCATGGTGACTAGATTTTACTTGTTCTTCACATTTTATTTGTTGTTCATAATATTTTACTTGTTGATCATATGGCAGGCTAGAGAAAATGTGCCAATTGATAGGGTGCTTGGCCCTTTGCCAGAAAGTGCTTTTGTGTTAGCTGCTAGAGAAAGCATTCCACAACCTAGAGTGAGAGTGACAACAGCTTCATCTCGAGGAACTTTGAGAGGAAGAGGCCGAGGAAGGACTAGTACAACAAGGGAACCAGCAAGATCAACTAAGGCAGCAGAACACGGAGACAGCAGTACAGGCCGAAGGAAAAGCAAGAAAAGATCTGGAGAAGCTTCTACAAGTGGAACTACACATGTTCCTGATGGAGAACCTACTGGCAGAGCTAGAACATCAAGGAGTGGATCATATAACACAGGTCCTGGTAGTGCTTACCACTTATTGTTTGGTGATGAAGAACAGAGAAGAGCTTCAGACATCCCTGATTTAAATACTGCATTTGTTCCAGAAGTTGATACACAAGAGGTTCGTCTTACTCAGAATGCACCACCAGCTGATGATGTTTAGCTGTTTTGCTCGAACTATGTACTTGTCACTAAACAAATATTGTTCTCTCTTTTGGTTTTGCCACAGTAATGTGTAATGTTTTGCACGAACTATGTACTTGTAATTTTCTTTGCTAGCAGAACCATGTAAACCTGGCATTTTTCCTATTTCAGTTAATTCTTGTACTGCTCGAATGCTATGCTTATTTGCTGCCTGGAATTTGCATCTTCTTTGCTGCTTGGCATTTGCTATCTAGCTAGCAAACCTGATCATGTACGAACCTGCATCTGGGGTATTTAAATGATAGGTGGCTGCATAGATATTGTCCAAATGTCAAACATATATTCAAAGAACAATGTTGTCGAAATTCAACGAAACTGCAAGCTGATGTTCAAAATAATCTCACATTCATATTATTCCAACTGAAGATGATATACATTACTGATGTGCAACACAGGCATACTGCAGCACACATAATGCCACACTACAGAACTTGTACGCCACACAAATTCGCTTGTGATCAAGGCAACACAGGGATACATCACTAGACAAGCTCCTAGTACACACACAATCCCGGCCACGACCTGGACGGCTCCGGCTCGTGGTTCCTTCGCTACCAGGTCGGAGATGGCGTGGCGGCCCCATTCCCGGCCGGTTTGGAGCCTCCCCGACCTCGCCCGACGGAGACGTCCGCCTAGCTTCTTCCGCCGCCGCCTGCGACCTGGGTTCCGAGCCGCCCCGACGGAGCCGTCCGCCGTGCTGCTTCCGCCGCCGCCGGCGACCTGGTAAATGAGCCGCCCCGACCTCGTCCCGACGGATCCCACGACCTCGACGGCCACCGTCTCCGCCTGCGCCTGCACGCCCTCCAATCGTCGGAAGCCCTAGCTGAGGAATCGATTTGGGGATTATCCTTCTCGGTTTGGGACCTATCTGTAATTATTAAATCAGTCCAGAGGGTTTTCATACAAATTATGAGCGACGGCTGCCACGCTGGCGAAACACGTGTCGTCATCTGATTGAACAAGGACTAATTAATAATAGCAACACAAGTTGTGGTACCGCGCGTGCACGTTTTGCAACATGTGGGACAAAACTGCATGTCGGGTGCAAGTTGTGGTAACACAAAAGTGTATATACCTCTACATATTACTCTCTACATCCCCATTTAAGTTGATCTTTTAGGTCTAAGTTTGATCGACAATTTAACAAGTCAAACATTAATTACATATAACGGAAGTATGTCACTCGGTTTTGCCCTGAGCCAAGTCTATTTAGTGTCAGAGCCTTTATTTAGGCATTGATTGTATGCATCCCCTTCTCTTCAAGGAATTTATGCATCCGGTTCCTGATCAAGTGTTGGAAAAACCGGTTCCACCTGCTCCTCCGGCATAAGAAGCAGAACTACCTCACCAAAGGGGATAAAATGAAAGGGATGACGGCCATACAAAGTATTTAATGGTACTATTTTTGCAAGTAGGGAAATATTTATTATTTGTGAAATTATTGGTTAATGTTAAAGAAGAAAAATTAGATCACCACATGCCTTGGGATGAAGGGAGTACAAGCATAGAGGTAGGTATAGTCGGACCCATCCATTCTACGTAATATGCCCATTTAGCATGTTCACTCCCTTCCTCACTCTATATATATCTAAGACATGTCGATCGATTGGTATTAAACAAGTTACAGAGGGAACTACACCAAATTTCTGATCATTCATGGTGCCCATATGGCCATATGCTTAATTTTTTTTGGAGGAAACAACAAACAGTTTTGAGAATTGGAGGCAGCAGGACAAATTCTCCAAGCCGAGCACCATGTGGTAATCAATTATTATCATTCTGATATTCCAGTTGAGTCTTGCTTGTATAAACAACTGTTGAGAGAGAACTAATTAGTATCATGTGTTTTCTTGTTTTTATTAAGCGTGCAAGTCTAGCCATCGCTTCGTGTAATGGGTCAAGGATATCACTGCAAGATGAGAGTTTGTACTAACAAGTACCTCCAACATCAATTGCACTACAAGAAAACTTATTACCCTGACAGCGAAGGAGAGGGCTGGTATAAAGTACATGCACAACTTTGTGGAGCACCTAGGTAACCAGCAGGGGACCAACTTGTCTAGAGCTGAAAAGAAAACGAGGAAGCAGAATGCCGGTATAACAGTGACACCTTAGAGGAATTTTGAAGAACAGTGCTATCCCATGATAGAAAAATCTCTGCCTGGGCTGCTTTGCGAGTTTTTCAGGCTCCTCAATGATGTGAATGAACTGAAATTATGCCTTGGGCCGACGCCCATCTCATTTTTTGTGACTGCTATGGGTGATTGTGAAGATAATTCTGCTCCACGGCAAAAAAGAAAGAAAAAGAAAGGAGAACTGTGTTCAGAAAGTACCACATGAAGAGACGTGACACATTTTCAATAGTTGATGGTGCATTACGATATTGTGGTGAAATCTGCCATCCTTTCAGAGATGTTAGACATCAGAGGTGTAGCCGAACTATTTTTCGTGCTAACCTTCACTCCCCTCAAGTGTGATAACATCTCTACGCTAGAAATGGTTTGATTTATACAATTATTTCCTATTGTCAATCATGATATTCATTAAACTGGGGCAATCAATTCCCTAGTATGACAAAAAAGGTTGCCATCTCAATGTGTTGCAGGGGCGGATCTATGTTCCCAACCCAGGATTTTTTTGCCAAAAATCAGTGTATTTTGACCCATTTTTATCCAAAAACAGTGATATTTAGCCTATTTGCACCCCCCCCCCCCCCCCCCCCCCCCCGAGCTTGGCCCAAGCTCTGCCACTGATGTGTTGTATCTATGATCATCGAGCATGCAGATATGTGGGCAAGCCAACTCTCTCGGGTCTAAGCCATGTGCCCTGTCTATCATGTTGAGTTTTATTAATAGTTTCACGCACGGCTGAAATGAATAGCTATGTGCTCTTGTAACGTCACTTGTAGAACCTGGCACACACATTTTGGCACCGATTTACTTATCTGAATTGCCGGGTATGGTTTGTTCTTGCAGCTAATTGGATGCGCTGACAAAATGATACACTCAGATTAGTTTTGATGCCATCGACTTACTTTTTTAACTCTTGAACAACGTGTCCTTGTTATGTTCTTCTCTGCCAATAGAACATGCATGGTCATCATAGTTTTGTTTGAAAAATATTTAAAAAATCTCTACTATATAATATGCCTACAGGTGGTGATGGTCATGCCTACAGGTGTTTGAAAACGGTTGGACTTTTTTCTTCGTCCTATCCCTGAGCGATCCCTCCTCCGGAACAGCCCCGAGAAATATCCACCCACCTCCACCGAAAACACCAAACCGCGCCGCGGTGTACTCCCTGGTCTTATCGTCGGCGTCGAAATCTTTGAGATCCGCGCTGCATAGTACTGGTCAACGCAATCACGCGCGGCGCTCAATCTTAGTGATTTGCAAACCACGCTTTCGTGTTCTTATTTTCCCCACCGACGCCCGCCGCTCTCCTCGCCCAACTCTCGCGCGTCGTCCGCCATTGATCTGCCGCACCAGCCTCCCTCCTCTCATCTTGCACGGCGGCGCCGCCGGCCGCCACCTCCCTATCCATGTCGAGCGGCTCTTCTTGGTGCCGCAGAAGCTGTGGAAGATTTGGATCCACTTCGATCCCCTCTTTGTACTTGAAAAATCCCTCTTGCCCGCACAATCCCTCGCCGAATAATGTCTTCCGCCTCTACCGCATGCGACGACTCCTCGCTCTGCCACACCGGATGCGACCACGTTGCCGCGGCCTGCGATGGCAAGAACAGTACGTCGCCCGGGTGCTGCTATCCTCTCTTCGACGGCAGCGTCTGGAAGCCTGGGGACGGGCTCGCCGGCTTCGGCTAGCTGGGTCAAGAACCACTCGTCCTCGTCGCCGGCGGGAAGCATGACGAGAGGGATCGAGGTGGAGTGGGCCATGCCGTGAGGTGGGACATGGACCCGGCGTGCATCCCCAAGATCCTCGGCGGCGCATGCAACGCGAGGCAGTTCACATACGAGGCGTGCTCCACGACGACACAGTGGTGGCGGTGCAGAGGGTCCATACGAGACGCAGGAGAAGCTCCGGCTGGCCCTCGACGTGGTGTCGCTCCTCCCCAAAATCTCGCACCGGAACATCGCCCGCGTCGTCGGCTTCTGCCTCCTGGACCTCATCCCGCGCGCCGTCCTGCTGGTGCAGGAGAGCTGCGCCGGCGGCACGCTGGAGGACCACCTGCGCCGGACGGCCACGGGAGGCCACGCCGCCCTCGCCTGGCACCACCGCGTCAACATCGCCGATCGAGCTCGCTAGCGCCCTGGCCTATCTGCAGGGTGACGACGCTTTCCTGCACGACCTCCGGTCCAGCGACGTGTTCCTCGACGCCGACCTCACCGCCAAGAACACCGGCCACAAGCTCGTCTCCTCTACGGCGGCGAGCTACCACTACAACTACTACTACAGCTCGTCGCCGGCAGCGCGGGAGCAGGACGTGGTGTGCAACAGCGGGCTGCTGCTGATCGAGCTGGTCACCGGGCTCCTGCATCAGGATCCGTTCGAGCCGGTGGCGCCCAAGGTGAGGGAAGGAGGCTCCACGAGGTGATCGACCCGACGCTGCTAGCGTCCCCCACGTCGTCGGGGAGGAACCAGCAGGCAGCAGTTGCCGCCAACGGCAGAGGAGGTGAGGACTGAGGAGAGTGCTGGAGCTGGCGGTGTGGTGCCGAGTGTACAGTACAGATTAGCTCCTCGCTTAGGCAGTTTTCAGGGATTAGCCGAGTCAAACATGCGCACACCTAGACACCCGCTTTTACCGGATCTGAACAGAATGAATGGCCAAGATAAGACCGTGGGGGTCTTATCGTCGGCGTCGAAATCTTTGAGATCCGCGCTGCATAGTACTGGTCAACGCAATCACGCTCGGCGCCTGTAGGCCCTGGGAATTGTTAAGGGGGCAGCAGTAGCAGCAGCTCATGCCATGCTCATTCAGAGTAAACATTTTTTCTGTGTGAGAAACCTCGTGTGATATTAACCAATTCAGCTAGCTTGATAATTTATGCTACATTAAAATTCTTTACTGATATTCATAGACCCATTTGGGCCAGTTTTATGTTACACATGAGACGATAACTACTTTCTCTGGAATTCCAAAGATCTAATTCCCAGATTAGTATTCATTTTCAGTTTTGTCATCTAAAAGGTATAGATGTATTTTTATCATCCCGTTATTAAATAGAACATTATTATTGGTTATTTTTATATTTACATAGTTTATTGATGAATATCCTAAAAAATATTTTGTATGATATGCATCTTAAAAGATGGAGAGCTATCAGATCAAACATGATGCTATGAATCCAATATGTGGCTGACCATTGTGTTGTGGTACTGGCTTAGACCTTGGTTCAATTTGATTTTCCTTGTTGTCAATTGTGCGCTCCACCACCTATAAATGTGCTTTGGTGAGTCATGTGACATTCTTAATTTCCCATAAAAGAGTTTTTAATGGGAAGTTTGCAACAAAACGGATAATAATAAGACATATCCTAATGATTCATGAAATTCTCCTCTGGTTGTTGGAATATTTTTAACTACAGACATTAGCAGACAAGGAAGAGTGGATTATTTTTAGTACAACTATACGACAGATTTTTTTTTACTTGTTATGTGAGAATGTGCTCTTTTCTCCAAAGGATTAAAATCCTATTTAGGGCAACATATTAATTTGTATTTGGAGAACATAAAGTAATTATATGGTCCACGGAGAACTGACTATATGCTTCGGATAGTCCATTTGAAGCACGAGCTCCATAGTGCTCCGTTTTTAATATCTAACCTGAATGCCCTTCGCTATGCCAAGGACAATTTACTTTGTGGGTTTTCGTGTCACAAAATTTATCTCACCCGTAGCAACGCACGGGCATTTAGCTAGTTATGTTATTTATAGCAGAACGATGCTTACTCACAACTCACAAGAAGTCTAAGTTTCCTTATAAAACTAAGTTTTAAGCAAATAACTTACCATATGGACAATAGAAGGGTTCAAACTGTTCGGTTCGAGCCACAAGACTAGTATTGTGAGGATCCATGGCCAAATTTGTGGGTGAAGAGCTCCACGTCTAAAAGATGAAGACAAACTAAATGTGATCTTCGCAAAAACAAACCAAAGCTTGAACATTAACCCTATAAGAGTACGACACTACGGGAATCCCACAAAACGCCGACGGCTGGGAACCGTCGGCGTAGACCAGAAGGCCGTCGGCGTCTGCGACCCCGTCGGCGTATGCTTGGTGGGGCCCACAAGACGGCATCCAGGCCGTTCCGTCAGCCCCCCATACTCCTTTGCGCCCCGTTATTTTTTTTGAATTTTTTTAAACTTTTTTATTTTTTCTATTTCGAAATTTCTAACTCACCTACATACTAAATCTTTAATTACACATTTAATCATAGGTCAAAGTAATTACGCTGGTCAAAGTTCCCGTTCGGTCACCCATCCTCAAATTGCTCTAACCCAAGCACGCTTAACATTTGAGTTCTTTCAAGATTAGCTTCCAAATGAGAAATGAGAACTTACTGATACTTGTATCATATCAATCATATTAACGCCTGAGTTATGATGTTACACTTTTTCATTGTTTAAATTTAAAAAAATTCATTTGAATAAGTAACAATGATTATGTAATAGTATATTTTGAATAAATGATAATAAAATTAATTTTACTTTTATTTCTTTTTTACATTTAATATGGAATAATTCATATCTTTAATTCCGTTAATCGAAATTTGAAAAATAAAATGTTTATGTCAATTAGAAAAATGAGAGTAATTCAAATATGACATCCATATCATCCTTTGCATTGTATAAACATCGATGGTTTTAGAAAATTGATCTCTTTCGATAAATAGTCATGTTGGCCATTTTGACTCTTTTTTGGAAAAAATTAAATAAAGGGAAAATACCCTAAAAAAAGGTATCCTTTGGCATTGAGTTATTTTATGTGTACTAGTTTCTATTAAAAATGATAAACTTCTTTTTTTACAAATTGTTCAAAAAAAGCTTCGCAAAAAGGTTTATCATCTATAGACATGTATAGGTTTCGCGCCAAATGACAAGTTATGGTCATCACTGTGCCATAGTTTGTGATAATGTGTCCATATTTAACACATAGGGGTGTCTTGGTATGGAAAACATTGTTCCAAAAAAATATTTTAGTAAATATCATTTTTCATTTTTTAAGTGTTAAAAATGACTTTTTAATTAAGCAAGTACCAAACATATGTTACAAAATGTCATGTGCACGGTGAAAAATATTTTATGGATGTCATATTTGGATTCCTCACATTTTTCTAATCGATTTAGATATTTGTATCAATGTAGAAAAATAGAAAAATTAGACGCCGACGGCCGCCATCGGCGTATCAATGCCGTAAAGTTCCGTTTGTGTGCCGTCACGGCGGGCCTTGTACGCTGACGGCATTGTAGACGCCGACGGCAGCCGTCGGCGTATGTCGGGCTACACCGACGGGTTTTTTACGCCGACGGCCGCGTTCGCGGCTTCCCTCGTTCGCCATATACGCCGACGGCCCCGACATTTGGCCGTCGGCGTATAATTCGGCCGTCGACGTTTTGTGGGATTCCCGTAGTGCAAAGTTGTTGAGATCTTACGCTATTGTGTCATGTAATTACTCCTTACCAACCTCTAGTGAGTGATTTGTACTCCTCTCTGCCGTTTAATTAAACGCATCTCAGCTAGCTTCCACTATATGTATGCACATGATTCCTAACCCACCTCCTCGCTACTTTCGTAATGTGGTTGTACCTTTGTAGTTGTATACTCAAGGATAGACATAATTGAAGTGCTTGGTCGAGATGATGTTGTGGGTGAATCCATCTTGGTGAGAGAATATGAAGTTTTTTGGCGAATGGGAGGCACTAGGAAAATTTCTATTACTCTAGCATCTGGGCATACGAATACTCTGGAGTGTGAGACTAATTTTTACTAGGACGCTGCTCAAGAGCGCCCGAGCACTCCCTTAATCCGGAACCGTGAAGCTTCCCAAACGAACTAGAAAACCAGTAAACGGGCCTAGCCCACAGATCCGGCGGAGGTGCACGCAAACTCGTTAGTTGACGCGCTTACAATGAAATAGGAGCTCTCATCAGGGCAGGGTCACTTGCTACGGACGTGCGTCATCGCGTATGCAGTACTCTTCGCTCCAACTGACGAGCAGCTCCAAGCCTCCAACCCTCGCCCTACTTGCTTGAGAGCACGTCTTTGACCGATCACAACACACATGGCGACGAGGCCGATGACCTGCAGAGCCGCATGCATATGTCTATCATTGCCCACCACTTGGCAATATGTTTACATGATTGATCTTTGATAACGGTTCAACTCTTACTGGCACATAAGTCTTTGCAGTTTGGCCATTTAATTGACTTTTAAGCTTAGGAATCATCATCACTTAACGGACACCATTCTACGACGATGTCTCCAGCTATGGTGAAAACACATGATTTACCTATTTGTTTATATAAACCCCACTCTTATGTGCGGCCTAATATCAATTAGCACTTTCTCATAACATATAAGGAATCCAAAATAACTGAAAACAAATAAAACAAGACCGAGATTCAAAGAAGTAAGCTTCGAGTTGTCAAACAGGCCATTCCTCTGTGAGAAAATTTTAGAATCTTGAGTCCCATCGCTAGATAGTTGGTTTCGTCTTGGATTAAACCACGTCGCAGCACCAACTTCTACTTAGATGGAAAGAGAGAAGGTAATGAAATTTGATAGGGTTGTTGAGTAGGCTCGTTGCTTCTCATGCAACCTCGGAAATAACCCAAATTGAGTACTCTTGCAATTCACTCCATATATATCTTCTAACTATCTTAATTTTGCATGTAGTTTTTGTTGAACGTTTGGAAAAAATGTTGCTGATTCCTAGCTGATACTAGCATTTAGAAACTGAGAAGTGATGAGAATAGATTGTTCAGTTCGCTCCTTATACATGCATGGAAGCGTGTCAATCATGCATAGACAGAAGTCGGATAGATAAGAATAGATATCGAAGTTGCTCATCTTCGAATTTTCCCCAATTTAATTTTATACATGTGACTACGGTTTGTTTCTTGGTTGAATAAAAATAGAAGATTCTGCCTATCCCACCATTGCTTCCTCTAATAGCTGGGTATGAATTATCGGCTATGGTTTGTTTTGCGGCTAATTGGACACGATGGTACACTTGGATTTAGTGTTGATGTCATGGATTTATTATTTTTTCCTACAACAACTTGTTCTTGTTATGTTCTTTTCTAAAATGGAACATGGTAATAATAAATTTGTATGAAAAAACTTACAAAATTTATGTTATCTCAATAGATGAACAATGCTTACTCAAAGAAGTCCAAGTTTTCTTGTAAACCTAGGTCTTAAGTAATAAATCTACCATATGGACGGCCAGATAGATTCAAAACGTTTGATTCGAGATACAAGACTAGCTTTGTGAAGATTTATGGCCAAATCAGTGGGTAACGAGCTCCGATTCAAAACGATGAAGCAGGAAAAACAATGGCAACAATTTAGGAGGCAAGAAAAATAGGTACTAGGTTAAAATGGTGTTCGTCGTCACATCAAGCTGTGTCGGGGGGCTACCCCCGGGTAGGGTCATGATATGGTATGTGCAATGTCCAAGAGTGGACTGAGGTACATAAAACCGGCATACCCGGGCCCAGAGGAGGCCAAGTTATGAGGTTGGTACTAACCGACGTATACTCACCCTGTTATACTGACCGAGATATGGGATCCGAGATAAGGGATCCGAGATATGTTGACCGACATATATATGTTGGTATCCTCTTGTCTTCTGTTATGTGCAGGACGAGGTGAATACCGAAGGAGAGTCCGACATGTCTATGTCGGATCAGGCGAGGCGAGGTGCCTTAGTGTCGGAGAGCAGTCAATGCTCCTGTCACATCCCGTCTGGCACGGGAGCGTCTGGCACGGAAGCGCCTGACACGGGAGCGTGCAGGAGGAGCGAGGTGACAGGACTCACCTAACCGCTGACCGCGGGGCATCCGGGTAAAGTCTACGAGATAGGCATGGGCATGCCATGTCTTGTCTCTAGCAGAGGGTACATTCTAGGTGTACCGTAGTGCTGCAGGAGATGGGCACGTCACGTCCTGTCTCTGACAAGAGTACTATCATGACATACCTTTGGCATGGCTACAGTGCACCAGGAGGGGTACTTCCGTAACTCGGTTTAGCCTAAATAGGGCTTCACCCCCTCCTGCGTGAGGGACGAGGCCGGGAGACTCTTTTCCCCCCATAGCTTCATCTTCCACCTCGTGTTCATCCCCGTGGTTGGGATCATACAGCTCAAGGAGCTGCTTGTACTTGTGATTGAGAGATATATACAGAGAGATAGGCAGGAGTAGAGGTGTTACCTCCTTATGAGGGCCCTAAACCTGGGTAGATCGTGAGTGTTCCTGTGCTTGTGTGTTCATCCGTGTACGCTCCTTAGCGTGCTAGCCCTCTCCCGGATCCTCCAACGCCCATCGGCCCCGCTCTTTAGCCATCCTATGACATCTGCCGTGATACCACCACGACAGTTGGCGCCAACCGTGGGGCAAGAAGCGGCACTGGCTGGTGTAATCATCCGGACGGGTTCCATCATCGACTCCGGCGAGCGCGTCGTCTCCGGGCTCATCTGCAAGCTCGGCTCGCTGAACTTCATCAGCGACAATGCGGGATGCTTCGGCAGCAGGCCGTTCCCGACGAACGGCTGTCTCATTAGCTTCGGCGCCTTCGTGACATACGTCGCCACCGAGGTTGTCTGCAAGTACCCCGAGCAGGTGCTTGTGGCCGAGGATCCTCCTGCTGTCTGCGCGGCTCACGGCCGGCGTAATGATGACCGGGCCTGTGGGTGATCCTGGCAAAGGAGATGCCGGCCAACCTGCCCCCAAGACCACCAGATCGGCGAAAGTGCCGCTGGAGATGAGGGAGAACCTCCGAGACCAGGCCGGTACATCCGAGGTACCGGTTAAGCCGGCTCATCTCGAGGATATAATCGAGAAACTGGCTGTGCCGGTACAGATGCTGCCCAAATGGAGGCAGAGTTGGAGTCGCGTCGTCAGAGCTTACATCAGGAGGCTCTCGAGATGGCCGAGGTGAGGAGAGAGTTCGGGATAACTCTCCGTGAGTATAACCAAGCGCATGGTTTAACCCCGGTAGCTGCTCGCCCTAGTCGCATAGAGGATGTGCGTAAGAGGGGTAAAGGCCTCACACTACTAGGAGAAGGGCTATCAGTGGCGCACCAAATTTACATTCTGTGGCGCACCCCCAGAATTGCTGGGTGCGCCACAGAATCGTCGCCACTAAAATTTGTTTTCTGTGGCGCACCATGGGCATGCGCCACAGAAAACCACTTTCTGTGGCGCACCGATTCCGTGCGCCACAGAAATAGCTCGGTAGGCCGCATAGAATAGGAATTCTGTGGCGCACCCACAGCTGGTGCGCCACAGAAAGTGGTGCGCCACAAAAAATAAATGCGTGCGCCACAGAAATATGAAACAGTATTACAGGTATTTTTTTCATTTTGCTGTATAAATACAGGTATATACAGGATTTATCCAGAAATACAGATATATTTGCAGGTATATAAACAGACACACATTAATCACTATTTCATCACACATATTACTTAGTGTGCCCGAGATACATACACATAGTCACAAAAGTGCCGAATGTTAATTTACACAATATATTAGATATGATAGAAACAAAAGTTCATCATTTCACACTACACAATACAAATGAAGTGTTCACCGCCTAACTAGGATCAAAAGTAGCACACATCGGCGATGATGGTGAGCAAGATCGCGCGGGAGCATGCATGATCATGGCTTCCTCTTCTTGAGCGGCGCCGGGAACGGTAGAATGCCCCCTTTCGTCCTCCACTCCCTGGTGTCACTCTGTGCCGCTAGTCGTTCTTCCATCTCCCTCTGAGACAACGCTGAAAATGGATTGGGATATATATTGGTTAGTGATATACATAGAGTATAATTTGTTCATCTAAGTATAGAGGCAAGACGATCAATCAATGTTGTCATGGTTGGAAATCATATGGCTATCCTATTTGGGTTTCATAGCATAGCATATATATAATATATAACCCTACACATGCACTTCTACAAAAAAGTACATACTAGCTAGTAATGCTTAGCAAGGCTATCTTTTATAATACATCCTACGTACCGAAGCGGAAGTGGAAGGACCCTGAGGCGTGCATGACATCGTCGAGGATGATATCTGTTAACTGCAGCCGGATGTGATGGAAGTCTTGTCTATAATCAGCATCGGTGAGTCTTTCCGCCATTTTGGTGTATTCTGTGAGATTAGATGCAATCTTCGTTTTCTCGCAATCCCGGACAATCGTTTTAAGGTGACGGAGGGCATAGTAGGCCTCCATCACACTGCCATCCAGTTGCTTGACGCAATGGAATCCGGTCCCATGCAAGAACTTGTGTGTGTTGTCGTCCTCCGTGAAAAATTCCGACTTCTTATGGAAGGGGCCGCCCTTTTTGGCATAGGCCTCGAGAGCGTCATCGAGAACACCCTTTATTCTGTTGTATGATCTCGGCTGGGATTTATTCCCCGAGTCCAAATAAGTGGCAACGGACCACCTCGGGGATACGTGGATGAGTGCGCAGTACTTGTCCCTGCTCAACAAAATTGAAGCAGAATGTTGGACAAAGGATCAGCGATGGAAGAAATGTACAAGAAGACATAAGATAGGATGGTGACGAGCAGATGTGTACTTACTCGAAAAAGTAAGGCAGATTTCAACAGCTCCCCAGGGGAGCAGGTGCGCCAAAGAATCTCCCCAGATGGACCTGGCGCAATAATTGGAACGTGGGACCCACGCTATTTCTGTGGCGCACGGGTGGGCATGCGCCACAGAAATATGAGATTCTGTGGCGCATTTGATTCCATGCGCCACAGAATGTCCTATTTCTGTGGCGCATGTATGTGGGATGCGCCACAAAAAGACCAAAATTTTTGTGGCGCACCTTATTCCATGCGCCACAGAAATATTTCTGTGGCGCACCAATTAAGGGTGCGCCACAGAATGACAACCCACCTATAACCCTTTTCCTAGTAGTGTCATTGCCGAGATTGCTAGAGATGGTAGATATAGTTCCTGTAAGACTCCTATTCACTTGCCGGTCGATAAGCCGAAGTATAGTTCCCCTGCTAAGACTCATAGAGCTACCGAGGCAGCAAGAGCCGAGTTGTCAGGCTTATCCGGAGAAGCTCTCCGTAGGCAGCAAGACCGAGTTAATGAGTTGGTAGCTGTGGCTACTCGGCAGAATGAGGCCTATCGAAAGGCTAACACAGTTGCAGGTGGGTCCGAAATGTTTCACTCGGCTAGGGGAGCCAGTGGATCTAAGGGGCAAGCTTCATCACCGCATGTCGGTGGAGATCGGGACCGGAGTGTA
Organism: Poa pratensis; assembly: GCA_947311845.1. Lineage (NCBI taxonomy): Eukaryota > Viridiplantae > Streptophyta > Magnoliopsida > Poales > Poaceae > Poa > Poa pratensis. Next base: position 156,429,407 of record CAMZMU010000041.1, on the reverse strand, counting down.
AACTCCGGTAAGAACAAGCAGATACAGGCGTATGATCCGGCATATGCCGGAAAACAGTTAGTTGGGCGAGGCAGTGCCGACTGGGGTAAAAGCAATCTCGGTCCGGGCGGTCCTAATGCCGGAGTAGTTAACTCAGCTGGCCGAGGTTATCCACCTCGGTATCCGACACAAAATTTCGCCCAGCAGCAGCAGAATGTCGAGCATGTCCGGCAGCCACAAGGTGTTGACCAGGTGGCTAACCGTTATGATGATGGTTACTCGGCTATGGAGAAAGCCGGGTATCAGAGATATGAAGGTGCACTGGGATCCCGGTTGGGACCTCGCCAGTTGTCTCCAAATGATGCACGCTACAAGTTGGATAGGATCTATATGTCCGAGATGCTGGAAGAGCAAGGTCCACCTGGCCCTGCATGCTTTGGACCTCGGATCATAAGGGAGCCACCGGTGCCGCACTTTCATTTGAACCGAGTCGCAAAGACATATGACGGCAGTACTAAGCCGGAAGACTGGCTGACAGATTATGTGTCGGCAGTGCATATCGTGGGAGGAAACCGCCGATGGGCGGTGAGGTATGTCCCGCAAATGTTGGAAGGGCCAGCCCGGATCTGGCTGAACAACCTGCGAGAGGGCAGCGTTGATTGCTGGCTGGACTTTGAAGAAGCATTTGTTAGCAACTTATCCAGCACATACAAGAGACCGAATCGTCCTCAGCAGCTTGCGATGTGCAAGCAGAGGGATAATGAAACTGACCGGGATTACTTGACCCGATGGAGTACTATTCGCAATTCCTGTGAAGGAGTTGTGGAGGCTCAGGCCATATCTTGGTTTGCCCAGGGGTGCCGACACGGCTCCATGCTCTGGCAGAAGTTGCAGAGGGAGATGCCGGCCACCCTAGCCGAGACAATCCAGATTGCGGATAGCTATGCACTGGGTGATCCGATGCAGCCCTTGCTGAACTCGGTGGAACCGAGTAGAAGATACCCGGTGAATAACAGACCCGGGCCAGTCAGGCAGAACGATCGCCAGGACTTCGGCAACAAGAGGAGAGAGCCGGATTATAGGTATGGCTCAAACCAGGTTGCCGCGGTAAACCAAGACCAACTAGATGCCGGCAGTAGCCAGCGTCCGAAGAACAACGGCCCAGCATGGGGCCAGGATCAAGAAGGGAAGAACCCATGGAGTAACCAGAATCAGTCCTTCACTTATGAGGCTATGTTGGATGGACCTTACAGCTTCCACACCCAATACATCCGCAGGCCGGCGAACCATACAACTCGGCAGTGCAGCTGGTATCAGCGCACAAGGGGGGAAGGAGCCAAAGCCAGAGGAAATCAGGCGGGGGCACCTCAGAGAATTCCGCCGAGGCAAAACTTACCGCTCACCGGGCAAATGCTATCCCGGTGAATCCGCCAGCTCAGAGGCAAGCAGATCCGAAACCTGTGAATCAGGTGAATGTCGGAGGGAACAACAACGCTGGTCTCAGTAGGCAGGGAGAGTATCCCTAGGGAGATTACAGAGAAGCTCATCAGAGCTATGTGGTCTTTGTGACCGAGGCAACTGACAAGAAGAGCTTGCATCGGCGGGCACTAGAGGTGAACGCCGTTATGCCGGCAGTGCCGAAGTATATGCACTGGTCCGAGCAAAAGATCAGTTGGAGCAGAAGGGATCATCCCCGAGTTATGCCAACTCCGGGAGGTTATGCATTGGTGGTGGATCCGACATTCGTTGGACCCACCATCAATGTCCGGTTCACCCGAGTTCTCATTGATAATGGGAGTGCTATCAATATCATGTACCGAGACACCATGGTGAAAATGGGTATCTCGATGAACATGCTGCAACCGAGTAGCACGACCTTCCATGGCATAGTGCCGGGTGTCTCATGTGCACCTATGGGCAAAATTTGGGTTGATGTGTTGTTCGGCACCAAGGACAACTGCCGGACTGAGAGCATCCAGTTTGAGGTAGTGGACCTCGGAAGTCCATACCATGCTTTGCTCAGCAGGCCTGCGCTGTCCAAGTTCATGATATCAACCCATGTGGGTTACCTCAAGATGAAAATGCCAGGTCCTAATGGCATCATCACCATCTCGGGTGATTATAAGCATGCACTGGAGTGTGCCTCGGCTGGATCGTGCTTGGTCGAGTCACTGATTATTGCTGCAGAGAAGAAGATTCATGAAGTGGTGGCGTTGGCGCAGTCCGCGCAACTCGGCATGCCGGGTATGGCTACCCCGGAGCAGAATGCGGCTTTCGAGGTGCCAAAGGAGACCAAGAAGATCAACGTTGACCCGGCGTTTTCGGACCACAACGTCATCATTGGTACCGGTTTAACGGAGAAATAGGAAGGCGAGCTCAGTCACTTCCTCCGTGAGAACCGGGATATCTTTGCATGGTCTAATCAGGACCTGCCAGGTGTTTCGAGGGAGTTGGCTGAGCACTCATTGTTCGTCAGACCGGATATGAAACCGGTGAAGCAACCTATGCGACGTCTCTCGGATGAGAGGAGAAAGGTGATAGGCGATGAACTGGCCAGGTTACTTGCATCTGGTTTCATCATGGAGGTGCTGCACCCGGACTAGTTGTCTAACCCGGTCCTGGTGGAAAAGAAAAAGGATGACCCGAATGTGGCCATTGTGTGGTGCATGTGTATTGATTTCACAAACTTGAACAATGCATGTCCTAAGGATCCTTTGTGGATGCATATTCTGGTTTTCACCAGATACCACTGAACCCTGTTAATCAAATGAAAACTGCTTTTATTACCCCGTACGGGGCTTATTGCTGCCGTGTCATGACATTTGGTTTGAGAAATGCTGGTGCTACTTACCAGAGATGTATGCAAAAATGCTTGCATGATCAAATAGGCAAAAATGTGCAGGTGTATGTCGATGACATTGTCATCAAATCTAAGGAGAAATCCACTCTGATTGATGATCTCAGAGAAACATTTGCGAATCTAAGGAAATTCCGGATAAAACTTAACCCGGACAAATGTACATTTGGTGTGCCGGCAGGCAAGTTACTCGGTTTCCTCGTGTCGAGCCGAGGTATCGAGGTGAACCCGACAAAAATCCGTGCTATTGAAAGCATGAGGTTACCGACATGTCTCAAGGACGTGCAGAAATTCACTGGATGTTTGGCATCCTTAAGTCGGTTTGTTAGCAGGTTGGGAGAAAAGGCATTGCCTTTGTATCAGCTCATGAAGAAAACCACCCACTTCGTGTGGACCCCGCAAGCAGATGCGGCGTTCACCGAGCTAAAAAAGATGCTGGCAACTGCGCCGATACTGGCCTCACCATTACCCAAAGAGCCGATGTTGCTCTACATTGCAGCCACAAACCGGGTTGTGAGTGTCGTATTAGTAGTGGAGCGAGAAGAAGATGGCAAAACTGTGCAAAGGCCGGTATATTACCTGAGCGAGGTGATCTCGTTATCCAAGCAGAACTATCCTCACTACCAGAAGATGACATATGGTGTCTATCTGGCTGCTAAGAAGTTGAAACATTACTTCCAAGAGCATTCAATCACTGTGGTATGTGAGGCTCCTATCTCGGAGATCATTGGGTGTAAAGATGCAACTGGCCGAATAGCCAAGTGGGCCATCGAGGTGTCCCCTTACACTCCTCACTATGAAAGAAGAGATGCCATTAAGTCTCAGGCACTGCCGGATTTCTTGGTGGATTGGGCCGAAATGCAATATGAGCCACCATTGCCTGACTCCAATTACTGGAGAATGCACTTTGATGGTTCCAGGACGAAAATTGGTTTAGGTGCCGGGGTAGTCCTTACCTCGCCTAAGCAGGATCAACTGAGATATGTGTTGCAGATTCATTTTGCGGCATCTAATAATGTGGCCGAGTATGAGGCACTTGTTCATGGGCTCAATGTGGCCAAGAAATTGGTATTCGCCGGATAGAATGCTTCGGAGACTCGGATCTGGTGGTGCAGCAAGTCTCGGGAAATTGGGATGCTTTAGACGCCAACATGGCGTTATATCGGTTTCATGTCCAGAAGATCTCGGGGTTCTTTGAAGGTTGCGAGCTCACGCATATACCTCGGGCAGAAAACGAAGCCGCCGATGTACTGTCCAAGCTAGGTTCATCTCGGGATCCAATCCACCCGGTATCCTTGGAGCATTTGAGGAAGCCATCAATCAAACCATCGCCCGAGTCCGAGTCAATCTTTATCCCGAAGAAACCGGAGTCTGGTGCTGTTCCCATGGACGTCGATGTCGGTGTATTTGGGAAAACCCGGGGACTGCTTGGCAGAACTCGGGGACTGGTTACTCAATATCGGAAGAAGCAATGTCGGTTGATCTCATGGAGGTGGATGATCCGGTCTTTCCTGTGCGTCCTGTGCCGGGTGGGCACAACCAATAATGGCGTATATGATGGACGGGAGTTTGCCAAGTAATGAAGTTGAGGCCAGGCAAGTGCAAAGAAGATCCAAGGCATACACCATCATCAACCAGGAGTTATACAAGAGAAGTGTGACCGAGGTACTGCAGCGCTGTGTCGAGCCGCAGGAAGGGCAAGAGATGCTCCTGGAGATTCATCAGGGAGAGTGTGGTCATCATGCTTCATCAAGAGCCTTGGTGGCTAAAGTATTCCGGCATGGATTTTATTGGCCCAGTGCTTTGAATCAGGCAGAAGATATCGTCCGAAAGTGTGAGGGATGTCAGAGATTTGCTAAGAAGATCCACCTGCCAGCTTCGGCACTCAAGACAATTCCAATCACTTGGCCCTTTGCAGTTTGGTGTCTGGATATGGTGGGAGAGTTCAGCCAGCCCGAGGTAACATGACTCATATGCTGGTGATGGTGGACAAGTTCACCAAATGGATCGAGGTGAAGCCAATCAGGAAGTGTGATGGTCACACAGCTGTGTCCTTTTTGAAGGACATCATTTTGAGATATGGTTACCCCCATAGCATTATCTCGGATAATGGCACAAACTTTGCTGTGGGAGAATTTGCTCGGTTCTGTGCGGAAAAAAGAATTCGGTTGGACATAGCCTCGGTGGCACACCCAGAGGCAAATGGGCAAGTGGAAAGAGCAAATGCGTTGGTATTGGCCGGTATCAAAGCCCGGTTGATTGAACCACTGTTGCGAACTCCGGGATGCTGGATAGAGGAGATACCAGCAGTATTGTGGGGTCTAAGGACCACACCGAATCGTTCAACTGGCTATACGCCATTCTTTCTGGTCTATGGAGCAGAAGCGGTCCTGCCGACCGACATGGAGTATGACTCGCCGAGAGTGGCGTGTACACTGAAACCGAGGCAAAAGAAGCTCGGGAAAATGATGTTGATTTGCTCGAAGAAGCACGAGAACTGACCTTATCTCGGTCAGCTATATATCAGCAAAATCTCCGACGCTATCATAGCCGGAAGATCAGCCCTCGGGTATTCCGAGAGGGAGATTTGGTGCTGAGGCTAGTGCAACGCAGCAGGCCGACACAAGTTGTCACCTCCATGGGAGGGACCATTCATTGTGAGCAAGGCTCTACACAATGATTCATACTATCTTATAGATGCGCAGGCACCGAGGAAAAATGTAATGGACAAATCCGGAGAGGAGACCAAAAGACCCTGGAATGTAGCTCTACTCCGACCCTTTTACTCATAAGGGCGCAATGTATGTATCTCGGTTTTCCTTTGAATAAAATGCCGGCACTCCGAAAGAAACTCGGGGACTGCCTTGTCCATATGCATGTGTTTTATCTCTTTTTATCTATGTTGTTCATATGTCGGATGGTTTTGAGACCTCGTTTCAAAGTTCAAGTAATGTATGCTATTTTGTTGTGATCTTGTGACTCGACTGACGAACGCCGAAATGGCAGTCAAGAGCAGAGGTTATGGTATATGGTAAACATGAAAATGGACTCGGGGACTCGGTCCTAAAAAGATCCGACATATGTCGTTTACTAACCCGGTTTTTCTTTCCTTTTCTTTGTGTCGGATGACTCTGAATCTTACCTCAAAATTTTACAAGTACTGTATGCTATAATTTTGGTCTTGTGACTCGACTGTCGAACGCCGAAATGGTAGACAAGAGCAGAGATTACTAAGTATAGTAAACAAGAAAGTAAACTCGGGGGCTTGATGCAAAGTGATCCGGCATTAAGCCGTTTTCAATAAGGGTAGCAAAATGAAAGTAGCACTGCGAAATACTTAAAAGTATATTTACATCTGCACCCGGCATTCCGGGGATTTAATGGTTCAGCTTATGCTAAGTTCAGGCAGCTGCCTCGAGGAGCTCGGAGCAGTACGAGCTTCAGGAGATATCTCGGTCGTATGCTCGACCGAGGTGTTGGTTGCCGGCTTCTCAGAGGTGTCGGTAGCGGTCGGCTTTATAATGTCGGTTGCTCCGGCAGCAGCAGTGTCGGTTGCTCCGGCAGTGGCAGCGTCGGGAGCTTCGACCTCGATCTCCTCATCGACGTCATCTTCCTCGTCATCACCCTCTTCATCATCCTCATCATCTTCATCCTCCGAGTAGGCTGGACCAGGAAGGAAGTTTCGAGTGGGAGCATAGCTGGCCATGAAGGAGGCTGCCTCCTTGCGGCTCTCGATCAGTGTCGGATCTGAATCCATTTTGAGCCTTGGCGCAGGGACCGCACGGCATCAAGGCTGATTGACTCGTACCAAGAGAGCACAAAGGTCAGAGCTTGATCTGCACCGGCACGGGCTGAGGAGGATCTCCACTCTCGGAGCCTTGTCTCGGCAGCAAGCAGACACTTGGATAACTCGAAGATGGAAATTGGAGTCGCAGAGTTTGGCCATAGAGCCCGGTAAACCCGGATACCAGCATCAAGGAGTTCAGTACCAATGCTCTTTAGAGGGGATATGCGAGCATTCAATGCAGTCAAATGATCTTCAATGTCCCATTCCTCCGAATTGGGCCAGCTTCTGCTCTTTTTGCTCGTGCCCTGCGGGTAGTGTTGACAGCAGCGGCCTTGGAATGGGAAAAGTGATCTGAAGACAAAAAGCTATCACCGAATTGAGTTATATACCGGCATATATTTAATGTCGGTACAAGCAATGGAAACAAAAAGAAAGGATAAAGGAAACTTATGTCCATCTCGTGGTTGATCCGGGTGAGCTCGGCCAGCCAGATGTCGCATTTTGCCTTGAGGGCATCCAGTTTTCCTGTGCCGAGGTAGCGCGAACCTCGGTCTCCTCGAGGATTTCCTTGTGCTTCTGCGCAGCTTCCTCCCTCTGCATCAGGGCCTTCTCAATGTCGGTCTTCTCGCCCTGGACCCGAGCAAGTTCCTTCTGGAGCCGAGACACTTCGTCTTGTTCCTTCTGGAGGGCAGTGGCGTGCGCGGCGTCCGTGTTCTTCAGCACCTCCTGAAGCTGCTTGTGGGACCTCTTGAGTTTGTTGTGGTCCAGAAGCAGCTTCTGGAATACTACAGTCCGGGCGTTGGTGCACTCCTAAAAAGAGCAAAGGGTTAGTATGATTTTTTGAAGATTCATGCTGAGTAAAACTCGACAAGAATCTCGGGGCTGGATGTCGAATTTTTTGAAGATTCTTGCCGAGTAAAACTCGACAAGAATCTTGGGGACTTGATGTCGGATTTTTTGAAGATTCTTGCCGAGTAAAACTCGACAAGAATCTCGGGGACTGGATGTCGGATTTTTTGAAGATTCATGCTGAGTAAAACTCGACAAGAATCTCAGGGACTGGGTGTCGGATTTTTTCAAATTAATGATGGAAATTTTTGAAGATTCGCTCCGAATGATCTTTACTCGGGCGAGCGTCGGTCACTCGACCCGAATCTCGGGAACTGGGGATTATATATGTTTATCATCTATTACAAAGGAAAGAAAGGTCTGGCTGAGGAAAAAATACCTCGGCAAGACTGCTGGCTCGAAGGGTCGAAAGTTGCAAGTTGTGCATGGCCTGACCAAGTGCGCTGGGTCCAGCTGGATGTTGGGTGGCCGGATTCACAGAAGAGACCTCGTCAGTGTCAGCGGCATTCCAGTCCATATGGTACTGCTCCTCCGAGCCCAAGCTATGTCCGCTTCGAGTTCGGAGCTGAGGAAAACCCCAGCTGCCAGTGGAAACTCGGGAGACGGAGGCGGTGAGAGCTTGGTGGGCCGGTGTAGTGGTTGGAGTCAGCACCACTTGTTTCTTCAGATTGACAAGTTGTTTCCGGGTGGCCACTTGACTCTGTGCCGGCTTGGGTGGTGGAGTAGCTTTCCGAGTTACTAGCTCGCTGGACTTTGTGGTGGGCTTCGCGGTGGATGTTGTTGTTGTTGTTGTTGCTGTTGCTGCGGTTGCTGCTGCTGTTGTTGCTGCTGTTGCTGTTGCTGCTGCTGTTGTGGTTGGTGCGGCTGTTGTTGTTGTGGTGGTGGTTGCTGTGGGTCCGGTGCTACCGAAATGTCGGCCCGCGGAATGTTGGAGTCCGCGGTGGGGGCACCGGAGCCAACATCTCGGTCGAGGACCACGACCTCGGGAGTGCTTTGGCCTCCTCCAAGTGCGGCATCAGAAGCCGGCAGCAGTATGATGGATGGGGTGGGGTGTACCCCGGAGTCAGTTGACCGAGGTCCCGCTGCTGTCGGAAGGGGTGAGCACATGGAGGAGGCGCTCTGGTTAACCTCAAGGGCATCACTGTATTGAAAAAAGAAAAGATGTTATCTCGGGGAAAGATTATCCCGAGAAAGGGAAGAAAGGGAAATGAGCGTATGTCGGCAAAGAGTATCTTACCCTTGAGAAACTGACGGTGTCCTCTTGGCCCGTGTTGGCCTAACCGCTGATTTCTTCTGCCGCTTCGCTTTCAGCGCTGCTGGATCTGAGGATGTGGAGGTCCCGGTATTCGAGGTACCGGTCTCTGCGCACTTGCGAGATCCGCCTTGTTTGCCCATGGTAGCAGGGCATGTACTCGGAGCAGGGCCGCCCGGGTTAGCTGATGCCGAGGATAGTGGGTGAGCATATGCGATGGGACGAGCATCAAGTACCTCTAACATTTCGCAATCATCGTCGTATGACCAATCTCGGATCGAGGCTCGGGCTCGAGGCTTACCCGAGGTAGGGGCGCCAGCAGCCGGAATCGGCAGGTGATCCTCATCGTCCGGGTCATCTACCTCGGTGACAGCCGGGGCAGGTATATCTTTGCCCCATTTGGCGGAGGGATCCTCTCCATCTTCAGTCTTTTGCTGAGTAAACCTCTGCAAGTCAGAAGCAGTAAAGCCGAGTTATTTTAGGAGCCAAGTATGGAGCCGACATAAGAGTTATCTCGGTAGGAAAAAGTATGTCGGTCTAAATTACAAGTTACTTACTTGCTCCGGAAGCCGAGTTCTATCATGAGGTTTTAGACCCCATTCCCATTCCTCGGTCATCGTCGTTCGGGCAATTGCCTTGACGCGTCTTCTGACCTCGGGTTTGGTCAGCTCGTGGGTGCTGGTCCGAGTTGGATCGTACTAGCCACTCATGTGGCAAATCTTGTGAACCCGGGCTTGGAGGGGGGAGACTCGGCGGCTGATAAAGGTCCTCAAGAGATCATCGCTCGTTAAACCTCCCTCCACAAGCTGGTTGACGCTATAGTGAATTTGATTGATCTCGAGGTTCATCTCCTTCGGGTTGAGTGACCAGTTAAACTGCTCCGTGGGGGCACCGAGACTAAATGTCGGCAGGTTCAGAAGATCAACATGGTCCGGGCGCTTCACATAGAAGAACGTGCGCTGCCACTTCCGGCAGGACTCCAGGCCTTGAACCCGAGGAAAGATGGAGGCCTTCCGAGGTATAATTGTGGCGGCACCGCAAGGAGTCATTTCTTTGGGGAGGGTCTTATCCGGGTTTGGGACACTCTGCTTCCAGAGTTGGAAGTACTTGGTCCAAAGCTCAACGGTGGGCCAGAGTCCGAGGTATCCCTCGGAGAAAGAAACGCACGCCGAGAGGGGGCTGATGGCGTTGGCTGGAAGGTGATGGGGTTGAAGATGGAACCGATCCAAGAAAGCTCGAAAGAACAGGCTCGCCGGGAGTCCAAAGCCGCGCTCAAAGTGCGCGACGAAGACCACGCGTTCGTTGGCTTGCAGATCCGGCTTGGCCTCTGTGCCGGGAATCCGGCATATCACTTGTGCCAGGATTCGCTTGGTCCGGACCAGCAATCTATCTCGGCCTGGGAGACATCCGAGCCTTCCCATCCGGCGCGCTCGCTTTCCTCGGCGGGAATGTCGGCAGGCTCCGGAGTATTGCTCGCCGACATCTCGGCAGTGCGGCGAGGAAGGAGAATCTGGTGCCCGTGCTGGCGGCGGAATCTGCAAAAAAGGACATAAGTTCACCGGCGGTGAGCATCTCTTGATGTTTGCGCGGTGGAGGAAAAGAAGCACACAAGAGAAACAAAGATCTACGGAGAAGGAAAAATAGAAGATAAATGCAAGATCTATGAGTTGAAAATTAGGAAAATCTACGGAGGAACTATTGCAAGGATAATAAGAAACACGATGAAGAAAATCTAGAGGGGATCTAGGCAAATGGATTTAAGAGCATCTACGGAGAGGATGAGCAAGTTCATCGGAGAGGATGAACAAGTTCATCGGGGGAGATGAGCGTGTTCATCGGCAATGTTAAGGGCGAGGATCTTACCGGAGTTGCGGCGGCGATGCAAGGCGAAGAAGCACAGGGCGTGCCGGCGTTGAGCGTGTCCGGCGGCGGCACGAGGTGCTCCGTTCGTTGGGGGCTCGCGAGGTCCGGCATCGTGCGGGGGCGGAGCGCACTGCGTGGTGGAGTGCTCTGCGTAGAGGGATGGAGAGGAAGAGGAGAAAGAAGAGCGGCGAAGAAGACGATGAGGGTTGCCCCGCTCCCCTATTTATGGGTGTGGGGGGTGTGCGGTTAGCGTGTTTACCGCGCACGTTCCCTGTAACCGCCGCGCGGATTAACTGCGCACGATCTGCGCGGTTGCGGTAATCACGGCGGCGCGATCGGCCACATCGTGGGCCACAAAATGGTAACCGCTAGCGGCGCAGTTCGTGGCGCAGTAACTGGCGCGAAAATCGAGGAGCCACGCTGCGGTCAAACGCACTCAAGTGCGCTGGGGACGTGACAGCGCGTGACGTGGGCGGCGTGCGCGCAGAGGTATGTCTGTCCACACACAAGAACCGAGGCAACGTGCAGCATCTCCCTGCCACGTGCCGTGGAGAGATCTTTGAAGAGATCGTGGGAATCTTTTTGTGTCGGAGAGACCGGCACAAGAGCAGATCTCGAAGGTTGTGGGAAGTTTGGTCCTTGAAGCTTGAGATGAACCGACATAAGAATGTCGGGTATTTGAGCAAGTTAAAGCAGTTGCCTTATGTCGGAGAAACCGACATAAGGGCGGACGTCGAAAGCAGTTGGAGGTTTTATCCTGATGTTTGACATGGTCCGACATAGTTATGTCGGATACTTTGGTCAAGTTGGTTTGGTTTTGTGAACCTGGTGTGGCCCTTCATCTGAGGCTGCAGTACCGCACCAGCTTCGGGGCCCAATGTCAGGGGGCTACCCCCGGGTAGGGTCATGATATGGTATGTGCAATGTCCAAGAGTGGACCGAGGTACATAAAACCGACATACCCGGGCCCAGAGGAGGCCAAGTTATGAGGTTGGTACTAACCGACGTATACTCACCCTGTTATACTGACCGAGATATGGGATCCGAGATAAGGGATCCGAGATAAGGGATCCGAGATATGCTGACCGACATATATATGTCGGTATCCTCTTGTCTTATGTTATGTGCAGGACGAGGTGAATACCGAAGGAGAGTCTGACATGTCTATGTCGGATCAGGCGAGGCGAGGTGCCTTAGTGTCGGAGAGCAGTCAATGCTCCTGTCACATCCCGTCTGGCACGGAAGCGCCTGACACGGGAGCGTGCAGGAGGAGCGAGGTGACAGGACTCACCTAACCGCTGACCGTGGGGCATCCGGGGTAAAGGCTACGAGATAGGCATGGGCATGCCATGTCTTGTCTCTAGCAGAGGGTACATTCTAGGTGTACCGTAGTGCAGCAGGAGATGGGCATGTCACGTCCTGTCTCTGACAGGACTACCATCATGACATACCTTTGGCATGGCTACAGTGCACCGGGAGGGGTACTTCCGTAACTCGGTTTAGCCTATAAATAGGGCTTCACCCCCTCCTGCGTGAGGGACGAGGCCGGGAGACTCTTTTCCCCCCATAGATTCATCTTCCACCTCGTGTTCATCCCCGTGGTTGGGATCATACAGCTCAAGGAGCCGCTTGTACTTGTGATTGAGAGATATATACAGAGAGATAGGCAGGAGTAGGGGTGTTACCTTCTTACGAGGGCCCCGAACCTGGGTAGATCGTGTGTGTTCCTGTGCTTGTGTGTTCATCCGTGTACGCTCCTTAGCGTGCTAGCCCTCTCCCGGATCCTCCAGCGCCCATCGGCCCCGCTCTTTAGCCATCCTATGGGATCTGCCGTGATACCACCACGATAAGCTGAAACCTATAGACGGCCACAAGAGTTTGACTCAAAACTCAGAAAGATGTTAAAGGATACTCCCACCGTTCACAAAAGGATGTCTCAATCTTTTCTGGATTTATACATACATACAAATCTAGAAAATATTGACATATCCTTTTGTGAACGGAGGGAGTATTAGTTTCTAAAATAGGTGGACATGTGTTAAATAACCTTAAATTAAGATGCTGCAATGTGCACGGGTACATGAGCATGCATCTACCCTGTTGTATCACGTATGTAGAAATCTCTAGCGAGTGACTCGCTCTCCTCTTCGTCATCTAATTAAATGCACGCCAGCTAGTTTCCTCTATATGTATGGACATGTTTCTTAGCCCGCCTCCTCGCTACTTTCCCATTGTGGTTGTAGTTGTATACTCAAGGATAGACATAGTTGAAACCATCTTTGGTGAGAGATTATGCTGTTTTTTGGGAATGGGAGGCACTAGGAAAGTTCTACTACTCTGGTAGAAGGGTGTACGAATGCGCTGAAGTATGACGCAGTTTTTTTCTAGGACGCTGGGAAGGTCGCCCGGGTGCCTTTTCCATCCAGAACTGTCGGACTGAGCCTACGTAGCCAGTGAGGATACGGGTAAACTCCTTATTTGCTGCGCTTTATAGCGTCAAACAGGAGAGCCCATTGGGGCAGGGCCGCTTGATACGGACATGCACCGCCACCGCGTATGCAGTCTAGGGAGACTGATGACAATGTGTTTCCTCGTCGCTTCCTCTCTTTAGCCCAGAAGTTATGCACCGGTGCTTCTTTGTGCACTCCACATACCGATACGCCCAACGGCAGAGCAGTTCATGCCTTAGCGTACGATGACGTCATTGACTGGCCACGGCCCACTTGGCCACGAGACAGATATTGTAAGCCGCTTGCCTGCGTTGCTCGTCGTTTTTTCTTTTCTTTCGATGACCCTGGTTTTCCGAGACAGATATTGTAAGCTCAGAAAGCCTGGATAACACTACTTCTCTGTAATTCTGAAGACAAAACATAATTTTGATAGCTGAACAAACATGAATATCTCGGAAATGCCAGAGTGTTTTCTCTTCGAAAAGTTAAATGCTAGCCTGGTAGTATTCTAGTTTATGACGTGATTTATTGAACGTTTGGAAATGGAACATTAAGGTTACATTTCCATACAGAAAATCTGGAGTATGATGGCATGCATATATTTCTGCCTTCATGGTAAACCCTCTATCACCTTTCTGAGCATATACGAACAGGTTGGAAATTTAGATGTTGTGCGTCACTTTCAAAGGTGTCGTTGGGGCTTTCCATTAAACACGTTGTATATGCCTGATCGGAGTTGAGAATGCGGAGTGTGTTTTTTTAATCTCTTTCAACATCGTGAGAATCAGCCTCTGTCGATCATGCATATCCCAATAGTCATCCTCGAGAATATTTTGCAACCACGCTCATGGAGCTGACCAAGAATGGTAATATTGCGCCTTAGCTTGCTATAGAGTTAACATGAGTGAGTATCTTATGACCGACATTTTTTACCTTAGGTGCTACCATGCTACCAATTCAAAAAGTTTAATTTTAAACGTATACAAAATTCTAATAACAAATGTGGATGCTCAAAAGGAATGTATCTACAACATCCAAAAATTTCAGGTAAAAATAAAAAAACACACTGAGAAACAAAAAGGACAAATCCATGTGTGAATAGTGCTAATTTTGATTTTGTCTTTTTGTTACACTGTTCATGCTAAATTTGTCTTTTTATTTCTCAATGTGTATTTCATTTTGGTTCTGAAATTTTTTGGTGGCTATTGATACATTCCTTTTGAACAATCACACTATCTTATAGAATTTTTTGAAACATTTAAAATTGATTTTTTTAATGGTAGTATGATAGCACATGACGACATGGTAGCACTAGATACTCTCTCGCCAATTGTCAGCCTATCACCAAATGGAACCATTCCTCCCACCGAAATATTTAACTTATCGAATTATGCCTTGTCATTGGTCATTTGAATTCCTGCATTGCCAGCCGTCTTCCTCCACTCCTTATCTTTCTCCTCCTCACCCCACAAGCATTACAATCCCTGTAGCGGGCGCCTAAGAAGCTAAACCTCCTCGTCCATTAGACCGCATACTTTGAGGATATAATTCGTTGGTCCATCATCTTGACCGTTGGACATGCGAGATCTTTCCTTCCGAGATTTCCAACAATCGAAGTTGAAGTGACCGAGAAGTCCGCAATTGTGAACATGGTAATCATAACTTTGTATGGAAAAACTGACAAAACTTATGTTATATCCATAGCCGAACAATGCTTGCTCAAAGAAATCAAAGTTTCCTTATAAACTATGTCTTAAATAATTAATCTACCATATGGACAGCCAGAAAGGTTAAGACTGTTCCGTTCAAGACACAATATTAGCTTTGGGAATATTAATGACTGAATCGGTGGGTGACGACATCCGGTTCAAAAAGATGAAAATAAACTAGGTGTGATTGACCTGATAAAGAATAAACCGAAGGTTGAACACGAACGCTACGTACAAGGAGTACGATGTTGTAGAAACTTGTAAAACAATGGCAACAATTTAAGACGGAAGAAAAATAGGTACGAAGTGAAAATTGTGTTGATCTCATCATCACATCAAGCTGATATATGTTCACTACCACGAGAGTTTAACTCAACACTCGGAAGGACGTTAAAAGATATTTTCTAAAATACAATAGGTGGGTATGCATTAAATAACCGCCCATCAAAATGATGCAGAAAAAAACGGTACGTGAGCATGCATTGAAGATAGGATCATCCTACCGGAAAGTGTGTTTGCCTCGTGAGCGAGCTCTAGTGCTCGCTCTGTTTAAAAAAAAAGTTGATAATCATATTTATGAGTTTCAAAAAAAAATCTAAACTATCCAGAGGAAGCCAATGATTTACCCTACAAGCATGGGAAATGGTAATGTAAAATTATTTTATTATGGGCTACACGAAATATTACGCTATTGTGTCACGTATGTACGTAAAATTAATTGTGCTATGGTATATCTTACAATCTCCTCATCTTACGCTATTGTGTCAGGTCCTCACCACCCTCTATGTGTCCTTTATCCCATCGTCGTGTGTTGCATCAAAGCGGACACCACTGTTTTGTTTACTGCTTTTTTTCTTCTTGGGTTTCCGTGTAAAATGTATTCTCATTTATCTCGTACCCTTGGAAAGTCAATATAGTCGAAAATGGTGACTTGGCCAACAAGTATAACTCATCTCCAACAGTGGTGTTATTAATGAAATGTGTACGCAACCAACTGCCGAAAGTTTCCACGTGCTTTCCTTTAATCCAGAAGTTAGTCTGCTCCGGGTATTCGGAGCGTAAAATATCCATGTGTTTCACGATATACGGAGCCACCAATCTGGAATTTTGTAGAACTGTGTAATGTGCTTGAGTGAAAGAATGCCCGTCCATACTTCTTGTTGCTTTCTTTCCTAGCGTGCCTTTTCCACGCAGTCTCCCCTCATGACGCGATTCAGGAACACCGATCGGCTTAAGATCAGGAATAAAGTCAACACAAAACTCAATGACCTCCTCTGTTCCATATACTGTCAGTCTTATCTAAACAGTGCGTGCATGCATTGTATCCCTTGTTTGACTGTCCCAAAATGTTACTAAGAGCAGACCAATCATTGATGGTTACAAACAGCAACGCTCGTAGGCCAAATTCATCATGTTTGTACTCATCCCACACACGTACGCCTTCGTCAGACCACAACTGTAAAAGTTCGTCAACTAATGGCATCAGATACACATCAATGTCGTTGCCGGGTTGTCTCGGGCCTTGGATAAGCACTGGCATCATAATATACTTTTGCTTCATGCACAACCAAGGAGGAATGTTATAGATACATAGAGTCACGGGCCAGGTGCTATGACTGCTGCTCTGCTCCCCAAACGGATTCAAGCCATCTGTACTTAGACCAAACCTTAAGTTCCTTGCGTCAGCTGCAAATTCCCCAAACGCACTGTCGATGTTTCTCCACTGAGACCCATCAGCGGGGTGTCTCATCATCTCGTCTTCCTTACGGTCTTCTTTGTGCCATCGCAACAACTTGGCATGCTCTTTGTTTCGGAACAAACGTTTCAACCGTGGTATTATAGGAGCATACCACATCACCTTCGCGGGAACCCTCTTCCTGGGGCTCGGCTCGCCCTCAACATCACCTGGGTCATCTCGCCCGATCTTATACCGCAATGCACCGCATATCGGGCATGCATTCAAATTCTCGTACTTCTCACCGCGATAGAGGATGCAGTCATTGATGCATGCATGTATCTTCTCCACCTCTAATCCTAGAGGGCAGACAATCTTCTTTGTTTCGTATGTATTGTGCGGCAATTCATTATTCCTTGGAAGACTCTTCTTAAATATTTGTAGCAACTCCTGAAATGCCTTGTCAGATATTCCATTCTTTGCCTTCCACTGCAGCAATTCCAGGGTGGTACCCAGCTTTTTCTGGCCATCTTCACAATTTGGGTACAACAATTTTTTGTGATCCTCTAACATGCGCTCCAACTTCGACCACTCGTTTTCACTTCCGCACTTCATCTGTTCATCAAGAAGGACCCGACGAAGATCATCATCATCGGACTGATCAACAATGACCTCGATCTCAACTTCGTCTTCTCTCATTGTAGTATCACCGTGTTCAGAGAACACAGGATAGTTGTCATCATCCTCTTCTTCAGGGTCTTCCATTATAACCCCTCTTTCTCCATGCTTGGTCCAACAAAAATAATTGGGCATGAAGCCTTGTCGCAACAAGTGGGAGTGTATGGTTCTTACGCTCGGGTAATTTCTCGTATTCCGACATTCATCACATGGACAAATCATAAAACCATTCTTCAGCTTGTTTAACTTAACCACATCGAGAAAACGATGCATTCCATCAATGAACTCGGGACAGCGTCGATCACCGCACATCCATTCTCGGCTCATCTGCATTACATAAATACATCAAAAACCATTACACCAGCTAAATAATGAATAGAGATACGTGACCAAATTAATTAATACAAGTTCATCACATTAAAACCAAAGTAGAGTAGTGCCCAAATGTAATACATAGTTCTGACGAAACATACATCAATCGAAACTAATATACAACTATCTAAAGAATTTAAATCCAATAACAAATGCGATCAGAATCGCAACCAAGGTAACTATTGAACCAACAGCATAATGATACCAAGCCTCTTGA
This sequence comes from Poa pratensis, assembly GCA_947311845.1. NCBI lineage: Eukaryota > Viridiplantae > Streptophyta > Magnoliopsida > Poales > Poaceae > Poa > Poa pratensis. Next base: position 156,411,719 of record CAMZMU010000041.1, on the reverse strand, counting down.
CTAATGACATATTTTCTAATCTTTTTAAGCTTGACGCGCATTGCATCCATCTTCATCTCGTGAGCAGCGACGACGTCGGCAAGCTCGACCCCGTGAGCATCAACGATGTCGGCAATCTTCAAGTCCAATACCATCTTCTCTTCCAGGCATTGGAGACGAAGATCTTCACTTATCTTCAATTTTGCTTTTAAATCGTTGTTTTCTTTTTCTAAAAACTCTACAATAGGGTCGGATGGAATTTCCGGTTCAACTACCTCCTAAATAGAAATATATCTATATCAAGTTGGTCGGCATGATTGTTATAACCATGAAACAAAATAAATAATTATAAAAATATACCACATCCGAATCATAGACCGGACGAGGGCCGACAGGGAAGGATATCAAAACCATGACACTATACATATAAAAAAAACATAAGAAAATTATACAAGAAACAATTATGCATTTAAATCATATAACTAACATTTTTTAAAATAAAAGATAAAAAAAGAGGCTCACCGAGGTGGTGTCGGTGACGGAGCGGCGCGGGCGATCGACGGCGGTGAGGAAGGGGACGGGACGACACTACATAAAACCACAAATTATACTTTAATTTGAGATAAAAATGCATATAAAATAAATGAAATCCCTAACTTAGGCATTTCATCAAACAACTTGCAAGCACTACAAAAATCAAACTAGCTAAACTTGCACGAAAATGAGCTAAACTTGAAATGCCGGAAGAGAAGATGAAGTTGCTAACCCTTATATATGTAGGTGCCACCAATCTTGGAAGTTGTTGGAGAAAAAAGGGGTGAATTTGAGCTTGGGAGAGCAAAGAGAGAGGAAAAATGGATTAGAATTCGAGCTCAAAATGGAGCTGGCTCGGGGTGGAAGAAGGGTTATAGTGCCCGAAACCTTTAGTACCGGTTGTTATTACCAACGGTACTAAAGGTCTCGCCGTGGGGCCGCAACATCTGCCGCGGGGCCTCCAACTCTTTAGTACCGGTTGTTAATAGCAACCGGTACTAAAGGGTAGACTTTAGTACCGGTTGCTAAGACCAACCGGTACTAAAGGTCCTCGCCGCGGTGCCCCTGCTGGCACCCGAACGCAACCGGTACTAATGACCCCTTTAGTACCGGTTTTTGTACAACCGGTACTAAAGGGGGCGCACCGTTGCCCCCTTTTCTACTAGTGATAGGCATCAATTAATTATATTTCAACTTACAGTCTGTCTTTCTGTTGCAATATCTCACTGGAATCCGCTAGATTTTCATGATTTGGTAGTTATAGGATCTGAATTGGTGGAACAGTAATTTGGCCCTTGTGCATTAATCTGGGTCGAGTGCTCAACAGTAGGATTGTACCGATCTGAAAAGTGAAAGTGATGCTTTGAGTCTTGAATTTAGTTTGGCTGTGATGTGGATTTAGGTTCATAATGTCCGCTGTAGTGCTGTTCGTTTGATTGGTATTGTGTTGTTGCAACGTTCTTCTTAAGGAAAATGTATATTTCTGAATTGTGATTAATCATGCAACATGTCTGGTATCTGCATTTGATTATTGCCATGGATAAGTGATTCTTTTTTTCTTCTAATTTATTTGTAGGTATCATATTTTTGTTGCAGATGAGATTGATTGGATCTGGTACACTATTGGATGCAGCTTGTGGCAAAGTAATGTAAATGTGTTCTCTTACTGAGCTCAGCTTGTGGCATCTTTGGCGAGTTGTGATCCCCATTCCAATTAAACAAGGTACATGACCTGTTTATCATCATCATACAGCCTGGCAAATGAGAACCACTTATCCATAAAGCAAACAGGTAGGATCTGCCCACATCTTTGTTTCTTCAGCTCCATCCACTCCAAGCCATTATTATTTTTCCATAAAGCAAACATGTTCTACCCCAGCAAAATGGAGTGTGCGATCAGATGGCAGTAGCTACTTTAATCATGATAGTTTAGTAGAACATGTTGAGGCCATCTCTCTGTACTATGAGCCCTGCCCTGTTCGGTGAGACGGTGAATAGTGATTGTTATACCATTTATAAAGCCTTGTTTAGTAGAGTACTTGTCATGATTAGCATTGTGTTGGTAGGTTTGTTGAATATATTTTCGTTTTTTGAGTTCCAAATAGTTATTGAAAAACTGTTACATGTGAAATGGTGAGATGGATCCAGTCTGCATAATTTTCTTCAACCTTTCTTTTCACTGCTCACTGCCTCATTTTATCTAATTACCTGTTTTTTGTTTCATTAAGGATGAGACTACTGGTTTTGCGTATTTGAATCTCCAGGAAGCTTGCCCACCATTGTAAGTTTGTCATTTCCCTCGTGAGCTCTTTTCTGGTGATTGGCACGGAACTCGTGGTTCCGTCGGAACCGTGGGCTCTGAATTTTGTTAGCCATTGATTAGGAGGTGATTTTTATTAGCCGTTGATTAAAATCCACGTAGTCTTAGGAAAAAAACAGCCCGTAATGCTAGTTATTGTGTAGTTGTTTCTCTGTTGTGAAATTATATCAACCCACACCAAATATAGCAGTGGAAAAACCTATAAGCCCTAGCTCTCATTGATCAAACTAAACGTGGCAATTAGCCTCTCACACGAATGAGAAAGAGTGAGACAGCTCGATGTCCAAGTGGAATAAGAGCTAGTAGCTAGCAGCCGCAACTTGTAACTAAAAGGCAGACACACCGCACCGGCCTAGCTCGCTTCTCCGGAGCGCTTGAAGTCACACAAGTGCACCACCGGACTGCCTTCTGTAGTTCTGTACCTGTACAAGAACAAGCAGCGCCGGGCCCGTCGTCCCAGTGCGCATGGCGGGGCGGCCACCGGCCTTGAGGCCAATAGCAACAGCCGTGTGCATGTTCAGAGGAGTGCGCGTCCGTGTGGGATTTCATAGGAGAAGCGGCGGTCGTGCACTCGTGGCCAGGAGCAGCGTCCGCACCTGAGGAATTCGGCCGGGGCTCACCGGCGAGATGCGGGAGGCTACCGGCTGAGTCCCGCCGGTGCTAACCATGAAAGCGCGAGGCTCGCCGTGGCTGACGGGGATTCACGCGAGCCATGGGAGGCACGTCGGTGCTCGCATGGGAGGTGCACGGGGCTGCCGCGGAGGCATGCCGGTGCTCGCAGGGGAGGCACGGCAGTGCTCCGCAGTTCGGGGCTACTGGGTAGTGCGGCGGCACTCGCACATGAAGCGCGTTGGGCAGCCGGAAGGCGCGTCGGTGAGGCGTGCGGGGCCGTTAGAAGGCGCTGCGGCCCTCGTTGGAGCTGCAAGGAGAGGGGCGGGGCGCGCCGGCGAGCGGGAAAGGGCCGATGAGCCCGGCGGCAAATAAAATTACGGTTCTACATATAGGTCCCACTACCGTCCCCACAGTTTTTTTACCCGGGTCCCACAAAATTTGGTTCCGGTCCCACGCAAATTTCGGTTCCGCGGAACCGTTCGGTACCGTCAGTCTGGTTCCGACATTTTTAATACCGCTAGATCGCGGTGGATGAACGGTTATTAAAAATGCCAACCACCCTAAAACTTGTATTCCCTCGTAGCTTTATGCTCCAATGGCCGGACAGGAAGATATTACTTCCACGATGGACTCACTACTTTTCTTACTACAAATTGCAAGAAGCATATTTGCAAATTGAATTACTAATTATAGTTTCGCTTCATGCTAGAATAGAGAATTTACTGAGATAAGAGAAGCCATAACTCATGAACAAGCATTTTTTGACCTGGTATTCTTTTGTAGACATTCTAATATTGGGCTCAGGGAGCATCTTAAAAAACGAGCACCATTGGCTACCTCTGAGAAAGTTCAATAATTTGTGAGTACTGTAAGAACAGATAGCATGAGAGCATTTCAATGATAGCATTCTTCATGCCAGACAATAGCATTGATTATTCATCCCCACTTATACTAAGATGTTTTCTCTTCTTCAGGTAATAATCAAGTTGTCATTTCACTGTATGTTTTTGTAAATACATTATAGATCTTTTTTAAAGGATATGTTGTTGTTATTGTATTATAGACATTTTTTAATGGAGAAGAGTGTCAATTTTCAGTTGAGTATTGACTGAGTAAGTTGCATCTTACTATCTGAAACCAATTAGTACCCCTGTCCTCGCACCTCCTCTTGATTGCTTTGGAGTAAGGAAAGATTGGTGAATGGGGATTTTGATTCATGTTCTGCTTCCCGCTGTGTAGAAACGCTATTGTATGTCACATTTCTTCCAAAGAACAACTGATTTTGAACTTCTTCTATTCCTCACATAACTACAATTTCAAGTTTCTCAAGCGAGTGTGGGTATTTGGAATTGTTAGATATGATTCTCAATATCTTTTCTGTTCAGGCCTGCATTGTATCCCCAATAGTACATGGAAACAATGCAACAAGTCATGCAAACAATGCAGGTCTGTGTTTGTTCCAGGTCTGAACAAGGAACAAGACAGGGTGTGTTTGTTCCAGGTCTAAGTAAAACAGCTCGTGGAACAAGGCAGACAAGTGTGTTTGTTTGTTGTTCTGACCAAGGCAGGCAAGTGTGCTTTTTTTATGTTTTAGAGTTATTACACCTTATGGTTCACACAGGGAGCATATATGCCTGCAGGGGAAAAGATTGGTGAGCTTTCCACTGAAGGCAGTCACACATGGAGCATATATGTCGTTATTAGCTGGAGTCTCGACAGTAAACAAGTAATTTGATATTTACTGTTTCCTGTTATCATGCCATACATACTAAATGTCCTGAGTTTATGATTCAAGATTTGATCTCAGATTAGATGTGGCAGATTGAAAAACGACTTGAAAACTCACAGAATGTACAATGTAATGCTGCTAATCATATAGTGTCATGCTGGGAATACACTACAACCGGCGACGAAACAGGGGCGCAGCGGCGCCTACGGAAAGTGCGGCGAAAGCAGGGGATTCGGCCGGCGCTGCAACGGCGGAAGGCAACTAGATAAGTTTGGAATTGTTTCGATTGTTTGCTTGTTTGTTAGGATTGCCAAGATTGTAGCCCATCCTTCGGCCAATATAAGCAGGGGAGCTGGGCATAGTTAGCTAAGAAATTTGTACTAGGGTTTAGCCACCGACAGTTTAGAGACAGAGCAACGCGCGGCGGCCCTAGAGCGGCGGCCGCCAGGCGACCGCGCGCCCGCCGACGCCGCCGGCGACGCTGTCCAAACCTCCCACAAATTGGAATTTCCCAAGTACGATGGCACCGGCGACCCACTTCCGTGGCTCAACCAGTGCGACCGGTTCTTCCAAGTCCGGCGCACACCGGACGACAAGCGGGTCGGCCTCGCCGCGTTCTACCTCCTGGATGATGCCCAGCTTTGGTTTCGCTGACTGGAGCTCAATGGTGAACGGCTGTCGTGGCCCGACTTCGTGCATAGGGTCCAGGCGCGCTTCGGGCCGCCCCTGACGGCCAGCCCGATAGGGCAGCTGTCATGGCTCCGGTGCACGGGGACAGTGAACGACTACGCGGCGCGCTTCATGGTGCTCTCGTGCCGCGATGAGTCGCTGACGGAGCACCAGCAGATCGAGCTCTTCATTGCCGGGCTAGGCGACACCCTGCGTACGGATGTCCAGCTGCAACTACCGGCCAAGCTCGATGACGCGATCATTTTCGTCAGAGCGTACGAACAGAGGAACGCGTCCCGGGAAGGGGCACCACATCAGCCCGCGTGGAGCACAAGCCGCTTCACCACCCGACCGTCGCCCCAGCCGACGCCGACGGCCGCACCGACCCCACAGATGCTGTCGGCGCCGGCCACCACCACCAAGGCGGCGCCTCTCTCCGGCCGAGGTAGCCCAACGACGGAAAGACGGTAAAGAGACCGAGGACGAGGAGGCCGCCGATCCCACTATCTCCCTTCACGCGCTGACAGGCGTTCAGCCGCGCTCCGGTCGCACGATGCAACTCTTCATCGACGTCAACGGCGTGCGCCTCACTACGCTGCTCGACTCCGGGTCCACCCACAACTTCGTGGACCTGGAAGCGGCAACGCGCGTGGGCATCCTCCTGAGCCAGCGTGCCGGGCTACACGTTCTAGTGGCGAACGGCGATCGCATCCGGAGTCCCGGCTGTTGCAAGAACCTGGAGATCGCTGTTGCCGGCGAGCCCTTCGTCATAGATTGCTACGGGCTCTCTCTTGGCTCGTACGACATGGTGCTTGGGGTAGAATGGCTGGAGGCCCTCGGGCCGATCCTGTGGGTCTTCGGGCGCCGCGTACTGCAGTTCGTGCGGAATGGGCACACGGTGCAGTGGACGGACGCGGCGCCAGGTGTGGCCGCACTCGCGGCAACGAGCGACGACATCCTGGCTGACTTGCTCCTCCGCTTTGAGGGGCTGTTCCAGGAACCATCCGGGCTCCCTCCGGTGCGCCAGCGCAGCCATCGGATCCGGCTGTTGCCAGGCACGGGCCCGGTTGCGGTGCGGCTATATCGCTATGCCCACGCGCAAAAGGCGGAATTGGAGCGGCAGTGCCAAGACATGCTGCGCCAAGGGGTGATCCAACACAGCTCGTCGGCGTTCTCCGCCCCGGTCCTCCTGGTGAAGAAGTCGGATGACACGTGGCGGTTCTGCGTCGACTACCGCGCGCTGAACAGCAAGATAATCAAGGATAAGTACCCGATCCCGGTGGTCGAGGAACTTCTCGATGAACTCCGGGGCGCCACCTACTTCACCAAGCTGGACATGCGTTCCAGGTACCATCAGGTGCGCATGCACGCCACTAACATCGAGAAGATGGCATTCCGCACACACGAAGGCCTCTTCGAGTTCCTCGTCATGCCGTTCGGCTTGACGATCGTGCCGGCGAGATTCCAGACCCTAATGAATGATGTGCTCCGACCGTTTCTACGCCGGTTCGTCCTTGTGTTCTTCGATGATATCTTGATATACAACTCATCGTGGTCGGAGCACCTCCGCCACATCCACCTCGTCTTGGCCAAACTGCAGGAGCACCAGCTTCATGTCAAGAGGTCCAAGTGTAGCTTTGGAGCACGCTCCGTGGCCTACCTTGGTCATGTGATATCCGCCGACGGGGTGGCCATGGATGCTCAGAAGGTACAGGCCGTCCTGGACTGGCCTCCGCCACGTACCGTGCGCGCCGTCCGGGCATTCTTGGGCCTTGTCGGGTACTACCGGCTCTTCGTCCTGGACTACGGCACGATCGCGGCACCACTGACACGCCTTCTCCGCAGAGAAGGGTTACGTTGGTCGGCTGATGCCGAGGGCGTGTTCCGTGCCCTCCAACGCGCCCGGACCTCGGCACCCGTCCTGCAGCTCCCAGACTTTGAGCAAGACTTCGTCGTCGAATGCGACGCATCTGGGTCGGGCGTCGGCGTGGTACTGCACCAGGGCCGCGGACCGATTGCGTTCTTCAGTCGCCAACTTGCTCCTCGCCACACCAAGCTCGCCGCTTACGAACGCGAGTTGATTGGGCTCGTTCAAGCGGTGAAGCACTGGCGGCCATACCTCTGGGGGCGCGCCTTCGTCATCAAGACTGATCACTTCAGCCTCAAGTTCTTGTTAGATCAGAGGCTCTCCACAATCCCGCAACACCAGTGGGCCAGTAAGTTGATCGGGTTTGATTTCCAGGTGGAATACTGACCGGGCGCCAGCAACGTCATGGCCGACGCGCTCTCGCGCCGCGGCACGGAGGTGGGCGCAGAAGTGGGCGCCCTGTCGGCACCAGCATTCTCCGTCTTCGATGACCTCCGTGCGAAGTTCACCGCCACTCCCGAGCTCCAGCAACTGAAGCAAGAAGTCAGGGACGGCACCCGCAGCGATCAGTGGCAACTCACTGATGGCTTGGTCACGGTGAAAGGCCGCGTCTACGTGCCACGGCCCACGGTTTGGGCCACGAGCGCGCGCTCGGCCGTGCGGGACTTTGTGCGGGAGTGCCAGGTTTGCCAACTCAACAAGTCGGAGCAGCTTTGTCCGGCAGGCCTCCTGCAACCGCTGGACATTCCGTCCACGGTATGGTCAGATGTGGCCATGGATTTCATCGAAGGACTGCCCAAGGTCAAGGGGAAATCGGTCATCCTCAACGTGGTCGACTGATTTTCCAAGGCGGCGCACTTCTTGGCCTTGGGGCATCCCTAGACAGCGACGACGGTGGCACGAGTCTTCTTCGACAACATAGTGAAGCTCCACGGCATCCCCAGCACCATCGTCAGTGACCGCAACCCAGTATTCACCGGCCTTTTCTGGAAGGAGCTATTCGATGGCATCACTGGACATCAGGGGCCGGAGCGAGCTCGGGCCAAAGTATTTTGGCCCCTTCCAAATCACTGAGCGGATCGGTGACGTCGCCTATAGGCTGCAACTGCCCGCGGGCGCCCGCATTCACGACGTGTTCCATGTCGGCGTTCTCAAGAAGTTCTTCGGCGGAGCTCCGCCACGGCCGGGTTTGCTTGGAACCGGAACAAGCCATCAAGTGTCGCGTGGCCCGTGGACGGCACGAAGTGCTGATCAAGTGGAAAGACCACGCAGTAGCTGAAGCCACATGGGAGGCCCTGGAGGATTTTTGCCGCGTCTACCCAGCATTCCAGCTCGCGGACGAGCTGCTAGTCCAGGGGGGGAGAGATGTTATGCTGGGAATACACTACAACCGGCGGCGAAACAGGGGTGCAGCGGCGCCTACGGAAAGTGCGGCGAAAGCAGGGGATTCGGCCGGCGCTGCAACGGCGGAAGGCAACTAGATAAGTTTGGAATTGTTTCGATTGTTTGCTTGTTTGTTAGGATTGCCAAGATTGTAGCCCATCCCTCGGCCAATATAAGCAGGGGAGCCGGGCATAGTTAGCTAAGAAGTTTGTACTAGGGTTTAGCCACCGACGGCCTTACCTCCTCTGCTTCATCGGCGCAACGCGGTCGCGCCGGAGTCGCCAGGTGTTCCGCCGCCTTTGAGATTGAATAAAGCTACTGTTCACCGTCAAGGTGAGTGTGCCGGTGACATATAGCATGATTTACCTATGTGTGTGTTGGCCTGTTGGGTCATCTGTAAAGTATTTGCTTTCAACATAGATCTTAGAATTATAAAGGCTGTAGTTTATTGGATTTCTTAACCTTAGAGATGCAGATGGACTAAAACTCAAATTGTACTTTTGTCTGTCCAATTTTTGGACAGCATGGCATGTCGGCCTTTCCCCTTGATCTTTGGTACTCATTGGCTACCTTTTCTGAACCTTTAGGTTCTAACGGTTTCTACTGATAAAGCTGCAAAGGTATGAGATCATGGAGGATGCAGCTGGGAAATTGAACAGAACTTTGGTTTGTGCAGGTACAGGTGTAGATGACATGCTTGTAGGGTTCCTTTGGCAAAACGACCATCTCATATAATAAGTGGTTAATGCTTATTTTGCTTGCAGTTCAACATGGTATTTGGATTGTATTGAGAATCATGAGAGGCCTGCAGGAGCTGGCTTGCAAGTGCATCTTTTGTAAGGAAAATGAATCTGCTTGTATCATTACTCGTAGGGAGGCTATAATTTAAAGTATGATTGGTGAAAAATTGAAGCATTTGTGGTTCAAACACTTCATACAATGGGACTTTGTAATTCTGTAAGGTATCCTTTGTTTTGAAGGTCATAATAATATTATCCTGTTTTTGCAAAGATATCATGTTAATGCAAGTTCTGTATGAATAATGGATATACCACCATGCTGCTCCACACCATCATCGAGTCTGAGGAGATCGGTGGATTGAGATCGGATGAAATATTTTTTGCATGCACGGTAGACGGTACATATGTCGAGGACTCGAAGGAGAACAAAACTTTCTTAATGTAATTTCATTTTAAATTGAATTTTTGCACGTGCGTGTCGCATGTACGTGCACGGATATACTAGTATACAAAGGAATCACATGACGATGGAATGTCATCCATTTCCAGCAGATGCTGGAAGCTGCAAGATTAATAGAAATGGGTGCCCCCTGCTTCATACTGATTGAGCGTTCATTATTTTTATGTTGGCTCGTTCAGGAGTACGGAGTACATGTTTTTGTCATTTGAATTGATGTATATATAAACTGTATCATTGTAGGTGCATAGGTCACAATTACATTTATCTGCATGGTTCAGTATGCTGTATATCATTTATTGGTGTTCCCTGGAAAGCTTCTCTTTTTTTGCCCCCTTTTTCTTTTGCCGGATCGCAGCAAAAAAAAAACAGTGGCTCAGCGTGAAATCTTTGTGTTTCCTACTACAAGAGAACCCTGAAGGCCGCAATTTGCTTAATGAAAGAGGCCGGCCCTGACCCTGATGCGATGCATCCTGCTGCTCTGTACTTGAAAGTATTGTTTGGAGAAAACATCAGAACATGAACGCTGTAAATACATAATACAATAATTAATTAACTATTCCAGCTGAAGAGTCAAAGGACATCCTGTAATCACTAATTCCTAATTCTAATACATCATGAAGTTACTCGCAGATACAAACTTGATGAGCACAAGGCTCGTTGGCTCATTGCCGCCGTTCTGAATGTGTAGTTTTAATACATGCTAGTATGCTACACTACATGTAAGTGGTTCTGCTCTCCAGTCCCCCCTAGCCCACCTCCGTCCTCATCCAGCAACGGCAGCTCCATTGACATTTCAATGTGCTTTTCTCCCTGCAACGGTGTAAATGGTTTCAAAGGATTAAAAGCCACCAGGAAAGTTGTTCGCTTGGCTTTGCTATCATTCACTATCTTACCTCTCTGTTGACGCTCTTCTGATACGGATGCATAATATCATGTGAATGAAGCATTTCCTTTGTTCTTCTCCTCCTGCACTCAAGGAGAAGTTCTTTTCAGCAACCTTTATTGGGAGCAACCATCAAGCCTGCATGCAAAGCAATTGACTACAAGGGTACAAACATTGCACCAACTGGAGAAATTGTACCTGAAGGAAGCTCTCAACTGACGCTTTATCATTTGGTGAGAGAAACCTCCTCCCTTTTCCTTTGTATAAAATCCTTGTTCTCATTCACCTGCAGTTCCAGTAAATTTAAGGCGACGACTGTCAGATTGCCACAAGATGGAATAGAAGCAAAAGGATTACGTGCGCTTCACTGATATAGAAAAAGATCTGATCTTCCTCCATCAAGTCAGATGCAAACAGCAACACGGCAAGCTTAAGTGGAACAAATTCACATTCAATGGCATCAATAATTAAAAAGTCAAGGGCCAATGTGTATGCAGGGAAAATAATTTCGTCGAAATTTCGGAAGAAATTCGCGATATTAACGATTCTCGGAGAGGGGCGAGAAAAGGCTAATATCGTTCAAAAATTTCGGTTTAATTTGAAAATATCAAATACGCAATGGTTATAAGACCTAGAAATAAAGTATCTGTCACATGATTGTCTTTAGTCTGTTGGCTGTGTGTTCGGTCAATGCAGTGCGTGGTTGTGAGTTCGAATCTGCAGTTTTACATTTATTTTGCCAAATTATTTTAAGCGCCAGAATTTGAATTTGGCCGAAATATTTAAAACTTTTCTTCGAAATTTTGTTAATTTCGCGAAATTTGCGAATCTCTGTCAGGGGCGAAAGAAATACTAAAAACGAAATGATGAACCCTGTGTGTATGTATCACCTGGTCTATCAGTCGTTTAATAGGACGGCGAAGCGATTCGAGTTATCTGCTCATGTAGTCTTTTCAAGAGAATAAGAGGAATGGTGGCTACTTCTGGGAAAGAAACATGGTAGCTCCACTGCGCAAAATGTGCTGACAGAACCTGAATCGCTGAAAGAATGCACTCCTCTTGGAAATCCCTTGATTTTAGAAGGCTCTTGGGCACCTTATAGCATGTAGAACAATTAATCATTCAACATATTCTCAGGATAAACAAATTAGAAACAAGGCAAAAGATTTGCCATTTCATTAAATAAGGGAGAAGTTTTAGAGTTGTTACATAACCAAATAAGGCCTTGCCCACACCGACAAGGCCAACAACAAAGTCTCTACTCTCGCGGCATCACATTACACAACGCTTTGGCACCGGCGGTGCCCCACATCACCACCTCATCCTTAATATTTTGAATTAACATCGTCGTGGTAGTGAACTTGTTTTGAAAGACACGGGTATTACGCTCTAACCAAACTTCCCACGAGATGAGCATGGCGAGAGAGGCCAACGCTTTCCTATGGGCTCCCCTCTTGTGGATAGCGGCCATCCACCAATCTTGGACACTTTGAAAGGTATGCCACTCCGAGGGATCTAGATCATGAAGCCCAAGCCAAGCCTTCAAAGAAGACCAAATCCTTTTGGTGAAACGGCATTGGAAAAGAAGGTGTGCGGCCGTCTCTTGGGCTTGGTTACATAGCTTGCATTGGCTGCAATTTTGCAATCCCCTCCGCTCAAGCCTATCCGCCATCCACACCCGGTTTTGAAGAATCAACCAAGAGAAGATCTTGCATTTGGGAGGCGCCCACGGTTTCCAAACCAAGAAGGCATCATGGAGGTGGTGTGGCCCAAAAATTGCATCTTGTAGGCCGACGACGAGGAGTACTTTCCATTCTTGGTGAGCTTCCAAGTAATCTTATCCTCCACCTCCTCATGAAGTTGCACACCTTGGAGCAACGTCCAAAGGTTGACAAATTGGGATATATGATCAAAAGATAAACCTTCTTGCATGTTCAATTGCGATACCCAAACCTCATTGGCCAATCCTTCCCGAACCGTGCAATTTCTCCTCTTGGAGATGTCGAAAATGAGGGGAGCTAAGTCCCTAGGCCTCCTTCCATCAAGCCAAGACGAGTTCCAAAACGAGGCTTTGTCGCCATTTCCAACCTCCACCCTAGTAGCGGCCGCGAACAAAACCTCATCCTTGGAGGTGCAAGGGTTTCCAAGCCCAACCCACGGTTTGGGATCATCATCCCACTCAAACCACAACCACCGAAGGCGAAGAGCAGCGGCAAACTTCTTGAGGTTTAAGATACCAAGACCTCCTAAATTTTTTGGTTTGCATACATGCTCCCAGTTCACTTTGCATTTACCACCGGAGACCTTCTCACAAGCCGCCCATAGAAACGCACGCCGAATGCTGTCAATCTTCAAGAGAGTCTCCATAGGCACGTCAATGACGGTGAGGAAGTAGATTACCACACTAGTGAGAACCGACTTAACGAGGACCGTACGACCGGCCATAGTAGCATGCTTCCCTACCCAAGGTCGGAGCTTCCCGGCAACTCTATCCTCCAAGTGTTGGAAGTGAATTCTTTTAAGTCGCGTCACCGACAATGGGAGACCAAGATACTTCATAGGGAACGTGGTGCGAGTAGCCGAAAAGCTTGGAGGATGCCATCTAGATCGATTCCTTCGCATCTAATAGGAGCCACTTGGCTTTTGTTGCAATTGGTAACGAGGCCGGTGACAATGCCGAATTGGGCAAGAATGTTGGCAAGGTAATCGATGTCCTCTTTCTTTGGAGCCACGAAAATGGCGGCATCATCGGCATATAGGGAGGTACGGATGGTGGGCGCCCTCCCCCTATCTCATGAAGGTGGCCTTGGTTGGTGGCCTTGCGAAGGTTGTGGTGGAGAGGATCGATGGACAACACAAAGAGGAGAGGGGATAGGGGATCCCCTTGCCGCAGCCCCCTTCCGTGCTTTATTGGATCGCCCACGACACCATTTAGGAGCACTCGAGATGAGGCGGTGGAGAGAAGAGCGGAGACGCAATCACGAAAAATGGTAGGGAAGCCCATGTGTTGGAGCAAGTCCATCAAGTAGTCCCATCTCACCGAATCAAAAGCTTTCTTGATATCAAGCTTCAGGAGGAGCGTCGGCTTTTTCGTCTTGTGAAGTTTGCGTGCTAGGTTCTTGACATAGAGGAAGTTGTCATGTATGCTCCGAGTCTTTATGAAAGCGCTTTGCGCATTTGAGACAAGCTTGTTCATGTGAGGAGCAAGGCGTGTGTCCATCATCTTGGAGATGAGCTTGGCAATAGCATGTATGAGGCTAATAGGTCTAAAGTCGGAAACCTCCTCCGCACCTACTTTTTTGGGCAAAAGAACTATGTTGGCGGAGTTTAGCCAATGAAGATTGTCAACATGGAGGGTGAAGAATTGGTGAATCACAGCCATGATATCCCCTTTCACAATGCTCCAACAAGCTTTGAAGAAGGCCCCGGTGAAGCCATCCGGGCCGGGGGCCTTATCACAAGCGTGCCAATGCCGCTTAGGTCACACTCCGGCCTCGGGATGGCGGCCCAATTGAAGTTGACCGCCCTAGAAGGTCCCTTCTTGATGATTTTCTTGAAATGATTATGGATGATTTCCTTCTTTTGGTCATGCGTCGTGACCCAACCATTGTTGTGCTTCAATCTATGGATGAAGTTTCTACGCCTTCTAGCATTGATGCGTAAATGGAAGAATTTTGTGTTGGCATCTCCCTCTTTTAGGTTCGTGATCCTAGAGCATTGTCGCTTCCTCGAACTCTCTAAGGCCACCAAGCCAATGATCCTTCTTTTCAATCTTGTTCTAATCTCCCTCTCCTCCACACTAAGAGTCCTAGCCTCTTGCGCAACATCCAACCGGAGGATAACTTCCAACGCCATGTGAAGTTCAATCTTAGACTTGGAGAAGAGAGTTTTACTCCAACGCTTCAATTCTTGGCCGGTCTTCTTTAGCTTGTGGAAGAGGAGGTGGCAAGGCTCAACATGATTAAAACCACCGGTCCAAGCCTTGTTGACGACATCCTTGAACCCCGGCATTTTTATCCAAAAATTCTCAAACCGGAAGGACTTTGACTTCTTTGGGCCTCTCCCATTGGCTAGGAGAAGGGGGCAATGGTCGGAGAGAGACGAGGAGAGGGCATGGAGTATGTGGTCCGAGAAAGCAAGGTCCCACTCCTCATTGCAAAAGAAACCATCAAGCTTGCTCATGGTAGGATCTTGTTGCTCGTTGCTCCAAGTAAACTTGCGGTTTTGCAGATGAATGGGCTTAAGGTCACAAGCGTTGAGGGCATTCCGGAAGCGCACAATCCTTCGGCGATTCACATTTCCGCGGTTTTTATCACTTGCTTTGTAAATTTGGTTGAAATCACCCATGAGAAGCCACGAAGTACCGGCGGAGGCTTGGAGGCAATAAGCTCATTGTAGAAATCAGCTTTTAGGTTGGAGCGAGTAGGCCCGTAGACCGTAGTTAACTTGAAAGAGATGTCCGAGCCGGTGAGAACAACAGTAGCCGAAATGGAGTAAGTGGCGATGACTATATTGGAGACTTGAACTTCATTTTCGTCCCAAAGCAGTAAAATGCCACCCTTGGTGCCAATCGCAGGCCTCTGGGCAAAACACTTGAGCCTATGGCCTCCCAGGTGAGCAGCAGTGAAGGCATCAACATGTTGCAGCTTCGTTTCTTGAAGGCAAACAAGATGACAGGGAGTAGACTGAACCAGATCACAAACAACATCACGACGCTTAACATCATTAAGACCACGAGGGTTCCAGTTGAAAATGCTAAAGTCTTTGTCTAACATTTGGAGACTTGAGTACTACAAACACAAACAGACACAGGGCAACAGAACAGACAGACACAGACAGCCTCGCACGGAAGCTTGATCAACCTGGGATCAACTAACATTGGTGTAGACGCAACTTCAGACCTGGGCATCGACCCCAGTTGCCGTGTCGCCGTTCATCTCCACTGCCTCCGCACCTCCATGGGCCACCAGAGCATCCTCCACGGACGAGGCGAAGTCGCAGTCCATGCGGAAGAGGGCACGCGATGGCGATGTCCGGAAGCTGGCCGTTGAACATCTGCACAAACTTGGCGATGGCTGCCTCCGTGATTGGCTCCCCGTCGCTGACGATCCCCAGGCGATGACACAACACACTCTCGGCGAGCTTCGCGATCGGCATGCTTCTCATCTTTGCCAGCCGAGGGCTGGACCGCTGCACCGGGAAGCCGGCAAAGGCTGTGACGCCCGCCAGCGTCTTGCGACGCGCCCGTGGCCGCCTCGGCGGCGTAGAACCAAGCTCAGGCTCAGGGAGGAGCGGAGCTTGAACCGGGACGAAGAGCGGAGTGGTGGTCGGAGAAGCAGCAGCCTGGGGCGAGAGCTGGGGCGTGGGCTGCCTTGACGAGATGTGGATAGGCGTCTCTAGCTCATCGTCAGCTACGGACGAGGCGGCGTGGACAGGCTCCTCCCACTCCACCGTAGCACCAGGGCCCTCCCGCGATGTCGGTGTAGAGCGGACAGGTGATGCCTGAGGTAGGAAGAGGCGCGTGGGCATGGTGCCATCCGTGGGAAGAGGAGGCGGTGGTGGCAGAGGGTCATCGTCCGAGTCGTCGATGACGGAGTTGACCGGCGAGCCGAAACATGTCGAGGGCCTGAACCAAATCGCCCCCCTTGACGCCGCGCGAGGCAGGTGCATCTCACCCCGGTTGTAGCGAGCCAGCGCCCCTGGCGAGGAGGGCGGCAACCGGCCCCTAGTGGCCTCCGACGCCTCGCAAGATGCCGCTCGGGGACGCCTCCTCCTGTTCTCCGGCGACACGCCGCGCCGCCTTCTGCCTGAAGCTGGGATGACCTGGCCACCCCGCAGCACCTGGACCTTGGCAGGTCCACCTTCCTGCTCGCGTGCAAGGCTGCCATGTAATGCCTGCGTCCTCCTCCATGACGCCCACCGTCCCGATCACGATCATCGCGATAGCCGCCTCTGCCTCTGTCATCGCGGCGCCCATCACCGCGACCATCATCTTGCCTCCGGTCCATGGCCCTAGAGCGGCTGCGGAAGATGCGCTCCGTCCAGGAACGCCCCTCGCGGCGTCCCCGGCGATCGTCGTGCCGTCATCGCGCCTGTCATCGCGCCGATCCCCGCGGCGGTGCCTGTCGTGATCGTCGTTCCTGCGCGCAGGGGTGCGTGCGCGCGCCGCGACTGGCGCTGGAACATCCTCCACCCCCAACTTCCAGTCGAAGCGGTCGAGTAGTGCGGGCGCGCTGGCGCTACTCCATTGGCATCGGGGGTGAAATCTTCATGGATGTCGAGGTGGATCAACACCTTCCTCTCCAGCCCCCGGCGCCCAACAGCAGCGGCACTAGCAGGGCTAGCCGCCACCGTAACCCACTGCACCTTAGGGATCTTGGACGGGTTTAGACAGAAGCATGAAAGAAGCAGCAGCTACTTAATAGAGTGGTGACAGAACATATTGCCAGCAGAATAGGCATGAAAGAACATAAAATTTTAATTGCTACCAATGTAAAAAATGTTAGTAACAAAAACGGCATACCTTCAACAGTGATGAAAAGTTGACCTTTGTTTTTTGTGTTTGTTCATTCTGAGAGACCTCTCTAAATTCTAAGCAGTCGAATAGCAATGATGTTGTCGGAATGAAGATTTGACTGCATGTGGAAAGCTGATTCAGCATCTGCACAAGCTTCAGTCTCAATGGTAAGTACCGCGTGCCAGGGAATACGTGAGCCACTCCTCTTACAACTTGAAGAACTTGCAACAATAATGGATGGAGATTGTAATCCTTGTAGTTACAGCATAGAAATCTAACCCATAGGTTAAGACAATTAATATATTGCCAATTATCTATCTTCCTGAGGTCTTCCTGCAGCTACAAGCAAGAATAAACATCAGTTCATGTACAGTAAAAGAAAAGAAGGCATCATCATGAGGCTAAACCTCACAGGCACAAGAAGATATTCCTTTCTGTTATTTTTGGCATACAAAGGGCATGTATCAATAAGGACCTTTATTGTATTATCACAACTGAAAAATCTTAGGCAAGTTATATTGGCCAAGAAAACATTGTTGAAACATTAAAGACTTAACAGCCAAGCTGTGCGGACGAAATAAAATGATAAATATGTTGCAGTTTGTGAACTGAACATCATTTTGTGCATGTAAAAAAGGGGCTTCTTTAATATCTTCAATTGGACAATGTCACTTTTTGGCTAACTTCAGAACATGCACTAATCTGTTATCTAGACACACAGTTAGGCCTTGCATGGATGCATGATTTTCATGTAAACAATATGATAGGAATTTTGTCATATTCAGGTATAAGGATTATTACATACCTTTTCTTTTGTTTTAGAAGCTAGTCTAAGAATAGCATTCAGTTGCCCCACAGACGTTACTACCCTCTCAAATGATTTTTGAACATCAAGAGAATAAAGCTCGCCAGAGAGAGTGTAAGAAAATCAATATGCTTTGTGTTTCTGCTATTCACAAACTTGGTGCTTGCAAGGTATGCATTATAGGCTCCAGTCAAGCAGAGATCCAAACAGTCAGGTAACAGCAAACATACTTCTCGGATCATAAGAAATGAAGATAGAGACAAGGGGTGAAAGACCTCTAAAAGGAACAAAACAATTAGAAAGAACTCAACCAGCTAAGAACTATATTTCTATCAAGCTCATTTAATCTATAGGATTGCTGCCTAACTGTACAAATGAAGTTCCTCTTCCAGGAAGCAAAGGATGGTGCTGCATTTCTGAAAATTTATCATTTCTCTGTTTCCAGATTTCCCAAGATCTGCAGTGTTGAGGTACAAGTTAATATATATACTAATAAAAAAGGAAAAGATTGGACAAGCTAAAACAATGTGCTACTAGCTTCACATGGTTGCATTATAATTGAACAAATGTGTGTTTAAGCATAAAAAAATCAAGACAGATCATATATGAAGTGTCATCTAAAACTGGCACAATACAACCAGTGATATACTCCCTTCGTTTCAAATTACTTGTCGTTTTAGCTTTGGGCACAGGGATTAAGTAAAACGGAAAAAGGTGTGGTGCACAGGAAGCGGTGAGGAGAGAGATAGAGGATGTATTGGGAAGTGAGAATGACAAGTAATTTGGAAAAAAGTGAAGAAGGCTAGAATGACAAGTTTTTTTTTCTAGATCGTGCTGCGCACGCTTTGTATTAAGAGAGAAGAGAGACAAACAACAAACAAAAACAAGGGACCAGAACCCTCACTCGACCCGGCTACACAACAGAAGCTACTCTCCAAACAGAAGCGGCCTAGCTACCAACTTAGCTCGACACCACAAGTCACCGGTGGCCAACACCTTGTTCACTAAAGTTGCCGGTAAGGTGGCGACTCCTCTAAACACCCGATCATTTCTTTCCAGCCACAGGCACCAGGCCACCAGGATCACGAACGAGTCAAAAGCTTTCCTTCTGGCTTTAGGGATACGCTTACGCGAACGTAGCCACCACTCCACAAATGTGTCCTCAGTGGCCGGGAGAAACTGCTGCCAGCCACAGCGCCGCAAGGATTTAAACCAAACCTGTCTGGCATAGATACATTGAATGAAAAGATGATCAATGAACTCGGTGTGCTGGGAGCACAAGGCGCAGGGACCATGATTCTGAAGCCCATGACGCTGGAGGCGCTCCGAGGTCCAACAGCGGCCAAGCAACACAGCGAAACAAAGAACTTGCACTTATTCGGAGCCCACGCTTTCCACAACTCCTTGGATCCTAAGATGGCATACTCGGTCAGGAAAAGAGCACTGTAGGCCGATCTAGAGGAGTAGGAACCAGACTGGGACCAGCGCCATTCCCAGCGATCTGGAGTGTCCAAACTGAGCTGGACCTGCTGCAGAACCTGGCGAAGTTGTAGGTACTGGATCAGCACAGGTATCGTGAGGGCACCGACCATGTCACTGATCCAAGCATTGTCTTGGAGAGCTGCTGCCACGGTCCGGAGAGCCCGACGGCGAGCATTGGTTGCCTGATACAGGTCCGGTGCCAAGTCTTGAATGCAGCGGCCTTGCAGCCAGGGATCAGACCAGAAGAGAAGTGACTTCCCATCGCCAACAATGCAATTGGTGGAGGTCTTGAAAAAGGCAATGGCTTGGCGGCTTTCAACAAGAGGAAGGGTCGCCCACGACCTGGCAGGGTCAGTGCGCTGGAACCACAACCATCGCAAACGGAGCGCCATACCAAGGCGTTGCAGGTCTGGGATCCCAGCCCCCCAAGGTGGAGTGGGCGCTGAACACGACCCCAAGACACTAGACATTTACCATTCTGCACCTCCTCTGTTCCAGTCCAGAGAAAACCTTTCATGATCTTGTGGAAAGCTTTGTTCATCCAAGCCGGCAACTCCACACTTATGGCAGTGTACACAGGCATCGCCGCTAGTGTGGACCTGATCAGAGCAAGGCGACCACTGCGGTGCAACAGTTTACCCTTCCAAGCAGGTAGTTTGTCTGCCATACGATCGACAAGAGGCTGGAGGGCCGATTTTGGGAGCTTCGTGACTGAGAGAGGTATGCCAAGGTACCTGATGGGGAACTCCATTAACTGACAAGGGAACAAGCTGGTTGCCAAGGCGATGTGATCTTCATTGCATCGGATGGGAGCCATTTGACATTTATTGAAATTGCAACCCAAACCTGACGCTTCCTGAAACAGCTGCAAAATGCTCTTTGCCAAACTCAAGTCTTGCTGCAGCGGGGAGACGAACATGACCAAATCATCAGCATATAAAGAGGCACGGTAAGGTAACGTCCGAACTCCAAAAGGCTTGAACAAAGAGCAGGAGTCAGCCTTGCGGAGCAGGGCGTTCAGCACTTCCATCACAAGAATAAAGAGCAATGGCGACAAGGGGTCCCCTTGCCAGAGACCCTGAGCATGATAGATCCTCTCACCAGGAATGCCATTAACAAGAATTCTTGTGCTAGCTGAGGAGAGGATGGCCGACACCCAGTTCAACCATTTCCGAGCAAAACCCAACTGCTGAAGCACCTCAAGAAGGAATGGCCACGCGACCAAATCGAAGGCCCGAGCAATATCAACCTTGAGGAGGATGCTGGGCACCTTCCTAACACGCAGTAGCTTGGCCGAGGCTTGAACCACTTTGTAGCTATCATGAATTACCCTGCCTTTGATGAAAGCACTTTGGCATTTGTGCACCAAGTCCTCTAAGCTAGGTGCCAGCCTAGCAGCAAGAACTTTTGAGAAAAGTTTGCCAATGATGTGAATAAGCGAAATCGGCCGATAGTCCTTGACTGCATTGGCCTGGGCCGTTTTCGGCAGGAGTATCATGAGAGCACCATTGACATCATGGAGGTTGCGAGTGTCAAGATGCCAGAAAGCATCAAAGGCCCGCATAAGGTCTGGTCGAATGGTATGCCAAGCCACCTAGAGAAATCGCGCCGTGAATCCGTCCGGACCCGGCGCCTTGTCCGGCGGCAGGCCACGAATCACGTTCCAGACTTCTTCCTCCGTGAAGCGCCCCCCAAGATGCTGGAGGTCGAGGCGAGGCAGGTCTAGCTCATCAAGATTGATAGAGCAACACGGGGTAGAAGGTGTTCCAGAACCTCCTCATAAAAATCAAAGAAGGCTTGAGCCTTGCCTTGCTCATCCGTGACAGGGTGATCCGCGACCGTGAGGGAGTGAATGTGATTTTTGCGTCGACGCGAGTTTGCATGGAGGTGGAAAAACCTTTTGGGCGCGTCTCCCTCCCTAAGCCAAAGGATTCTGGATTCTTGCCTGGCAATAGTTCTCTGCAGCGACGCAAGACCGAGCGACTTAAGCTTCAACTCCTTCCTCAAGGCCTCCTCCTGCTGTGACAGAGGCTGCGATCACGAGCCGTCTCCAATTTCAGAACCACCTCCTTTGCCAACTCCAACTGGAGCTTAAGGTTGCCAATGGAACGGGCACTCCAGCTCTGCAGGAAACAAGCCGTGTTCCGGAAGAGCCAGTCCAAACGGCGGAAAGGGTTGGCGTCATTAAGAGGGCAGTGCCAGGCACGCCGAACGACCTCCTGGAACCCGGCACAGCACGGCCAAAAGGAGGAAATGGAACCTTTTCTTAGCACTGAAGTCCCCTTGTGTTCTGAGCACGAGCGGCGCATGGTCTGAGCAGAAGGATGCCAGAGGGTGCAGGGTGCTGTTGGGGAAGCGATCTTCCCACTCATTGGAGACAAACGCCCGGTCAATCCTCTGAGCAGAAGGTCGGGTGCGCGCGCTCGTTACTCCAGGTGAACAACCGACCAGCGAGATGGAGCTCCTTGAGAGATGCTTCGTTGAGGAACCGTCTGAACTGAGCCATCTGTCGCCGATTAAGGCGAGAGTTGTTCTTATCCGCTGCCAAATAAATCATGTTGAAGTCACCGTTGAGAAGCCATGGGCCCAGACGAACCTAACGAAGCTGGTGCAGCTCAGAGAGGAAAGCCGGTTTGGCATCGTCGGAGGCAGGGCCGTACACCGACGTGAGCCACCAAGCATCACCACCGGCTCTACCCCTTAGCTTGATCGAGACCGAGAAGTCGAGGATGGAAGTGGTGGAAGCAACCCAGTCGGCAACGCACCACGTGACCAGAATTCCGCCGCGGGTTCGGTCTGAAGGGAGGAAAGCATAGTCGAACCCCGGTCCTAACATTTGCATTACATCGAAATCAGAGATTACATGAAGCTTAGTTTCCTGGAGGCACACTAGGGAAGGTCGCTCAGAGATGACGAGATCACGCACAGCACTACGGTGCGACCGGGAGTTGAGGCCCCACACATTCCACGCTAGAAAGCTATGGGAATCCATAAGTACACAAATGGCGACCAGCCACCGGGAGTTTGAATGGAACCCTGCGGATTCTACTCGACGTCATCCTCCACCAGCTCTGCCCCAACCGGGGCCGGGGGTTGCTCTAGGAACAGCTCCCTTATCATCTGCACTTGCTCATCCGTCAGCCCATCTTTGAAGAGGTTAAGATAGCGCTCAAAATCAGCTGACTCAACATGGTCCAAGGTGGTAAGACCAAGCTTACGCATCAGGACATTTTGGGTAGCAACTACAGCCGGCAGTCGACTGCGCGCTTTCTTGGCCAGTCGAGAACTCCGGCGAGGCACCGCGCCCGGGGGTGGCAGGCGACGCACCCTGCGATGCCGTGGAGTCACGGACGAGGCCGAGGGAGGCAGGGCCTTGGTCATCTTCTGGATGAAATCAACCGGGGAAGTGGGGATTACCCCATCACCAGCAAGGTAGGTGAACTGCCCCGGGAAGTAGTGACAAATCCTGAGACCGAAGGGCGTTCCACGACGGACGGAGGCGGTGCTTGCACCGGTAGCTGCTGAGTGGCACTGGCGGGCAGGTCGTTGAAAACCACTGCTTAAAGAGTGGGCCGCTGGGCGCTAGGGCCCAAGTCCTGGTCACTGGCATCCGGAGGCCCAAGAGGCCCGCCGGGACTGGCAGGAGTTGATTGAGGCAGGCCGTCCCGCGGCAGTAAACCATCGGGGGGACTCACGTGGCCCATGCATGAGCCTGCGGTGTGACTAAGCCTGGATCCAGGCTTAGTTTTTCATTTTCATGTCTAAAACTTGTTTAAATGTTGGTCAAACTTGGGTTTGACCGATTTTGAAATAAGCATAAAAAAATCAAAAAACATCAAAAAAATAGAAAACCAGGGCACATGTTCTTAGTTTGTCATATACTAACAACTACAATTGATAAACAAGGTCAAGATACATTCAAACAAAATATGCTTGAATGTGGTGTGAAATCTCAAATCTCAAACTATGAACTCTCATGTGTGAAGAGAAGTGGTCTGAGATTTGCAACATGAAATTTTCAAAAAACTCACAGAAGCTTCATTTTGGTGTCACTAAGAAGGATCCAGGCTTAGTTTTTCATTTTCATGTTTAAAACTTGTTTAAATGTTGGTCAAACTTGGGTTTGACCGATTTTGAAATAAGCATAAAAAATTCAAAAAACATCAAAAAAATGGAAAACCAGTGCACATGTTCTTAGTTTGTCATATACTAACAACTCCAATTGATAAACAAGGTCTAGATACATTCAAACAAAATATGCTTGAATGTGGTGTGAAATCTCAAATCTCAAACTATGAACTCTCATGTGTGAAGAGAAGTGGTTTGAGATTTGCAACATGAAATTTTCAAAAAACTCACAGAAGCTTCATTTTGGTGTGACTAAGAAGGATCCAGGCTTAGTTTTTCATTTTCATGTTCAAAACTTGTTTAAATGTTGGTCAAACTTGGGTTTGACCGATTTTGAAATAAGCATAAAAAATTCAAAAAACATCAAAAAAATGGAAAATCAGTGCACATGTTCTTAGTTTGTCACATACTAACAACTCCAATTGATAAACAAGGTCTAGATACATTCAAACAAAATATGTTTGAATGTGGTGTGAAATCTCAAATCTCAAACTATGAACTCTCATGTGTGAAGAGAAGTGGTTTGAGATTTGCAACAGGAAATTTTCAAAAAACTCACAGAAACTTCATTTTGGTGTGACTAAGAAGGATCCAGGCTTAGTTTTTCATTTTCATGTTTAAAACTTGTTTAAATGTTGGTGAAACTTGGGTTTGACCGATTTTGAAATAAGCATAAAAATTTCAAAAAACATCACAAAAATGGAAAACCAGTGCACATGTTCTTAGTTTGTCATATACTAACAACTCCAATTGATAAACAAGGTCTAGATACATTCAAACAAAATATGCTTGAATGTGGTGTCAAATCTCAAACTATGAACTCTCATGTGTGAAGGGAAGTGGTTTGAGATTTGCAACATGAAATTTTCAAAAAACTCACAGAAGCTTCATTTTGGTGTGACTAAGATGGATCCAGGCTTAGTTTTTCATTTTCATGTTTAAAACTTGTTTAAATGTTGGTCAAACTTGGGTTTGACCGATTTTGAAATAAGCATAAAAACTTCAAAAAACATCAAAAGAAATGGAAAACCAGTGCACCTGTTCTTAGTTTGTCATATACTAACAACTCCAATTGATAAACAAGGTCTAGATACATTCAAACAAAATATGCTTGAATGTGGTGTGAAATCTCAAATCTCAAACTATGAACTCTCATGTGTGAAGAGAAGTGGTTTGAGATTTGCAACACGAAATTTTCAAAAAACTCACAGAAGCTTCATTTTGGTGTGACTAAGAAGGATCCAGGCTTAGTTTTTCATTTTCATGTTTAAAACTTGTTTAAATGTTGGTCAAACTTGGGTTTGACTGATTTTGAAATAAGCATAAAAAATTCAAAAAACATCAAAAAAATGGAAAACCAGTGCACATGTTCTTAGTTTGTCATATACTAACAACTCCAATTGATAAACAAGGTCTAGATACATTCAAACAAAATATGTTTGAATGTGGTGTGAAATCTCAAATCTCAAACTATGAACTCTCATGTGTGAAGAGAAGTGGTTTGAGATTTGCAACACGAAATTTTCAAAAAACTCACAGAAACTTCATTTTGGTGTGACTAAGAAGGATCCAGGCTTAGTTTTTCATTTTCATGTTTAAAACTTGTTTAAATGTTGGTCAAACTTGGGTTTGACCGATTTTGAAATAAGCATAAAAAATTTCAAAAAACATCACAAAAATGGAAAACCAGTGCAGATGTTCTTAGTTTGTCATATACTAACAACTCCAATTGATAAACAAGGTCTAGATACATTCAAACAAAATATGCTTGAATGTGGTGTGAAATCTCAAATCTCAAACTATGAACTCTCATGTGTGAAGAGAAGTGGTTTGAGATTTGCAACATTAAATTTTCAAAAAACTCACAGAAGCTTATTTTTGGTGTGACTAAGAAGGATCCAGGCTTAGTTTTTCATTTTCATGTTTAAAACTTGTTTAAATGTTGGTCAAACTTGGGTTTGACCGATTTTGAAATAAGCATAAAAAATTCAAAAAACATAAAAAAAAATGAAAAACCAGTGCACATGTTCTTAGTTTGTCATATACTAACAACTCAAATTGATAAACAAGGTCTAGATACATTCAAACAAAATATGCTTGAATGTGGTGTCAAATCTCAAATCTCAAACTATGAACTCTCATGTGTGAAGAGAAGTGGTTTGAGATTTGCAACATGAAATTTTCAAAAAACTCACAGAAGCTTCATTTTGGTGTGTCTAAGAAGGATCCAGGCTTAGTTTTTCATTTTCATGTTTAAAACTTGTTTAAATGGTGGTCAAACTTGGGCTTGACCGATTTTGAAATAAGCATAAAAAAATCAAAAAACATCAAAAAACATCAAAAAATGGAAAACCAGTGCACATGTTCTTAGTTTGTCATATACTTACAACTCCAATTGATAAACAAGGTCTAGATACATTCAAACAAAATATGCTTGAATGTGGTGTGAAATCTCAAATCTCAAACTATGAACTCTCATGTGTGAGAGAAGTGGTTTGAGATTTGCAACATGAAATTTTCAAAAAACTCACAGAAGATTCATTTTGGTGTGACTTAGAAGGATCCAGGCTTAGTTTTTCATTTTCATGTTTAAAACTTGTTTAAATGTTGGTCAAACTTGGGTTTGACCGATTTTGAAATAAGCATAAAAAATTCAAAAAACATCAAAAAAATGGAAAACCAGTGCACATGTTCTTAGTTTGTCATATACTAACAACTACAATTGATAAACAAGGTCTAGATACATTCAAACAAAATATGCTTGAATGTGGTGTGAAATCTCAAATCTCAAACTATGAACTCTCATGTGTGAAGAGAAGTGGTCTGAGATTTGCAACATGAAATTTTCAAAAAACTCACAGAAGATTCATTTTGATGTGACTAAGAAGGATCCAGGCTTAGTTTTTCATTTTCATATTTAAAACGTGTTTAAATGTTGGTCAAACTTGGGTTTGACCGATTTTGAAATAAGCATAAAAATTTCAAAAAACATCAAAAAAATGGAAAACCAGTGCACATGTTCTTAGTTTGTCATATATTAATAACTACAATTGATAAACAAGGTCTAGATACATTCAAACAAAATATGCTTGAATGTGGTGTCAAATCTCAAATCTCAAACTATGAACTCTCATGTGTGAAGAGAAGTGGTTTGAGATTTGCAACATGAAATTTTCAAAAAACTCACAGAAGCTTCATTTTGGTGTGTCTAAGAAGGATCCAGGCTTAGTTTTTCATTTCATGTTTAAAACTTGTTTAAATGTTGGTTAAACTTGGGCTTGACCGATTTTGAAATAAGCATAAAAAAATCAAAAAACATCAAAAAACATCAAAAAAATGGAAAACCAGTGCACATGTTCTTAGTTTGTCATATACTAACAACTCCAATTGATAAACAAGGTCTAGATACATTCAAACAAAATATGCTTGAATGTGGTGTGAAATCTCAAATCTCAAACTATGAACTCTCATGTGTGAAGAGAAGTGGTTTGAGATTTGCAACATGAAATTTTCAAAAAACTCACTGAAGATTCATTTTGGTGTGACTAAGAAGGATCCAGGCTTAGTTTTTCATTTTCATGTTTAAAACTTGTTTAAATGTTGGTCAAACTTGGGTTTGACCGATTTTGAAATAAGCATAAAAAATTCAAAAAACATCAAAAAAATGGAAAACCAGTGCACATGTTCTTAGTTTGTCATATACTAACAACTACAATTGATAAACAAGGTCTAGATACATTCAAAGAAAATATGCTTGAATGTGGTGTGAAATCTCAAATCTCAAACTGTGAACTCTCATGTGTGAAGAGAAGTGGTCTGAGATTTGCAACATGAAATTTTCAAAAAACTCACAGAAGATTCATTTTGATGTGACTAAGAAGGATCCAGGCTTAGTTTTTCATTTTCATGTTTAAAACTTGTTTAAATGTTGGTCAAACTTGGGTTTGACCGATTTTGAAATAAGCATAAAAATTCAAAAAACATCAAAAAATGGAAAACCAGTGCACATGTTCTTAGTTTGTCATATACTAACAACTCCAATTGATAAACAAGGTCTAGATACATTCAAACAAAATATGCTTGAATGTGGTGTGAAATCTCAAATCTCAAACTATGAACTCTCATGTGTGAAGAGAAGTGGTTTGAGATTTGCAACATGAAATTTTCAAAAAACTCACAGAAGCTTCATTTTGGTGTGACTAAGAAGGATCCAGGCTTAGTTTTTCATTTTCATGTTTAAAACTTGTTTTAATGTTGGTCAAACTTGGGCTTGACCGATTTTGAAATAAGCATAAAAAATCAAAAGACATAAAAAAAAATGGAAAACCAGTGCACATGTTCTTAGTTTGTCATATATAACAACTCCAATTGATAAACATGGTCTAGATACATTCAAACAAAATATGCTTGAATGTGGTGTGAAATCTCAAATCTCAAACTATGAACCCTCATGTGTGAAGAGAAGTGGTTTGAGATTTGCAACATGAAATTTCAAAAAACTCACAGAAGCTTCATTTTGGTGTGACTAAGAAGGATCCAGGCTTAGTTTTTCATTTTCATGTTTAAAACTTGTTTAAATGTTGGTCAAACTTGGGTTTGACCGATTTTGAAATAAGCATAAAAAATTCAAAAAACATCAAAAAAAATGGAAAACCAGTGCACATGTTCTTAGTTTGTCATATACTAACAACTCCAATTGATAAACAAGGTCTAAATACATTCAAACAAAATATGCTTTAATGTGGTGTGAAATCTCAAATCTCAAACTATGAACTCTCATGTGTGAAGAGAAGTGGTTTGAGATTTGCAACATGAAATTTTCAAAAAACTCACAGAAACTTCATTTTGGTGTGACTAAGAAGGATCCAGGCTTAGTTTTTCATTTTCATGTTTAAAACTTGTTTAAATGTTGGTCAAACTTGGGTTTGACCGATTTTGAAATAAGCATAAAATTTTCAAAAAACATCAAAAAAATGGAAAACCAGTGCACATGTTCTTAGTTAGTCATATACTAACAACTCCAATTGATAAACCAGGTCTAGATACATTCAAAAAAAATATACTTGAATGTGGTGTGAAATCTCAAATCTCAAACTATGAACTCTCATGTGTGAAGAGAAGTGGTTTGAGATTTGCAACATGAAATTTTCAAAAAACTCACAGAAGCTTTATTTTGGTGTGACTAAGAAGGATCCAGGCTTAGTTTTTCATTTTCATGTTTAAAACTTGTTTAATGAAATAAGCATAAAAAATTCAAAAAACATCAAAAAAATGGAAAACCAGTGCACATGTTCTTAGTTTGTCATATACTAACAACTACAATTGATAAACAAGGTATATATACATTCAAGCAAAATATGCTTGAATGTGGTGTGAAATCTCAAATCTCAAACTATGAACTCTCATGTGTGAAGAGAAGTGGTTTGAGATTTGCAACATGAAATTTTCAAAAAACTCACAGAAGCTTCATTTTGGTGTGACTAAGAAGGATCCAGGCTTAGTTTTTCATTTTCATGTTTAAAACTTGTTTTAATGTTGGTCAAACTTGGGCTTGACCGATTTTGAAATAAGCATAAAAAATCAAAAACATAAAAAAAAATGGAAAACCAGTGCACATGTTCTTAGTTTGTCATATATTAACAACTCCAATTGATAAACATGGTCTAGATACATTCAAACAAAATATGCTTGAATGTGGTGTGAAATCTCAAATCTCAAACTATGAACCCTCATGTGTGAAGAGAAGTGGTTTGAGATTTGCAACATGAAATTTTCAAAAAACTCACAGAAGCTTCATTTTGGTGTGACTAAGAAGGATCCAGGCTTAGTTTTTCATTTTCATGTTTAAAACTTGTTTAAATGTTGGTCAAACTTAGGTTTGACCGATTTTGAAATAAGCATAAAAAATTCAAAAAACATCAAAAAAATGGAAAACCAGTGCACATGTTCTTAGTTTGTCATATACTAACAACTCCAATTGATAAACAAGGTCTAATACATTCAAACAAAATATGCTTTAATGTGGTGTGAAATCTCAAACTATGAACTCTCATGTGTGAAGAGAAGTGGTTTGAGATTTGCAACATGAAATTTTCAAAAAACTCACAGAAACTTCATTTTGGTGTGACTAAGAAGGATCCAGGCTTAGTTTTTCATTTTCATGTTTAAAACTTGTTTAAATGTTGGTCAAACTTGGGTTTGACCGATTTTGAAATAAGCATAAAAAATTTCAAAAAACATCAAAAAAATGGAAAACCAGTGCACATGTTCTTAGTTAGTCATATACTAACAACTCCAATTGATAAACAAGGTCTAGATACATTCAAAAAAAATATGCTTGAATGTGGTGTGAAATCTCAAATCTCAAACTATGAACTCTCATGTGTGAAGAGAAGTGGTTTGAGATTTGCAACATGAAATTTTCAAAAAACTCACAGAAGCTTCATTTTGGTGTGACTAAGAAGGATCCAGTCTTAGTTTTTCATTTTCATGTTTAAAAACTTGTTCAATGAAATAAGCATAAAAAATTCAAAAAACATCAAAAAAATGGAAAACCAGTGCACATGTTCTTAGTTTGTCATATACTAACAACTCCAATTGATAAACAAGGTCTAGATACATTCAAACAAAATATGCTTGAATGTGGTGTGAAATCTCAAATCTCAAACTATGAACTCTCATGTGTGAAGAGAAGTGGTTTGAGATTTGCAACATGAAATTTTCAAAAAACTCACAGAAGATTCATTTTGATGTGACTAAGAAGGATCCAGGCTTAGTTTTTCATTTTCATGTTTAAAACTTGTTTAAATGTTGGTCAAACTTGGGTTTGACCGATTTTGAAATAAGCATAAAAAATTCAAAAAACATCAAAAAAATGGAAAACCAGTGCACATGTTCTTAGTTTGTCATATACTAACAACTACAATTGATAAACATGGTCTAGATACATTCAAACAAAATATGCTTGAATGTGGTGTGAAATCTCAAATCTCAAACTATGAACTCTCATGTGTGAAGAGAAGTGGTTGAGATTTGCAACATGAAATTTTCAAAAAACTCACAGAAGATTCATTTTGATGTGACTAAGAAGGATCCAGGCTTAGTTTTTCATTTTCATGTTTAAAACTTTTTAAATGTTGGTCAAACTTGGGTTTGACCGATTTTGAAATAAGCATAAAAATTCAAAAAACATCAAAAAAATGGAAAACCAGTGCACATGTTCTTAGTTTGTCATATACTAACAACTCCAATTGATAAACAAGGTCTAGATACATTCAAACAAAATATGCTTGAATGTGGTGTGAAATCTCAAATCTCAAACTATGAACTCTCATGTGTGAAGAGAAGTGGTTGAGATTTGCAACATGAAATTTTCAAAAAACTCACAGAAGCTTCATTTTGGTGTGACTAAGAAGGATCCAGGCTTAGTTTTTCATTTTCATGTTTAAAACTTGTTTAAATGTTGGTCAAACTTGGGTTTGACCGATTTTGAAATAAGCATAAAAAATTCAAAAAACATCAAAAAAAAGGAAAACCAGTGCACATGTTCTTAGTTTGTCATATACTAACAACTCCAATTGATAAACAAGGTCTAGATACATTCAAACAAAATATGCTTGAATGTGGTGTGAAATCTCAAATCTCAAACTATGAACTCTCATGTGTGAAGAGAAGTGGTTTGAGATTTGCAACATGAAATTTTCAAAAAACTCACAGAAGCTTCATTTTGGTGTGACTAAGAAGGATCCAGGCTTAGTTTTTCATTTTCATGTTTAAAACTTGTTTAAATGTTGGTCAAACTTGGGTTTGACCGATTTTGAAATAAGCATAAAAATTCAAAAAACATCAAAAAAATGGAAAACCAGTGCACATGTTCTTAGTTTGTCATATACTAACAACTACAATTGATAAACAAGGTCTATATACATTCAAACAAAATATGCTTGAATGTGGTGTGAAATCTCAAATCTCAAACTATGAACTCTCATGTGTGAAGAGAAGTGGTTTGAGATTTGCAACATGAAATTTTCAAAAAACTCACAGAAGCTTCATTTTGGTGTGACTAAGAAGGATCCAGGCTTAGTTTTTCATTTTCATGTTTAAAACTTGTTTAAATGTTGGTCAAACTTGGGTTTGACCGATTTTGAAATAAGCATAAAAAATTCAAAAACATCAAAAAAATGGAAAACCAGTGCACATGTTCTTAGTTTGTCATATATTAACAACTCCAATTGATAAACAAGGTCTAGATACATTCAAACAAAATATGCTTGAATGTGGTGTGAAATCTCAAATCTCAAACTATGAACTCTCATGTGTGAAGAGAAGTGGTTGAGATTTGCAACATGAAATTTTCAAAAAACTCACAGAAGCTTCATTTTGGTGTGACTAAGAAGGATCCAGGCTTAGTTTTTCATTTTCATGTTTAAAACTTGTTTAAATGTTGGTCAAACTTGGGTTTGACCGATTTTGAAATAAGCATAAAAATTCAAAAAACATCAAAAAAATGGAAAACCAGTGCACATGTTCTTAGTTTGTCATATACTAACAACTACAATTGATAAACAAGGTATAGATACATTCAAACAAAATATGCTTGAATGTGGTGTGAAATCTCAAATCTCAAACTATGAACTCTCATGTGTGAAGAGAAGTGGTTTGAGATTTGCAACATGAAATTTTCAAAAAACTCACAGAAGCTTCATTTTGGTGTGACTAAGAAGGATCCAGGCTTAGTTTTTCATTTTCATGTTTAAAACTTGTTTAAATGTTGGTCAAACTTGGGTTTGACCGATTTTGAAATAAGCATAAAAAATTCAAAAAACATAAAAAAAATGGAAAACCAGTGCACATGTTCTTAGTTTGTCATATACTAACAACTACAATTGATAAACAAGGTCTAGATACATTCAAACAAAATATGCTTGAATGTGGTGTGAAATCTCAAATCTCAAACTATGAACTCTCATGTGTGAAGAGAAGTGGTCTGAGATTTGCAACATGAAATTTTCAAAAAACTCACAGAAGCTTCATTTTGATGTGACTAAGAAGGATCCAGGCTTAGTTTTTCATTTTCATGTTTAAAACTTGTTTAAATGTTGGTCAAACTTGGGTTTGACCGATTTTGAAATAAGCATAAAAAATTCAAAAAACATCAAAAAAATGGAAAACCAGTGCACATGTTCTTAGTTTGTCATATACTAACAACTCCAATTGATAAACAAGGTCTAATACATTCAAACAAAATATGCTTTAATGTGGTGTGAAATCTCAAATCTCAAACTATGAACTCTCATGTGTGAAGAGAAGTGGTTTGAGATTTGCAACATGAAATTTTCAAAAAACTCACAGAAGCTTCATTTTGGTGTGACTAAGAAGGATCCAGGCTTAGTTTTTCATTTTCATGTTTAAAACTTGTTTAAATGTTGGTCAAACTTGGGTTTGACCGATTTTGAAATAAGCATAAAAAATTCAAAAAACATCAAAAAAATGGAAAACCAGTGCACATGTTCTTAGTTTGTCATATACTAACAACTCCAATTGATAAACAAGGTCAGATACATTCAAACAAAATATGCTTGAATGTGGTGTGAAATCTCAAATCTCAAACTATGAACTCTCATGTGTGAAGAGAAGTGGTTTGAGATTTGCAACATGAAATTTTCAAAAAACTCACAGAAGCTTCATTTTGGTGTGTCTAAGAAGGATCCAGGCTTAGTTTTTCATTTTCATGTTTAAAACTTGTTTAAATGTTGGTCAAACTTGGGTTTGACCGATTTTGAAATAAGCATAAAAAATTCAAAAAACATCAAAAAAATGGAAAACCAGTGCACATGTTCTTAGTTTGTCATATACTAACAACTCCAATTGATAAACAAGGTCTAGATACATTCAAACAAAATATGCTTGAATGTGGTGTGAAATCTCAAATCTCAAACTATGAACTCTCATGTGTGAAGAGAAGTGGTTTGAGATTTGCAACATGAAATTTTCAAAAAACTCACAGAAGCTTCATTTTGGTGTGACTAAGAAGGATCCAGGCTTAGTTTTTCATTTTCATGTTTAAAACTTGTTTAAATGTTGGTCAAACTTGGGTTTGACCGATTTTGAAATAAGCATAAAAAATTCAAAAAACATCAAAAAAATGGAAAACCAGTGCACATGTTCTTAGTTTGTCATATACTAACAACTCCAATTGATAAACAAGGTCTAGATACATTCAAACAAAATATGCTTGAATGTGGTGTGAAATCTCAAATCTCAAACTATGAACTCTCATGTGTGAAGAGAAGTGGTTTGAGATTTGCAACATGAAATTTTCAAAAAACTCACAGAAGCTTCATTTTGGTGTGACTAAGAAGGATCCAGGCTTAGTTTTTCATTTTCATGTTTAAAACTTGTTTAAATGTTGGTCAAACTTGGGTTTGACCGATTTTGAAATAAGCATAAAAAATTCAAAAAACATCAAAAAAATGGAAAACCAGTGCACATGTTCTTAGTTTGTCATATACTAACAACTCCAATTGATAAACAAGGTCTAGATACATTCAAACAAAATATGCTTGAATGTGGTGTGAAATCTCAAATCTCAAACTATGAACTCTCATGTGTGAAGAGAAGTGGTTTGAGATTTGCAACATGAAATTTTCAAAAAACTCACAGAAGCTTCATTTTGGTGTGTCTAAGAAGGATCCAGGCTTAGTTTTTCATTTTCATGTTTAAAACTTGTTTAAATGTTGGTCAAACTTGGGTTTGACCGATTTTGAAATAAGCATAAAAAATTCAAAAAACATCAAAAAAATGGAAAACCAGTGCACATGTTCTTAGTTTGTCATATACTAACAACTCCAATTGATAAACAAGGTCTAGATACATTCAAACAAAATATGCTTGAATGTGGTGTGAAATCTGAATCTCAAACTATGAACTCTCATGTGTGAAGAGAAGTGGTTTGAGATTTGCAACATGAAATTTTCAAAAAACTCACAGAAGCTTCATTTTGGTGTGACTAAGAAGGATCCAGGCTTAGTTTTTCATTTTCATGTTTAAAACTTGTTTAAATGTTGGTCAAACTTGGGTTTGACCGATTTTGAAATAAGCATAAAAAATTCAAAAAACATCAAAAAAATGGAAAACCAGTGCACATGTTCTTAGTTTGTCATATACTAACAACTCAATTGATAAACAAGGTCTAGATACATTCAAACAAAATATGCTTGAATGTGGTGTGAAATCTCAAATCTCAAACTATGAACTCTCATGTGTGAAGAGAAGTGGTTTGAGATTTGCAACATGAAATTTTCAAAAAACTCACAGAAGCTTCATTTTGGTGTGACTAAGAAGGATCCAGGCTTAGTTTTTCATTTTCATGTTTAAAACTTGTTTAAATGTTGGTCAAACTTGGGTTTGACCGATTTTGAAATAAGCATAAAAAATTCAAAAAACATCAAAAAATGGAAAACCAGTGCACATGTTCTTAGTTTGTCATATACTAACAACTCCAATTGATAAACAAGGTCTAGATACATTCAAACAAAATATGCTTGAATGTGGTGTGAAATCTCAAATCTCAAACTATGAACTCTCATGTGTGAAGAGAAGTGGTTTGAGATTTGCAACATGAAATTTTCAAAAAACTCACAGAAGCTTCATTTTGGTGTGACTAAGAAGGATCCAGGCTTAGTTTTTCATTTTCATGTTTAAAACTTGTTTAAATGTTGGTCAAACTTGGGTTTGACCGATTTTGAAATAAGCATAAAAAATTCAAAAAACATCAAAAAAATGGAAAACCAGTGCACATGTTCTTAGTTTGTCATATACTAACAACTCCAATTGATAAACAAGGTCTAGATACATTCAAACAAAATATGCTTGAATGTGGTGTGAAATCTCAAATCTCAAACTATGAACTCTCATGTGTGAAGAGAAGTGGTTTGAGATTTGCAACATGAAATTTTCAAAAAACTCACAGAAGCTTCATTTTGGTGTGTCTAAGAAGGATCCAGGCTTAGTTTTTCATTTTCATGTTTAAAACTTGTTTAAATGTTGGTCAAACTTGGGTTTGACCGATTTTGAAATAAGCATAAAAAATCAAAAAACATCAAAAAAATGGAAAACCAGTGCACATGTTCTTAGTTTGTCATATACTAACAACTCCAATTGATAAACAAGGTCTAGATACATTCAAACAAAATATGCTTGAATGTGGTGTGAAATCTCAAATCTCAAACTATGAACTCTCATGTGTGAAGAGAAGTGGTTTGAGATTTGCAACATGAAATTTTCAAAAAACTCACAGAAGATTCATTTTGGTGTGACTAAGAAGGATCCAGGCTTAGTTTTTCATTTTCATGTTTAAAACTTGTTTAAATGTTGGTCAAACTTGGGTTTGACCGATTTTGAAATAAGCATAAAAAATTCAAAAAAACAAAAAAAATGGAAAACCAGTGCACATGTTCTTAGTTTGTCATATACTAACAACTACAATTGATAAACAAGGTCTAGATACATTCAAACAAAATATGCTTGAATGTGGTGTGAAATCTCAAATCTCAAACTATGAACTCTCATGTGTGAAGAGAAGTGGTTTGAGATTTGCAACATGAAATTTTCAAAAACTCACAGAAGCTTCATTTTGGTGTGACTAAGAAGGATCCAGGCTTAGTTTTTCATTTTCATGTTTAAAACTTGTTTAAATGTTGGTCAAACTTGGGTTTGACCGATTTTGAAATAAGCATAAAAAATTCAAAAAACATCAAAAAAATGGAAAACCAGTGCACATGTTCTTAGTTTGTCATATACTAACAACTCCAATTGATAAACAAGGTCTAGATACATTCAAACAAAATATGCTTGAATGTGGTGTGAAATCTCAAATCTCAAACTATGAACTCTCATGTGTGAAGAGAAGTGGTTTGAGATTTGCAACATGAAATTTTCAAAAAACTCACAGAAGCTTCATTTTGGTGTGACTAAGAAGGATCCAGGCTTAGTTTTTCATTTTCATGTTTAAAACTTGTTTAAATGTTGGTCAAACTTGGGTTTGACCGATTTTGAAATAAGCATAAAAAATTCAAAAAACATCAAAAAAATGGAAAACCAGTGCACATGTTCTTAGTTTGTCATATACTAACAACTCCAATTGATAAACAAGGTCTAGATACATTCAAACAAAATATGCTTGAATGTGGTGTGAAATCTCAAACTATGAACTCTCATGTGTGAAGAGAAGTGGTTTGAGATTTGCAACATGAAATTTTCAAAAAACTCACAGAAGCTTCATTTTGGTGTGACTAAGAAGGATCCAGGCTTAGTTTTTCATTTTCATGTTTAAAACTTGTTTAAATGTTGGTCAAACTTGGGTTTGACCGATTTTGAAATAAGCATAAAAAATTCAAAAAACATCAAAAAAATGGAAAACCAGTGCACATGTTCTTAGTTTGTCATATACTAACAACTCCAATTGATAAACAAGGTCTAGATACATTCAAACAAAATATGCTTGAATGTGGTGTGAAATCTCAAATCTCAAACTATGAACTCTCATGTGTGAAGAGAAGTGGTTTGAGATTTGCAACATGAAATTTTCAAAAAACTCACAGAAGCTTCATTTTGGTGTGACTAAGAAGGATCCAGGCTTAGTTTTTCATTTTCATGTTTAAAACTTGTTTAAATGTTGGTCAAACTTGGGTTTGACCGATTTTGAAATAAGCATAAAAAATTCAAAAAACATCAAAAAAATGGAAAACCAGTGCACATGTTCTTAGTTTGTCATATACTAACAACTCCAATTGATAAACAAGGTCTAGATACATTCAAACAAAATATGCTTGAATGTGGTGTGAAATCTCAAATCTCAAACTATGAACTCTCATGTGTGAAGAGAAGTGGTTTGAGATTTGCAACATGAAATTTTCAAAAAACTCACAGAAGCTTCATTTTGGTGTGACTAAGAAGGATCCAGGCTTAGTTTTTCATTTTCATGTTTAAAACTTGTTTAAATGTTGGTCAAACTTGGGTTTGACCGATTTTGAAATAAGCATAAAAAATTCAAAAAACATCAAAAAATGGAAAACCAGTGCACATGTTCTTAGTTTGTCATATACTAACAACTCCAATTGATAAACAAGGTCTAGATACATTCAAACAAAATATGCTTGAATGTGGTGTGAAATCTCAAATCTCAAACTATGAACTCTCATGTGTGAAGAGAAGTGGTTTGAGATTTGCAACATGAAATTTTCAAAAAACTCACAGAAGCTTCATTTTGGTGTGACTAAGAAGGATCCAGGCTTAGTTTTTCATTTTCATGTTTAAAACTTGTTTAAATGTTGGTCAAACTTGGGTTTGACCGATTTTGAAATAAGCATAAAAAATTCAAAAAACATCAAAAAAATGGAAAACCAGTGCACATGTTCTTAGTTTGTCATATACTAACAACTCCAATTGATAAACAAGGTCTAGATACATTCAAACAAAATATGCTTGAATGTGGTGTGAAATCTCAAATCTCAAACTATGAACTCTCATGTGTGAAGAGAAGTGGTTTGAGATTTGCAACATGAAATTTTCAAAAAACTCACAGAAGCTTCATTTTGGTGTGACTAAGAAGGATCCAGGCTTAGTTTTTCATTTTCATGTTTAAAACTTGTTTAAATGTTGGTCAAACTTGGGTTTGACCGATTTTGAAATAAGCATAAAAAATTCAAAAAACATCAAAAAAATGGAAAACCAGTGCACATGTTCTTAGTTTGTCATATACTAACAACTCCAATTGATAAACAAGGTCTAGATACATTCAAACAAAATATGCTTGAATGTGGTGTGAAATCTCAAATCTCAAACTATGAACTCTCATGTGTGAAGAGAAGTGGTTTGAGATTTGCAACATGAAATTTTCAAAAAACTCACAGAAGCTTCATTTTGGTGTGACTAAGAAGGATCCAGGCTTAGTTTTTCATTTTCATGTTTAAAACTTGTTTAAATGTTGGTCAAACTTGGGTTTGACCGATTTTGAAATAAGCATAAAAAATTCAAAAAACATCAAAAAAATGGAAAACCAGTGCACATGTTCTTAGTTTGTCATATACTAACAACTCCAATTGATAAACAAGGTCTAGATACATTCAAACAAAATATGCTTGAATGTGGTGTGAAATCTCAAATCTCAAACTATGAACTCTCATGTGTGAAGAGAAGTGGTTTGAGATTTGCAACATGAAATTTTCAAAAAACTCACAGAAGCTTCATTTTGGTGTGACTAAGAAGGATCCAGGCTTAGTTTTTCATTTTCATGTTTAAAACTTGTTTAAATGTTGGTCAAACTTGGGTTTGACCGATTTTGAAATAAGCATAAAAAATTCAAAAAACATCAAAAAAATGGAAAACCAGTGCACATGTTCTTAGTTTGTCATATACTAACAACTCCAATTGATAAACAAGGTCTAGATACATTCAAACAAAATATGCTTGAATGTGGTGTGAAATCTCAAATCTCAAACTATGAACTCTCATGTGTGAAGAGAAGTGGTTTGAGATTTGCAACATGAAATTTTCAAAAAACTCACAGAAGCTTCATTTTGGTGTGACTAAGAAGGATCCAGGCTTAGTTTTTCATTTTCATGTTTAAAACTTGTTTAAATGTTGGTCAAACTTGGGTTTGACCGATTTTGAAATAAGCATAAAAAATTCAAAAAACATCAAAAAATGGAAAACCAGTGCACATGTTCTTAGTTTGTCATATACTAACAACTCCAATTGATAAACAAGGTCTAGATACATTCAAACAAAATATGCTTGAATGTGGTGTGAAATCTCAAATCTCAAACTATGAACTCTCATGTGTGAAGAGAAGTGGTTTGAGATTTGCAACATGAAATTTTCAAAAAACTCACAGAAGCTTCATTTTGGTGTGACTAAGAAGGATCCAGGCTTAGTTTTTCATTTTCATGTTTAAAACTTGTTTAAATGTTGGTCAAACTTGGGTTTGACCGATTTTGAAATAAGCATAAAAAATTCAAAAAACATCAAAAAAATGGAAAACCAGTGCACATGTTCTTAGTTTGTCATATACTAACAACTCCAATTGATAAACAAGGTCTAGATACATTCAAACAAAATATGCTTGAATGTGGTGTGAAATCTCAAATCTCAAACTATGAACTCTCATGTGTGAAGAGAAGTGGTTTGAGATTTGCAACATGAAATTTTCAAAAAACTCACAGAAGCTTCATTTTGGTGTGACTAAGAAGGATCCAGGCTTAGTTTTTCATTTTCATGTTTAAAACTTGTTTAAATGTTGGTCAAACTTGGGTTTGACCGATTTTGAAATAAGCATAAAAAATTCAAAAAACATCAAAAAAATGGAAAACCAGTGCACATGTTCTTAGTTTGTCATATACTAACAACTCCAATTGATAAACAAGGTCTAGATACATTCAAACAAAATATGCTTGAATGTGGTGTGAAATCTCAAATCTCAAACTATGAACTCTCATGTGTGAAGAGAAGTGGTTTGAGATTTGCAACATGAAATTTTCAAAAAACTCACAGAAGCTTCATTTTGGTGTGACTAAGAAGGATCCAGGCTTAGTTTTTCATTTTCATGTTTAAAACTTGTTTAAATGTTGGTCAAACTTGGGTTTGACCGATTTTGAAATAAGCATAAAAAATTCAAAAAACATCAAAAAAATGGAAAACCAGTGCACATGTTCTTAGTTTGTCATATACTAACAACTCCAATTGATAAACAAGGTCTAGATACATTCAAACAAAATATGCTTGAATGTGGTGTGAAATCTCAAATCTCAAACTATGAACTCTCATGTGTGAAGAGAAGTGGTTTGAGATTTGCAACATGAAATTTTCAAAAAACTCACAGAAGCTTCATTTTGGTGTGACTAAGAAGGATCCAGGCTTAGTTTTTCATTTTCATGTTTAAAACTTGTTTAAATGTTGGTCAAACTTGGGTTTGACCGATTTTGAAATAAGCATAAAAAATTCAAAAAACATCAAAAAAATGGAAAACCAGTGCACATGTTCTTAGTTTGTCATATACTAACAACTCCAATTGATAAACAAGGTCTAGATACATTCAAACAAAATATGCTTGAATGTGGTGTGAAATCTCAAATCTCAAACTATGAACTCTCATGTGTGAAGAGAAGTGGTTTGAGATTTGCAACATGAAATTTTCAAAAAACTCACAGAAGCTTCATTTTGGTGTGACTAAGAAGGATCCAGGCTTAGTTTTTCATTTTCATGTTTAAAACTTGTTTAAATGTTGGTCAAACTTGGGTTTGACCGATTTTGAAATAAGCATAAAAAATTCAAAAAACATCAAAAAAATGGAAAACCAGTGCACATGTTCTTAGTTTGTCATATACTAACAACTCCAATTGATAAACAAGGTCTAGATACATTCAAACAAAATATGCTTGAATGTGGTGTGAAATCTCAAATCTCAAACTATGAACTCTCATGTGTGAAGAGAAGTGGTTTGAGATTTGCAACATGAAATTTTCAAAAAACTCACAGAAGCTTCATTTTGGTGTGACTAAGAAGGATCCAGGCTTAGTTTTTCATTTTCATGTTTAAAATGTTTAAATGTTGGTCAAACTTGGGTTTGACCGATTTTGAAATAAGCATAAAAAATTCAAAAAACATCAAAAAAATGGAAAACCAGTGCACATGTTCTTAGTTTGTCATATACTAACAACTCCAATTGATAAACAAGGTCTAGATACATTCAAACAAAATATGCTTGAATGTGGTGTGAAATCTCAAATCTCAAACTATGAACTCTCATGTGTGAAGAGAAGTGGTTTGAGATTTGCAACATGAAATTTTCAAAAAACTCACAGAAGCTTCATTTTGGTGTGACTAAGAAGGATCCAGGCTTAGTTTTTCATTTTCATGTTTAAAACTTGTTTAAATGTTGGTCAAACTTGGGTTTGACCGATTTTGAAATAAGCATAAAAAATTCAAAAAACATCAAAAAAATGGAAAACCAGTGCACATGTTCTTAGTTTGTCATATACTAACAACTCCAATTGATAAACAAGGTCTAGATACATTCAAACAAAATATGCTTGAATGTGGTGTGAAATCTCAAATCTCAAACTATGAACTCTCATGTGTGAAGAGAAGTGGTTTGAGATTTGCAACATGAAATTTTCAAAAAACTCACAGAAGCTTCATTTTGGTGTGACTAAGAAGGATCCAGGCTTAGTTTTTCATTTTCATGTTTAAAACTTGTTTAAATGTTGGTCAAACTTGGGTTTGACCGATTTTGAAATAAGCATAAAAATTCAAAAAACATCAAAAAATGGAAAACCAGTGCACATGTTCTTAGTTTGTCATATACTAACAACTCCAATTGATAAACAAGGTCTAGATACATTCAAACAAAATATGCTTGAATGTGGTGTGAAATCTCAAATCTCAAACTATGAACTCTCATGTGTGAAGAGAAGTGGTTTGAGATTTGCAACATGAAATTTTCAAAAAACTCACAGAAGCTTCATTTTGGTGTGACTAAGAAGGATCCAGGCTTAGTTTTTCATTTTCATGTTTAAAACTTGTTTAAATGTTGGTCAAACTTGGGTTTGACCGATTTTGAAATAAGCATAAAAAATTCAAAAAACATCAAAAAAATGGAAAACCAGTGCACATGTTCTTAGTTTGTCATATACTAACAACTCCAATTGATAAACAAGGTCTAGATACATTCAAACAAAATATGCTTGAATGTGGTGTGAAATCTCAAATCTCAAACTATGAACTCTCATGTGTGAAGAGAAGTGGTTTGAGATTTGCAACATGAAATTTTCAAAAAACTCACAGAAGCTTCATTTTGGTGTGACTAAGAAGGATCCAGGCTTAGTTTTTCATTTTCATGTTTAAAACTTGTTTAAATGTTGGTCAAACTTGGGTTTGACCGATTTTGAAATAAGCATAAAAAATTCAAAAAACATCAAAAAAATGGAAAACCAGTGCACATGTTCTTAGTTTGTCATATACTAACAACTCCAATTGATAAACAAGGTCTAGATACATTCAAACAAAATATGCTTGAATGTGGTGTGAAATCTCAAATCTCAAACTATGAACTCTCATGTGTGAAGAGAAGTGGTTTGAGATTTGCAACATGAAATTTTCAAAAAACTCACAGAAGCTTCATTTTGGTGTGACTAAGAAGGATCCAGGCTTAGTTTTTCATTTTCATGTTTAAAACTTGTTTAAATGTTGGTCAAACTTGGGTTTGACCGATTTTGAAATAAGCATAAAAAATTCAAAAAACATCAAAAAAATGGAAAACCAGTGCACATGTTCTTAGTTTGTCATATACTAACAACTCCAATTGATAAACAAGGTCTAGATACATTCAAACAAAATATGCTTGAATGTGGTGTGAAATCTCAAATCTCAAACTATGAACTCTCATGTGTGAAGAGAAGTGGTTTGAGATTTGCAACATGAAATTTTCAAAAAACTCACAGAAGCTTCATTTTGGTGTGACTAAGAAGGATCCAGGCTTAGTTTTTCATTTTCATGTTTAAAACTTGTTTAAATGTTGGTCAAACTTGGGTTTGACCGATTTTGAAATAAGCATAAAAAATTCAAAAAACATCAAAAAAATGGAAAACCAGTGCACATGTTCTTAGTTTGTCATATACTAACAACTCCAATTGATAAACAAGGTCTAGATACATTCAAACAAAATATGCTTGAATGTGGTGTGAAATCTCAAATCTCAAACTATGAACTCTCATGTGTGAAGAGAAGTGGTTTGAGATTTGCAACATGAAATTTTCAAAAAACTCACAGAAGCTTCATTTTGGTGTGACTAAGAAGGATCCAGGCTTAGTTTTTCATTTTCATGTTTAAAACTTGTTTAAATGTTGGTCAAACTTGGGTTTGACCGATTTTGAAATAAGCATAAAAAATTCAAAAAACATCAAAAAAATGGAAAACCAGTGCACATGTTCTTAGTTTGTCATATACTAACAACTCCAATTGATAAACAAGGTCTAGATACATTCAAACAAAATATGCTTGAATGTGGTGTGAAATCTCAAATCTCAAACTATGAACTCTCATGTGTGAAGAGAAGTGGTTTGAGATTTGCAACATGAAATTTTCAAAAAACTCACAGAAGCTTCATTTTGGTGTGACTAAGAAGGATCCAGGCTTAGTTTTTCATTTTCATGTTTAAAACTTGTTTAAATGTTGGTCAAACTTGGGTTTGACCGATTTTGAAATAAGCATAAAAAATTCAAAAAACATCAAAAAAATGGAAAACCAGTGCACATGTTCTTAGTTTGTCATATACTAACAACTCCAATTGATAAACAAGGTCTAGATACATTCAAACAAAATATGCTTGAATGTGGTGTGAAATCTCAAATCTCAAACTATGAACTCTCATGTGTGAAGAGAAGTGGTTTGAGATTTGCAACATGAAATTTTCAAAAAACTCACAGAAGCTTCATTTTGGTGTGACTAAGAAGGATCCAGGCTTAGTTTTTCATTTTCATGTTTAAAACTTGTTTAAATGTTGGTCAAACTTGGGTTTGACCGATTTTGAAATAAGCATAAAAAATTCAAAAAACATCAAAAAAATGGAAAACCAGTGCACATGTTCTTAGTTTGTCATATACTAACAACTCCAATTGATAAACAAGGTCTAGATACATTCAAACAAAATATGCTTGAATGTGGTGTGAAATCTCAAATCTCAAACTATGAACTCTCATGTGTGAAGAGAAGTGGTTTGAGATTTGCAACATGAAATTTTCAAAAAACTCACAGAAGCTTCATTTTGGTGTGACTAAGAAGGATCCAGGCTTAGTTTTTCATTTTCATGTTTAAAACTTGTTTAAATGTTGGTCAAACTTGGGTTTGACCGATTTTGAAATAAGCATAAAAAATTCAAAAAACATCAAAAAAATGGAAAACCAGTGCACATGTTCTTAGTTTGTCATATACTAACAACTCCAATTGATAAACAAGGTCTAGATACATTCAAACAAAATATGCTTGAATGTGGTGTGAAATCTCAAATCTCAAACTATGAACTCTCATGTGTGAAGAGAAGTGGTTTGAGATTTGCAACATGAAATTTTCAAAAAACTCACAGAAGCTTCATTTTGGTGTGACTAAGAAGGATCCAGGCTTAGTTTTTCATTTTCATGTTTAAAAC
The DNA here is from genome assembly GCA_947311845.1 of Poa pratensis. Classification (NCBI taxonomy): domain Eukaryota; kingdom Viridiplantae; phylum Streptophyta; class Magnoliopsida; order Poales; family Poaceae; genus Poa; species Poa pratensis. The sequence goes on along the minus strand of CAMZMU010000041.1, from coordinate 156,366,910 downwards.
TTGTTTAAATGTTGGTCAAACTTGGGTTTGACCGATTTTGAAATAAGCATAAAAAATTCAAAAAACATCAAAAAAATGGAAAACCAGTGCACATGTTCTTAGTTTGTCATATACTAACAACTCCAATTGATAAACAAGGTCTAGATACATTCAAACAAAATATGCTTGAATGTGGTGTGAAATCTCAAATCTCAAACTATGAACTCTCATGTGTGAAGAGAAGTGGTTTGAGATTTGCAACATGAAATTTTCAAAAAACTCACAGAAGCTTCATTTTGGTGTGACTAAGAAGGATCCAGGCTTAGTTTTTCATTTTCATGTTTAAAACTTGTTTAAATGTTGGTCAAACTTGGGTTTGACCGATTTTGAAATAAGCATAAAAATTCAAAAAACATCAAAAAAATGGAAAACCAGTGCACATGTTCTTAGTTTGTCATATACTAACAACTCCAATTGATAAACAAGGTCTAGATACATTCAAACAAAATATGCTTGAATGTGGTGTGAAATCTCAAATCTCAAACTATGAACTCTCATGTGTGAAGAGAAGTGGTTTGAGATTTGCAACATGAAATTTTCAAAAAACTCACAGAAGCTTCATTTTGGTGTGTCTAAGAAGGATCCAGGCTTAGTTTTTCATTTTCATGTTTAAAACTTGTTTAAATGTTGGTCAAACTTGGGCTTGACCGATTTTGAAATAAGCATAAAAAATTCAAAAAACATCAAAAAATGGAAAACCAGTGCACATGTTCTTAGTTTGTCATATACTAACAACTCCAATTGATAAACAAGGTCTAGATACATTCAAACAAAATATGCTTGAATGTGGTGTGAAATCTGAATCTCAAACTATGAACTCTCATGTGTGAAGAGAAGTGGTTTGAGATTTGCAACATGAAATTTTAAAAACTCACAGAAGCTTCATTTTGGTGTGACTAAGAAGGATCCAGGCTTAGTTTTTCATTTTCATGTTTAAAACTTGTTTAAATGTTGGTCAAACTTGGGTTTGACCGATTTTGAAATAAGCATAAAAAATTCAAAAAACATCAAAAAATGGAAAACCAGTGCACATGTTCTTAGTTTGTCATATACTAACAACTCCAATTGATAAACAAGGTCTAGATACATTCAAACAAAATATGCTTGAATGTGGTGTGAAATCTCAAATCTCAAACTATGAACTCTCATGTGTGAAGAGAAGTGGTTTGAGATTTGCAACATGAAATTTTCAAAAAACTCACATAAGCTTCATTTTGGTGTGTCTAAGAAGGATCCAGACTTAGTTTTTCATTTTCATGTTTAAAACTTGTTTAAATGTTGGTCAAACTTGGGCTTGACCATTTTGAAATAAGCATAAAAAATTCAAAAAACATCAAAAAAATGGAAAACCAGTGCACATGTTCTTAGTTTGTCATATACTAACAACTCCAATTGATAAACAAGGTCTAGATACATTCAAACAAAATATGCTTGAATGTGGTGTGAAATCTCAAATCTCAAACTATGAACTCTCATGTGTGAAGAGAAGTGGTTTGAGATTTGCAACATGAAATTTTCAAAAAACTCACAGAAGCTTCATTTTGTGTGTCTAAGAAGGATCCAGGCTTAGTTTTTCATTTTCATGTTTAAAACTTGTTTAAATGTTGGTCAAACTTGGGTTTGACCGATTTTGAAATAAGCATAAAAAATTCAAAAAACATCAAAAAAATGGAAAACCAGTGCACATGTTCTTAGTTTGTCATATACTAACAACTCCAATTGATAAACAAGGTCTAGATATATTCAAACAAAATATGCTTGAATGTGGTGTGAAATCTCAAATCTCAAACTATGAACTCTCATGTGTGAAGAGAAGTGGTTTGAGATTTACAACATGAAATTTTCAAAAAACTCACAGAAGCTTCATTTTGGTGTGACTAAGAAGGATCCAGGCTTATTTTTCATTTTCATGTTTAAAACTTGTTTAAATGTTGGTCAAACTTGGGTTTGACCGATTTTGAAATAAGCATAAAAAATTCAAAAAACATCAAAAAAATGGAAAACCAGTGCACATGTTCTTAGTTTGTCATATACTAACAACTCCAATTGATAAACAAGGTCTAGATACATTCAAACAAAATATGCTTGAATGTGGTGTGAAATCTCAAATCTCAAACTATGAACTCTCATGTGTGAAGAGAAGTGGTTTGAGATTTGCAACATGAAATTTTCAAAAAACTCACAGAAGCTTCATTTTGGTGTGTCTAAGAAGGATCCAGGCTTAGTTTTTCATTTTCATGTTTAAAACTTGTTTAAATGTTGGTCAAACTTGGGTTTGACCGATTTTGAAATAAGCATAAAAAATTCAAAAAACATCAAAAAATGGAAAACCAGTGCACATGTTCTTAGTTTGTCATATACTAACAACTCCAATTGATAAACAAGGTCTAGATACATTCAAACAAAATATGCTTGAATGTGGTGTGAAATCTCGAATCTCAAACTATGAACTCTCATGTGTGAAGAGAAGTGGTTTGAGATTTGCAACATGAAATTTTCAAAAAACTCACAGAAGCTTCATTTTGGTGTGACTAAGAAGGATCCAGGCTTAGTTTTTCATTTTCATGTTTAAAACTTGTTTAAATGTTGGTCAAACTTGGGCTTGACCGATTTTGAAATAAGCATAAAAAATTCAAAAAACATAAAAAAATGGAAAACCAGTGCACATGTTCTTAGTTTGTCATATACTAACAACTCCAATTGATAAACAAGGTCTAGATACATTCAAACAAAATATGCTTGAATGTGGTGTGAAATCTCGAATCTCAAACTATGAACTCTCATGTGTGAAGAGAAGTGGTTTGAGATTTGCAACATGAAATTTTCAAAAAACTCACAGAAGCTTCATTTTGGTGTGACTAAGAAGGATCCAGGCTTAGTTTTTCATTTTCATGTTTAAAACTTGTTTAAATGTTGGTCAAACTTGGGTTTGACCGATTTTGAAATAAGCATAAAAAATTCAAAAAACATCAAAAAAAATGGAAAACCAGTGCACATGTTCTTAGTTTGTCATATACTAACAACTCCAATTGATAAACAAGGTCTAGATACATTCAAACAAAATATGCTTGAATGTGGTGTGAAATCTCAAATCTCAAAGTATGAACTCTCATGTGTGAAGAGAAGTGGTTTGAGATTTGCAACATGAAATTTTCAAAAAACTCACAGAAGCTTCATTTTGGTGTGACTAAGAAGGATCCAGGCTTAGTTTTTCATTTTCATGTTTAAAACTTGTTTAAATGTTGGTCAAACTTGGGTTTGACCGATTTTGAAATAAGCATAAAAATTCAAAAAACATCAAAAAAATGGAAAACCAGTGCACATGTTCTTAGTTTGTCATATACTAACAACTCCAATTGATAAACAAGGTCTAGATACATTCAAACAAAATATGCTTGAATGTGGTGTGAAATCTCAAATCTCAAACTATGAACTCTCATGTGTGAAGAGAAGTGGTTTGAGATTTGCAACATGAAATTTTCAAAAACCTCACAGAAGCTTATTTTGGTGTGTCTAAGAAGGATCCAGGCTTAGTTTTTCATTTTCATGTTTAAAACTTGTTTAAATGTTGGTCAAACTTGGGCTTGACCGATTTTGAAATAAGCATAAAAATTCAAAAAACATCAAAAAATGGAAAACCAGTGCACATGTTCTTAGTTTGTCATATACTAACAACTCCAATTGATAAACAAGGTCTAGATACATTCAAACAAAATATGCTTGAATGTGGTGTGAAATCTTGAATCTCAAACTATGAACTCTCATGTGTGAAGAGAAGTGGTTTGAGATTTGCAACATGAAATTTTTATAAACTCACAGAAGCTTCATTTTGGTGTGACTAAGAAGGATCCAGGCTTAGTTTTTCATTTTCATGTTTAAAACTTGTTTAAATGTTGGTCAAACTTGGGCTTGACCGATTTTGAAATAAGCATAAAAAATTCAAAAAACATCAAAAAATGGAAAACCAGTGCACATGTTCTTAGTTTGTCATATACTAACAACTCTAATTGATAAACAAGGTCTAGATACATTCAAACAAAATATGCTTGAATGTGGTGTGAAATCTTGAATCTCAAACTATGAACTCTCATGTGTGAAGAGAAGTGGTTTGAGATTTGCAACATGAAATTTTCAAAAAACTCACATAAGCTTCATTTTGGTGTGTCTAAGAAGGATCCAGACTTAGTTTTTCATTTTCATGTTTAAAACTTGTTTAAATGTTGGTCAAACTTGGGCTTGACCATTTTGAAATAAGCTTAAAAAATTCAAAAAAACATCAAAAAAATGGAAAACCAGTGCACATGTTCTTAGTTTGTCATATACTAACAACTCCAATTGATAAACAAGGTCTAGATACAGTCAAACAAAATATGCTTGAATGTGGTGTGAAATCTCAAATCTCAAACTATGAACTCTCATGTGTGAAGAGAAGTGGTTTGAGATTTGCAACATGAAATTTTCAAAAAACTCACAGAAGCTTCATTTTCGTGTGTCTAAGAAGGATCCAGGCTTAGTTTTTCATTTTCATGTTTAAAACTTGTTTAAATGTTGGTCAAACTTGGGTTTGACCGATTTTGTAATAAGCATAAAAAATTCAAAAAACATCAAAAAAATGGAAAACCAGTGCACATGTTCTTAGTTTGTCATATACTAACAACTCCAATTGATAAACAAGGTCTAGATATATTCAAACAAAATATGCTTGAATGTGGTGTGAAATCTCAAATCTCAAACTATGAACTCTCATGTGTGAAGAGAAGTGGTTTGAATTTACAACATGAAATTTTCAAAAAACTCACAGAAGCTTCATTTTGGTGTGACTAAGAAGGATCCAGGCTTAATTTTTCATTTTCATGTTTAAAACTTGTTTAAATGTTGGTCAAACTTGGGTTTGACCGATTTTGAAATAAGCATAAAAAATTCAAAAAACATCAAAAAAATGGAAAACCAGTGCACATGTTCTTAGTTTGTCATATACTAACAACTCCAATTGATAAACAAGGTCTAGATACATTCAAACAAAATATGCATGAATGTGGTGTGAAATCTCAAATCTCAAACTATGAACTCTCATGTGTGAAGAGAAGTGGTTTGAGATTTGCAACATGAAATTTTCAAAAAACTCACAGAAGCTTCATTTTGGTGTGTCTAAGAAGGATCCAGACTTAGTTTTTCATTTTCATGTTTAAACTTGTTTAAATGTTGGTCAAACTTGGGTTTGACCAATTTTGAAATAAGCATAAAAAAGTCAAAAAAATGGAAAACCAGTGCACATGTTCTTAGTTTGTCATATACTAACAACTCCAATTGATAAACAAGGTCTAGATACATTCAAACAAAATATGCTTGAATGTGGTGTGAAATCTCGAATCTCAAACTATGAACTCTAATGTGTGAAGAGAATTGGTTTGAGATTTGCAACATGAAATTTTCAAAAAACTCACAGAAGCTTCATTTTGGTGTGACTAAGAAGCATCCAGGCTTAGTTTTTCATTTTCATGTTTAAAACTTGTTTAAATGTTGGTCAAACCCAAAGTTTGACCGATTTTGAAATAAGCATAAAAAATTCAAAAAACATCAAAAAAATGGAAAACCAGTGCACATGTTCTTAGTTTGTCATATACTAACAACTCTAATTGATAAACAAGGTCTAGATACATTCAAACAAAATATGCTTGAATGTGGTGTGAAATCTCAAATCTCAAACTATGAACTCTCATGTGTGAAGAGAAGTGGTTTGAGATTTGCAACATGAAATTTTCAAAAAACTCACAGAAGCTTCATTTTGGTGTGTCTAAGAAGGATCCAGACTTAGTTTTTCATTTTCATGTTTAAAACATGTTTAAATGTTGGTCAAACTTGGGCTTGACCAATTTTGAAATAAGCATAAAAAATTCAAAAAACATAAAAAAATGGAAAACCAGTGCACATGTTCTTAGTTTGTCATATACTAACAACTCCAATTGATAAACAAGGTCTAGATACATTCAAACAAAATATGCTTAAATGTGGTGTGAAATCTCAAATCTCAAACTATGAACTCTCATGTGTGAAGAGAAGTGGTTTGAGATTTGCAACATGAAATTTTCAAAAAACTCACAGAAGCTTCATTTTGGTGTGTCTAAGAAGGATCCAGGCTTAGTTTTTCATTTTCATGTTTAAAACTTGTTTAAATGTTGGTCAAACTTGGGTTTGACCAATTTTGTAATAAGCATAAAAAATTCAAAAAACATCAAAAAAATAGAAAACTAGTGCACATGTCCTTAGTTTGTCATATACTAACAACTCCAATGGATAAACAAGGTCTAGATACATTCAAACTAAATATGCTTGAATGTGGTGTGAAATCTCAAATCTCAAACTATGAACTCTCATGTGTGAAGAGAAGTGGTTTGAGATTTGCAACATGAAATTTTCAAAAAACTCACAGAAGCTTCATTTTGGTGTGACTAAGAAGGATCCAGGCTTAGTTTTTCATTTTCATCTTTAAAACTTGTTTAAATGTTGGTTAAACTTGGGTTTGACCGATTTTGAAATAAGCATAAAAAATTCAAAAAACATCAAAAAATGAAAAAACCTGCGCACATAGTATATATATATAGAATAGATGTGTAGGAAAGTTATTTGGCTGATTTAGACAAGGTCAAAAAAATCTTGCTTAGGAATGGAGCCGTTTACCCTACCTTTAGAGCTCATTTGAAACACTTTTTTGTTCAAAACTTAGCAAAAGGCTCGGTTTGCTGACAACACCAAGTTAGATCAAACAACTACATAATAGTATGAAATCATTGCAACATCCAAGCCTAGCACAAATAACATGTAAATTTGTATTTTGGTTCAAAGTTGAAAAATAAATAAAAGAAAATAGGAATACTACAGTGACGAGGTGAAATTTGAATTTTGGTTCAAAGTTGAATTCAAAAAAATAAAAGAAAATAGGAACACTAGAGTGACAAGGTGAAATTTGAATTTTGGTTCAAAGTTGAACTAAAATAGTATGAAATCATTGCAACATCCAAGCCTAGCACAAATAACATGTAAATTTGAATTTTGGTTCAAAGTTGAATTCAAAAAATCAAAAGAAAATAAATAATTCTCATATTACTTAAAAAATTCAAAAAATTGTCCCAGTGCAATATCTTAATGGATGTGACAACTCCCAATTATAGATTTAATCTATAATAGGCAGTTGCCAGACCCACGAAGCTATTGGACCGGGAATATATGTGCAACACCTAAATTGCAAGCATGGGGACTCGAACTTGGGTGGGCAAAGGGAGGCATCAACCCTTTGCCAGTAGGCTATGCCTATGTTTGCGACAAATCTACCACTATTAGGAGGTAATAGTTACAACCCTCCATCTCACAAGGTGAATTCATTTGAATTTGTTTGAGTAACAACATTTGAATTTGAATTTGTTTGAGTACTAGTTACATTTTGGTAAGTGTAAATAAATAAGTAAATTTCTTTCAGCTCCTTTTTAGCACTTTTTTGATAATAAACCATTTGATAAATACATATGACCTTGGGTTTGAATATAAAAAATCAAAAAAGGAGAAACCTTCTATAGATGACATCTTTTATAAGCCTCAACCTAGTTGACAAGGTTTCAACTAAAGAAAAAATCAACAGAGCAGTGCCATTTGGACAAGACCGGTTTTTCACAAAAACTCAACAGAGCAAGGTTCAAACTAGCAGAAACATAAAACTATCAAGAACAAGGTGTTCGACAGTTCGCCAAAGGTAGCTAGATGTTGCTCTTGTTGACAAGGTTTCACCTACCGGAACGTGCGAATACCAACATCGGCATGTCCAGAGCACGCCCCCAAGGTGTTCGACATAGTGATTACATGGCCAGTTCTCAAAAGTACTCCCCCACACGCTCCCAGCGCTGGGCAAACACTGCTTGAAAGAGTTTCAGGTAGTGAACAAAATTCACCAGACTTCTGGACTACAGTCTGCAGCTCATTTTTCCAGCGTCCATCTTCCCTCCGAACGCCATGGCCCTGGAGCAGTCTCTGTTGTTGTAGCTGGCTCTGTAGCTAATTCCTCTAGCTCAATTTCATCTCGCAGAGAATTTCTGAGCACACCAATCTGTCCTCCGCCAGCCCGGCAACTTGACTGAAATCCTCTAGGGTCACCGCTACTTCGAAGTCCAGGCTCAGCTCGCGTTGAATCGGGGTTGAGCGTGTTGAAATCATGCTCGATGATCTCCGGCCCGAGCTGCTCTGGTCGCCCACATCAATGTTGCGCATCGAGGCAAACCTCTGTCTCGCCCTCGGCGGCGAATGACGGCAAAGTGGAAAACCCTTGCCGCCGTAGCCGTGACGCAGCCACGCATGCTTCAACACCTGCTTCACCGAAATCTGGTATCGCTTGCAATGCTCGACCGCGGTTGGATCCCTCGCCGTTGCCCGAGTTAGGAATCGGGCCGCCGGTCTCCTCTGCGACCGTGGACCCGCACCACCCCATCCTCCACCCTCCCTCGTCGCCGTTACCTGTGAGCCCTGCGTCGCGGCCCGCTTGCTCGACTCTGATTGCCGCTTCTCTTCTCGCGACGCCGCTCCACTCGCCCGCTCCATCTACCGTCGTCGCTAGGATTGATTTCGACGGCGGCGCGCGGCGGCAGTGGCTACAGTGCATGCCCCGGGCTGACTGAACGGGGATAATAGCTCGTATGTGAACGCGTGAGGTCCCACTCGTTAATAAACTCATCCATTTAACGGTCAAACGTAATACCGTTTAAGGGCTTAAAAGAGTCGTATCGGGCCGTGGCTATTTGGGCCGTTCCAACTGTCGTGTCTGAGCTATTTTAGCGAACGACGTCGTTCTCCAGTGAATAGTGGGGAAAAACGTCATATCTGAGCTATTTGCCCGTTTGCTCCTACCCGGCGTGGTGCCTGCGCTGCCATCATGAAGGGCACCATGCACGCATCTGCAAGAGGCCTCGCTCGCCGGATGTGGCTGGCCCCCCGTCGCTCCAGCCGCGGCCTATGGTGGTCGCAGTTCTTAATCCTAGGCCTGGGGATGTTGCCCTTGTGGAGCCCGCCACTCGTGGGCGTCGGCTGTACCGGAATACCTCCGGAAGAAGCATCCTGCCGGGCTCCTCCTCTACCTTAACGCCGGATGGGTCTCCGTCGCGGCACGCCCAGCCCTCTCCGCCTCCACCACCGCCGCCCCCACCTTCTAGACCATTGTTGGCTCTTCCTGTCTCGTTTTCGATGTCGCTCCATCCTCTACTTCGGCCTTCGACATGTCTTTGTTCCTGGTTGCTGTCTGGGCCATCCATCCCAACCTCATTCCTTCTGAGGTTGGCTGTGTTGTGTCCGAGCCAGAGGAGCCTTTTGTTGAGGGCCAGCCGCCGCTTTTCCTCCGGCGATCTGAGCTTATTCATTCCAGTCGCGATACGCTCCAGTTTCAGGTCCTGATCAAGATTATTGAGATCCATAATTTCTCCCCGTTGGAGGACTCTGATGATAGCTCCTCGGATTCAAGCTTTGATTCATGTGGTGAGGGCTATCCGGGAGTCAGCTCTCGCGGAGGTTCTCTTCGTCCATGGCTGTAACACCCCGGCCACCCCCGGCCGGGCCTGTCACCCCTGGCAGCTCTCTAGGATCTCCAGACTAGCCCCACAGATCAACACTAGTCTTTTCTGCGCACTTTGTCCTCACCCGTGCGCACCCGGGAACCAGTTCCCGGTCGGTCACCCATCCTTGGAGTGCTCCGGGCCAAGCACGCTTAACCTCGGAGTTCCTTCCAGATAAGCTTCCGGAAAAAAAATTGCAACTTATTGATATGAGTATTCTATCAATCCTGTTAAGCCCTGAGCCAGGATCTCACATCCTTCCCCCCTTAGAAGACCGACGCCCTCGTCGGTCAACCTCCAGTCCAGGAACTTCCCCTCTTGGTACACGTCTGTGCGTCCAGTGCCGGCACATGCTCCACATGTCCGCGCCCCTGACCCGCACACGCCCGTGTTGCCGCGAAGGTCGGCTCTGATACCAAATTGTAACACCCCGGCCACCCCCGGGCTGGGCCTGTCACCCCTGGCAGCTCTCTAGGATCTCCAGACTAGCCCCGCAGATCAACACTAGTCTTTTCTGCGCACTTTGTCCTCACCCGTGCGCACCCGGGAACCAGTTCCCGGTCGGTCACCCATCCTTGGAGTGCTCCGGGCCAAGCACGCTTAACCTCGGAGTTCCTTCCAGATAAGCTTCCGGAAAAGAAGTTGCAACTTATTGATATGAGTATTCTATCAATCCTGTTAAGCCCTGAGCCAGGATCTCACATCTGAGTTGATTTGGGATTGCAACGCAGCGGGAGCAACTGGACACATAACACTGAAGGTAGAACCCAACCCCGTGATACTCCTAATTTTGAAGTAACAGACGAGAGGTAAAACTTTTAACTCAAATCGAGGTAAGATTGCTCCGAGATTAGAGGGTAACCAGATAAGGAGTAAAAAGAATCCTAAGATGGTTTTCACAACTCATTTTTAGGTTAAAATATTTTCACAAACACTAGACTCAACATCGACCAGTAGAAGGGTTTCCTACAGGCAGTACTGCTCTGATACCAACTTGTGGCGCCCAGACCCGACTACTATACAGTGATGTTGTGTGTCACCGGTTAAGTGATACAAACGGAGGTTACGGGTTTACCAATCCCCGGCCAAAACCTTTGGCAGGCGTTGCTGGGTACACCACACACCAACAACGCAACACCCCGAGTGATGCCTTAACACGGGCACAACCCTCAATGCATAATAGAGAGATCAAGACTTGTGGAACAACTGGCACATCACAGACTCTACGACACAAAGCATTATAGTTCAACTCTTATAATAGAGAAAGATAGCAAATATTACAACCAGAGGTCACAGACCCAACAGTACATCATGCGGAAGCGAATTAAGTTGTTCTAAACAACAAGATCCAAATTATGGCCTAAGAGGCCTATAGATCAACATCCAGCGCCAGCTGTTCCGGGATGTCCCAAGCTGCCACCTGGGAACCCAGACTACTCGTCGACGTCCACAAAGAACCCACCTTCGAGGTCGGTGAAGTCCTCCACTGAAACAAAACAAATGACGTTGAGTTCGACGAACTCGCAAGATTATAAATAGAGCTTTAGCTTGATGAGGCTTTCAAAGTTATATGGCTGTTTTGCATAAAGCTGGTTTTATTTATGAAAAACGTAACTCATTGGCATCGACTAATCAGAATATTTTGAAAGAGGTAAGAAGTAAACTCTTTTCTTCTGATCATCTTCAATAGCAACCACCATCCATCACTTCACCTGTCTACAAAGGCACCTCCCCGAATCACCCTCGAGGAAGTCAACCTTGCATCCTTATTAGTACCTTTAGTACTCAGGTTTTAATCATTCCGTTCAAGTTATTCTATGGTCCCTGAATCCGTCACCAAGTCGTCCTTAACCGTGGACACGGCTTTTCGAAAAGATTTACCCTGCAGGGGTGTACAATGATTGCCACGCGTACCGTCCGGCCCATTGCCTACGTATTAGCTCTCTTCCATGGAAAGCCGGCTGGGTGGGAGCGGCATCGACTTCTCCCTCGTTAAGGACTTTCCAGGATCATCAGTGGCGGTAGGACTGCCAGGATCACAGCACCCCGCCCCACAGCCACTTACTTTCCTAATACCACAACCCTCATCTCAGTTCATACCACCATCACCACGCATGCGCAAATGGAAGCCCGAACTAGAGACCCTGGCTAGCCCCGCCCGAGTTATTTAGTCTATGAGGCTTCCTGCACTGCGAATGCATAGGCCCCACGCATGGTAGCACGCTCAGTCTTGGTTCGAAGGGGAGAACTCGCACTTAGGCGGCGAGAACGAGACAACCCACCACATTCCATGTGGCCTCTCATCCCCGCCTTTAAACATGTTATTATATGTCACCACAACTTTCCACCATCATCCGAACATTCCACCACAGTTCCAACAATAACATATCCACCGGACGACTAAGCATTTCACTAAGCATGGCTAAGCATAAACATAGCGGATATAATTAACTCAGGCCAACACAACAATCCTATGGATATTAGGAGGGGAACAGGTAATGGCATCGGAAAACATAATGCATCTAATAGGATACTCTAATCCAACCAAATTGACATTTGGAATCGCATGTAATATTATAGTGGAGAAAATATCTGCGGAAAACATAGGAGGAGACATGCTCAGAGGGGGGATTACGCTTGCCTTGTTCAACGGGCTGGTAATACGGGTCGTCAGGGTATTGCGGTGGCACCCCGTCTGCTTGATCTATCAATGCATAAAAACACCGGAAAGACCACAATCAATAATCACTCATGCGTAACAAATGCAATGCGCAAACACATGATGACATGATACTTTAATGCAACTAATGGATCATAAACATGATCAACAAGTTAAATGAGTTGTCCCAAATCATTCGGCAAGGTTTGGCACATACCCATACTTATCTTAATAGCTTCTATGGTTAAATCCAAGTAGACCAGTAGCTACTTATTCATCAAACATGCATGGGCATGATGTTTTAGGTAGGTATTGATTCGCTGAGCAGTTTGATATAAAGAGCACATTTTTCTGATTAATCATTTAAAAGTTATTGTATTTTCAATATTTGATGTAACGCTGCCATTTTACTAACATCATTTAAAAGCATCGAAACTAATTATTCATGCTTGGTGAAGTGGTGAAACATGAAGTATACCAAGTGCTGGACATTTTGGTATGTCACACTTAATTTTTGGATCAATATTTAGTAAGTTATTGATTTTCCAAAAAGGATTTCTTTTCTGCCATTTTAGTTATTTTAATAAAACAGCAACTAAATTAATTTAGTTGGATGTGTAAGTTATACCAATAGACAGGCTTTATTTCCCTGAACATTTTGGTATATTACTTGTGATTTTTGGAGTAGTATTCCAAAAGATATGCATTTTACCAACTTTAAACGAATTTCTGTCAGTTTTAAATATTTACAGAAAACGCGGTGAACCTTTTATACCGGGCCAGGGGCTACCCACGGTCACTGGCCGCTGGGACCCGTGGCCACGTCTGCGCTGACTGGGCGGGGTACGCCTGCGCTGGCCTCCACGGTCGCTGACCGGTGGGGCCCGCATGTCAGCGTGCAGAGAAAAAGGAAAAAAGGGGGGCGCTTCGTGTCTGCGGGGTTCGAACTCGCGACGCGGCGCTGGTGGATCGTGGCGTTGCCGCTGGGCCAGATGGTTGGTTGTGACAGAATACGTGCCCGCATCCTTTTGAGGTGAGGCCAGTGCACTGCGACGACGCGCACGGCCGCGGTGATCACCGGCGACGACGCGCACGGAGTCGACGGCAGCGCACGCGTTCGACCCGATTTCTACCCACGTTGGACGCGTACGGGCGTGGGCTATTCGCTGGCGGAGACAGCGACCAAGGGGGCACCGGAGACGGCGGCCACGATGCTCGACGGCGGCGGTGTGGTGCGGCCTACGACGGCTACGGCAAACTAGGGCGAAATGGAATGAACGGAGATGTCCAGGAGATTCCTCTGCTCACCCTCGAAGCGTGGGTGCTCACGGCGATGAAGGAGGAGGCCGGAGTCGACGGCGAGCTTGCTCGGAGGTCCGGCGGCCGGAGAGGGAGAAGACGGATTGTTGCCGTCGATTGGCTGCTCCCCGCGTCGATTCCTTGCACGGAGATGGAGAGGAGGACGAGGCGGAGAAGATGCGCCGGCTCGATCTGCTCTGCGGTTCCTCTAGCGACGGCGATGGCGGCGAACTCGCTTCGGGCACGGCCATGGCAGAGGAAGAAAAGGGAGAGGGAGGGCGGTGGAGTGGTGTCGAGCAGAGGGCGAGGGGGGGCCTCTTATCGTCCTCGACGCGGCAGGCGAGCAGGGGGGTCCGGGTGGCGTCGTGGGAGCGAGGAGGGGGCCCTGGCGTCGCGCTGTCGACCATGGCGCGCGCGGCGGGCTCGGGGAGGTGAGAGACGACGGATTCTTCTGAAAACCCCCCTGGAATACTTTTCCTAAATACAAGTAAGTCCTTTTCCTGTTTCTTCTTTTTCCCTTTAAAACCAGTAGCATTTCCACCATTTATTTGAGGCACTTGAACAATTTATAAAAATTTGAGAAAAATCATGTAGCCTCCCAATATCATTTGGGAGCACCACAAAAATTGGTTTGGCAAAATAAAAAGTTTTGCCACACTTTTGTTCATAGTGTTTGTTTATGGCATTTTTGGGAAAACCAAAATGAATTTACTTTTGAAATTTTGAACCAGTCCAAAGTATTAAATCTTGAACCCTTGGAACTTCCTTGTCAAATATGATTTGCATTTGTATTTGGGTTTGCCAAAGCAAGCACATTTGGACTTGCAAGGATTGAATTTAATTGTGACATTGCTCCCATTTGTTTTAATTTGTTTTCCTCACTTGATTTCAACTTGAGCAATAAAACAAATTATGCCATGATGCAAGTATGAGAAGCAAAAGTGAAAATTTGGTTCAAATTTTACAGTACCAAGAGTGGGGCTGTTACAATTCTACCCTCCTTACAGGAATCTCGTCCCGAGATTCTAAGGTTGCGGAAGGAAGTCGGGATACTCCTCACGAAGACTAGACTCCCTTTCCCAGGTTGCTTCATCTTCGGAATGATGAGACCACTGAATTTTGAAGAACTTGGTGGTCTTGTTTCGAGTCTTCCTTTCTGCTTCATCCAGGATACGGACAGGATGCTCGCGGTAAGTGAGGTCTGCCTGGATATCCAGTTCCTCATGATTGACTCCATGGATAGGATCCTTGAAACAACGGCGAAGTTGGGATACATGAAACACATCATGCACATCGGGGAAGTTAGCTGGTAACTCTAATTGATAAGAAAGATCTCCCCGCTTGGCCAGGACAGTGAAAGGGCCAACGTAGCGAGGGGCCAATTTTCCCTTAATTCCGAAGCGGCGAACGCCTCGGAGGGGAGAGACACGGAGGTAAGCTTTATCACCAATTTCATAGTGAACTTCCTGATGATGCTTGTCATAATAACTCTTCTGCCTAGACTGGGCAATCTTCAAATTCTCTCGTATGATTCTAACTTTCTCCTCAGCTTCATTGATAATATCCGGACCAAAGAGTGCCCTCTCTCCGGTCTCGGACCAATTCAGCGGAGTTCGGCATTTTCTTCCATACAGAACCTCGAATGGGGCCATACCCAGACTGGCTTGATAGCTGTTGTTGTAGAGAACTCCGCGAAGGGAAGATACTTCTCCCAATCCTTGCCAAAGGAGATTACACATGCCCTGAGCATGTCTTCCAGAACTTGGTTCACCCTTTCAGTCTGACCGTCAGTTTGAGGGTGGAAAGCGGTGCTAAAGTTGACACGGGTTCCCATGGCTTGTTGGAAACTAGTCCAGAACCTGGAGGTGAACAAACTTCCACGATCAGAGATTATCTTCTTGGGAACGCCGTGGAGTACGACGATCCTAGAAGCATACAGATCTGCCAACTTGGCGGCTGTAATGTCAACACGAACGGGGAGGAAGTGAGCCACTTTTGATAGGCGATCAATGATGACCCAGATGGCATCGTTTCCCTTTGGAGACTTTGGCAGCCAGTGAAAGTCCATACCAATTTCATCCCATTTCCACTCGGGATTGCAATAGGGCGAAGAGTGCCGGCAGGCCTTTGATGTTCAGCCTTTACCCGTCGACAGGTGTCGCATTCAGCAACATACTTGGCGATTTCTCGTTTCATTCGAGTCCACCAGAATTGTGTCGAAGGTCTTGGTACATTTTTGTACTGCCGGGATGAATAGAGAGAGGAGATTCATGAGCTTCTTGGAGGATCAGCTTTCTCAAGTTTCGCTTCTTTGGCACCACTAGACGGTCACCAAAATAGACAACTCCGGATTCATTGACAGAGAAACATTTGGCTTTCCCGCTAGCAATGTTCTCCTTGATTTTCAGGATACCCTTATCATACTTTTGAGCTTCTTTATCTGGTCTTCAAGAGTAGACTTGATCTCCAGATTAGCAGATATCCAGAGGGAACAATTTCTAAGTTCAAACGAGAGAACTCTTCATGAAGGGCAGGTTGGGCATTTTCAATCATCAGATTGTTGCAATAGGACTTCCGACTTAGCGCGTCAGCCACGACGTTTGCTTTGCCGGGTTGATAGTTCAGACTCACATTATAGTCCGTGATTAACTCCAACCAACGCCTTTGCCTGAGATTTAAATCTGGCTGGGTGAAAAGGTATTTCAGACTCTTGTGATCCGAGAAGATCTCGCAACGGTTACCAAACAAGTATGGTCTCCATTGCTTCAAAGCATAGACCACCGCGGCAAGTTCTAGATCATGAGTTGGGTAGTTGTGCTCATGCGGCTTCAATTGGCGAGAGGCATAGGCCACCACATGGCCATCTTGCATTAGCACACAGCCCAAACCTTGTAGAGAGGCGTCACAGAAGACGACGAAATCCTTGCTTGTGTCCGGCAGGACAAGCACAGGAGCGGAGGTGAGTTTGGCTTTCAGTGTTTGGAAACTCTCTTCAGCTTCGGCCGACCATACAAACTTTTTATCCTTCTTGAGAAGGTCAGTCAGAGCCTTGGCTATCTTGGAGAATCCTTCGATGAATCGGCGGTAGTAACCCGCTAATCCGAGAAAACTACGGATGTCCTTGACTGACATTGGGGTCAGCCAATCCAGAATAGCTTGAATCTTGTCCGGAACGACAGCCACACCATTAGCGGATATCACATGACCAAGGAAGACAAGGTTATCCAACCAAAACTCACACTTGGAGAACTTGGCATAGAGGCGGTGTTCTCGAAGTCGTGTCAGAACCAAACGAAGATGTTCGGCATGCTCTTCATCGGTTTTGGAATAAACGAGGATGTCATCGATGTAAATGACGACAAACTTGTCAAGATAATCCATGAAGACGAGTTCATGAGCCTCATGAAAGTAGCTGGAGCATTGTGAGACCAAAGACATGACGGTATACTCATATGAACCATACGAGTAACAAATGCCGTCTTTGGATATCCTCCTTTCTGATCTTGATCTGATGGTATCCTGACCTCAGATCCATCTTGGAGAATACGGTTGCACCAGCTAACTGATCCAACAGATCATTGATGCGAGGAATAGGATACTTGTTCTTGATTGTCACCGCATTCAACGGTCTATAGTCAGAGACTAGACGAGGCACGGTAGAATCCTCTTCTTGACAAAGAGTACCGGACAACCCCAAGGTGAACTGCTAGGCTGGATGAAATCCTTCGCTAACAGCTGATCAATTTGCTCTTTCAACAGAGCCAACTCTTCCACCGGCATACGGTAGGGCTTCTTGGAAATTGGAGCGGTACCGGGAAGTAGATCTATGACAAACTCCACACTTCGGTCAGGAGGCATGCCAGGCAATTCTTCCGGGAACACATCCGGGAAGTCACACACCACGTGTATGTCCTGGATTTCAGGAGGAGATTCACCTTCCATGAAGCAAAGGAGAATCTCTGGTGAGTTGGGTACTATGGCGGACGGAGGTATTGATGTTGCAGGCCAATACTTCACAATGTCACCGGAAGGAGCGGTCACAGTAATGGTCTTGGCGGCACAGTCGAGATTTGCCCGGTATTTAGCTAGCCAGTTCATGCCCAGTATGACATCAATGCCTGGACTTCAAAGCTACCAAGGCATAAGGAAAGGACAAGGAACCTATATTAATTGGACCTCAGGAGTAACCCCATCGGTTTGCCATTTGGAACCAGGAGTAGAGATCACCAAGGGATGGCTCATTTTCTCGAACGGTATTTTGTGGTCTTTTGCAAATGCTATAGATATGAATGAATGCGATGCTCCAGAGTCAAACAAAACTGTAGCTGAATTGCCATTGATTCGTAACTCACCCATGAGTACGCCGGGGTCCTCTTCAGCTTCTTCAGCAGAGACGTGGTTCAGGCGACCACGCACAGTAGGTCCAGCCTTGCCAGCTGGAGTGGCGGGGCTCGTGCAGGTGTCACCGAAACAGGTGCCTTTTGGGGGCACTCCCTGGAGTAGTGGCCAGCCTGGCCACAGCTGTAGCAAGTGTTTCCAGGAGGGACAGATAGTTGAGGGCGATATCCACTTCCGTTCGCCCCAGGTGTCGAAGTAGTGGGGCGCGGCGGTGGTGGCCTGTATCCCGCGGCCCTCGGCATGAATGGAGCACGCGGCACAGCGCTGTAGGGAACGAAAACCCTGCGCTTCTTGTTCTCAGAACCCGAGGAACTCTGGCGGTCCCCTTGGGCTGGCCTCTTGGAAGACTCAAATTCCTTCCTTCCTTGCTCAAGAGTAAGAGCCTGGTTGAACAGCTCCTGGTAGTTCTGAAACTTGAAGGGCAGCAACTCATAGCGGAGCCTCGGCGCAAGCCCCTTGCGGAACAACTCTTGCTTGTCAGCATCATTGGTCACGTCCCGTGGGGCGTAACGGAGAGATGGTTGAATTTGCACCCATAAGCTCGAAGATCCATTTACCCTGGTGCAGATCCAGGAACTCCCTCCTCTTCAAATCCATTATTGACTGAGGTATGTACTCCGCACGAAAGGCGGTACGGAACTCCGCCCAAGTGAAAGCATGGCCTGGCGCGAACAGCGCCACATGACTTCCCACCAACAGCCAGCAGCACCAGTCAAGGTAGGTGGCGAAGTTGACTTGCTCGGCCACTGGGACATGCAGCGCGCCGAACTGGCGCTCCAGAGCGCGAAGCCAGTCATCAGCGTCCAGTGGTTCCTTAGCATCAGTGAAGGTGGGTGGCTGCGAGCGCAGGAACTCAGTGAGAGTGTTGCAGCCATTCCTCAGTGCATTCTGCTGCACCAACTGCTCAAGCAGCGCTCATTGCGCCCACGGTTTCCTCAATGGCCATCAAGACCTGAGCCATCGTGGGTGGTGGCGGCAGATCATCCTCATCATCGTTGTGGTTACCGCGCCTCCACGGCCTCCGCGGCCTCCTCGAGCCATTCTGGAGATTTGACAATGACACAGTTAGTATCTTTCTCCGAATGGTCGAACAATAGCATTAGCGTCTACACAAGTACACAGACTAGGGACGATAATGCATTGTAACAATACAAGGAATCAACAAGATAGAACTTGGGTCAAAGATCAGCATCATGTGCTACTAGCGTGAGGCAATAGTTAAGAACCATTGATTCAACACACTCTAGTTGGCACAATCCGGGACCTTATGTTCAAGTCCGTGGGTTAAACCCAAGAAAGGATCAAATGATTGATTCGGTAGAAACATCTGAGTTGATTTGGGATTGCAACGCAGCGGGAGCAACTGGACACATAACACTAAGGTAGAACCCAACCCCGTTACTCCTAATTTTGAAGTAACAGACGAGAGTAAAACTTTTAACTCAAATCGAGGTAAGATTGCTCCGAGATTAGAGGGTAACCAGATAAGGAGTAAAAAGAATCCTAAGATGGTTTTCACAACTCATTTTTAGGTTAAAATATTTTCACAAACACTAGACTCAACATCGACCAGTAGAAGGGTTTCCTACAGGCAGTACTGCTCTGATACCAACTTGTGGCGCCCTGACCCGACTACTATACAGTGATGCTGTGTGTCACCGGTTAAGCGATACAAACGGAGGTTACGGGTTTACCAATCCCCGGCCAAAACCTTTGGCAGGCGTTGCTGGGTACACCACACACCAACAACGCAACACCCCGAGTGATGCCTTAACACGGGCACAACCCTCAATGCATAATAGAGAGATCAAGACTTGTGGAACAACTGGCACATCACAGACTCTACGACACAAAGCATTATAGTTCAACTCTTATAATAGAGAAAGATAGCAAATATTACAACCAGAGGTCACAGACCCAACAGTACATCATGCGGAAGCGAATTAAGTTGTTCTAAACAACAAGATCCAAATTATGGCCTAAGAGGCCTATAGATAAACATCCAGCGCCAGCTGTTCCGGGATGTCCCAAGCTGCCACCTGGGAACCCCAGACTACTCGTCGACGTCCACAAAGAACCCACCTTCGAGGTCGGTGAAGTCCTCCCTGAAATAAGCAAACGACGTTGAGTTCGACGAACTCGCAAGATTAAGAGCTTTAGCTCGATGTGGCTTTCAAGGTTTATGGCTGTTTTGCATAAAGCTGATTTTATTTATAAAAACAACTCAATGGCATCGACTAATCAGAATATTTTAAAGAGGTAAGAAGTAAACTCTTTTCTTCTGATCATCTTCAACAGCAACCACCATCATCACTCACCTGTCAAAGGCACCTCCCCGAATCACCCTCGAGGAAGTCAACCTTGCATCTTTTAGTACCTTTAGTACTCAGGTTTTAATCATTCCGTTCAAGTTATTCTATGGTCCCTGAATCCGTCACCAAGTCGTCCTTAACCGTGGACACGGCTTTTCGAAAAGATTTACCCTGCAGGGGTGTACAATGTTTGCCACGCGTACCGTCCGGCCCATTGCCTACGTATTAGCTCTCTTCCATGGAAAGCCGGCTGGGTGGGAGCGGCGTCGACTTCTCCCTCGTTAAGGACTTTCCAGGATCATCAGTGGCGGTAGGACTGCCAGGATCACACACCCCGCCCCACGGCCACTTATTTTCCTAATACCACAACCTCATCTCAGTTCATACCACCATCATCACGCACGCGCAAATGGAAGCCCGAACTAGAGGACCCTGGCTAGCCCCGCCCGAGTTATTTAGTCTATGAGGCTTCCTGCACTGCGAATGCATAGGCCCCACGCATGGTAGCACGCTCAGTCTTGGTTCGAAGGGGAGAACTCGCACTTAGGCGGCGAGAACGAGACAACCCACCACATTCCATGTGGCCTCTCATCCCCGCCTTTAAACATGTTATTATATGTCACCACAACTTTCCACCATCATCCGAACATTCCACCACAGTTCCAACAATAACATATCCACCGGACGACTAAGCATTTCACTAAGCATGGCTAAGCATAAACATAGCGGATATAATTAACTCAGGCCAACACAACAATCCTATGGATATTAGGAGGGGAACAGGTAATGGCATCGGAAAACATAATGCATCTAATAGGATACTCTAATCC
Source organism: Poa pratensis (assembly GCA_947311845.1). Classification (NCBI taxonomy): domain Eukaryota; kingdom Viridiplantae; phylum Streptophyta; class Magnoliopsida; order Poales; family Poaceae; genus Poa; species Poa pratensis. Next base: position 156,345,786 of record CAMZMU010000041.1, on the reverse strand, counting down.
AACCAAATTGACATTTGGAATCGCATGCAATATTATAGTGGAGAAAATATCTGCGGAAAACATAGGAGGAGACATGCTCAGAGGGGGGATTACGCTTGCCTTGTTCAACGGGCTGGTAATACGGGTCGTCAGGGTATTGCGGTGGCACCCCGACTGCTTGATCTATCGATGCATAAAAACACCGGAAAGACCACAATAAATAATCACTCATGCGTAACAAATGCAATGCGCAAACACATGATGACATGATACTTTAATGCAACTAATGGATCATAAACATGATCAACAAGTTAAATGAGTTGTCCCAAATCATTCGGCAATGTTTGGCACATACCCATACTTATCTTAATAGCTTCTATGGTTAAATCCAAGTAGACCAGTAGCTACTTATTCATCAAACATGCATGGGCATGATGTTTTAGGTAGGTATTGATTCGCTGAGCAGTTTGATATAAAGAGCACATTTTTCTGATTAATCATTTAAAAGTTATTGTATTTTCAATATTTGATGTAATGCTGCCATTTTACTAACATCATTTAAAAAGCATCGAAACTAATTATTCATGCTTGGTGAAGTGGTGAAACATGAAGTATACCAAGTGCTGGACATTTTGGTATGTCACACTTAATTTTTGGATCAATATTAGTAAGTTATTGATTTTCCAAAAAGGATTTCTTTTCTGCCATTTTAGTTATTTTAATAAAACAGCAACTAAATTAATTTAGTTGGATGTGTAAGTTATACCAATAGACAGGCTTTATTTCCCTGAACATTTTGGTATATTACTTGTGATTTTTGGAGTAGTATTCCAAAAGATATGCATTTTACCAACTTTAAACGAATTTCTGTCAGTTTTAAATATTTACAGAAAACGCGGTGAACCTTTTATACCGGGCCAGGGGCTACCCACGGTCACTGGCCGCTGGGACCCGTGGCCACGTCTGCGCTGACTGGGCGGGGTACGCCTGCGCTGGCCTCCACGGTCGCTGACCGGTGGGGCCCGCATGTCAGCGTGCAGAGAAAAAGGAAAAAAGGGGGGTGCGCTTCGTGTCTGTGGGGTTCGAACTCGCGACGCGGCGCTGGTGGATCGTGGCGTTGCCGCTGGGCCAGATGGTTGGTTGTGAAAGAATACGTGCCCGCATCCTTTTGAGGTGAGGCCAGTGCACTGCGACGACGCGCACGGCCGCGGTGATCACCGGCGACGACGCGCACGGAGTCGACGGCAGCGCACGCGTTCGACCCGATTTCTACCCACGTTGGATGCGTACGGGCGTGGGCTATTCGCTGGCGGAGACAGCGACCAAGGGGGCCACCGGAGACGGCGGCCACGATGCTCGACGGCGGCGGTGTGGTGCGGCCTACGACGGCTACGGCAAACTAGGGCGAAATGGAATGAACGGAGATGTCCAGGAGATTCCTCTGCTCACCCTCGAAGCGTGGGTGCTCACGGCGATGAAGGAGGAGGCTGAAGTCGACGGCGAGCTTGCTCGGAGGTCCGGCGGCCGGAGAGGGAGAAGACGGATTGTTGCCGTCGATTGGCTGCTCCCCGCGTCGATTCCTTGCACGGAGATGGAGAGGAGGACGAGGCGGAGAAGATGCGCCGGCTCGATCTGCTCTGCGGTTCCTCTAGCGACGACGATGCGGTGGCGAACTCGCTTCGGGCACGGCCATGGCAGAGGAAGAAAAGGGAGAGGGAGGGCGGTGGAGTGGTGTCGAGCAGAGGGCGAGGGGGGCCTCTTATCGTCCTCGACGCGGCAGGCGACAGGGGGGGTCCGGGTGGCGTCTTGGGAGCGAGGAGGGGGCCCTGGCGTCGCGCTGTCGACCATGGCGCGCGCGGCGGGCTCGGGGAGGTGAGAGACGACGGATTCTTCTGAAAACCCCCCTGGAATACTTTTCCTAAATACAAGTAAGTCCTTTTCCTGTTTCTTCTTTTTCCCTTTAAAACCAGTAGCATTTCCACCATTTATTTGAGGCACTTGAACAATTTATAAAAATTTGAGAAAAATCATGTAGCCTCCCAACATCATTTGGGAGCACCACAAAAATTGGTTTGGCAAAATAAAATGTTTTGCCACACTTTTGTTCATAGTGTTTGTTTATGGCATTTTTGGGAAAACCAAAATGAATTTACTTTTGAAATTTTGAACCAGTCCAAAGTATTAAATCTTGAACCCTTGGAACTTCCTTGTCAAATATGATTTGCATTTGTATTTGGGTTTGCCCAAAGCAAGCACATTTGGACTTGCAAGGATTGAATTTAAATTGTGCCATTGCTCCCATTTGTTTTAATTTGTTTTCCTCACTTGATTTCAACTTGAGCAATAAAACAAATTATGCCATGATGCAAGTATGAGAAGCAAAAGTGAAAATTTGGTTCAAATTTTACAGTACCAAGAGTGGGGCTGTTACAATGGCCCCGGGTGTACCGGCTCGCCGGCGATTCTTCGTCGGTAGGACAACCATGGCCTTCGCTGCCCCGGCATGGTGGGGACGTCTCCTGGGGGTCCCACCAATCCCACCATACCCAGCGCGGGGGTCAACCGGCTCCAGCAGCCTTCTGCCATCCCGTGCAGGGCGCGTGCTCTTCTGCTGCTGCCGTGGTCGCAGTTTCAACGGCTCCCTGCGGGGGAGCCAGCAGGAAATGTGCGCATGTGGCCTCTGTGGCTGACGTTGGGCGCGGTCTCGCGCATCCCGGCTCCTCTGTCCTGGCTGCAGTGGCTTTTGACCCTCTCTCTGCGCTTCAGTCGCTGCAGGGGGCCACGACATGTTCTCCCCCACCCTCTGTGTCGCCTGATGGGACGGAGGAGCCATCTCGGCCGCTGCAAGGTGAACCAGCGGAGTTGTGGCCCTTGCCTGGCACGTCTTTGCCTGGTCTGCGTGATTGGGACCCCATGTGCCTAGAGGCATGGTCGTCTGCCTGCTCGGTGTCGCCAGCTGCTTCTTCGGCTGTCGCCAGCTGCGTGACGGGGCTGCGTGTTCCCGGACCCACTCCTCCCGCAGGCTCATGCATGGGCCACGTGAGTCCCCCCGATGGTTTACTGCCGCGGGACGGCCTGCCTCAATCAACTCCTGCCAGTCCCGGCGGGCCTCTTGGGCCTCCTGATGCCAGTGACCAGGACTTGGGCCCCAGCGCCCAGCGGCCCACTCTTGAAGCAGTGGTTTTCAACGACCTGCCCGCCAGTGCCACTCAGCAGCTACCGGTGCAAGCACCACCTCCGTCCGTCATGGAACGCCCTTCGGTCTCAGGATTTGTCACTACTTCTCGGGGCAGTTCACCTACCTTGCTGGTGAATGGGGTAATCCCCACTTCCCCGGTTGATTTCATCCAGAAGATGACCAAGGCCCTGCCTCCCTCGGCCTCGTCCGTGACTCCACGGCATCGCAGGGTGCGTCGCCTACCACCCCCGGGCGTGGTGCCTCGCCGGAGTTCTCGACTGGCCAAGAAAGCGCGCAGTCGACTGCCAGCTATAGTTGCTGCCCAAAATGTCCTGATGCGTAAGCTTGGTCTTACCACCTTGGACCATGTTGAGTCAGCTGATTTTGAGCGCTATCTTAACCTCTTCAAAGATGGGCTGACGGATGAGCAAGTGCAGATGATAAGGGAGCTGTTCCTAGAGCAACCCCAGGCCCCGGTTGGGGCAGAGCTGGTGGAGGATGACGTCGAGTAGAATCCGCAGGGTTCCATTCAAACTCCCGGTGGCTGGTCGCCATTTGTGTACTTATGGATTCCCGTAGCTTTCTAGCGTGGAATGTGCGGGGCCTCAACTCCCGGTCGCACCGTAGTGCTGTGCGTGATCTCGTCATCTCTGAGCGACCTTCCCTAGTGTGCCTCCAGGAAACTAAGCTTCATGTAATCTCTGATTTCGATGTAATGCAAATGTTAGGACCGGGGTTCGACTATGCTTTCCTCCCTTCAGACCGAACCCGCGGCGGAATTCTGGTCACGTGGTGCATTGCTGACTGGGTTGCTTCCACCACTTCCATCCTCGACTTCTCGGTCTCGATCAAGCTAAGGGGTAGAACCGGTGGTGATGCTGGGTGGCTCACGTCGGTGTATGGCCCTGCCTCCGACGATGCCAAATCGGCTTTCCTCTCTGAGCTGCACCAGCTTTGTTAGGTTCGTCTGGGCCCATGGCTTCTCAATGGTGACTTCAACATGATTTATTTGGCAGGGGATAAGAACAACTCTCGCCTTAATCGGCGACAGATGGCTCAGTTCAGACGGTTCCTCAACGAAGCATCTCTCAAGGAGCTCCATCTCGCTGGTCGGTTGTTCACCTGGAGTAACGAGCGCGCACACCCGACCTTCTGCTCAGAGGATTGACCGGGCGTTTGTCTCCAATGAGTGGGAAGATCGCTTCCCCAACAGCACCCTGCACCCTCTGGCATCCTTCTGCTCAGACCATGCGCCGCTCGTGCTCAGAACACAAGGGGACTTCAGTGCTAAGAAAAGGTTCCATTTCCGCTCCTTTTGGCCGTGCTGTGCCGGGTTCCAGGAGGTCATTCGGCGTGCCTGGCACTGCCCTCTTAATGACGCCAACCCTTTCCGCCGTTTGGACTGGCTCTTCCGGAACACGGCTTGTCTCCTGCAGAGCTGGAGTGCCCGTTCCATTGGCAACCTTAAGCTCCAGTTGGAGTTGGCAAAGGAGGTGGTTCTGAAATTGGAGACGGCTCGTGATCGCAGGCCTCTGTCACAGCAGGAGGAGGCCTTGAGGAAGGAGTTGAAGCTTAAGTCGCTCGGTCTTGCGTCGCTGCAGAGAACTATTGTCAGGCAAGAATCCAGAATCCTTTGGCTTAGGGAGGGAGACGCGCCCAAAAGTTTTTTCCACCTCCATGCAAACTCGCATCGACGCAAAAATCACATTCACTCCCTCACGGTCGCGGATCACCCTGTCACGGATGAGCAAGGCAAGGCTCAAGCCTTCTTTGATTTCTATGAGGAGGTTCTGGGAACACCTTCTACCCTGTCTTGCTCTATCAATCTTGATGAGCTAGACCTGCCTCGCCTCGACCTCCAGCATCTTGGGGGCGATTCACGGAGGAAGAAGTCTGGAACGTGATTCGTGGCCTGCCGCCGGACAAGGCGCCGGGTCCGGACGGATTCACGGCGCGATTTCTCTAGGTGGCTTGGCATACCATTCGACCAGACCTTATGCGGGCCTTTGATGCTTTCTGGCATCTTGACACTCGCAACCTCCATGATGTCAATGGTGCTCTCATGATACTCCTGCCGAAAACGGCCAAGGCCAATGCAGTCAAGGACTATCGGCCGATTTCGCTTATTCACATCATTGGCAAACTTTTCTCAAAAGTTCTTGCTGCTAGGCTGGCACCAAGCTTAGAGGACTTGGTGCACAAATGCCAAAGTGCTTTCATCAAAGGTAGGGTAATTCATGATAGCTACAAAGTGGTTCAAGCCTCGGCCAAGCTACTGCGTGTTAGGAAGGTGCCCAGCATCCTCCTCAAGGTTGATATTGCTCGGGCCTTCGATTTGGTCGCGTGGCCATTCCTTCTTGAGGTGCTTCAGCAGTTGGGTTTTGCTCGGAAATGGTTGAACTGGGTGTCGGCCATCCTCTCCTCAGCTAGCACAAGAATTCTTGTTAATGTCATTCCTAGTGAGAGGATCTATCATGCTCAGGGTCTCTGGCAAGGGGACCCCTTGTCGCCATTGCTCTTTATTCTTGTGATGGAAGTGCTGAACGCCCTGCTCCGCAAGGCTGACTCTTGCTCTTTGTTCAAGCCTTTTGGAGTTCGGACGTTACCTTACTGTGCCTCTTTATATGCTGATGATTTGGTCATGTTCGTCTCCCCGCTGCAGCAAGACTTGAGTTTGGCAAAGAGCATTTTGCAGCTGTTTCAGGAAGCGTCAGGTTTGGGTTGCAATTTCAATAAATGTCTAATGGCTCCCATCCGATGCAATGAAGATCACATCGCCTTGGCAACCAGCTTGTTCCCTTGTCAGTTAATGGAGTTCCCCATCAGGTACCTTGGCATACCTCTCTCAGTCACGAAGCTCCCAAAATCGGCCCTCCAGCCTCTTGTCGATCGTATGGCAGACAAACTACCTGCTTGGAAGGGTAAACTGTTGCACCGCAGTGGTCGCCTTGCTCTGATCAGGTCCACACTAGCGGCGATGCCTGTGTACACTGCCATTAGTGTGGAGTTGCCGGCTTGGATGAACAAAGCTTTCCACAAGATCATGAAAGGTTTTCTCTGGACTAGAACAAAGGAGGTGCAGAATGGTAAATGTCTAGTGTCTTGGGGTCGTGTTCAGCGCCCACTCCACCTTGGGGGGCTGGGGATCCCAGACCTGCAACGCCTTGGTATGGCGCTCCGTTTGCGATGGTTGTGGTTCCAGCGCACTGACCCTGCCAGGTCGTGGGCGACCCTTCCTCTTGTTGAAAGCCGCCAATCCATTGCCTTTTTCAAGACCTCCACCAATTGCATTGTTGGCGATGGGAAGTCACTTCTCTTCTGGTCTGCTCCCTGGCTGCAAGGCCGCTGCATTCAAGACTTGGCACCGGACCTGTATCAGGAAACCAATGCTCGCCGTCGGGCTTTCTGGACCGTGGCAGCAGCTCTCCAAGACAATGCTTGGATCAGTGACATGGTCGGTGCCCTCACGATACCTGTGCTGATCATGTACCTACAACTTCACCCGGTTCTGCAGCAGGTCCAGCTCAGTTTGGACACTCCAGATCGCTGGGAATGGCGCTGACCCCAGTCTGGTTCCTACTCCTCTAGATCGGCCTACAGTGCTCTTTTCCTGACCGAGTATGCCATCTTAGGATCCAAGGAGTTGTGGAAAGCGTGGGCTCCGAATAAGTGCAAGTTCTTTGTTTCGCTGTTGTTGCTTGGCCGCTGTTGGACCTCGGAGCGCCTCCAGCATTATGGGCTTCAGAATCATGGTCCCTGCGCCTTGTGCTCCCAGCACACCGAGTTCATTGATCATCTTTTCATTCAATGTATCTATGCCAGACAGGTTTGGTTTAAATCCTTGCGGCGATGTTCGCGTAAGCGTATCCCTAAAGCCAGAAGGAAAGCTTTTGACTCGTTCATGATCCTGGTGGCCTGGTGCTGGAAAGAAATGATCGGGTGTTTAGAGGAGTCGCCACCTTACCGGCAACTTTAGTGAACAAGGTGTTGGCCACCGGTGACTTGTGGTGTCGAGCTAAGTTGGTAGCTAGGCCGCTTCTGTTTGGAGAGTAGCTTATGTTGTGTAGCCGGGTCGAGTGAGGGTTCTGGTCCCTTGTTTTTGTTTGTTGTTTGTCTCTCTTCTCTCTTAATACAAAGCGTGCGCAGCACGATCTAGAAAAAAAACTTGTCATTCTAGCCTTCTTCACTTTTTTCCAAATTACTTGTCATTCTCACTTCCCAATACATACCTCTATCTCTCTCCTCACCGCTTCCTGTGCACCACACCTTTTTCCGTTTTACTTAATCCCTGTGCCCAAAGCTAAAACGACAAGTAATTTGAAACGAAGGGAGTATATCACTGGTTGTATTGTGCCAGTTTTAGATGACACTTCATATATGATCTGTCTTGATTTTTTTATGCTTAAACACACATTTGTTCAATTATAATGCAACCATGTGAAGCTAGTAGCACATTGTTTTAGCTTGTCCAATCTTTTCCTTTTTTATTAGTATATATATTAACTTGTACCTCAACACTGCAGATCTTGGGAAATCTGGAAACAGAGAAATGATAAATTTTTCAGAAATGCAGCACCATCCTTTGCTTCCTGGAAGAGGAACTTCATTTGTACAGTTAGGCAGCAATCCTATAGATTAAATGAGCTTGATAGAAATATAGTTCTTAGCTGGTTGAGTTCTTTCTAATTGTTTTGTTCCTTTTAGAGGTCTTTCACCCCTTGTCTCTATCTTCATTTCTTATGATCCGAGAAGTATGTTTGCTGTTACCTGACTGTTTGGATCTCTGCTTGACTGGAGCCTGTAATGCATACCTTGCAAGCACCAAGTTTGTGAATAGCAGAAACACAAAGCATATTGATTTTCTTACACTCTCTCTGGTGGAGCTTTATTCTCTTGATGTTCAAAAATCATTTGAGAGGGTAGTAACGTCTGTGGGTCTAAATCATTTCGTCCGCACAGCTTGGCTGTTAAGTCTTTAATGTTTCAACAATGTTTTCTTGGCCAATATAACTTGCCTAAGATTTTTCAGTTGTGATAATACAATAAAGGTCCTTATTGATACATGCCCTTTGTATGCCAAAAATAACAGAAAGGAATATCTTCTTGTGCCTGTGAGGTTTAGCCTCATGATGATGCCTTCTTTTCTTTTACTGTACATGAACTGATGTTTATTCTTGCTTGTAGCTGCAGGAAGACCTCAGGAAGATAGATAATTGGCAATATATTAATTGTCTTAACCTATGGGTTAGATTTCTATGCTGTAACTACAAGGATTACAATCTCCATCCATTATTGTTGCAAGTTCTTCAAGTTGTAAGAGGAGTGGCTCACGTATTCCCTGGCACGCGGTACTTACCTTTGAGACTGAAGCTTGTGCAGATGCTGAATCAGCTTTCCACATGCAGTCAAATCTTCATTCCGACAACATCATTGCTATTCGACTGCTTAGAATTGAGAGAGGTCTCTCAGAATGAACAAACACAAAAAACAAAGGTCAACTTTTCATCATTGTTGAAGGTATGCCGTTTTTGTTACTAACATTGTTTTACATTGGTAGCAATTAAAATTTTATGTTCTTTCATGCCTATTCTGCTGCTGGCAATATGTTCTGTCACCACTCTATTAAGTAGCTGCTGCTTCTTTCATGATTCTGTCTAAACCCATCCAAGATCCCTAAGGTGCAGTGGGTTACGGTGGCGGCTAGCTCTGCTAGTGCCGCTGCTGTTGGGCGCCGGGGGCTGGAGAGGAAGGTGTTGATCCACCTCGACATCCATGAAGATTTCAACCCGATGCCAATGGAGTAGCGCCAGCGCGCCCGCACTACTCAGACCGCTTCGACTGGAAGTTGGGGGTGGAGGATGTTCCAGCGCCAGTCGCGGCGCGCACGCACCCCTGCGCGCAGGAACGACGATCACAACAGGCACCGTCGCGGGGATCGGCGCGATGACAGGCGCGATGACGGCCACGACGATCGCCGGGGACGCCGCGAGGGGTGTTCCTGGACGGAGCGCATCTTCCGCAGCCGCTCTAGGGCCATGGACCGGAGGCAAGATGATGGTCGCGGTGATGGGCGCCGCGATGACAGAGGCAGAGGCGGCTATCGCGATGATCGTGATCGGGACGGTGGGCGTCATGGAGGAGGACGCATGCATTACATGGCAGCCTTGCACGCGAGCAGGAAGGTGGACCTGGCCAAGGTCCAGGTGCTGCGGGGTGGCCAGGTCATCCCAGCTTCAGGCAGAAGGCGGCGCTGCGTGTCGCCGGAGAACAGGAGGAGGCGTCCCTGAGCGGCATCTTGCGAGGCGTCGGAGGCCACTAGGGGCCCGTTGCCACCATCCTCGCCAGGGGCGCTGGCTCGCTACAACCGGGGTGAGATGCACCTGCCTCACGCGGCGTCAAGGGGGGCGATTTGGTTCAGGCCCTCGACATGTTTCGGCTCGCCGGTCAACTCCGTCATCGACGACTCGGACAATGACCCTCTGCCACCACCGCCTCCTCTTCCCACGGATGGCACCATGCACACGCGCCTCTTCCTACCTCAGGCATCACCTGTCCGCTCTACACCGACATCGCGGGAGGGCCCTGGTGCTACGGTGGAGTGGGAGGAGCCTGTCCACGCCGCCTCGTCCGTAGCTGACGATGAGCTAGAGACGCCTATCCACATCTCGTCAAGGCAGCCCACGCCCCAGCTCTCGCCCCAGGCTGCTGCTTCTCCGACTACCACTCCGCTCTTCGTCCCGGTTCAAGCTCCGCTCCTCCCTGAGCCTGAGCTTGGTTCTATGCCGCCGAGGCGGCCACGGGCGCGTCGCAAGACGCTGGCGGGCGTCACAGCCTTTGCCGGCTTCCCGGTGCAGCGGTCCAGCCCTCGGCTGGCAAAGATGAGAAGCATGCCGATCGCGAAGCTCGCCGAGTGTGTGTTGTGTCATTGCCTGGGGATCGTCAGCGACGGGGAGCCAATCACGGAGGCAGCCATCGCCAAGTTTGTGCAGATGTTCAACGGCCAGCTTCCGGACATAACCATCGCGGCCCTGCGTGCCCTCTTCCGTATGGACTGCGACTTCGCCTCGTCCGTGGAGGATGCTCTGGTGGCCCATGGAGGTGCGGAGGCAGTGGAGATGAACAGCGACATGGCAACTGGGGTCGATGCCCAGGTCTGAAGTTGCGTCTACACCAATGTTAGTTGATCCAGGTTGATCAAGCTTCCGTGCGAGGCTGTCTGTGTCTGTCTGTTCTGTTGCCCTGTGTCTGTTTGTGTTTGTAGTACTCAAGTCTCCAAATGTTAGACAAAGACTTTAGCATTTTTAACTGGAACCCTCGTGGTCTTAATGATGTTAAGCGTCATGATGTTGTTTGTGATCTGGTTCAGTCTACTCCCTGTCATCTTGTTTGCCTTCAAGAAACGAAGCTGCAACATGTTGATGCCTTCACTGCTGCTCACCTGGGAGGCCATAGGCTCAAGTGTTTTGCCAAGAGGCCTGCGATTGGCACCAAGGGTGGCATTTTACTGCTTTGGGACGAAAATAAAGTTCAAGTCTCCAATATAGTCATCGCCACTTACTCCATTTCGGCTACTATTGTTCTCACCGGCTCGGACATCTCTTTCAAGTTAACTACGGTCTACGGGCCTACTCGCTCCAACCTAAAAGCTGATTTCTACAATGAGCTTATTGCCTCCAAGCCTCCGCCGGGTACTTTGTGGCTTCTCACGGGTGATTTCAACCAAATTTACAAAGCAAGTGATAAAAACCGCGGAAATGTGAATCGCCGAAGGATTGTGCGCTTCCGGAATGCCCTCAACGCTTGTGACCTTAAGCCCATTCATCTGCAAAACCGCAAGTTTACTTGGAGCAACGAGCAACAAGATCCTACCATGAGCAAGCTTGATGGTTTCTTTTGCAATGAGGAGTGGGACCTTGCTTTCTCGGACCACATACTCCATGCCCTCTCCTCGTCTCTCTCCGACCATTGCCCCCTTCTCCTAGCTAATGGGAGAGGCCCAAAGAAGTCAAAGTCCTTCCGGTTTGAGAATTTTTGGATAAAAATGCCGGGGTTCAAGGATGTCGTCAACAAGGCTTGGACCGGTGGTTTTAATCATGTTGAGCCTTGCCACCTCCTCTTCCACAAGCTAAAGAAGACCGGCCAAGAATTGAAGCGTTGGAGTAAAACTCTCTTCTCCAAGTCTAAGATTGAACTTCACATGGCGTTGGAAGTTATCCTCTGGTTGGATGTTGCGCAAGAGGCTAGGACTCTTAGTGTGGAGGAGAGGGAGATTAGAACAAGATTGAAAAGAAGGATCATTGGCTTGGTGGCCTTAGAGAGTTCGAGGAAGCGACAATGCTCTAGGATCACGAACCTAAAAGAGGGAGATGCCAACACAAAATTCTTCCATTTACGCATCAAAGCTAGAAGGCGTAGAAACTTCATCCATAGATTGAAGCATAACAATGGTTGGGTCACGACGCATGACCAAAAGAAGGAAATCATCCATAATCATTTCAAGAAAATCATCAAGAAGGGACCTTCTAGGGCGGTCAACTTCAATTGGGCAGCCATCCCGAGGCCGGAGTGTGACCTAAGCGGCATTGGCACGCTTGTGATAAGGCCCCCGGCCCGGATGGCTTCACCGGGGCCTTCTTCAAAGCTTGTTGGAGCATTGTGAAAGGGGATATCATGGCTGTGATTCACCAATTCTTCACCGTCCATGTTGACAATCTTCATTGGCTAAACTCCGCCAACATAGTTCTTTTGCCCAAAAAAGTAGGTGCGGAGGAGGTTTCCGACTTTAGACCTATTAGCCTCATACATGCTATTGCCAAGCTCATCTCCAAGATGATGGACACACGCCTTGCTCCTCACATGAACAAGCTTGTCTCAAATGCGCAAAGCGCTTTCATAAAGACTAGGAGCATACATGACAACTTCCTCTATGTCAAGAACCTAGCACGCAAACTTCACAAGACGAAAAAGCCGACGCTCCTCCTGAAGCTTGATATCAAGAAAGCTTTTGATTCGGTGAGATGGGACTACTTGATGGACTTGCTCCAACACATGGGCTTCCCTACCATTTTTCGTGATTGCGTCTCCGCTCTTCTCTCCACCGCCTCATCTCGAGTGCTCCTAAATGGTGTCGTGGGCGATCCAATAAAGCACGGAAGGGGGCTGCGGCAAGGGGATCCCCTATCCCCTCTCCTCTTTGTGTTGTCCATCGATCCTCTCCACCACAACCTTCGCAAGGCCACCAACCAAGGCCACCTTCATGAGATAGGGGGAGGGCGCCCACCATCCGTACCTCCCTATATGCCGATGATGCCGCCATTTTCATGGCTCCAAAGAAAGAGGACATCGATTACCTTGCCAACATTCTTGCCCAATTCGGCATTGTCACCGGCCTCGTTACCAATTGCAACAAAAGCCAAGTGGCTCCTATTAGATGCGAAGGAATCGATCTAGATGGCATCCTCCAAGCTTTTCGGCTACTCGCACCACGTTCCCTATGAAGTATCTTGGTCTCCCATTGTCGGTGACGCGACTTAAAAGAATTCACTTCCAACACTTGGAGGATAGAGTTGCCGGGAAGCTCCGACCTTGGGTAGGGAAGCATGCTACTATGGCCGGTCGTACGGTCCTCGTTAAGTCGGTTCTCACTAGTGTGGTAATCTACTTCCTCACCGTCATTGACGTGCCTATGGAGACTCTCTTGAAGATTGACAGCATTCGGCGTGCGTTTCTATGGGCGGCTTGTGAGAAGGTCTCCGGTGGTAAATGCAAAGTGAACTGGGAGCATGTATGCAAACCAAAAAATTAGGAGGTCTTGGTATCTTAAACCTCAAGAAGTTTGCCGCTGCTCTTCGCCTTCGGTGGTTGTGGTTTGAGTGGGATGATGATCCCAAACCGTGGGTTGGGCTTGGAAACCCTTGCACCTCCAAGGATGAGGTTTTGTTCGCGGCCGCTACTAGGGTGGAGGTTGGAAATGGCGACAAAGCCTCATTTTGGAACTCGTCTTGGCTTGATGGAAGGAGGCCTAGGGACTTAGCTCCCCTCATTTTCGACATCTCCAAGAGGAGAAATTGCACGGTTCGGGAAGGATTGGCCAATGAGGTTTGGGTATCGCAATTGAACATGCAAAAGGTTTATCTTTTGATCATATATCCCAATTTGTCAACCTTTGGACGTTGCTCCAAGGTGTGCAACTTCATGAGGAGGTGGAGGATAAGATTACTTGGAATCTCACCAAGAATGGAAAGTACTCCTCGTCGTCGGCCTACAAGATGCAATTTTTGGGCCACACCACCTCCATGATGCCTTCTTGGTTTGGAAACCGTGGGCGCCTCCCAAATGCAAGATCTTCTCTTGGTTGATTCTTCAAAACCGGGTGTGGATGGCGGATAGGCTTGAGTGGAGGGGATTGCAAAATTGCAGCCAATGCAAGCTATGTAACCAAGCCCAAGAGACGGCCGCACACCTTCTTTTCCAATGCCATTTCACCAAAAGGATTTGGTCTTCTTTGAAGGCTTGGCTTGGGCTTCATGATCTAGATCCCTCGGAGTGGCATACCTTTCAAAGTGTCCAAGATTGGTGGATGGCCGCTATCCACAAGAGGGGAGCCCATAGGAAAGCGTTGGCCTCTCTCGCCATGCTCATCTCGTGGGAAGTTTGGTTAGAGCGTAATACCCGTGTCTTTCAAAACAAGTTCACTACCACGACGATGTTAATTCAAAATATTAAGGATGAGGTGGTGATGTGGGGCACCGCCGGTGCCAAAGCGTTGTGTAATGTGATGCCGCGAGAGTAGAGACTTTGTTGTTGGCCTTGTCGGTGTGGGCAAGGCCTTATTTGGTTATGTAATGAAATGGCAAATCTTTTGCCTTGTTTCTAATTTGTTTATCCTGAGAATATGTTGAATGATTAATTGTTCTACATGCTATAAGGTGCCCAAGAGCCTTCTAAAATCAAGGGATTTCCAAGAGGAGTGCATTCTTTCAGCGATTCAGGTTCTGTCAGCACATTTTGCGCAGTGGAGCTACCATGTTTCTTTCCCAGAAGTAGCCACCATTCCTCTTATTCTCTTGAAAAGACTACATGAGCAGATAACTCTCGAATCGCTTCGCCATCCTATTAAACGACTGATAGACCAGGTGATACATACACAGAGGGTTCATCATTTCGTTTTTAGTATTTCTTTCGCCCCTGACAGAGATTCGCAAATTTCGCGAAATTAACAAAATTTCGAAGAAAAGTTTTAAATATTTCGGCCAAATTCAAATTCTGGCGCTTAAAATAATTTGGCAAAATAAATGTAAAACTGCAGATTCGAACTCACAACCACGCACTGCATTGACCGAACACACAGCCAACAGACTAAAGACAATCATGTGACAGATACTTTATTTCTAGGTCTTATAACCATTGCGTATTTGATATTTTCAAATTAAACCGAAATTTTTGAACGATATTAGCCTTTTCTCGCCCCTCTCCGAGAATCGTTAATATCGCGAATTTCTTCCGAAATTTCGACGAAATTATTTTCCCTGCATACACATTGGCCCTTGACTTTTTAATTATTGATGCCATTGAATGTGAATTTGTTCCACTTAAGCTTGCCGTGTTGCTGTTTGCATCTGACTTGATGGAGGAAGATCAGATCTTTTTCTATATCAGTGAAGCGCACGTAATCCTTTTGCTTCTATTCCATCTTGTGGCAATCTGACAGTCGTCGCCTTAAATTTACTGGAACTGCAGGTGAATGAGAACAAGGATTTTATACAAAGGAAAAGGGAGGAGGTTTCTCTCACCAAATGATAAAGCGTCAGTTGAGAGCTTCCTTCAGGTACAATTTCTCCAGTTGGTGCAATGTTTGTACCCTTGTAGTCAATTGCTTTGCATGCAGGCTTGATGGTTGCTCCCAATAAAGGTTGCTGAAAAGAACTTCTCCTTGAGTGCAGGAGGAGAAGAACAAAGGAAATGCTTCATTCACATGATATTATGCATCCGTATCAGAAGAGCGTCAACAGAGAGGTAAGATAGTGAATGATAGCAAAGCCAAGCGAACAACTTTCCTGGTGGCTTTTAATCCTTTGAAACCATTTACACCGTTGCAGGGAGAAAAGCACATTGAAATGTCAATGGAGCTGCCGTTGCTGGATGAGGACGGAGGTGGGCTAGGGGGGACTGGAGAGCAGAACCACTTACATGTAGTGTAGCATACTAGCATGTATTAAAACTACACATTCAGAACGGCGGCAATGAGCCAACGAGCCTTGTGCTCATCAAGTTTGTATCTGCGAGTAACTTCATGATGTATTAGAATTAGGAATTAGTGATTACAGGATGTCCTTTGACTCTTCAGCTGGAATAGTTAATTAATTATTGTATTATGTATTTACAGCGTTCATGTTCTGATGTTTTCTCCAAACAATACTTTCAAGTACAGAGCAGCAGGATGCATCGCATCAGGGTCAGGGCCGGCCTCTTTCATTAAGCAAATTGCGGCCTTCAGGGTTCTCTTGTAGTAGGAAACACAAAGATTTCACGCTGAGCCACTGTTTTTTTTTGCTGCGATCCGGCAAAAGAAAAAGGGGGCAAAAAAAGAGAAGCTTTCCAGGGAACACCAATAAATGATATACAGCATACTGAACCATGCAGATAAATGTAATTGTGACCTATGCACCTACAATGATACAGTTTATATATACATCAATTCAAATGACAAAAACATGTACTCCGTACTCCTGAACGAGCCAACATAAAAATAATGAACGCTCAATCAGTATGAAGCAGGGGGCACCCATTTCTATTAATCTTGCAGCTTCCAGCATCTGCTGGAAATGGATGACATTCCATCGTCATGTGATTCCTTTGTATACTAGTATATCCGTGCACGTACATGCAACACGCACGTGCAAAAATTCAATTTAAAATGAAATTACATTAAGAAAGTTTTGTTCTCCTTCGAGTCCTCGACATATGTACCGTCAACCGTGCATGCAAAAAATATTTCATCCGATCTCAATCCACCGATCTCCTCAGACTCGATGATGGTGTGGAGCAGCATGGTGGTATATCCATTATTCATACAGAACTTGCATTAACATGATATCTTTGCAAAAACAGGATAATATTATTATGACCTTCAAAACAAAGGATACCTTACAGAATTACAAAGTCCCATTGTATGAAGTGTTTGAACCACAAATGGTTCAATTTTTCACCAATCATACTTTAAATTATAGCCTCCCTACGAGTAATGATACAAGCAGATTCCTTTTTCCTTACAAAAGATGCACTTGCAAGCCAGCTCCTGCAGGCCTCTCATGATTCTCAATACAATCCAAATACCATGTTGAACTGCAAGCAAAATAAGCATTAACCACTTATTATATGAGATGGTCGTTTTGCCAAAGGAACCCTACAAGCATGTCATCTACACCTCCTGTACCTGCACAAACCAAAGTTCTGTTCAATTTCCCAGCTGCATCCTCCATGATCTCATACCTTTGCAGCTTTATCAGTAGAAACCGTTAGAACCTAAACGTTCAGAAAAGGTAGCCAATGAGTACCAAAGATCAAGGGGAAAGGCCGACATGCCATGCTGTCCAAAAATTGGACAGACAAAAGTACAATTTGAGTTTTAGTCCATCTGCATCTCTAAGGTAAAGAAATCCAATAAACTACAGCCTTTATAATTCTAAGATCTATGTTGAAAGCAAATACTTTACAGATGACCCAACAGGCCAACACACACATAGGTAAATCATGCTATATGTCACCGGCACACTCACCTTGACGGTGAACAGTAGCTTTATTCAATCTCAAAGGAGGCGGAACCCTGGCGACTCCGGCGCGACCGTGTTGCGCCGATGAAGCAGAGGAGGTAAGGCCGTCGGTGGCTAAACCCTAGTACAAACTTCTTAGCTAACTATGCCCAGCTCCCCTGCTTATATTGGCCGAGGGATGGGCTACAATCTTGGCAATCCTAACAAACAAGCAAACAATCGAAACAATTCCAAACTTATCTAGTTGCCTTCCGCCGTTGCAGCGCCGGCTGAATCCCCTGCTTTCGCCGCACTTTCCGTAGGCGCCGCTGCGCCCCTGTTTCGCCGCCGGTTGTAGTGTATTCCCAGCATAACATCTCTCCCCCCCTGGACTAGCAGCTCGTCCGCGAGCTGGAATGCTGGGTAGATGCGGCAAAAATCCTCCAGGGCCTCCCATGTGGCTTCAGCTACTGCGTGGTCTTTCCACTTGATCAGCACTTCGTGCCGTGCACGGGCCACGCGACACTTGATGGCTTGTTCCGGTTCCAAGCAAACCCGGCCGTGGCGGAGCGGCGGCAACGACGGTGGCTGTTCCGGAGGCGCGCCGAAGAACTTCTTGAGCACGCCGACATGGAACACGTCGTGAATGCGGGCGCCCGCGGGCAGTTGCAGCCTATAGGCGACGTCACCGATCCGCTCAGTGATTTGGAAGGGGCCAAAATACTTTGGCCCGAGCTTGCTCCGACCCCTGATGTCCAGTGATGCCATCGGTCCGTGCAGCAGCCGGAGCCACACCCACTGGCCAACCATGAACTCCACTGGCCGGTGTCTGCGATCGTAGTACTCCTTGTGATGTTGTTGGGCCTGCTCCAGCCGGTCACGGACCTCACAGAGAAACTCGTCGCGCTCCATGAGTTGCGCGTCGACCGCCGGCAGCCGTGCCTCCCCTGGCGAGTAAGTTCTTAAGGGGGCCATAGACCACACGAAATGGCGACGTCCGGAGTGACGACTGAAACGACGTGTTGTAGCAGAACTCCGCCCAGGGCAGCCATTGCAGCCAATTGCGTGGGTGGTCGCCGGTCAGGCAGCGGAGGTACATCGTGATTATCATGTTGGTGGCCTCGGACTGCCCGTCCGCCTGCGGGTGAAAAGCGGAAGTGAAGTGGAGGTCCACCCCGGCCAAAGCGAATAGCTCCTTCCAGAAAAGGCCAGTGAATACCGGGTCGCGGTCACTGACGATGGTGCTGGGGATGCCGTGGAGCTTCACTATGTTGTCGAAGAAGACTCGTGCCACCGTCGTCGCTGTGTAGGGATGCCCCAAGGCCAAGAAGTGCGCCGCCTTGGAAAATCGGTCGACCACGTTGATGATGACCGATTTCCCCTTGACCTTGGGTAGTCCTTCGATGAAATCCATGGCCACGTCTGACCATACCGTGGACGGAATGTCCAGCGGTTGCAGGAGGCCTGCTGGACGAAGCTGCTCCAACTTATTGAGTTGGCAAACCTGGCACTCCCGCACAAAGTCCCGCACGGACGAGCGCGCGCCCGGGACGTGGAAGTCGGCGCGCAGTCGGTGCAACGTCTTCTCCGTGCCCTCGTGGCCCAAACCGTGGGCCGTGGCGAGGATCAGGGGCAATGTCGGCGAGAGCGGCGGACGTAGACACGGCCTTTCACCGTGACCAAGCCATCAGTGAGTTGCCACTGATCGCTGCGGGTGCCGTCCCTGACTTCTTGCTTCAGTTGCGGGAGCTCGGGAGTGGCGGTGAACTTGCGCGGAGGTCGTCGAAGACGGAGAATGCTGGTGCCGACAGGGCGGCCACTTCTGCGCCCACCTCCGTGTCGCGGCGCGAGAGCGCGTCGGCCACGACGTTGCTGGCGCCCGGTCGGTATTCCACCTGGAAATCAAACCCGATCAACTTACTGGCCCACTGGTGTTGCGGGATTGTGGAGAGCCTCTGATCTAACAAGAACTTGAGGCTGAAGTGATCAGTCTTGATGACGAAGGCGCGCCCCCAGAGGTATGGCCGCCAGTGCTTCACCGCTTGAACGAGCCCAATCAACTCGCGTTCGTAAGCGGCGAGCTTGGTGTGGCGAGGAGCAAGTTGGCGGCTGAAGAACGCAATCGGTCCGCGGCCCTGGTGCAGTACCACGCCGACGCCCGACCCAGACGCGTCGCATTCGACGACGAAGTCTTGCTCAAAGTCTGGGAGCTGCAGGACGGGTGCCGAGGTCAGGGCGCGTTGGAGGGCACGGAACGCGCCCTCGGCATCAGCCGACCAACGGAACCCTTCTTTGCAGAGAAGGCGTGTCAGTGGCGCCGCGATCGTGCCGTAGTCCAGGACGAAGCGCCGGTAGTACCCGACGAGGCCCAAGAATGCCCGGACGGCGCGCACGGTACGTGGCGGCGGCCAGTCCAGGACGGCCTGTACCTTCTGAGCATCCATGGCCACCCCGTCGGCGGATATCACATGACCAAGGTAGGCCACGGAGCGCGCTCCAAAGCTACACTTGGACCTCTTGACATGAAGCTGGTGCTCCTGCAGTTTGGCCAAGACGAGGTGGATGTGGCGGAGGTGCTCCGACCACGATGAGTTGTATATCAAGGTATCATCGAAGAACACAAGGACGAACCGGCGTAGAAACGGTCGGAGCACATCATTCATTAGGGTCTGGAATCTCGCCGGCACGTTCGTCAGGCCGAACGGCATGACGAGGAACTCGAAGAGGCCTTCGTGTGTGCGGAATGCCATCTTCTCGACGTCGGCGGCGTGCATGCGCACCTGATGGTACCTGGAGCGCAGGTCCAGCTTGGTGAAGTAGGTGGCGCCCCGGAGTTCATCGAGAAGTTCCTCGACCACCGGGATCGGGTACTTATCCTTGATTATCTTGCTGTTCAGCGCGCGGTAGTCGACGCAGAACCGCCACGTGTCATCCGACTTCTTCACCAGGAGGACCGGGGCGGAGAACGCCGACGAGCTGTGTTGGATCACCCCTTGGCGCAGCATGTCTTGGCACTGCCGCTCCAATTCCGCCTTTTGCGCGTGGGCATAGCGATATGGCCGCACCGCAACCGGGCCCGTGCCCGGCAACAGCCGGATCCGATGGCTGCGCTGGCGCACCGGAGGGAGCCCGGATGGTTCCTGGAACAGCCCCTCAAAGCGGAGGAGCAAGTCAGCCAGGATGTCGTCGCTCGTTGCCGCGAGTGCGGCCACACCTGGCGCCGCGTCCGTCCACTGCACCGTGTGCCCGTTCCGCACGAACTGCAGTACGCGGCGCCCGAAGACCCACAGGATCGGCCCGAGGGCCTCCAGCCATTCTACCCCAAGCACCATGTCGTACGAGCCAAGAGAGAGCCCGTAGCAATCTATGACGAAGGGCTCGCCGGCAACAGCGATCTCCAGGTTCTTGCAACAGCCGGGACTCCGGATGCGATCGCCGTTCGCCACTGCAACGTGTAGCCCGGCACGCTGGCTCAGGAGGATGCCCGCGCGCGTTGCCGCTTCCAGGTCCACGAAGTTGTGGGTGGACCCGGAGTCGAGCAGCGCGGTGAGGCGCACGCCGTTGACGTCGACGAAGAGTTGCATCGTGCGACCGGAGCGCGGCTGAACGCCTGTTAGCGCGTGAAGGGAGATAGTGGGATCGGCGGCCTCCTCGTCCCCGGTCTCTTTACCGTCTTTCCGTCGTTGGGCTACCTCGGCCGGAGAGAGGCCGCCTTGGTGGTGGTGGCCGGCGCCGGCGGCATCTGTGGGGTCGGTGCGGCCGTCGGCGTCGGCTGGGGCGACGGTCGGGTGGTGAAGCGGCTTGTGCTCCACGCGGGCTGATGTGGTGCCCCTTCCCGGGACGCGTTCCTCTGTTCGTACGCTCTGACGAAAATGATCGCGTCATCGAGCTTGGCCGGTAGTTGCAGCTGGACATCCGTACGCAGGGGGTCGCCTAGCCCGGCAATGAAGAGCTCGATCTGCTGGTGCTCCATCAGCGACTCATCGCGGCACGAGAGCACCATGAAGCGCGCCGCGTAGTCGTTCACGGTCCCCGTGCACCGGAGCCATGACAGCTGCCCTATCGGGCTGGCCGTCAGGGGCGGCCCGAAGCGCGCCTGGACCCTATGCACGAAGTCGGGCCACGACAGTCGTTCACCATTGAGCTCCAGTCGGCGAAACCAAAGCTGGGCATCATCCAGGAGGTAGAACGCGGCGAGGCCGACCCGCTTGTCGTCCGGTGTGCGCCGGACTTGGAAGAACCGGTCGCACCGGTTGAGCCACGGAAGTGGGTCGCCGGTGCCATCGTACTTGGGAAATTCCAATTTGTGGGAGGTTTGGACAGCGTCGCCGGCGGCGTCGGCGGGCGCGCGGTCGCCTGGCGGCCGCCGCTCTAGGGCCGCCGCGCGTTGCCCTGTCTCTAAGCGGTTGACCTTCGCGCTGAGATTGGCTTGCGCTAGGTCGATGCGCTCCACCGCTTGTGCCAGCGTGTCGGTCTGCGCGGTGAGCTCGGCGGTGGCCGATTCCAGGGACTCCATCTTCTCACGGAGCGGGTCGAGGCCCTGCAGCTGGGTGCTCATTTGTTCCTGCTTGTCGACGATGTCTTGGAGCTTCTTCATCATGGCCTCGAGCATGTCATCGGTCTTGCTGTTGCTGCTTGTGCCGGTGAGCGTACTCATGGCGACGGAAGCAATGGCCTGGACAACTGATACCAAAGTTGTCACCGGCACACTCGCCTTGACGGCGAACAGTAGCTTTATTCAATCTCAAAGGCAGCGGAACCCCTGGCGACTCCGGCGCGACCGCGTCGCGCCGATGAAGCAGAGGAGGTAAGGCCGTCGGTGGCTAAACCCTAGTACAAACTTCTTAGCTAACTATGCCCAGCTCCCCTGCTTATATTGGCCGAGGGATGGGCTACAATCTTGGCAATCCTAACAAACAAGCAAACAATCGAAACAATTCCAAACTTATCTAGTTGCCTTCCGCCGTTGCAGCGCCGGCCGAATCCCCTGCTTTCGCCGCACTTTCCGTAGGCGCCGCTGCGCCCCTGTTTCGCCGCCGGTTGTAGTGTATTCCCAGCATGACACTATATGATTAGCAGCATTACATTGTACATTCTGTGAGTTTTCAAGTCGTTTTTCAATCTGCCACATCTAATCTGAGATCAAATCTTGAATCATAAACTCAGGACATTTAGTATGTGTGGCATGATAACAGGAAACAGTAAATATCAAATTACTTGTTTACTGTCGAGACTCCAGCTAATAACGACATATATGCTCCATGTGTGACTGCCTTCAGTGGAAAGCTCACCAATCTTTTCCCCTGCAGGCATATATGCTCCCTGTGTGAACCATAAGGTGTAATAACTCTAAAACATAAAAAAAGCACACTTGCCTGCCTTGGTCAGAACAACAAACAAACACACTTGTCTGCCTTGTTCCACGAGCTGTTTTACTTAGACCTGGAACAAACACACCCTGTCTTGTTCCTTGTTCAGACCTGGAACAAACACAGACCTGCATTGTTTGCATGACTTGTTGCATTGTTTCCATGTACTGTTGGGGATACAATGCAGGCCTGAACAGAAAAGAGATTGAGAATCATATCTAACAATTCCAAATACCCACACTCGCTTGAGAAACTTGAAATTGTAGTTATGTGAGGAATAGAAGAAGTTCAAAATCAGTTGTTCTTTGGAAGAAATGTGACATACAATAGCGTTTCTACACAGCGGGAAGCAGAACATGAATCAAAATCCCCATTCACCAATCTTTCCTTACTCCAAAGCAATCAAGAGGAGGTGCGAGGACAGGGGTACTAATGCTTCTGGTTTCAGATAGTAAGATGCAACTTACTCAGTCAATACTCAACTGAAAATTGACACTCTTCTCCATAAAAAAATGTCTATAATACAATAACAACAACATATCCTTTAAAAAAAGATCTATAATGTATTTACAAAAACATACAGTGAAATGACAACTTGATTATTACCTGAAGAAGAGAAAACATCTTAGTATAAGTGGGGATGAATAATCAATGCTATTGTCTGGCATGAAGAATGCTATCATTGAAATGCTCTCATGCTATCTGTTCTTACAGTACTCACAAATTATTGAACTTTCTCAGAGGTAGCCAATGGTGCTCGTTTTTTAAGATGCTCCCTGAGCCCAATATTTGAATGTCTACAAAAGAATACCAGGTCAAAAAATGCTTGTTCATGAGTTATGGCTTCTCTTATCTCAGTAAATTCTCTATTCTAGCATGAAGCGAAACTATAATTAGTAATTCAATTTGCAAATATGCTTCTTGCAATTTGTAGTAAGAAAAGTAGTGAGTCCATCGTGGAAGTAATATCTTCCTGTCCGGCCATTGGAGCATAAAGCTACGAGGGAATACAAGTTTTAGGGTGGTTGGCATTTTTAATAACCGTTCATCCACCGCGATCTAACGGTATTAAAAATGTCGGAACCAGACTGACGGTACCGAACGGTTCCGCGGAACCGAAATTTGCGTGGGACCGGAACCAAATTTTGTGGGACCCGGGTAAAAAAACTGTGGGGACGGTAGTGGGACCTATATGTAGAACCGTAATTTTATTTGCCGCTGGGCTCATCGGCCCTTTCCCGCTCGCCGGCGCGCCCCGCCCCTCTCCTTGCAGCTCCAACGAGGGCCGCAGCGCCTTCTAACGGCCCCGCACGCCTCACCGACGCGCCTTCCGGCTGCCCAACGCGCTTCATGTGCGAGCGCCGCCGCACTACCCAGTAGCCCCGAACTGCGGAGCACTGCCGCGCCTCCCCTGCGAGCACCGGCACGCCTCCGCGGCAGCCCCGTGCACCTCCCATGCGAGCACCGACGTGCCTCCCATGGCTCGCGTGAATCCCCGTCAGCCACGGCGAGCCTCGCGCTTTCATGGTTAGCACCGGCGGGACTCAGCCGGTAGCCTCCCGCATCTCGCCGGCGAGCCCCGGCCGAATTCCTCAGGTGCGGACGCTGCTCCTGGCCACGAGTGCACGACCGCCGCTTCTCCTATGAACTCCCACACGGACGCACACTCCTCTGAACATGCACACGGCTGTTGCTATTGGCCTCGAGGCCGGTGGCCGCCCCGCCATGCGCACTGGGACGACGGGCCCGGCGCTGCTTGTTCTTGTACAGGTACAGAACTACAGAAGGCAGTCCGGTGGTGCGCTTGTGTGACTTCAAGCGCTCCGGAGAAGCGAGCTAGGCCGGTGCCGTGCGTCTGCCTTTTAGTTACAAGATGCGGCTGCTAGCTACTAGCTCTTCTTCCACTTGGACATCGAGCTGTCTCACTCTTTCTCATTCGTGTGAGAGGCTAATTGCCACGTTTAGTTTGATCAATGAGAGCTAGGGCTTATAGGTTTTTCCACTGCTATATTTGGTGTGGGTTGATATAATTTCACAACAGAGAAACAACTACACAATAACTAGCATTACGGGCTGTTTTTTTCCTAAGACTACGTGGATTTTAATCAATGGCTAATAAAAATCACCTCCTAATCAATGGCTAACAAAATTCAGAGCCCACGGTTCCGACGGAACCACGAGTTCCGTGCCAATCACCAGAAAAGAGCTCACGAGGGAAATGACAAACTTACAATGGTGGGCAAGCTTCCTGGAGATTCAAATACGCAAAACCAGTAGTCTCATCCTTAATGAAACAAAAAAAGGTAATTAGATAAAATGAGGCAGTGAGCAGTGAAAAGAAAGGTTGAAGAAAATTATGCAGACTGGATCCATCTCACCATTTCACATGTAACAGTTTTTCAATAACTATTTGGAACTCAAAAAACGAAAATATATTCAACAAACCTACCAACACAATGCTAATCATGACAAGTACTCTACTAAACAAGGCTTTATAAATGGTATAACAATCACTATTCACCGTCTCACCGAACAGGGCAGGGCTCATATGTAACAGCCCCAAAATTTGAGTACCAAATTTTCACTTTTGTGTCCTCATTTTGCATCATGGCATGCATTGCATCCATTTAAATTGCTAAACCACACAAGTTATTCTTGGCATTGCTGAAAACCAAAATGCAAAACCTGCTCCAACAATTTCACAACGAAATGAAAGAATTCAAGTTGCAAAACAAATTACTTCGACATCCCCTATTTGTCGAGGAAGTTCCAAAAGTTCCAAAGTTCAAACTCAAATGATAAGCAATGTAAATTTGGGCAAATATTTTGAGTTGGAAATAAAAGAAAAAGAGGGCAACTCAAAATTTCCTGTGGGCAGTTTCTATTTTATTGTCCTATCAAATGATTTTCAAATAATCTGGAAAAATTAGGGAAGCTTCACATAATATAGAGAGGCTATCCAAAAATTTGCATAATTTTTGGAGGTGTTTAACTGCCCCAATTAATTAGAAAACAATGCATCCAGTGCTGAGAAGGACCTATCTGTGATGGTTTTAAAAGTTTCAGGGGGGTTTCCGCAATTTCGCCTTCTTCCTCCCTGTAGCGACCGAGCGTGCCGCTCGAGCCGCGCCCGCGCGTCACCATGGACCGCGCCCAGTGCCCGGGCCCCCTCCCCTGCCCTCACTGCCAGGAGAGCGCGACCCCGAGCCCCCACTTGCTCCGTTTCTTCCCCTGCCTGCTCCCCTTCCTTCTCTTCCCCGTGCTCCCGCGCTACGCCATGGCCGCCGCCACGGTTGACCACCGCTCCCCACCGTTTTAGCCCACGCCGACCACCGCCGTGTGGAGCAAAAGCTCCGCCGTGCCGTCCTACGCATCTACGCCAGAGGAATCGAGGCGGGAGGCCGTGCATTGCCGCCGCCGTGCTCATCTTCTTGAACTCCGGCCGGAGCTCCGCCCGCGATCGCCGCCGTCTCCGCCCACCTCGACCACGCCGTCTCCCCCTACGCGCTCAGGGTGAGCTGGCCAACATCCTCGTGCCCTCATTTTGGTTCGTTCGTAGTCCGTAGCTCGTTTTCGCGTGTGAGCTCGCCGTCGCGCACGTTTTCTCTCCGCTCGGAATGAACTCGGAACACATCCGGAATTCCGGATGGTTCGGAAATTCCGGCTCATTCCGGCTCGTTCCGAATCGAGTCCAGTACCGTTTTGCTTTTCCCGGATTTGGTTCGGAACCGGCTCGGAAAATTCCGAATGACCCGGAATTCCGAAATAATTCCGAGTTGTCCAGTACCAGGAAATGGCTACTGTTCCTTTTACTTGTCTTCTAAATAATTGGGCTGCCTTATAAATAACCTTTTAAGTGGCACATTTAAAAAGGGAATTTTACAAATGTACTAACTTTTATCGGTGCATCCGAAAAATGTGTGTGTTATACCAAAATGTCCGGAAAATTGCGATCTACCCTTTAAAATAAATATCATGATCATGTCATTTCATCGACAAGTTAACCCTAGGGTTTCAACCATTTTAAGCAACAAGTAAATATGCTATATTGCTTGAATCCACAGAATCTTCGAGATGCGCCACTCTAGGCATCCGAGCACCGTTTAACTTGAATAGTTGAATCATCCTCGTCTCGAGGATTTAAAATGTAATGTCATCATGTGTTTGTGCATTGCACTTGCTAAAATGTGTGGTGATTGATTGTTGCTTCCCGTGCGTTATGTTCGATAGGTCAAGCAGACGGGGTTCCACCTCAATACCCCGCCGAGCAGTACTACCAGCACGTTGAGCAAGGCAAGCGTAATCCCCCCTCTGAGCATATCTTATCCTATTTTCCGCAATTATTTTCTCCACTCTAATATTGCATGCGGTTTTAAATGTCTTTTACTTGGATTAGAGTATCCTATAGAATGCATTAAGTTCCGATGCCAATACCTGTTTTTCCCTCCTAACACCATAGGTTTGTATTGTTGGCCATGAGATACTTATTTTATACTAGGTTGATGCTTAGCCATGCTTAGTAATTGCCTAGTGGTACTATGGTTATCAAATGTTGGGAACAGGTGGTAAAATGAGAATGATGATGGTGGAGAATTGTGGTGACAGATAATAACATGCTTAAAGTGGGGATGAGAGGCCACGGTGGTTGTGGTGTTTTGTCTCGTTCTCGCCGCCTAAGTGCGAGTTCTTTACCTCTTGAACCAAGACTGAGCGCGCTTCCTTTCGGTGGGGTATATGGAGCCCTCGTCGACTAACAAACTTGTGCGGGGCTAGCCAGGGTCCTCTAGTTTGAGCTTCCATTTGCGCGTGCGTTGGGATGGTGGCTAAGACGGAGAAAGAGGATGGTGGTGTTTAGGAAAATGAGTGGCCATGGGGCAGGGTGTTGGAGGCACTGAACCTGTCCCGTCCTCACTGATGATCCTGGATAGTCTCAAGCAAGGTAAAGGTCGTAACCGTTCCCACCCAGCCGGCTTTCCTCGGAAGAGAGCTACGTGTAGGCAATGGGCCGGGCGGTACCGAAGGTAAACACAGTGCACCCTGCAGGGTTGAATCTTTTCGAAAAGCCGTGTCCACGGTTACGGACGACTTGGGAAAAGACGATAAGACCATAAAATAACTTGAACGGAATGATTAAAATTGGGTACTAGAGGTACCACTCACGAATGCAAGGTTGACTTCCTCGAGGGTGATTCGGGGAGGTGCCTTTGATGAACAGGTACAGTGATGTTGGTGATGGTGATGAGAAATGGGATTAAAGAGGAAAGAGTCACTTCTTACCCCGCTTTTAAAAGTACTCTGATTAGTTGTTGCCATGGAGTTGTGTTTTATAAATAAAATCAGCTTTATGCAAAACAGCCTAAAACCTTGAAAGCCTCATCGAGCTAACGCTCTATTTTATAATCTTGCGAGTTTGTCGAACTCAACGTCGTTTGTTTTGTTTCAGAGGAGGACTTCACCGACCTCGAAGGTGGGTGCTATGTGGACTTCGACAAGTAGTCTGGGGTTCCCAGGTGGCAGCTTGGGACATCTCGGAGTAGCTGGCGCTGTGGTGTTTATTTGTAGGCCTCTTAGGCCATTATCTAGATCTTGTTATTAGACAACTTATTTCGCGTCCGCTTGTTGTACTGTTGGGTCTGTGACCTCTGGTTGTAATATTTGCATCTTTCTCTATTATAAGAGTTGAACTATAATGCTTTGTGTCGTAGAGTCTGCGAAGTGCCAGTTGTTCCACAAGTATTGATCTTTCTATTATGCTATGATAGTTGTGCCTGTGTTAAGGCATCAATCGGGGAGTTGTGTTGCCGATGATCAATTCCGAGCAACACCTGCCAAAGGTTTTGGCCGGGGATTGGTAAACCCGTAACCTCCGGTTGTATCGCTTAACCGGTGACACATAGCATCACTGTATAGTAGCCGGGTCGGGGCGCTACAAGTTGGTATCAGAGCAGTACTGCCTGTAGGAAACCCTTCTACTGGTCGACGTTGAGTCTAGTGTTTGTGAAAATATTTTTTAAACTAAAAATGAGTTGTGAAAACCATCTTAGGATTCTTTTTACTCCTTACCTGGTTACACTCTAATCTCGGAGCAATCTTACCTCGATTTGAGTTAAAGTTTTTACTTCTCACCTGTTGCTTCAAAATTATTAGGATCTCGCGGTTGGGTTCTACCTTTAGTATTATGTGCCCGGTTACTTCCGCCGCGCTACAATCCGATAACAACTCAAGTGTTACCAATCTTGTATCCGTTGTCGTGGGATTGTCACGTCAGGTGTCATAGATTACTTCGTAGGTGTGGGATTATGCGAGTCAAGCATCTCCGAGTTTGGGATCGCAGGAACAAAAGATCGACACAGATTTACCCAGGTTCGGCCCCTCAATGTGAGGTAAAAGACCTACTTCCTGCCTACCCTAGATTGGTATTGATATGATAATCGAGGTGTTACAATGGAGGCGATACAATGTGGAACTCGCCGTATATGCTAGGGTTTAAGGGCTTGATAGCTCGACCCGTTCTAAGTCCTGCGAGTCCTCTTTATATACACAGAGGCTGTCAGGTTACAAGAGTTTACACGAAGCCTGATTGTATTCTTGTCTTCCAAGGCAAGTTTGCACCGACCTTCTGGAGCTTTCCTTCCTTGGGTCGCGATGCGAGATTGGCCCATCTTTCTTGTGGCCCAATAATAATACGCGGCCTTAAGTCGCTGTTGCTGAATTCAAATAAGTCGCGGGTTAAATATTCCCCCGACATTAGCCCCCAAGTGTGGCCTGAACTTCAGGGATATCTTGATCTTGAACGTTTAGACCGCACTTTTCTTCTTTGCGACTTATGATTATGCTGAGTTGGCCTTGATTCGCACCTGGAAGATCATCTGGCTTCGTGAGCTTCTTTGCTTGAACACTTGATAGCTTCAAAACTCTGATGACGACCCATCTTCAAATTTTTGATGGCAATATGATGTAGCCCCCAAGGATTGAGAGGACGTAACTTGATAGTCACCTTAATTCTTCTCAGAAAGCTTTGAAGGTCGTCACCTGTATCTTGATATCATAAATAAAACAATTGTTAAGATACAAGTAATTGCAATTGGTGTTGCCGTACTGAGACAGTACATCGACCTCTCGTTAGGTCATCTGATTCCTGTAAGTGGGCACCCGCGTGACTCAGTATTTCCCAGGTAAACATGCGTGTTCAGGGTCACTTGGCAGCCATGATAGGCGATCGCACTTTGATTGACACCGCACCCCAGTACTTTGGACACATAATGCGAGTAGCAATCCAACTTAAGGTAAAGCCATGATAGGCGCCATGATAGGCTAGAGCCATGATAGGCTAAGCTATGATAAGCTTGGGCTATGATAACACATAAGGTCGCGCCTCGTTGGCAACCGTGTTAATCATAGGGTTGGATCGCACATAGGGGGCAATCCATGGTGAGACATGGGTCGGTCGCGCCTCGGTGGCGACCTGAGATGATACTTGGGTCGGTTGCGCCTAGGTGGCAACCAGAAATGTTATATATGGTCGGTCGCGCCTGGGTGGCGACCAGAGGTGATACAAAGCTACGGCCGCGCCTGGGTGGCGGCCGATTTCTGATACAAAGACTGATCGCGCCTAGGTGGCGATCAGGTGTTGCATAGGTCGCGCCTAGGTGGCGACCTGAGTTGAAGCTCTAGCCCTGAGTGGCTGTGATGATACTCAGCTAAAAGCTGGAAAGGTGATGCTTGGCTCTGATAGCCTTTCTTATGTATAGTAAGGTCGCAGATGTGCGACGTTCCAAGGGCGAGGCGCTTCCAATCGATCTTCAAAATCGTGGCGATCGCTTCTTTCTTCCCTTGCGTCCAGCAAATAATATGAGCCATTGTTTAGCTTCTTGCTGATGATGAAGGTCCTTCCCATGGAGATGACAGCTTATGCATGCCCTTATGGTCTTGCTTGAGTCGCAGTACTAGGTCGCCTTCTTGAAAGGTGCGGGTTCTGATGCGTCTGGCATGATAGCGTCGCAATCCTTGTTGATACACCGCTGACCTTGAGGCTGCCAAGTCTCTGACTTCTTCTAATGTATCCACCGAGTCTTGCCGAGCTGTCTCATTATCTGCCTCGACATAAGCCGCAACTCTTGGTGAATCATGTATGATATCGCTGGGCATGACTGCTTCTGCTCCATAGACCATAAAGTATGGTGTAAACCCTGTGGATCTGTTAGGGGTTGTCCTCAAACTCCACAGTACTGCTGGCAATTCCTCCACCCAACATCCTGGAGATGCTTCGACCTTTTCTATAAGGCGCGGCTTAATTCCATGTAGGATTTCCTGATTAGCTCGCTCAGCTTGTCCATTGCTCTGTGGGTGTGCTACTGACGTGAGGTCCAGCCTTATGCCATTGTTGGCACAGAATATTTGTGTTGCTCCTTCAGAGGTATTACTCCCATTGTCTGTGATGATGCTGTGGGGATATCCAAAGCGGAATATAACCTTCTTCAAGAACTTGACTGCTGTTTCAGCTTCACAATCTCCTACAGGTTCTGCTTCTATCCACTTTGTGAACTTGTCCACCATGACTAGGAGGTGAGTTTTTCCGTTTGAAGACCGTTTGAAGGGTCCTACCATGTCAAAACCCCATACAGCAAAAGGCCATGTGATGGGTATTGTGCGAAGTGCTTGAGCTGGCATATGATCTTGCCTAGCATATCTTTGGCATCCATCGCACACTCTGACAATTTGCTCTGCATCTGCTAATGCTGTTAACCAGAAGAATCCGTGTCGGAACGCCTTTGCCACCAAAGATCTTGACGAAGCATGATGGCCACAATCGCCTGAATGAATTTCGTGCAAGATTTTTCGTCCCTCTTCTGGTGAAACACATCTTTGGAATACTCCTGAGACGCTGCGCTTATATAACTCATTGTTGATGATGGTATAGGCCTTAGATCGCCGTATGATTTTGCGCGCCTCAAACTCATCGTCTGGTAGTACTCCGCGACTTAAGTATGCCATGTATGGCTCTGTCCATCCTGGCTGTTCATGCAGGGCTGCGACTAGAGTTGAATCATCCTCTGGCTCTGCAATGTCAATCTCTGCTGGAGGCTTAACTGATGGATTGTGCAACTCATCTAGGAACACATTGGGGTACGGACTGTCTATTGGATCCAAGCCGAGACAAAGCATCTGCCGCTTCATTTTGTCTCCGATCAATGTGTTCAACTTGATATCCAGTGAAATGTCCTGCAATTCTGTCCACTTCCCTTCTGTATGCAGCCATATTTGCATCTTTGCTATCCCATGTTCCAGAGACCTGCTGTGCCACCAAGTCTGAATCGCCAAAACAGCGTATGCGACTGATGTTCATCTCCTTTGCTATACGGAGACCGTGAAGCAGTGCCTCATATTCTGCCACGTTATTTGTACAATTGAAGTGTATCTGTAACACATACCGTAGCTTATCTCCTTTAGGGGATGTTAGGACAACTCCAGCCCCCGAGCCTTGTAACTGCCTTGACCCATCAAAGTGCATGGTCCAATACTTTGCTTCAGCCATGCTAGGAGCGACTTGGATTTCTGTCCAATCGTTGATAAAATCTGCCAGGGCCTGCGACTTAATGGAAGTACGCGGCTCATAACTGATATGATATGGACCCAACTCGATAGCCCACTTTGCAACTCTTCCAGTAGCTTCTCGATTGCGTATGATTCCGCTAGAGGTGCTGAACTAACCACAGTTATTGGGTGTTCCTGGAAGTAGTGCTTCAGCTTGCGACTCGCCATGAATACGCCAAATACTAGCTTTTGCCATTGGGGTAACGTTGTTTGAGGCCGTGAGCACTTCACTTACATAATATACTGGCCTTTGGACGGGGTACTCCTTTCCTGGCTCTTGTTCTCTACGACCATGACAGCACTGACTGCTCGAGAATTTGCTGCTATATACAACAACATCGGCTCTTTATCCTTTGGAGCCGCCAAGACTGGAGCATTTGTCAACTGTTTCTTCAAGGCTGTGAGGGCCTCATCAGCCTCTTATCCCAAATAAAGGTATCTGACTTCTTCAGCAATCTGTATAAAGGCAATGCTTTTTCTCCCAGTCTTGATATAAAGCGACTCAATGCCGCGACGCATCCTGTAAGTCGCTGCACGTCCCTGATTTTTTCTGGTTTCTGTAGGTCCATCACGGCCTTTATCTTGTCAGGGTTGGCCTCAATGCCTCTTTCTGATACTATAAACCCCATAACTTTCCTGCCGGCACTCCAAAGACGCACTTTGTAGGGTTGAGCTTCATGTTGTACTTTCTGAGATTTGTAAACGTCTCCGCCAGGTCGCTGATGAGATCCTGGCCAACTTGCGACTTAACCACAATGTCGTCCACATAAGCGTGAACATTGCGGCCTATCTGTTCATGCAAACAATTCTGAATGCACCTTTGGTAAGTCGCTCCTGCGTTCTTCAACCCAAAAGGCATGCTGACATAACAAAAAGCTCCAAAGGGCGTGATGAAGGACGTCTTTTCTTGGTCCTCCTGCTTCATCTTGATTTGATGGTAGCCTGAATAGGCATCCAAAAAGCATAATAGCTCGCACCCAGCAGTTGATCAATCACTTGGTCAATCCGTGGCAAGGCAAATGGATCCTTTGGACAGGCTTTGTTAAGACTGGTATATCAACACACATTCGCCACGTACCGTTCTTTTTCATAACCAAAACTGGATTTGCCACCCACTCCGGGTGGTATACCTCTGTGAAATCCTACAGCGAGTAGACGAGCTATCTCTTCCCCTATTGCTTCCTTCTATCATCACGAAATCGCCGCAGGGGCTGCTTAACTGGTTTAGCCGCAGGGTTCACTTTAAGGCTGTGCTCTGCTAACTCTCTTGGTACCCCTGGCATATCTGATGGTTTCCATGCAAAGATGTCTTCGTTTTCCTGAAGGAAAGCAACAAGAGTTTTCTCCTGCTCTTCTTCCATGTGTGCTCCAATGCTGGTTTGCTTGGATGAGTCGCTAGGAACAAGATTTATCTGTTTAGTGTCCTGGGCCGCTTTGAATTTCATTGGTGGCTCAGCAGACGGCGTGGCTACTACGCTCATGTCACTTGGATCCACCTGCGACTTATAGCCTTTTATTCTTCCGTAGCACAGGCTGATTCCGCAAAGGATACATCTCCTTCGCATTCCATTGCCTTTTCTCTATCTCCATAAACTGTAATGACCCCTTTTGGTCCTGGTATCTTCAACTGTAGGTACACGTAGCATGGCCTAGCCATAAACTTAGCAAAGGCTGTCCTTCCAAATAAGGCATGATATGGGCTTTGGAATTTTACCACTTCGAAGCATAAGAACTCGCTCCTGAAGTTCTCCTCTGTCCCAAAAGTTACCCCTAGGGTTATTTTTCCCATTGGTTGGAATCCTTGAGCCCTAGACGCTGGAAAGTGTCGTAGTATAAGATGTTTATGCTGCTTCCTCCGTCCATAAGCACTTTGGTCAGCTTATAACCCGCTACATATGGTGCTACCACCAGTGCCAACTTCCCAGGTTCTCGTACTTGTGGCGGGTGATCGTCGCGGCTCCAAGTTACGGTATGCTCTGACCACCTTAGCCAGTTGGGAGTTGCTGGCATTACGGCGTTCACTTGTTGACCTCTGCGGCTCAACTTCTCTTCTCTTTTGGAGGTGTCAATGACTATTGTGTGATATTGCCCTGTTTGCCTGGAGTTACTCGCGCCGTGCTGCCCAACATTTGCATTATGAGCCGCACCAGCGCCTCCTTCATGGGAGTTTCCTCTGCTTTGTTGACTTTCTTCTCTCCACTGTCTATAGTAGTTGCATTGTGCCTTGGTGTGGTCTGCTGGACGCCCATCACCAGTTGCATGAAGATCGCATGGCCGATTAAAGATTTCTTGCATGTTGATCAGACGGGAGCCGTACCCTCGACCCCTTCCTCGCTGACCTCTGAATCCTCCACGCGTATTGGCGACGAGCCCTGAGCGACCGTCTTCAATCTTGCGTTTGTTTTGATTTATGTTGTTGTGGCTCGTCTGCGACTGCTGCTGCGGCTTACTAATGTTTTTCTTTTCTTTTGCAGCTGCCTCCTCTTCTTCCCCATCTGACGCATCTCTGGTCTTGTCCGAGGCGGCATACTTGTTAGCCGCAGCCATTACCTCCCTGAGTCTCTTGACTTTATCCTTGATGCGACCTAACTTGTGAATCAGCGGCTCGAACTTGCAGTTTTTCTCCATTACCAGGACGGCTGAACTTGGAGGTATGTTATCTGAAGAGTGTATTATTTCTGCCACCCTTTTCATCCAATGGCGACTTGACTCGCCTTCCTTCTGAACGCAACGCTCGAGATCTTCTATATTGCAGAGTCGCTTGCAAGTTCCTTGGAAATTCTTAATGAAAGCATCCTTCAGCTCCTCCCAAGTATTTATGGAGTTGGGAGGCAAATTTTGCAGCCATATGTGTGCTGCGCCTTCTAGCATCATATTGAGGTACCTTGCGCATATCTCTTCCGAGGTATTCAAGATGCTCATTCCCATCTCATAATTGTTCAACCAGGTGGTGGGATCCATGCTGGCGTTGTAGTTTGTCACCTTGCGTGGCCCTTTGAAATCTTCAGGGAAAGGTTCCGATCTGATCTCAGTAAAGCATGCTGGGCCCTTGAGCCGCGAGGACAGGGCTGTGGATGTGTCTGTGGGGTTGTTAACTTCCACAGGTCGCGTCTGCACTGCTGGCGTATTTGCCTGTGCTTCTGCGACTTGCTCCTGCTGCCTCTGTGCGACTCCTGATACATTCTCTGGCGGCTTGCTTTGGATGCTTCCTTCTGCGGCAATTCTGTGATTGGTCGGCACAAGCGGTAGTTGTCTTGCGGCTTCAGCCCGGTTGGCCTGTTGCAGAACGGCGGTGCTTAACATCTGAATCGCATGCCGTGCTTCAGTATTGATCGGGTCATCGCCTGTTGGTACCATCTGAGTCAAGATATTAGCCGCAGCATACATGTTATCGACAGGGTTTTGATAGTGGCCCTGTGGGGTATGAAACCTCCTTGGTTGTTGCTGGGCTTCTTGATTTGCAGGTGCCAATCCTTCCGCAATTGTCTGGACTCCTCCTTCCGTGGCAGGAGTAGGTGGAAGTTCCACCGTCGGTTGAGTCGCGCGTAATTGTGTCTGCGAGTTAACCTGCCTTTGAGCCGCGGCTAGTGCGGCTAGGCTTTGCCGCTCCTGTTGGATTC
Source organism: Poa pratensis (assembly GCA_947311845.1). Lineage (NCBI taxonomy): Eukaryota > Viridiplantae > Streptophyta > Magnoliopsida > Poales > Poaceae > Poa > Poa pratensis. Next base: position 156,310,295 of record CAMZMU010000041.1, on the reverse strand, counting down.
CTTGGCGTATCTGATCGAGCCTACGGCGCTCCTCTTGCATCCTTTGATCTTCATACAAGAGCTCGGCCCTTGCGGCTTCGATTTCTGTTGCACGGACGGCAGCGATTCTCTCTGATACAGGGACAAGTAGCGGGTTGCTTGGGGGTGCTGGTGCTTCGGCTTCTCCAGCGGTTCCTGATGCGCCCGCTCCTGTAGTTGTGTAGACTGCGACTTGTGCCACCTCCCGATCTGGTGATAACGTAGCCTCCTGTGGGCAACCCCAGAGGCTTTCTTCAAAGGTGGACATGATGGACCCGAACTCTTGCGAGTCCATGCTCTCCACGGATTGATCTCCATCATCCGCGACTTCTTCTACTGAGTCGCCTTCTTGGACCGAATCGCCGCCGATGAAGCCAACGAAAACATTGATAGATCCAAACGGGATGACGTGGCCGGTTTCCAAATAATCTGCTTCCGGCCCCCAGCTTGAATCGTCAATCAGAGGTGTGCCATTAACCGTGATGATACGGCCAACAACGAGATCTTCAGCTCCCTTCATGGATCCTGCGCGGAACGCGACGCCTTTGACCGCAGGCCCCACGGTGGGCGCCAACTGTCGTGGGATTGTCACGTCAGGTGTCATAGATGACTTCGTAGGTATGGGATTATGCGAGTCAAGCATCTCCGAGCTTGGGATCGCAGGAACAAAAGATCGACACAGATTTACCCAGGTTCGGCCCCCTCAATGTGAGGTAAAAGACCTACTTCCTGCCTACCCTAGATTGGTATTGATATGATAATCGAGGTGTTACAATGGAGGCGATCCAATGTGGAACTCGCCGTATATGCTAGGGTTTAAGGGCTTGATAGCTCGACCCGTTCTAAGTCCTGCGAGTCCTCTTTATATACACAGAGGCTCGTCAGGTTACAAGAGTTCTACACGAAGCCTGATTGTATTCTTGTCTTCCAAGGCAAGTTTGCAACGACCTTCTGGAGCTTTCCTTCCTTGGGTCACGATGCGAGATTGGCCCATCTTTCTTGTGGCCCAATAATAATACGCGGCCTTAAGTCGCTGTTGCTGAATTCAAATAAGTCGCGGGTTAAATATTCCCCCGACATTCGTACCGAGTCTAATCTTTTGTTCCGTTCTTCGGGTTTCATCCTAAGGGCTTGAACCGAAGATCCCGGATTGTGCCGTTGGCACATGATGCTGATCTTCTACGCAAGTTCCATCTTGTTGATTCCTTGTTTGTTGTTACCCAAAGTATTATCGTCCCTAGTCTGTGTACTTGGGTGAATAGTAATACTTTTGTCTCAACCATTTGGAGATAGATACTAACTGTGTCCTTGTCAAATCTTCAGAATGGCTCGAAGAGGAGGCCGCGGAGGCCGTGGTAACCACCACAATGAGGAGGATGATCTGCCACCTCCACCCTCGATGGCTCAAGTCTTGATGGCTATTGAGGAGAACCGTGGGCGCAATGAGCGCTTGCTTGAGGAGTTGGTGCATCAAAATGCACAGAGGAATGGCTGCAACACTCTCACCGAGTTCCTCCGCTCGCAGCCACCCACTTTTGCTGATGCCAAGGAGCCTCTTGAAGCCGATGATTGGCTTCATGCTCTGGAGCGCAAGTTCTCCGCGCTCCATGTCCCAATGGCCGAGCAAGTCAACTTCGCCACCTACCTTTTGGTTGGTGCGGCTGGCTGTTGGTGGGAGAGCGAGGTTGCCATGTACCCCGCCAACCATGTATTCACCTGGGAGGATTTCCGCGCTGCCTTCCGCGCGGCTTACATTCCCCAGCCCATCATGGACTTGAAGAGGAGGGAGTTCTTGGACTTGCAACAAGGACGTATGGACATCCGCACCTATGGTCGTGAGTTCAACCATCTCTCACGTTACGCCCCAAGGGACGTGACCAATGATGCTGACAAGCAAGAGCTTTTCCGCAAGGGGCTTGCGCCGCAACTCCGCTATGAGTTGTTGCCCTTCAAGTTCCGGAGCTACCAGGAGCTGTTCAACCAGGCTTTTACTCTTGAGCAAGGAAGGAACTCGAGGCTTCCAAGAGGCCAGCACACGGGGATCACCAGAGCTCCTCGGGTTTTGAGGGCAAGAAGCGCAGGGTGTTTGTTCCCTACAGTGTTGTGCCGCGTGCTCCCTTTGTGCCAAGGAACGCGGGATACAGGCCCCCACCGCCACGCCCCTCTACTCCGACACTTGGGGCAGGCGGAAGTGGGTATCGTCCTATGCTACTAACCGCTCCACCTGGAGTCACCTGCTACTCCTGTGGCGAGGCTGGCCACTACTCCAGACAGTGCCCCCAGAAGGTTCCTATCTCGGGGACACCTGCACGAGGCCCTGCCACCCCAGTTGGCAAGGCTGGACCTTTGGTGCGTGGTCGCCTGAACCACGTCTCTGTTGAAGAAGCTGAAGAGGACCCCGGTGTCCTTATGGGTGAGTTGTGGATCGACAACAGTCGTGCTACAGTTTTGTTTGATTCTGGAGCATCGCATTCTTTCATGTCCATAGCGTTTGCAAAAGACCACAACATACCGTTCGAGAAAATGAGACGTCCCATGACGATCTCCACTCCTGGCTCTAATTGGCAGACCGATGGGGTTACTCCTGAGGTCCAGATCAATATAGGGTCCTTCGCCTTTCCTTTCTCGTTGGTGGCCCTGAGGTCAAATGGCATCGATGTCATTCTGGGAATGGACTGGCTAACGAAATACCAGGCTAATCTCAACTGTGCTGCCAAGACCATCACTGCGACCACCTCGTCCGGCGACACTGTTGAGTATTGGGCTGCACAATCAAGCCCTCCATCCTCCGTCAATCACGACTCCCCGGAAATCCGCCTATGCTTCATGGAAGGTACCACTCCTCCCGAAATACATGAGATTCGTGTGGTGTGTGATTTCTCGGATGTGTTTCCCGAAGAATTGCCTGGCATGCCACCTGATCGAAGTGTGGAGTTTGTCATAGAATTGCTTCCCGGTACTGCCCCGATTTCCAAGAAACCCTACCGTATGCCGGTGGAAGAATTGGCTCTGTTGAATGAGCAAATCGATGAGCTGTTAGCAAAAGAATTTATTCAGCCTAGCAGTTCAACTTGGGGTTGTCCGGTACTCTTCGTCAAGAAGAGGGATTCTACCGTTCCCCGTCTGGTTACTGATTATCGGCCGTTGAATGCGGTGACAATCAAGAACAAGTATCCTATTCCTCGGATCAATGATCTGTTAGATCAGTTAGCTGGTGCAACAGTATTCTCCAAGATGGATCTAAGGTCAGGGTACCATCAAATAAAGATCAGAAAGGAGGATATTCCAAAGACGGCATTTGTTACCCGCTATGCTCATATGAGTATACCGTCATGTCCTTTGGTCTCACCAATGCTACAGCTACTTTCATGAGGCTCATGAACTCCGTCTTTATGGATTATCTTGACAACTTTGTTGTCATTTACGTCGATGACATCCTCATCTATTCCAAGACCAATGAAGAGCATGAGGAACACCTTCGTTTGGTTCTGACACGGCTACGAGAACACCGTCTCTATGCCAAGTTCTCCAAGTGTGAGTTTTGGTTGGATAAACTTGTCTTCCTTGGTCATGTAATATCCGCAAATGGTGTGGAAGTTATTCCTGACAAAATTCAGACCATTCTGGATTGGCCAACCCCCATGTCAGTCAAGGACATCCGTAGCTTCCTCGGGTTGGCAGGTTACTACCGCCGATTCATCGAAGCCTTCTCCAAAATAGCCAATGCACTGACTGACCTTCTCAAGAAAGCTAGAAAGTTCGTGTGGACGGCCGAGGCTGAAGAAAGCTTCAAAACACTGAAAGTCAAACTTACGTCCGCTCCTGTGCTTGTCCGGCCGGACACGAGCAAGGATTTCGTCGTCTTCTGTGACGCTTCTCTACAAGGCTTGGGCTGTGTGTTAATGCAAGAGGGCCATGTGGTGGCGTATGCTTCTCGCCAATTGAAACCACATGAACACAACTACCCTACGCATGATCTAGAGCTTGCCGCTGTGGTCTATGCTCTGAAGCAATGGAGACCATACCTGTTTGGTAACCGTTGCGAGATCTTCTCGGATCACAAGAGTCTGAAGTACCTCTTCACCCAGCCGGATTTAAATCTCAGGCAAAGTCGTTGGTTGGAGTTGATCAAGGACTATGACGTAAGTCTGAACTATCAACCCGGCAAAGCAAATGTCGTGGCTGACGCGCTAAGTCGGAAATCCTATTGCAACAATCTGATGATTGAAAAAGCCCAACCTGCCCTTCATGAAGAATTCGCCCGCTTGAACCTGGAAATTGTTCACTCTGGTTATCTAGCAAATCTGGAGATTAAATCTACTCTTGTAGACCAAATAAAGAAAGCTCAGAAGCTGGATGAGGGTATTCTGAATATCAAGAAGAACATTGCTAGTGGCAAGGCTAAATGTTTCGTGGCAGATGAGTTTGGGTCGTTTACTTTGGTGACCGTTTGGTGTTGCCAAAGGAAAGAAATCTGAGGGAGCTAATCCTCAAGGAGGCTCATGATTCACCTCTCTCTATTCATCCCGGAAGTACCAAAATGTACCAAGACCTTCGACCACAATTCTGGTGGACCCGTATGACACGGGAAATCGCCAAGTTTGTTGCTGAATGCGACACCTGTCGTCGGGTAAAGGCTGAACATCAAAGACCTGCCGGCACTCTCCGCCCTATTGCAGTTCCCGAGTGGAAATGGGATGAAATTGGTATGGACTACATCACCGGATTTCCCCGATCGCCTAAGGGCAACAATGCAATTTGGGTAATCATTGATCGTCTCTCCAAGGTTGCTCACTTCCTACAAGTCCGTGATGAGATTTGTGCTAGTCAACTCGCGGACCTATACTTGGCTCGTATCGTTCCATTGCACGGGGTCCCTCTGAGGATCATATCTGACCGTGGAAGTATCTTCGTCTCCAAGTTCTGGCAGAGTTTCCAAACCGCTATGGGGTCCCGTCTCAACTTCAGCACCGCTTACCATCCCCAAACTGATGGCCAGACCGAAAGAGTGAACCAAGTGTTGGAAGACATGCTTAGGGCATGTGTCATCTCTTTTGGCCAAGGTTGGGAAAAGTATCTCCCTTTCGCGGAATTCTCCTACAACAATAGCTATCAAGCTAGTCTGGGCATGGCTCCCTTCGAGGCTCTATATGGAAGAAAATGCCGCACTCCGCTGAATTGGTCCGAGACCGGAGAGAGAGCACTCTTTGGTCCAGATGTGATCAATGAAGCCGAGGAGAAGGTGAGAATCATAAGAGAGAATCTGAAGATTGCTTAGTCTAGGCAGAAGAGCTACTATGACAAGCACCATCAGGAGATTCACTATGAAATTGGTGATAAAGCTTATCTCCGTGTCTCTCCCCTTCGTGGCGTTCGCCGCTTCGGAATCAAAGGGAAATTGGCCCCTCGCTATGTTGGTCCTTTCACCGTTCTGGAAAAGCGAGGAGATCTTTCTTATAAGTTGGAGTTACCGGTCAAATTCCCGAATGTGCATGATGTGTTTCATGTCTCCCAACTCCGCCGTTGTTTCAAGGATCCTATCCATGGAGTCAATCATGAGGAGCTAGATCTACAAGAAGACCTCACTTACCGTGAGCATCCTATCCGTGTCTTGGATGAAGCCGAAAGGAAGACCCGGAACAAGACTACCAAGTTTCTCAAAGTTCAGTGGTCTCACCATTCCGAGGAAGAAGCAACTTGGGAACGAGAGTCTAGTCTTCGTGAGGAGTATCCCGACTTCTTTTCGCAATCTTAGAATCTCGGGACGAGATTCCTGTAAGGAGGGTAGAGTTGTAACAGCCCCAAAATTTGAGTACCAAATTTTCACTTTTGTGTCCTCATTTTGCATCATGGCATGCATTGCATCCATTTAAATTGCTAAACCACACAAGCTATTCTTGGCATTGCTGAAAACCAAAATGCAAAACCTGCTCCAACAATTTCACAACGAAATGAAAGAATTCAAGTTGCAAAACAAATTACTTCGACATCCCCTATTTGTCGAGGAAGTTCCAAAAGTTCCAAAGTTAAATTTGGGCAACTATTTTGAGTTGGAAATAAAAGAAAAAGAGGGCAACTCAAAATTTCCTGTGGGCAGTTTCTATTTTATTGTCCTATCAAATGATTTTCAAATAATCTGGAAAAATTAGGGAAGCTTCACATTAATATAGAGAGGCTACCCAAAAATTTGCATAATTTTTGGAGGTGTTTAACTGCCCCAATTAATTCGAAAACAATGCATCCAGTGCTGAGAAGGACCTATATGTGATGGTTTTAAAAGTTCCAGGGGGGTTTCCGCAATTTCGCCTTCTTCCTCCCTGTAGCGACCGAGCGTGCCGCTCGAGCCGCGCCCGCGCGTCGCCATGGACCGCGCCCAGTGCCCGGGCCCCCTCCCCTGCCCTCACTGCCAGGAGAGCGCGACCCCGAGCCCCCACTTGCTCCGTTTCTTCCCCTGCCTGCTCCCCTTCCTTCTCTTCCCCGTGCTCCCGCGCTACGCCATGGCCGCCGCCACGGTTGACCACCGCTCCCCGCTGTTTTAGCCCACGCCGAGCACCGCCGTGTGGAGCAAAAGCTCCGCCGTGCCGTCCTACGAATCTACGCCAGAGGAATCAAGGCGGGACGTCATGCATTGCCGCCGCCGTGCTCATCTTCTTGAACTCGGCCGGAGCTCCGCTCGCGAATCGCCGCCGTCTCCGCCCACCTCCGACCACGCCGTCTCACCCTACGCGCTCAGGGTGAGCTGGCCAACATCCTCGTGCCCTCATTTTGGTTCGTTCGTAGTCCGTAGCTCGTTTTCGCCTGTGAGCTCGCCGTCGCGCACGTTTTCTTTCCGCTCAGAATGAACTCGGAACACATCCGGAATTCCGGATGGTTCAGAAATTCCGGCTCATTCCGGCTCGTTCCGAATCGAGTCCAGTACCGTTTTGCTTTTCCCGGATTTGGTTCGGAACCGGCTCGAAAAATTCCGAATGACCCGGAATTCCGAAATAATTCCGAGTTGTCCAGTACCAGGAAATGGCTACTGTTCCTTTTACTTGTCTTCTAAATAATTGGGCTATCTTATAAATAACCTTTTAAGTGGACACATTTAAAAAGGGAATTTTACAAATGTACTAACTTTTTATCGGTGCATCCGAAAAATGTGTGTGTTATACCAAAATGTCCGGAAAATTGTGATCTACCCATTAAAATAAATATCATGATCATGTCATTTCATCGACAAGTTAACCCTAGGGTTTCAACCATTTTAAGCAACAAGTAAATATGCTATATTGCTTGAATCCACGGAATCTTCGAGATGCGCCACTCTAGGCATCCGAGCTCCGTTTAACTTGAATAGTTGAATCATCCTCGTCTCGAGGATTTAAAATGTCATGTCATCATGTGTTTGCGCATTGCACTTGCTAAAATGTGTGGTGATTGATTGTTGCTTCCCGTGTGTTATGTTCGATAGGTCAAGCAGACGGGTTCCACCTCAATACAACGCCGAGCAGTACTACCAGCACGTTGAGCAAGGCAAGCATAATCCCCCCTCTGAGCATATCTTATCCTATTTTCCGCAATTATTTTCTCCACTATAATATTGCATGCGGTTCTAAATGTCTTTTACTTGGATTAGAGTATCATATAGAATGCATTAAGTTCCGATGCCAATACCTGTTTTTCCCTCCTAACACCATAGGTTTGTATTGTTGGCCATGAGATACTTATTTTATACTAGGTTGATGCTTAGCCATGCTTAGTAATTGCCTAGTGGTACTATGGTTATCAAATGTTGGGAACAGGTGGTAAAATGAGAATGATGATGGTGGAGAATTGTGGTGACGGATAATAACATGCTTAAAGGTGGGGATGAGAGGCCGCGGTGGTTGTGGTGTTTTGTCTCGTTCTCGTCGCCTAAGTGCGAGTTCTTTACATCTTGAACCAAGACTGAGCGCGCTTCCTTTCGGTAGGGTATATGGAGCCCTCGTCGACTAACTAACTTGTGCGGGGCTAGCCAGTGTCCTCTAGTTTGAGCTTCCATTTGCGCGTGCGTTGGGATTGTGGCTAAGACGGAGAAAGAGGATGGTGGTGTTTAGGAAAATGAGTGGCCATGGGGCAGGGTGTTGGAGGCACTGAACCTGTCCCGTCCTCACTGATGATCCTGGATAGTCTCAAGCAAGGTAAAGGTCGTAACCGTTCCCACCCAGCCGGCTTTCCTCGGAAGAGAGCTACGTGTAGGCAATGGGCCGGGCGGTACCGAAGGTAAACACAGTGCACCCCTGCAGGGTTGAATCTTTTCGAAAAGCCGTGTCCACGGTTACGGACGACTTGGGAAAAGACGATAAGACCATAGAATAACTTGAACGGAATGATTAAAATTGGGTACTAGAGGTACCACTCACGAATGCAAGGTTGACTTCCTCGAGGGTGATTCGGGGAGGTGCCTTTGATGAACAGGTACAGTGATGTTGGTGATGGTGATGAGAAATGGGATTCAAGAGGAAAGAGTAACTTCTTACCCCGCTTTTAAAAGTACTCTGATTAGTCGTTGCCATGGAGTTGTGTTTTATAAATAAAATCAGCTTTATGCAAAACAACCTAAAACCTTGAAAGCCTCATCGAGCTAACGCTCTATTTTATAATCTTACGAGTTTGTCGAACTTACAAAAATGACAAACTTACAATGGTGGGCAATGACAAACTTACAATGGTGGGCAAGCTTCCTGGAGATTCAAATACGCAAAACCAGTAGTCTCATCCTTAATGAAACAAAAAACAGGTAATTAGATAAAATGAGGCAGTGAGCAGTGAAAAGAAAGGTTGAAGAAAATTATGTAGACTGGATCCATCTCACCATTTCACATGTAACAGTTTTTCAATAACTATTTGGAACTCAAAAAACGAAAATATATTCAACAAACCTACCAACACAATGCTAATCATGACAAGTACTCTACTAAACAAGGCTTTATAAATGGTATAAAATCACTATTCACCGTCTCACCGAACAGGGCAGGGCTCATAGTACAGACTACAGAGAGACGGCCTCAACATGTTCTACTAAACTATCATGATTAAAGTAGCTACTGCCATCTGACCGCACACTCCATTTTGCTGGGGTAGAACATGTTTGCTTTATGGAAAAATAATAATGGCTTGGAGTGGATGGAGCTGAAGAAACAAAGATGTGGGCAGATCCTACCTGTTTGCTTTATGGATAAGTGGTTCTCATTTGCCAGGCTGTATGATGATGATAAACAGGTCATGTACCTTGTTTAATTGGAATGGGGATCACAACTCGCCAAAGATGCCACAAGCTGAGCTCAGTAAGAGAACACATTTACATTACTTTGCCACAAGCTGCATCCAACAGTGTACCAGATCCAATCAATCTCATCTGCAACAAAAATATGATACATACAAATAAATTAGAAGAAAAAAAGAATCACTTATCCATGGCAATAATCAAATGCAGATACCAGACATGTTGCATGATTAATCACAATTCAGAAATATACATTTTCCTTAAGAAGAACGTTGCAACAACACAATATCAATCAAACCAACAGCACTACAGCGGACATTATGAACCTAAATCCACATCACAGCCAAACTAAATTCAAGACTCAAAGCATCACTTTCACTTTTCAGATCGGTACAATCCTACTGTTGAGCACTCGACCCAGATTAATGCACAAGGGCCAAATTACTGTTCCACCAATTCAGATCCTATAACTACCAAATCATGAAAATCTAGCGGATTCCAGTGAGATATTGCAACAGAAAGACAGACTGTAAGTTGAAATATAATTAATTGATGCCTATCTGGATTAAAGAATAGTTACCATAGGTTTGTAATCATCAGGCATTGGAGTATGCATCCACATAACTGGTCAGCTCAGGGGGTAATCGAACGGCGTCGCTGGTGTTTATTCCCCCCATGGACCGCCTTGGCACAGCCTGTTGGCCATTCCATACATCACGCTCATCGCAATGGCCACATGGCCAGTCGAAAATGCAGTTGATCTCCCCCGCCCCCTGCGATTGATGATGGGTGAATCATAAGTAGAAATAGCAGAAAAATAGTACATATGCAGCAATCTAAATTCTAGCAGGACAACGAGAGGGACGGAAACTCACCGGTTTGGGCGACGTGGCCATAAAAGGATGCGTCTGGGGATCTGCCTCCGGCGGGATAGACAGGTGCGAAGAGGAGGTGAATAGGTGATCCGGCCGCAGTCGCCCGACCCAACTGACCCTGGCGATTGTCCGTCCCTTGAAACGGCGCTGGCGGCAGTGACGGCGGCTCCAGACAGGGACGACCAACCCGACGGTCGCCGGGACCGTATTTCCTGCGCCGCCGTCGTTCTTCCACGCGTGACCTAGCGCCGCCGTTTTTCGTGGAAGATTAGCGATGGAAGAGAGTTGCGCGTTTCGTGGAGGAGGCGGGCGCGTGGATGGAAAGGCCGGCGAGTTTCCCGTGCTGGTGCGGTGTGCCTGGGCCTTGCGTTTTTCTTAGATGGAAAGGCCGGCCTTTCATTTTTAGGTGTTACTACCTCCCTCCGGTTTTTAATTGTTGTCGCCCGCTAGTACAAATTTGCACTAGCCGGCCTTTCCATCTACGAGTTACTACCATGCAGCATGACTCAGGAAAAAAAGCATTCACTACCATGCAGCATGTGTCATCAACATTTGTACTCTCTGTATTCTTAAAATGATGTTGTTTGACTTTTTTATCAATTGTGATTTGAAAGGAACCTTAGGTACCAAAACTGTTCAAGAAGAAAGTAGGAAAATTATTTCATTGCAACTGAACATGAAAAACCGACAACAAAGCGACAACAATTTAGGAACGGAGGGAGTAGACATAAAGACATGGCCATGACTTTTTCTTCTGAATTTTCTTTTGCCTTGGAAGGCATTACAGCCTTTACTTTTTTTTTTTTTGCGAGTACAAGGGCTGAAAAGAAATTCAGCAAATTACAGAAAGGTCCTCCAGAAAGTCAAAATTACAGTCCAACCCTCCTGCAAAGTCGAGCTCGTCTTCCTCCTAGGCGCCGTCGGTGGCGCGCCGCCGCTCCAGCTCTCCTTGACCTTGGAACAAGAGCTTCCCCGAGCGGACGGGAAGTCGCCGATCGTCGGCCGCCGCAGCAAACCTACACCATCGGAATCCGCCGACCTCGCGCTGAATCCTCCGTCCTCCTGCACAAAACTCGTCGACGCCGGATCCGCCGTCCCGCGGCCTCCGACGAAGGGGAAACCGCGCACAACAACTCCAGAGAGCTGCGAGTGCGGGCGCGGCAGAAGGTCGTCGCCAGAACTCCGTGAAGCACCGCCGACGAAGAAGAAGCCTTCCACCTGCAAAAACACCACCAGCTCCGCCCCTTCCTCCAAGGCGACGCCGGCAGGACACCCACTCACCCCTACATAGCTATGCACAGATCCGGTGATTCCCCGTCCTCCCGCCGCCGGAGCGGCCGCCGGAGGGCGGGGAATCAAGCGGATTGACGGCGCGGCGGTGGTGCGAGCGAGAGGATCCAAATATCGCCCTTCTACTGTGGACGGGAAAGGGAACGCTCCAAGGTTGCGTATTGATTATGTATAGGACTGTTATTGATTACAGTTTATGTATAGAACTGTTATTGATTACATTATTCATCTTCTGGATACTATATGCTTTACTGCCTGTGCAAGTAATACCTGCAGTTTCATATGTTGCTATGTAACATCTCCAAACTCCAAGCACTCTTATGCGATACAATATGATTGATTCCTTCTTTTATTTCACTTTATCTATGTACTCTGAATTCTACTAAACTTCACTGATCATTTCAGCATGTTTGGTGCCAGCTTAAATTATAGATAGGGCACAACGATCCCGGCTGAAAAGGCTCGATTCAGTACACCTCGAACAAGAAGAAAGATGGAGGCCAACCAAAAAAGGTCAGTCCTACATAATTGAGTACCCATATATTGTTGGAAACACTATTTTATACATCGCATATTTGAAAGTTAATAAAGTGAAATACATTTGAATTGAATTTATAAAGGAGTGTTACACGTAGTGTAGTGTTAGCACGGGCGCTCCACTATATATTTTGTATATCATAACTTAGTTATAGCATTAGCATATGCACTCCACTATTTTACTAAATAACTAGTTTGTAACCCGCACGGTGTCGTGGGATCGTACGACAAAATTTAAAATTATAGAAAGATGTGTATTTTTTAGCTCAAAATAAACACAGATTAAAGGTGCACAAAGAAAACAACACCAAAATTGAAAACATAGAAGAATATATAAACTCTTTTCCAATTGCAAATATAAACATGTGCAAATTAAGTTGATTTAAGAATTCTTCAAAACATATGCAAGTGGGATCTAGTTTTGTTTATCTCATCGCGTAGAACACAACGGTGAAACGGAATTTAAAATAGATATCATATGAATGAGATTAATCATTTTAAAAAAAATACTATGCAAGATTATGTGGCATGATGTGGTGGTGATTTGTCAATTGGTGTATGATGTGTTAGTTGTCAATTGGTGGATGATGTGGACACCTTGCATGTCAAAAGAATAGGTTTAAATGAGTCCTTAGTGGGGTTTGTTTATATAGTTAAGGTTGATACTTGCTCATACATGTCTCTTTTAATAGAAAACTACTAATCACGCTCTATGTTCCACTTGCAGAATTCAGTTATACTCAGGAAATGTTTCTTATCTGAAATACTGTAGTATAGGTGGAATGAATACGAAGGAAAAATGCTAGAAGACATAAGAAACACTTGAGGAGCATATGCTCAACTTCTAGAGAAAACATTATTGAGTACCCATATATTGTTGGAATCACTATATTTTGTATATCGTATATTCAAAAGACGTAGCGTTAGCACTATCACTCCACTATGTATTTTATATGTCATATAAGTTTGCTGTAGCGTTAGCACAGGCATTGTACTAGTCTTTATAGTATAGATTTTCATTGATGGAAAGGCCGGCGACTTTCTCGGGCGGGTGCGGCAGGCGGGTACGCTCGGTGGGTGAAAAAAATCAGCAAAACTGTGACCTAACCAAGTGCAAAAAGTGTCAAGCAGGCCGATGTAACGCCCTGCGGGTGGGGCCAAACTTTAGAGCAGATGGCATCGCCGTTCTTTCCAGCAAGGTCCAGGAAGTTCTTGACTGGAAATCTCCAAACATCAGTACATCAAATCCGCAGCTTTCTGGGATTGGCAGGTTATTATCGCCGATTCATCCCTAACTTCTCCAAGATTGCCAAGCCTATGACCAAGCTATTGGAGAAGGAAGCTAAGTTCAAGTGGAGCCAGGAATGTGAAGAGGCTTTCCTCACATTGAAGAAGCTTCTCACCACTGCACCAGTGTTGGCTCAGCCTGATCTAGAGAAGCCATTCAACGTATACTGCGATGCTTCAGGCATGGGTATAGGAGGTGTTCTCATGCAGGAGGGTCGTGTCATTGCCTATGCTTCACGGCAACTCAGAAGACATGAAGAGCATTACGCCACCCATGATGTAGAGTTATTGGCAGTTGTCCACGCCTTACAGATATGGAGGCACTATTTGTTGGGAAATCTAGTGCACATCTATACAGACCACAAGGGTCTAAACTATCTGTTCACCCAGCCAGATCTGAATATGTGGCAAAGAAGATGGTTGGATTGCAACCAACTTGTGGTCCAGTCGCTCAATTCTCTTTCCGATCCCGAGGAGCCAAGCCTACGGGTGATTCCGAAAGGCGCGCTAAACAATATCGCTCTTATTCCAACTATCAAGGAAGATGTAATCGCTGCTCAGAAGATGGATGTTGGAATGGAGCACATCCGAAGGAGATTGCAACAGGGCGAAGTGCTATGCTTTCATGAAGATGCCAATGGAGTTATGTGGTTCAAGAACCGTCTAGTGGTCCCCAAGGACTTTTAGCTCCGTCGCAAAATCATGGAGGAGGCACATTCTGCTAGATATTCTATCCATCCACGAACCAACAAAATGTACCAAGATCTGAAGAGAAGCTTCTGTTGGACTAGAATGAAGCGGAAGATTGCAAAGTTTGTGGCGGAATGTGACACATGTTGAAGAGTCAAGGCTGATCATTTGAGACCCACCAGAAATCTGCAGTCTCTCAGTATCCCTGAGTGGAAGTGGGAAGACATCAGCATGGACATCATAGCGGGGCTACCGCGCACCTCGCGTAAGTACGACTCCATATGGGTTATTGTTGACCGTCTGACCAAGTCAGCTCATTTCATTCTAGTTTCTACTACACACAGAGCCAAATAGTATGCAGAGCTATACATATCCCATATTGTCTGCTATCACGGTATTCGAAGACCATCATATCTGATAGAGGATCTATCTTTGTGACACGTTTCTAGGAACAACTGCATGAATGTCTGGGTACCAAACTCATCCATAGTTCAGCCTATCATCCTCAGACTGATGGGCAAACAGAGCGAGTCAACCAGATCATTGAAGACACGCTCCGTGCCTGTGTACTGAATGACGGTCCGAAATGGGATCAATATCTTCCGCTGGCAGAATTCTCATACAACAACAGCTATAAAGAGAGCATCAAAATGTCACCATTCGAAGCCCTGTATGGACGACCTTGCCATACTCCCTTGAGTTGGTCCGTGTCCGGCGAGCGAGTCGTATTTGGTCCTGACATTGTGACAGAGGCCGAAGAAAAGGTGAGCAAAGCCGAGCCAACCTCTTGACTGCACAATCCCGTCAGCAGAGCTACGCCGACAAGCGACGCCGTCCCTTGGAATTTAAGATTGGCGACCACGTATACCTTCGAGTCTCTCTGATGAAGGGTATACGTAGATTCGGTATCAAAGGAAAGCTAGCTCCTCGCTACATCGGTCTGTATCCCATTATTGACAAATATGGACCGTTGTCTTATCAAGTTGAGCAACCTACGAGGTTGTCGGGAGTTCACAATGTGTTCCAGGTCTCCCAACTCAAAAGATGTCTGAAACCTCCAGTTGATGTGGTAGTCGAGGATACCATTCCGCTGGAACCAGACTTGACGCACAAAGTTTGCCCTGTCAAGATTCTGGATCAAAAGAACCGAGTCACTCACAACAAGACTATTAGGTTCTACAAAATCCAATGGAATGATCATTTGGAGGATGAAGCTACATGGGAGTACGAGGATTATCTACGATCCAATTATCCGGACTTTCCACTATCGAGGTAACTCCAAATTCCTAGCGAATATTTTTCCTTCATCAAATCTCGGGACGAGATTTCTTTTAGGGGGAGGGCTGTAACACCCTGTGTTACTAATTGCCCAATTTTCTCCCTAATCCATAATTAAGAATTAATTAAGTTGATAAACCCATTCTTGAGATAAAAATCCAAATTCGAAATTCAAATGGATTCAAAAAAGGAATTAAATCATTCTCCAAAATAAAACCTCAAAAATTTGAACCACCAAACACCCAAACCAAATTTTATTTGTCATTAGGGGTTGAGAGAAAATTATTGACCAAGTTTCATAATTTTTCAAAATTCCTAAGTGCCCCAAATAAATTCTAAAATATTCAAACCAAGTTTGACTCCTTGAATTTTAATTCAAAATCTAAATCAAATTTTGAAAACTCCAAACATCAAAATTGTTCTAATCTTCAAACCAAAGCTCCTGGTATTTTTGAGTTCGGGAAGCTAGGTTTTGAACCAGTCAAATTGGAGCTCCTGGGTCAAATGTTTTGAAAAAAAATTAAAAGAGCCCGGGCCCGCCTGTCAGCCCCTCTCTCATCTCTCCCGGCCTGACTCCGCCGCTCCTGCGCGCGCACGTCTCCGACCGACGCCGCCCCGACCGCCTCCTCGCGCCGCACGTCGTGCCGCCCCGGACCGGACCCCCCTCCCATCTCTCCGCGGTGTGAATGCCGACCGCGGGCGGCTTTAAATGCCACCGGCGCCCCCGCTCCGCTCACCGGCTTGACACCCCCCACCACCCGCGAGACCCCGCCAAAACAACCCACCGGCCTCCCTCTACCTCCCCGTCGACCCTCGCCGCCGACGGACCCCGGAGCCGACCGAAATCGCCGCCGCCGTGGCCAGTCCACCCCGCGCCTTCCTTTTCCAAAATTGGAGCCACACTCACACACTTCTCTCTCCCCCACAGCTCCCCCGAGGTTGCCGAGGCCGCCGCCGGTCACCAGAGCTCCCTCACCGCCGTTGAACGCCGCTGCACCGAGCCGCCTTCCCAGCTCGCCGTCGCGGGACCTCCACGGTGAGCCATCGCCCTCGTTAACCTGCCCGGTGGGACCCCCTTCCCCTTGGGCCCACGGTGCTCGGCCGGGGGCCCTGGTCGACCCCCGAGCGTCGGAGCGTTGGTGTTCTACGGGCTGGGCCGACCGAGGCAGGCCGGCCTGCCAGCCAAGCCGGGCCGTCAGCCCGAATACGGCCCGTGGCCAGTTTAAAATTTCCTTTTTTCGATTTTTAGTTAGGAAATTCACAGAAATACATTTGAACTTCATAAATACCTAGAAAATTGTAGAAAACTTAAAAAATACAAAACAAATTTTGTTGGAATCCTTGTGACTAGATCTATACATTTTAGAAGACCAAGTTACAAAAATCACCATGAATCTCTCTATAAATATTGATATGTGCATAAAATAGTTTAAATTGTTCACCATGATTATTGCATGATTAAATAATAAGTTTTTGCGTATATTGCTCTCTGTTAGAAAGTAGATGGTACAAAAAGTCTCATATTTATTCATTGTACAGAGAATTAGTTATGAATTCATTTAGAATTACAATAGATTAAATCATTAGAAAATCATGCTGTGTAGAAAAATCTTGAATTTTGGCTAGAAAATCCATCTTGATGTCCAGGACCTGTAGAAAAACAGAAATAAATTTTAGGCTGATATATCTCATGTTGTTAAATTTTGAAGACTTAACTTAATTTCTAGTAATTAGAAAAAGTATTAAAAGCAATAAGGAAATAGTTTTCAGAAATAAAAAGGATCTAGCTACTGTTTTTCACCATTTCTGCATTGCATATATCATTCCTTGCATCATAGTAATATTGAGATATTTTTACGGTAGATCAAACCTACGTGGAGCCGGAGCCGGAGCTAGCAGCTCAGGAGGAGCTGTCGCAGTACGAGAACACTAACCGCGAACAAGTTCAAGGTAAGCCCCGGTGCAGTCAACCACCACCCTTGTGCTTAACTCAATTTTTATTTCAATTATGGTTGTGCATTAGGTTATAGGAATTGATTGGAACCCTAGATGCATTAGTTTACCCTTTGGATCAATTCCTTGATACCTATCCTTAGTTGTAGGTCGTTAGTGAAATGTTAGGCGTAGACATAGGTATCGGTAGATGCCGCGTGGTTTGGAGACCACGTATCGGCCATAGGGATATTTTCTACAACTTATGGTGAAATAGTGGGAAAGGTGGATTAAATGGAGATCGGGCGGGGCCATTAGAGAAAAGGGCTGGTGAGAGTCGGGAAGGGCGGGGAGAGTGATGTGAAAAGCCGGTACCTTCAAGGCTGTAGCCCCCGTCTGTGTCGGTTAAGGACCGATGGGTTGGTACCCGTGAGCAAGTATTGAACGTTCTGATCGCAAGCTGGAGATATGGGCCCAGTAAGCCTAGTAGCCTGTTTTCAATAGATTTTCGGCTTTATCCAACACTGCTTCATCGGTTGTTATGAGGAGAGAAACTGGGTGGGACCCACGGATTGGTCAGCTCGGCTGAGGATGTAGTCGAGAACCCTTTTCTCGGGAGCAGTGACCCTGTCCGACTCTGTTGACGACTACGTGCAAGGTTGGCATACGTGGACCACGGGTGGGATGCGTGTGGCGTGTTGATCAGGTTTCCCCTGCAGGGTGTACATCGATTCGAATCGCCACGACTCTTGGATATGAGTAACCGCTTGTTCGTGGCTGTCAACATGTATAGTCAAATCATGGTGGAAGTTAATGGATTATGGATTAAAACTTGTTGATTGCAACCCCTTGCTTGAATAGCTTGGTCTAGGGCTAAATTGGTTAAAATGATTATAATAGAGCTAAAACATGAAAGTAAGAACTCACTAATAGCGTGGGTTTGGCATAGACATAGAACTCACCCTCAAGCCTTGCATACTAGCAATCGGCTGTTTATGGCCACGTTGACGGCTAAGTCTTGCTGAACTTAGTAGCTCACCCTTGTTGTTAAAATTTATTGTGTGCAGAGGATCAGCCGGAATTCTGTGGTTGCTACGGCAAGTGGTATGCTCCAGGTAACCCTTACGAGGAGTGGGAGGTTATCGAGGAGGCTGCGCCATGAAGTCCGAGGTGCATCTCTTAGGGCAGGGATGTGGCCCTTGAATCGTCGAGCTTTTGTTGTATTGTTTCCGCTGTTTTCGAACACTTCTATTTAAATCAAGAACCATGTTGTAACTTAAGTATTGTAAGAACTTTACTCTATTTTGGCTATGTATGTGATTGATTACTCACTGCTATTTCGATAACGGCAACCTGTAATGATCCTGTCTTGACTAATCATCCTTAATTAAGGGTGGGACGTCACAATGCACACCCTCTTCAACCACTTTGGCATTGACCCTGATGCTTAAATCTTCCAAATATTTAAGCTTGGGGGAGGTGCCGGGTGCTCAGTTATGAGTCGTGGCTTGTCTCGTTTCATTCCCTGTCTTTCCATTATCTTGTCACTTGTCTCGTCATTTGTGCCATTGCCTCTGTCATGTACCCTAGCATTAGTGTGCTTCTAGTCTTATGACATGGTTAACTGAGTCAATAAATAAAAACTCGCACATGACATGGTTAGATTATACATACTCGCATTGCTTGAGATTCGTTGCAAATACTTGTGCATGACCCTTGCTCTTATGAACTAGATTGATTAGTGTGGTTATGCCTTGGTAGACACAAAAATCTCATGTGAGCAATTCCACAAATAACCATGTCTAAGTTGTTGGGAGGTGTGATATCGTAGTTAGTGCTGATCTTGCTATGCCTTGATTATAAGATTTATCGGAGTTTAATGCAATTAGAAAGGTTCCTCAACAACATATACATTCCTACCAAAGCCAAACATTTGTCCACATAGCAACTTTTGTTTGTGTTGAGTTTGTTAAAGGATGTGTCCTTCTTGAGTTTTGAAATTTTTCAAAAATGATTTGTCCTTCGTGAAAATTTTATTGGTAGCCCCACCCAAAAATATTGGCATGCATAACTCCATCCTGGAATATGCATCCACCGCAGATATATCCACAACTCCCCATGAGTTTGAAGCTTGTTTTCTCCTCAAATATCCTCAAAATTCCCGAGTCCACAAAGAGACGGAGCATAGAAAAAAAAGGAGAAAAGAGAAAAGTATCGAAAAAAGAGAGAAGGAGAAAGAAAAGCTCTAAAGAGTCTCTTCCAATAAAAAGGGATTCAAACTAGAAAACCAGTATTATGCGATGGACGTCGGCGACTGGATCGTCACCGACGGATGGCATGGACACCGCTGCCGGGATGGCCAGAGGTAGATCCCCGTAGATCAGCCTGAGGATGGCCGGAACTAATGTCAGATCAGGATTGCCTCAAACGTAGAACGAAGCGGGTTTGGTTCAAGAGTGCAACCAGAACGGAGCGGCTCTGTCCGGTGTTTGGTTGAAGAGTGCAAACAGAGAAGACAACAATTTAATTTCTCAAGTGTTACCTCACTTATCAATAAATATAATTTATTTGTGTATTTTAAAGGAACCTGTAGCTCACTGGGTTGTTCTTATCATCAGACTGAAAATAAAAATAAAATGTAAATCATTACAAAAGCATCATGCTCGAAACCATAGATATCTGTGAGCTCATCACCAAAGCATCATGCTTGAAACCAGTTTTGATTGTGCAAACATGAAGCATTTTTCCACAACCAAAAGTTGGGAAACAAAATACTGTCATCGCATTGTTTCGCTGAATAATTTAAAGTCTTCCAGTTCCGGCATAACGGTGGAACTATTACAAGATCAATGAACAAAAGAGGGAAATTAATCAAGGCTAACACGTTCTTTCATCACTGCAGCATCATGATTCATGAGTACATGGCTCAATCGCTTAGTCAAGTTACAATATCTGATACAACAAGTGTATATGCAGTTCAGGCTCAGGGATACAGCATTTAGTTTTACATAAACTAGAAACAGAAAAGATCAAGCCACTAAATATGACAGGATAGCACAGCAATATGGTAGAGCAGGGAGAAAAGATCAAGCCACTGAAAAATTGAGATTTGAACAATTCCCGGCGACTACAAATGTGATGTATCAAATGTTAAGACCATCGCAATACCTTATGTACTGAAATCTTATAGCATAGAACCAGGATCATCCAAAACTTGCTGTTCCATTCACAAAGGTAACACCTGCAACCTGCCCAGCAAGAGATAGCCTAACAAAGATAATCAGAAAAAATGGCCTGACAAGAAATCCAAGAAACAAATGGTATCCACCACTATCATGGAATCCACGAGAAGCTGATACGTGGAAAAAATGCAAAATCAGCAATCAAATGTGACTTAGCAGAAACAGAAGTCTTAACATGCAGGAGGGGTGTCAGCTGAATGATGAACCGAGCTACAATCACACAGCGTACAATGAATTTGGCACTAGAGCAACGCATCCCAGCTCCAAGGAGATCAAATCCCCGCACGAATCCCCACCAAGGAGAGCAGAGGCAAGGGGCCAGATCGAGCGTAGGGTTAGGTCATGGGCGGAGGGGAAGGTGACGCCGGCGGCGAGCCCGGGGTCCTGGCACTCCTACAGAAAAGGTCATCTGCAGCGGTTCATAACTGCTATCAGAAGCAGTTTTAGAACCGCTGCTGATGTACCACTGCTGATAATCACCACTTATCAGGAATGGTTCTAGTATGAAAACCTTTGCTGATACTCATGGTTACCAGCGGTTTTCACACTAGAACCGCTACTGATACTCCTTCCAGAAATCAGAGTTTCAAGTTTCTATTCTAAATCATTTAGGCATACATACAAGCACATATACACCAAAAGGTAAACATAAACATATATACACCAAAAGCTGAACATATAACCATGATCCATGAAAAGTCATCATCCATCAAGTTCATGCATATACATCATTCAGCAAGTTCATCCACCAAAAGTAAAACATATATACAACAAAATATTGATGAAGTTCGTGCTTGGAGCGAGAGGCCTTGGAGCACCCTTGGAGCACTACTTCCTCCAAGTCCACACATCCTTGGAGCACCCTTGGCCCCCATCGGTCCATCAGGCCACCATGTCCTTGGTGGTATCCTTCGTCTTCGAGCAAGAGGCCTCCTTCTTCTTCGAGACCTCCTTCTTCTCGGCCTCCTTTTCGGCCACCTCCTTCTTCATGAAACCGATGACCCTTTTTGCCAAAGCTTGGCTATACCTGATTTCCTTGTCAAGCACTTTTTTCAATTCTTTGACCCTCGCTTCTAACATGTGAATCTGAATATGAATGTCTACATTTAGTAATTACACTGCAGATAAGTAAAATGGAAGTATCATGACATAATAAAAATTACCCTTTCCACGTGATTCGGGGCAGGACTGCCTACATCCTCGTCCGACGACGACGACTCAAGCATGATTGTTTCCTGCTGGTGCATCGGCGTCAGAGCCACGTACCACATCTCCAGCACGGAGCTCTCATCGTCGGAGCCTGACAAAGGAGATCCCGGGGGAGGAGTGCGGGTGCGTCCTGAAGAGAACCTCCCCTTCGAGTCTCGTGCCTGCCGGCAAGCAAGCTCATGATGCCTGCGGCTGGTCCCAGCCATACCAAAACATGAATTATTTTATCATTTAATAATTAATCATGGATTGTCTCAAGCATATATACATTGTCAAAACAAACTTAGTTAATCTCAAAACAGAAACTTAATTGTCTGAAGCATATATACATTAATTTGTCTCAAGCATATATACATTGTGGAACCTAGTTAATCTTAAGACAAGTTCAAGCATATATACATTGTCTCAAAACATCCATAACAGAAACTTTTAGTTAATCTCAAAACAGAAACTTAATTAGTTCAAGTTAAAACAGAAACTTTTAGTTAATGTCTCCTACAAGTTAAAGCATCTCATACAATTTCAAGCATATATACATTGTCTCAAAACATCCATAACAGAAACTTTTGGTTAATTAGTTCAAGTTAAAACAGACTTTTAGTTAATCTCTCATACAAGTTCAAGCATATCTAATACAAGTACAAGCATCTCCATACAAGTTCAAGTATCTAATACCTAGGGTCTACAAGAAGCAATCTGAGATAGAGGAGGGAGGGAGGGGCCCACGATGTTCATACCAGCAATCGAGGAGGAGCCGGGATCGAGAGAAGGGAGGGACCGGTCATCGATGTACCAGCGGTCGAGGCGGAGCCGGCGGTTGAGGAGGGGACGTCGGTCGAGGAGGAGCCGGCGGTCGGTGAGGCGGCGGAGACACCGGCGCCGGTGGAGCAGAGTGCGCACGAGCAGCGTGGGGAACTCGAGAGTTTTGAGAGAAAGAGAATCGTCACAGCTGGGCTAATATATATACTGCTCAATTATATCAACAGCGGTTTCAGTTGAGAACCGCTGTTGATAATAAATATCAGCAGAATTTCTCAATTAGAACCGCTGTTGATATTCTGGGCACTTATCAGCAGTGGTTCTAGTTGAGAACCGTTGTTGCCGACATATTTATCAACAACGGTTCATAACTAGAACCGCTGCTGATAATTTGAACACTTATCAGTAGCGGTTCACATTAAGAACCGCTGTTGATAAGTGATCCAGCAGCAGTTCAAGATGAGCCGTTGCTGATAGGGCGCATCATATAACCGTTTTTATGGTAATGTGGGGTCAGAGCTGGCGACGCTGCACATCCAGTGCACCAATGGCTCCAAAGCTGTGCGGACTGGCATGGGCGTCACGGTAGCAGCGTTCAGGGCGAGCAAGATCCGGCGGCTTGTCGGCGCTGGCGGCTCCTAGGCGGGCTGGCGAACACGATCCGGCAGATCGGCGATGGATGGCGACGAGGAGCAGCGAGCAGGGGGCTGCGGGAGCTGAGAGAGAAGCTCACCTGTTTTGCGTGGGAGGTGCGGGCTCGCGAGTGGATGCGAGCGCTCGGATCCAGCTGATTTGGAGGAGTCGTCCAGTTTCGGATATTGGAGGAATATTATATTTCGGAAGCGGCTCGGACATTCCTAAAGTTAGAATAGAGCGGTTCCATCCTACTATAATCCTCAACTAAACACTACCTTAATCAAAAGACAGCATTAGGGCGGTGACTTCAGATTCACAACAGGTGGATCAAGTGGACCAATCATGTGCTAGCAAAAAAGGGAAAGAAAAAGAAAAGAGAAAAGGAAAACGAGTTATCACTCTTTTTCTTACTTTAAGAAACGCATATATATGGGGCACAGCATGCTGGACTACAACTTTCTGCTTTACAGTTAACAAAGCTTGCAAGAATAATCTCTTTGCTCTTTGCACTGCTTGCTGCAAGAAATGCATACGACCCACCGAATAAATGTCTCTTCGCATCCGCTGCTACAAGCGGGGAGAACAACGCACAAGGCGGTAGAGCAGCAGAAGTATCCTGTGTCCAATCTCATCTGGGAAACAATCATCTGGTAATAACAAATTCTTGTCGTCTTATATTCTTTTTTGCCTATTATCCTTTTGAAACGTTGCCATCTCTTCTGTCTTGAAGCTTGCTATTATCATATACATATATGATCTATTCCAGTCTTCTGGGTTGGTAACATTCCATGAATTTTCTGTATCCAGGGTGACGCTCGTCCCCATTCAAGAAAAACTGAGTTTCGTATTTTCAGCATGTCGCCATGGCTTTGAACTTCCCAAAAACAATTGTGGGCATATAGACATAATAAGGATATGTACAACTCTGTAAAATTTCAATTTAAGCTTATGTGCCAACAAATTCATGAATGGTTGTCGATCGCCGGTAGATAAAGACTGTAGCGAGGGTGTTGTTGTTCCTGAGGTCTTGCTCTTGCTGTGAACAGTCCTCTATTAGAATGAGAGCATAACCCATGATTCTTCATCCTTGCTTTTACTGCGCTTGTTTGAGATATTTATTACACCACCTAACATCCGATAATAGCCACTTTAAAGGAATCATTGCTGTGGTCTGGAACCGACAATGTGGTCAGGACTCAGGACCGATGCTAAAGCTTCTACTACTGGTGGTCCTAAAACTCTCGTAGTGAAAGATGGCCGCTAAATGGCAACATGCCTCATAAAATACCTACTATCTATATATATTTTTAGATCTTATTAAAAAATAACTGAATTATATTATCTACATGCTGGTATTTATTTACTAGGTGTTGGCGCCATTGAATTCCAACCGGCAATAATGGAGAGTTTTTGGCAACTAATTGAAGAGGGTGAGATTCAGTTGCTTGTGATTCTCAGCTTCATCCTACAAGTGTTCCTCTTCTTTACCGGAAGCCTTCGGCGGTGCAGTAAAAATGCACTGCTTAGATTCACCATTTGGGTAGCATATCTTGGAGCAGACGTGGTAGCAATCTATGCCCTTGGGTCTCTCTCGCGACAAAAGGATGCTAGCATGGACAACGACGGATTGAGGAGGAACCACCCACTAGCTTTCCTTTGGGTACCATTCCTCCTCATCCATCTTGGTGGGCAAGACACGATCACAGCTTTTTCCTTAGAGGACAACAAACTGTGGTTGAGGCATATGCTGAATATGGTAGCTCAGGTCACCCTAGCCTTGTACGTGTTTTGGAAGTCAGGTATCTGGCACAGCGTGTGGCTTCTTCTTCTTGGCATATTTTTGTTTGTTCCGGGGATCATCAAATACGGAGAGCGGACGCTGGCTCTTTTGTATGGGAACGTAGACAACGGTATTGTCAGGGACCCAGTTCCAAAAGCCGATGGTGGATTCCAAGGAAGGACGCGGAGGATGGGTATGAGGGGTATATTTGCTTTGCGCTACGCTGGGTTCCAGGCACCAAAGACATGTTTGCGGGGCGTACCATCGGTTGGGCAGGAGAAGGGAACTATAAGAAACTGACCAACTATAGGCTCGATTCTGTCCAGCTGTTTATGCTGTTCGATGTCGAATTCTGCATCATGTACAGTGATCTATATACCAAGACTAGATTGCTTCGAACAACAAGTGGTGTCGTACTTCGTCTCGTCTCTCTGGTGTCTACCATTGTCGCCCTTGTGCTCTTCACCGTTAGCAGCAGCAAAGTAGGCGGATATGGTACATTAGCTGACATTGTGATCACCTACACGCTGCTGTATGGGGGGTTCCTTCTAGAAGTCTGTGCAGTGTTGACGACGTTCATAGCGTCACCATGGACATGGGCGTGGCTAGAGGCTCGAGAGTACCACAGCCTCGCTCGTATGTCCAGGTCTCTTCTCTCCTGCGGTAGTTTTGGGTTGCAAGAGACAAAGCCACTGTGGTCAAACACCATGGGACAGTACAGTTTTCTGAGCTACCTGGGCTGCGACGAGCCCGGCACGAGTCTCTCCCAACGCGTGATGAGCAAGATAAGGAAGGCGGCGAGATGTTTAGGCGTTGGAGAGGCGAAGAAACTGTTTTGGGTGAGCAAGATACTGGACTCCAGGCACGAGGCGGTGGATGACAACATCAGGGCATGCTTGGTGCAGGAGCTTAATCGCATCAGAAGTGGTCGGCCGCGGCTGCAGTGGCGGCGTCTCGGCCTGTTCGTGACGCAGGCAGCACCCGAATTGGCCTTGGATTTCATCTACTTTGTAGGCACGTTGCATCTAATAACAGAAGTTTGCCTCAACAACAAGGCGGCGACGGCATCGTCAGCATCCAGCACCGGTGGGGATGACGACGACGCTGATGATTTGGCCGACACTTGCCGGAAGCTTTCCAACTACATGTTTTACCTTGTGGTTGCACACTCTGCAAGTTCCTCCCTGCTGCAGATCGCCACTGGTAGCCCCGAAGATGCTCTAGAGCTTCTGCGTCAGAAATTTCTGCCGTCAATGTCTAGTGGCGGCAGCAAGGATGCCATTCTGCGTCAAGTCAGCGACAAACTCCGAGAACGGAAAGTGTTCACGGCCCGTTCGACCGAGCGGCGCAAGGAGATGCTGGAGGAGCTGAGAGATATGTGGGTGCGGCTTCTCCTGTACGCCGCCGGCAAGTCCCGGCCGGCAGAGCACGCCGCCCAGCTTGCCAGAGGAGGGGAGCTCCTCACCTTCGTCTGGCTCCTTTTGGCCCGTCACGAGCTCGGGGATTGCTCCCTGAACCGGATCGAGCTTGCACCAGGTCAAGGTAGTGGCCGCGGATATTTCAAGGTATTATACGTCGCCGATCCCCATGAGGTCAGCCCAGAGCACGACATCAACGACGACAGAAACAATACGGTAATGCGATTATTAGTATGTCCATCATATATACCTTTCTATCATAAATGTTGCGACACATCTCGATTTATATGTTATTTTTTAAAACAATGCAGGAGATAAGCCAGCAGTAAGAAAACTGTGCGCGGCAGTTAATTATGAGTGTTACCGGCAGTTATGCCCTATCTGTTTCTTGTCAGCTGCGTGAGATTGTCTGGTTTGTATCTTTTTTTTCTTTTCTTTTTTAATGCTATGTGAGCTTTGGTTTGTAACGGTCTTCATGAACCCAAATCACAGAATGCTGTCTGCGAGGTGTACCGCCTGCCAGATAGAAATTAAAGTGGCAATTACTTTCTTTTTTTCAACTCTGCTGCTGCTGTATGTCATCATGATTCCAATTAGGCTCACATCAGACATAGATCCGGGGACAAAACGGCTTTCGTGCCTTTTTGTCACTACAACACATTGTTGAATAAACTCAAGGGGCTTCATGCAGCTTGTTGACGATCACTTGAGATATTGCTCTAGTGTGCCTACTGTATCCCCCAACTGAACTTGTAACATCCACCAGTGGAGCGAAGGCGCTCACAGCGCGGTGGTAAGATCCACTGGCTGGAGCACCCGGGTTCAAGCCCGCAGTGAAGTATAGGCAATGACACGACCCTCCTGCATGAGAACCCTAAACCCTACACTACGTGCAAAGCCATTCAATGTATACTGCGATGCTTCAGGCATGGGTATAGGAGGTGTTCTCATGCAGGAGGGTCGTGTCATTGCCTATGCTTCACGGCAACTCAGAAGACATGAAGAGCATTACCCCACCCATGATGTAGAGTTATTGGCAGTTGTCCACGCCTTACAGATATGGAGGCACTATTTGTTGGGAAATCTAGTGCA
Source organism: Poa pratensis (assembly GCA_947311845.1). NCBI lineage: Eukaryota > Viridiplantae > Streptophyta > Magnoliopsida > Poales > Poaceae > Poa > Poa pratensis. The sequence goes on along the minus strand of CAMZMU010000041.1, from coordinate 156,283,005 downwards.
CATCTATACAGACCACAAGGGTCTAAACTATCTGTTCACCCAGCCAGATCTGAATATGTGGCAAAGAAGATGGTTGGATTGCAACCAACTTGTGGTCCAGTCGCACAATTCTCTTTCCGATCCCGAGGAGCCAAGCCTACGGGTGATTCCGAAAGGCGCGCTAAACAATATCGCTCTTATTCCAACTATCAAGGAAGATGTAATCGCTGCTCAGAAGACGGACGTTGGAATGGAGCACATCCGAAGGAGATTGCAACAGGGCGAAGTGCTATGCTTTCATGAAGATGCCAATGGAGTTCTGTGGTTCGAGAACCGTCTAGTGGTCCCCAAGGACTTTTAGCTCCGTCGCAAAATCATGGAGGAGGCACATTCTGCTAGATATTCTATCCATCCACGAACCAACAAAATGTACCAAGATCTGAAGAGAAGCTTCTGTTGGACTAGAATGAAGCGGAAGATTGCAAAGTTTGTGGCAGAATGTGACACCTGTCGAAGAGTCAAGGCTGATCATTTGAGACCCACCGGAAATCTGCAATCTCTCAGTATCCCTTAGTGGAAGTGGGAAGACATCAGCATGGATATCATAGTGGGGCTACCGCGCACCTCGCGTAAGTACGACTCCATATGGGTTATTGTTGACCGTCTGACCAAGTCAGCTTATTTCATTCCAGTTGCTACTACACACCAAGGTTTCGGATACCGGTTCAAAAAAATTTCCGGAGGGGGCCGGTATTTCCGGTAACCGGGGTTACCGGAAAATACCGGCCGGTAACCGGCCCAATATTTCGGCAAGAATTCAGGATTTAAACTTAAAACATCGAATTTTTTCAAAATTTAAATTTTTCGAGCACAAATTTGTTTCAAATTTGACTAATCCGAGATTTTTCATCCGAGATATGAAAATTCCGGGGGGGTCCGAGAAATCCGGTTACCGCGGAATTCCACGGAATTCCGGCCGGTAACCGAAACCTTGCTACACACCGAGCCAAATAGTATGCAGAGCTGTACATATCCCATATTGTCCGCTATCACGGTATTCCGAAGACCATCATATCTGATAGAGGATCTATCTTTGTGACATGTTTCTTGGAACAACTGCATGAATGTCTGGGTACCAAACTCATCCACAGTTCAGCCTATCATCCTCAGACTGACGGGCAAACAGAGCGAGTCAACCAGATCATTGAAGACACGCTCCGTGCCTGTGTACTGAATGACGGTCCGAAATGGGATCAACATCTTCCGCTGGCAGAATTCTCATACAACAACAGCCCTGTATGGACGACCTTGCTGTACTCCCTTGAGTTGGTCTGAGTCCGGCGAGCGAGTCGTATTTGGTCCTGACATTGTGACAGAGGCCGAAGAAAAGGTGAAGCAAATCCGAGCCAACCTCTTGACTGCACAATCCCGTCAGCAGAGCTACGCCGACAAGCGACGCCGTCCCTTGGAATTTAAGATTGGCGACCACGTATACCTTCGAGTCTCTCCGATGAAGGGTATACGTAGATTCGGTATCAAAGGAAAGCTAGCTCCTCGCTACATCGGTCTGTATCCCATTATTGACAAATATGGACCGTTGTCTTATCAAGTTGAGCTACCTACGAGGCTGTCGGGAGTTCACAATGTGTTCCATGTCTCCCAACTCAAAAGATGTCTGAAACCTCCAGTTGATGTGGTAGTCGAGGATACCATTCCGCTGGAACCAGAATTGACGCACAAAGTTTACCCTGTCAAGATTCTGGATCAAAAGAACCGAGTCACTCGCAACAAGACTATTAGGTTCTACAAAATCCAATGGAATGATCATTCGGAGGATGAAGCTACATGGGAGTAGGAGGATTATCTAAGATCCAATTATCCGGACTTTCCACTATCGAGGTAACTCCAAATTCCTAGCCGAATATTTTTCCTTCATCAAATCTCGGGGCGAGATTTCTTTTAAGGGGGGAGGGCTGTAAAACCCTGTGTTACTAATTGCCCAATTTTCTCCCTAATCCATAATTAAGAATTAATTAAGTTGATAAACTCATTCTTGAGATAAAAATCCAAATTCGAAATTCAAATGGATTCAAAAAAGGAATTAAATCATTCTCCAAAATAAAACCTCAAAAATTTGAACCACCAAACACCCAAACCAAATTTTATTTGGCATTAGGGGTTGAGAGAAAATTATTGACCAAGTTTCATAATTTTTCAAAATTCCTAAGTGCCCCAAATAAATTCTAAAATATTCAAACCAAGTTTGACTCCTTGAATTTTAATTCAAAATCTAAATCAAATTTTGAAAAATTCCAAACATCAAAATTGTTCTAATCTTCAAACCAAAGCTCCTGGTATTTTTGAGTTCGGGAAGCTAGGTTTTGAACCAGTCAAATTGGAGCCGAGTGGGTCAAATGTTTTGAAAAAAAATTAAAAGAGCCCGGGCCCGCCTGTCAGCCCCCCTCTCATCTCTCCCGGCCCGACTCCGCCGCTCCCGCGCACGCACGTCTCCGACCGACGCCGCCCCGACCGCCTCCTCGCGCCGCCCCGGACCGGACCCCCCCTCCCCCCTCCCATCTCTCCGCGGTGTGAATGCCGACCGCGGGCGGCTTTAAATGCCACCGGCGCCCCCGCTCCCCTCACCGGCTTGACACCCCCCACCACCCGCGAGACCCCGCCAAAACCACACTAATCAATCTAGTTCATAAGAGCAAGGGTCATGCACGAGTATTTGCAACGAATCTCAAGCAATGAGAGTATGTATAATCTAACCATGTCATGTGCGAGTTTTTATTTATTGACTCGGTTAACCATGTCATAAGACTAGAAGCACACTAATGCTAGGGTACATGACAGAGGCAATGGCACAAATGACGAGACAAGTGACAAGATAATGGAAAGACAGGGAATGAAACGAGACAAGCAACGACTCATAACTGAGCACCCGACACCTCCCCCAAGCTTAAATATTTGGAAGATTTAAGCATCAGGGTCAATACCAAAGTGGTCGAAGAGGGTGTGCATTGTGACGTCCCACCCTTAATTAAGGATGATTAGTCAAGACAGGATCATTACAGGTTGCCGTTATCGAAATAACAACGAGTAATCAATCACATACATAGCCAAAATAGAGTAAAGTTCTTACAATACTTAAGTTACAACATGGTTCTTGATTCAAATAGAAGTGTTTGAAAACAGCGGAAACGATACAACAAAAGCTCGACGATTCAAGGGCCACATCCCTGCCCTAAGAGATGCACCACGGACTTCATGGCGCAGCCTCCTCGATAACCTCCCACTCCTCGTAAGGGTTACCTGGAGCATACCACTTGCCGTAGCAACCACAGAATTCCGGCTGATCCTCTGCACACAATAAATTTTAACAACAAGGGTGAGCTACTAAGTTCAGCAAGACTTAGCCGTCAATGTGGCCATAAACAGCCGATTGCTAGTATGCAAGGCTTGAGGGTGAGTTCTATGTCTATGCCAAACCCACGCTATTAGTGAGTCCTTACTTTCATGTTTTAGCTCTATTATAATCATTTTAACCAATTTAGCCCTAGACCAAGCTATTCAAGCAAGGGGTTGCAATCAACAAGTTTTAATCCATAATCCATTAACTTCCACCATGATTTGACTATACATGTTGACAGCCACGAACAAGCGGTTACTCATATCCAAGAGTCGTGGCGATTCGAATCGATGTACACCCTGCAGGGGAAACCTGATCAACACGCCACACGCATCCCACCCGTGGTCCACATGTGCCAACCTTTCACGTAGTCATCAACAGAGTCGGACAGGGTCACTGCTCCCGAGAAAAAGGGTTCTCGACTACATCCTCAGCCCAGCTGACCAATCCGCGGGTCCCACCCAGTTTCTCTCCTCGTAACAACCGATGACGCAGTGTGGGATAAAGCCGAACATCTATTGAAAACAAGCTACTAGGCTTACTGGGCCCATATCTCCAGCTTGCGATCAGAACGTTCAATACTTGCTCACGGGTACCAACCCATCGGTCCTTAACCGACACACACGGGGGTTACAGCCTTGAAGGTACCAGCTTTTCACATCACTCTCCCCGCCCTTCCCGACTGGCACCAGCCCTTTTCTCTAATGGCCCCGCCCGATCTCCATTTAATCCACCTTTCCCACTATTTCACCATAAGTTGTAGAAAATATCCCTATGGCCGATACGTGGTCTCCAAACCACGCGGCATCTACCGATACCTATGTGCACGCCTAACATTTCACTAACGACCTACAACTAAGGATAGGTATCAAGGAATTGATCCAAAGGGTAAACTAATGCATCTAGGGTTCCAATCAATTCCAATAACCTAATGCACAACCATAATTGAAATAAAAATTGAGTTAAGCACAAGGGTGGTGGTTGAATGCACCGGGGCTTACCTTGAACTTGTTCGGGGTTAGTGTTCTCGTACTACGACGGCTCCTCCTGAGCTGCTAGCTCCGGCTCCGGCTCCACGTAGGTTTGATCTACCGTAAAAATATCTCAATATTACTATGATGCAAGGAATGATATATGCAATGCATAAATGGTGAAAAACAGTAGCTAGATCCTTTTTATTTCTGAAAACTATTTCCTTATTGCTTTTAATACTTTTTCTAATTACTAGAAATTAAGTTAAGTCTTCAAAATTTAACAACATGAGATATATCAGCCTAAAATTTATTTCTGTTTTTCTACAGGTCCTGGACATCAAGATGGATTTTCTAGCCAAAATTCAAGATTTTTCTATACAGCATGATTTCTAATGACTTAATCTATTGTAATTCTAAATGAATTCATAACTAATTCTCTGTACAATGAATAAATATGAGACTTTTTGTACCATCTACTTTCTAACAGAGAGCAATATATGCAAAAACTTATTATTTAATCATGCAATAATCATGGTGAACAATTTAAACTATTTTATGCACATATCAATATTTATAGAGAGATTCATGGTGATTTTTGTAACTTGGTCTTCTAAAATGTATAGATCTAGTCACAAGGATTCCAACAAAATTTGTTTTGTAGTTTTTCAAGTTTTCTACAATTTTCTAGGTATTTATGAAGTTCAAATGTATTTCTGTGAATTTCCTTAACCAAAAATCGAAAATGGAAATTTTAAACTGGCCACGGGCCGTATTCGGGCTGACGGCCCGGCTCGGCTGGCAGGCCGGCCTGCCTCGGTCGGCCCAGCCCGTAGAACACCGACGCTCTGGCCGAGCACCGTGGGCCCAAGGGGAAGGGTGTCCCACCGGGCAGGTTAACGAGGGCGACGGCTCACCGTGGAGGTCCCGCGACGGCGAGCTGGCAAGGCGGCTCGGTGCAGCAGCGTTCAATGGCAGTGAGGGAGCTCCGGTGATCGGCGGCGGCCTCGGCAACATCGAGGGAGCTGTGGGGGAGAGAGAAGTGTGTTAGTGCGGCTCCAATTTTGGAAAAGGAGGGCACGTGGTGGAGTGGCCACGGCGGCGGCGATTCCGGTCGGCTCCGGGGTCCGTCGGCGGCGAGGGTCGACGGGAGGTAGAGGGGAGGCCGGTGGGTCGTTTTGGCGGGGTCTCGCGGGTGGTGGGGGGTGTCAAGCCGGTGAGCGGAGCGGGGACGCCGGTGGCATTTAAAGCCGCCCACGGTAGCTTATCCTCCGAATGATTATTCCATTGGATTTTGTAGAACCTAATAGTCTTGTTGCGAGTGACTCGGTTCTTTTGATCAAGAATCTTGACAGGGTAAACTTTGTGCGCCAAGTCTGGTTCCAGCGGAATGGTATCCTCGACTACCACATCAACTGGAGGTTTCAGACATCTTTTGAGTTGGGAGACATGGAACACATTGTGAACTCGTGACAGCCTCGTAGGTAGCTCAACATGATAAGACAACGGTCCATATTTGTCAATAATGGGATACAGACCGATGTAGCGAGGAGCTAGCTTTCCTTTGATACCGAATCTACGTATACCCTTCATCGGAGAGACTCGAAGGTATACGTGGTCGCCAATCTTAAATTCCAAGGTACGGCGTCGCTTGTCGGCATAGCTCTGCTGACGGGATTGTGCAGTCAAGAGGTTGGCTCGGATTTGCTTCACCTTTTCTTCGGCCTCTGTCACAATGTCAGGACCAAATACGACTCGCTCGCCGGACTCAGACCAACTCAAGGGAGTACGGCAAGGTCGTCCATACATGGCTTCGAATGGTGACATTTTGATGCTCTCTTTATAGCTGTTGTTGTATGAGAATTCTGCCAGCGAAGATGTTGATCCCATTTCGGACCGTCATTCAGTACACAGGCACGGAGCGTGTCTTCAATGATCTGGTTGACTCGCTCTGTTTGCCCGTCAGTCTGAGGATGATAGGCTGAACTGTGGATGAGTTTCGTACCCAGACATTCATGCAGTTATTCCAAGAAACGTGTCACAAAGATAGATCCTCTATCAGATATGATGGTCTTCGGAATACCGTGATAGCGGACAATATGGGATATGTACAGCTCTGCAACTATTTGGCTCGGTGTGTAGTAGCAACTGGAATGAAATGAGCTGACTTGGTCAGACGGTCAACAATAACCCATATGGAGTCGTACTTACGCGAGGTGCGCGGTAGCCCCACTATGATGTCCATGCTGATGTCTTCCCACTTCCACTCAGGGATACTGAGAGATTGCAGATTTCCGGTGGGTCTCAAATGATCAGCCTTGACTCTTCGACAGGTGTCACATTCCGCCACAAACTTTGCAATCTTCCGCTTCATTCTAGTCCAACAGAAGCTTCTCTTCAGATCTTGGTACATTTTGTTGGTTCGTGGATGGATAGAATATCTAGCAGAATGTGCCTCCTTCATGATTTTGCGACGGAGCTAAAAGTCCTTGGGGACCACTAGACGGTTCTTGAACCACAGAACTCCATTGGCATCTTCATGAAAGCATAGCACTTCGCCCTGTTGCAATCTCCTTCAGATGTGCTCCATTCCAACGTCCGTCTTCTGAGCAGCGATTACATCTTCCTTGATAGTTGGAATAAGAGCGATATTGTTTAGCGCGCCTTTCGGAATCACCCGTAGGCTTGGCTCCTCGGGATCGGAAAGAGAATTGAGCGACTGGACCACAAGTTGGTTGCAATCCAACCATCTTCTTTGCCACATATTCAATCTGGCTGGGTGAACAGATAGTTTAGACCCTTGTGGTCTGTATAGATGTGCACTAGATTTCCCAACAAATAGTGCCTCCATATCTGTAAGGCGTGGACAACTGCCAATAACTCTACATCATGGGTGGGGTAATGCTCTTCATGTCTTCTGAGTTGCCGTGAAGCATAGGCAATGACACGACCCTCCTGCATGAGAACACCTCCTATACCCATGCCTGAAGCATCGCAGTATACGTTGAATGGCTTCTCTAGATCAGGCTGAGCCAACACTGGTGCAGTGGTGAGAAGCTTCTTCAATGTGAGGAAAGCCTCTTCACATTCCTGGCTCCACTTGAACTTAGCTTCCTTCTCCAATAGCTTGGTCATAGGCTTGGCAATCTTGGAGAAGTTAGGGATGAATCGGCGATAATAACCTGCCAATCCCAGAAAGCTGCGGATTTGATGTACTGATGTTTGGAGATTTCCAATCAAGAACTTCCTGGACCTTGCTGGAAAGAACGGCGATGCCATCTGCTCTAAAGTTTGGCCCCACCCGCAGGGCGTTACATCGGCCTGCTTGACACTTTTTGCACTTGGTCAGGTCACAGTTTTGCTGATTTTTTTCACCCACCGAGCGTACCCGCCTGCCGCACCCGCCCGAGAAAGTCGCCGGCCTTTCCATCAACGAAAATCTATACTATAAAGACTAGTACAATGCCTGTGCTAACGCTACAGCAAACTTATATGACATATAAAATACATAGTGGAGTGCTAGTGCTAACGCTACGTCTTTTGAATATACGATATACAAAATATAGTGATTCCAACAATATATGGGTACTCAATAATGTTTTTCTCTAGAAGTTGAGCATATGCTCCTCAAGTGTTTCTTATGTCTTCTAGCATTTTTCCTTCGTATTCATTCCACCTATACTACAGTATTTCAATTAAGAAACATTTCCTGAGTATAACTGAATTCTGCAAGTGGAACATAGAGCGTGATTAGTAGTTTTCCATTAAAAGAGACATGTATGAGCAAGTATCAACCTTAACTATATAAACAAACCCCACTAAGGACTCATTTAAACCTATTCTTTTGACATGCAAGGTGTCCACATCATCCACCAATTGACAACTAACACATCATACACCAATTGACAAATCACCACCACATCATGCCACATAATCTTGCATGTAATTTTTTTAAATGATTAATCTCATTCATATGATATCTATTTTAAATTCCGTTTCACCGTTGTGTTCTACGCGATGAGATAAACAAAACTAGATCCCACTTGCATATGTTTTGAAGAATTCTTAAATCAACTTAATTTGCTCTATATTTGCACATGTTTATATTTGCAATAGGAAAATAGTTTATATATTCTTCTATGTTTTCAATTTTGGTGTTGTTTTCTTTGTGCACCTTTAATCTGTGTTTATTTTGAGCTAAAAAATACACATCTTTCTATAATTTTAAATTTTGTCGTACGATCCCACGACACCGTGCGGGGTTACAAACTAGTTATTTAGTAAAATAGTGGAGTGCATGTGCTAATGCTATAACTAAGTTATGATATACAAAATATATAGTGGAGCGCCCGTGCTAACACTACACTACGTGTAACACTCCTTTATAAATTCAATTCAAATGTATTTCACTTTATTAACTTTCAAATATGCGATGTATAAAATAGTGTTTCCAACAATATATGGGTACTCAATTATGTAGGACTGACCTTTTTTGGTTGGCCTCCATCTTTCTTCTTGTTCGAGGTGTACTGAATCGAGCCTTTTCAGCCGGGATCGTTGTGCCCTATCTATAATTTAAGCTGGCACCAAACATGCTGAAATGATCAGTGAAGTTTAGTAGAATTCAGAGTACATAGATAAAGTGAAATAAAAGAAGGAATCAAACATATTGTATCGCATAAGAGTGCTTGGAGTTTGGAGATGTTACATAGCAACATATGAAACTGCAGGTATTACTTGCACAGGCAGTAAAGCATATAGTATCCAGAAGATGAATAATGTAATCAATAACAGTTCTATACATAAACTGTAAAGGCTGTAATGCCTTCCAAGGCAAAAGAAAATTCAGAAGAAAAAGTCATGGCCATGTCTTTATGTCTACTACCTCCGTTCCTAAATTGTTGTCGCTTTGTTGTCGGTTTTTCATGTTCAGTTGCAATGAAATAATTTTCCTACTTTCTTCTTGAACAGTTTTGGTACCTAAGGTTCCTTTCAAATCACAATTGATAAAAAAGTCAAACAACATCATTTTAAGAATACAGAGAGTACAAATGTTGATGACACATGCTGCATGGTAGTGAATGCTTTTTTTCCTGAGTCATGCTGCATGGTAGTAACTCGTAGATGGAAAGGCTGGCTAGTGCAAATTTGTACTAGCGGGCGACAACAATTAAAAACCGGAGGGAGGTAGTAACACCTAAAAATGAAAGGCCGGCCTTTCCATCTACGAAAAACGCAAGGCCCAGGCACGCCGCACCAGCACGGGAAACTCGCCGGCCTTTCCATCCACGCGCCCGCCACCTCCACGAAACGCGCAACTCTCTTCCATCGCTAATCTTCCATGAAAAACGGCGGCACTAGGTCACGCGCGGAAGAACGACGGCGGCGCAGGAAATACGGTCCCGGGCGACCGTCGGTTGGGTCGTCCCTGTCTGGAGCCGCCGTCACTGCCGCCAGCGCCGTTTCAAGGGACGGACAATCGCCAGGGTCAGTTGGGTCGGGCGACTGCGGCCGGATCACCTATTCACCTCCTCTTCGCACCTGTCTATCCCGCCGGAGGCAGATCCCCAGACGCATCCTTTTATGGCCACGTCGCCCAAACCGGTGAGTTTCCGTCCCTCTCGTGTCCTTCGGGGCAGGAGCATCTTTTTACGGCCAACTGATATGTTCAATTGCTCATACTTGGCCATACGAGTATTATTTAGAGAGAAATTTGGGCATGCCAACTTTCAAAAGCTGCGCTATCTTGCATACTGACATCTGAATTTGGGGCTTATAAGGTTTTGGGGTTGGGCGAACTGCTGCTGTAGTCGGGATCTTAGATATGTAGAATTTATAAAATTATTAAGGAGATTATTAGATTGCTGCATATGTACTATTTTTCTGCTATTTCTACTTATGATTCACCCATCATCAATCGCAGGGGGCGGGGGAGATCAACTGCATTTTCGACTGGCCATGTGGCCATTGCGATGAGCGTGATGTATGGAATGGCCAACAGGCTGTGCCAAGGCGGTCCATGGGGGGAATAAACACCAGCGTCGCCGTTCGATTACCCCCTGAGCTGACCAGTTCTGTGGATGCATACTCCAATGCCTGATGATTACAAACCTATGGTAACTATTCTTTAATCCAGATAGGCATCAATTAATTATATTTCAACTTACAGTCTGTCTTTCTGTTGCAATATCTCACTGGAATCCGCTAGATTTTCATGATTTGGTAGTTATAGGATCTGAATTGGTGGAACAGTAATTTGGCCCTTGTGCATTAATCTGGGTCGAGTGCTCAACAGTAGGATTGTACCGATCTGAAAAGTGAAAGTGATGCTTTGAGTCTTGAATTTAGTTTGGCTGTGATGTGGATTTAGGTTCATAATGTCCGCTGTAGTGCTGTTGGTTTGATTGGTATTGTGTTGTTGCAACGTTCTTCTTAAGGAAAATGTATATTTCTGAATTGTGATTAATCATGCAACATGTCTGGTATCTGCATTTGATTATTGCCATGGATAAGTGATTCTTTTTTTCTTCTAATTTATTTGTATGTATCATATTTTTGTTGCAGATGAGATTGATTGGATCTGGTACACTGTTGGATGCAGCTTGTGGCAAAGTAATGTAAATGTGTTCTCTTACTGAGCTCAGCTTGTGGCATCTTTGGCGAGTTGTGATCCCCATTCCAATTAAACAAGGTACATGACCTGTTTATCATCATCATACAGCCTGGCAAATGAGAACCACTTATCCATAAAGCAAACAGGTAGGATCTGCCCACATCTTTGTTTCTTCAGCTCCATCCACTCCAAGCCATTATTATTTTTCCATAAAGCAAACATGTTCTACCCCAGCAAAATGGAGTGTGCGGTCAGATGGCAGTAGCTACTTTAATCATGATAGTTTAGTAGAACATGTTGAGGCCGTCTCTCTGTACTGTACTATGAGCCCTGCCCTGTTCGGTGAGACGGTGAATAGTGATTTTATACCATTTATAAAGCCTTGTTTAGTAGAGTACTTGTCATGATTAGCATTGTGTTGGTAGGTTTGTTGAATATATTTTCGTTTTTTGAGTTCCAAATAGTTATTGAAAAACTGTTACATGTGAAATGGTGAGATGGATCCAGTCTGCATAATTTTCTTCAACCTTTCTTTTCACTGCTCACTGCCTCATTTTATCTAATTACCTGTTTTTTGTTTCATTAAGGATGAGACTACTGGTTTTGCGTATTTGAATCTCCAGGAAGCTTGCCCACCATTGTAAGTTTGTCATTTCCCTCGTGAGCTCTTTTCTGGTGATTGGCACGGAACTCGTGGTTCCGTCGGAACCGTGGGCTCTGAATTTTGTTAGCCATTGATTAGGAGGTGATTTTTATTAGCCGTTGATTAAAATCCACGTAGTCTTAGGAAAAAAACAGCCCGTAATGCTAGTTATTGTGTAGTTGTTTCTCTGTTGTGAAATTATATCAACCCACACCAAATATAGCAGTGGAAAAACCTATAAGCCCTAGCTCTCATTGATCAAACTAAACGTGGCAATTAGCCTCTCACACGAATGAGAAAGAGTGAGACAGCTCGATGTCCAAGTGGAAGAAGAGCTAGTAGCTAGCAGCCGCAACTTGTAACTAAAAGGCAGACGCACGGCACCGGCCTAGCTCGCTTCTCCGGAGCGCTTGAAGTCACACAAGCGCACCACCGGACTGCCTTCTGTAGTTCTGTACCTGTACAAGAACAAGCAGCGCCGGGCCCGTCGTCCCAGTGCGCATGGCGGGGCGGCCACCGGCCTCGAGGCCAATAGCAACAGCCGTGTGCATGTTCAGAGGAGTGCGCGTCCGTGTGGGAGTTCATAGGAGAAGCGGCGGTCGTGCACTCGTGGCCAGGAGCAGCGTCCGCACCTGAGGAATTCGGCCGGGGCTCGCCGGCGAGATGCGGGAGGCTACCGGCTGAGTCCCGCCGGTGCTAACCATGAAAGCGCGAGGCTCGCCGTGGCTGACGGGGATTCACACGAGCCATGGGAGGCACGTCGGTGCTCGCATGGGAGGTGCACGGGGCTGCCGCGGAGGCGTGCCGGTGCTCGCAGGGGAGGCGCGGCAGTGCTCCGCAGTTCGGGGCTACTGGGTAGTGCGGCGGCGCTCGCACATGAAGCGCGTTGGGCAGCCGGAAGGCGCGTCGGTGAGGCGTGCGGGGCCGTTAGAAGGCGCTGCGGCCCTCGTTGGAGCTGCAAGGAGAGGGGCGGGGCGCACCGGCGAGCGGGAAAGGGCCGATGAGCCCGGCGGCAAATAAAATTACGGTTCTACATATAGGTCCCACTACCGTCCCCACAGTTTTTTTACCCGGGTCCCACAAAATTTGGTTCCGGTCCCACGCAAATTTCGGTTCCGCGGAACCGTTCGGTACCGTCAGTCTGGTTCCGACATTTTTAATACCGTTAGATCGCGGTGGATGAACGGTTATTAAAAATGCCAACCACCCTAAAACTTGTATTCCCTCGTAGCTTTATGCTCCAATGGCCGGACAGGAAGATATTACTTGCACGATCACTACTTTTCTTACTACAAATTGCAAGAAGCATATTTGCAAATTGAATTACTAATTATAGTTTCGCTTCATGCTAGAATAGAGAATTTACTGAGATAAGAGAAGCCATAACTCATGAACAAGCATTTTTTGACCTGGTATTCTTTTGTAGACATTCAAATATTGGGCTCAGGGAGCATCTTAAAAAACGAGCACCATTGGCTACCTCTGAGAAAGTTCAATAATTTGTGAGTACTGTAAGAACAGATAGCATGAGAGCATTTCAATGATAGCATTCTTCATGCCAGACAATAGCATTGATTATTCATCCCCACTTATACTAAGATGTTTTCTCTTCTTCAGGTAATAATCAAGTTGTCATTTCACTGTATGTTTTTGTAAATACATTATAGATCTTTTTTTAAAGGATATGTTGTTGTTATTGTATTATAGACATTTTTTTATGGAGAAGAGTGTCAATTTTCAGTTGAGTATTGACTGAGTAAGTTGCATCTTACTATCTGAAACCAATTAGTACCCCTGTCCTCGCACCTCCTCTTGATTGCTTTGGAGTAAGGAAAGATTGGTGAATGGGGATTTTGATTCATGTTCTGCTTCCCGCTGTGTAGAAACGCTATTGTATGTCACATTTCTTCCAAAGAACAACTGATTTTGAACTTCTTCTATTCCTCACATAACTACAATTTCAAGTTTCTCAAGCGAGTGTGGGTATTTGGAATTGTTAGATATGATTCTCAATCTCTTTTCTGTTCAGGCCTGCATTGTATCCCCAACAGTACATGGAAACAATGCAACAAGTCATGCAAACAATGCAGGTCTGTGTTTGTTCCAGGTCTGAACAAGGAACAAGACAGGGTGTGTTTGTTCCAGGTCTAAGTAAAACAGCTCGTGGAACAAGGCAGACAAGTGTGTTTGTTTGTTGTTCTGACCAAGGCAGGCAAGTGTGCTTTTTTTATGTTTTAGAGTTATTACACCTTATGGTTCACACAGGGAGCATATATGCCTGCAGGGGAAAAGATTGGTGAGCTTTCCACTGAAGGCAGTCACACATGGAGCATATATGTCGTTATTAGCTGGAGTCTCGACAGTAAACAAGTAATTTGATATTTACTGTTTCCTGTTATCATGCCATACATACTAAATGTCCTGAGTTTATGATTCAAGATTTGATCTCAGATTAGATGTGGCAGATTGAAAAACGACTTGAAAACTCACAGAATGTACAATGTAATGCTGCTAATCATATAGTGTCATGCTGGGAATACACTACAACCGGCGGCGAAACAGGGGCGCAGCGGCGCCTACGGAAAGTGCGGCGAAAGCAGGGGATTCGGCCGGCGCTGCAACGGCGGAAGGCAACTAGATAAGTTTGGAATTGTTTCGATTGTTTGCTTGTTTGTTAGGATTGCCAAGATTGTAGCCCATCCCTCGGCCAATATAAGCAGGGGAGCTGGGCATAGTTAGCTAAGAAGTTTGTACTAGGGTTTAGCCACCGACGGCCTTACCTCCTCTGCTTCATCGGCGCGACGCGGTCGCGCCGGAGTCGCCAGGGGTTCCGCTGCCTTTGAGATTGAATAAAGCTACTGTTCGCCGTCAAGGCGAGTGTGCCGGTGACAACTTTGGTATCAGTTGTCCAGGCCATTGCTTCCGTCGCCATGAGTACGCTCACCGGCACAAGCAGCAACAGCAAGACCGATGACATGCTCGAGGCCATGATTAAGAAGCTCCAAGACATCGTCGACAAGCAGGAACAAATGAGCACCCAGCTGCAGGGCCTCGACCCGCTCCGTGAGAAGATGGAGTCCCTGGAATCGGCCACCGCCGAGCTCACCGCGCAGACCGACACGCTGGCACAAGCGGTGGAGCGCATCGACCTAGCGCAAGCCAATCTCAGCGCGAAGGTCAACCGCTTAGAGACAGGGCAACGCGCGGCGGCCCTAGAGCGGCGGCCGCCAGGCGACCGCGCGCCCGCCGACGCCGCCGGCGACGCTGTCCAAACCTCCCACAAATTGGAATTTCCCAAGTACGATGGCACCGGCGACCCACTTCCGTGGCTCAACCGGTGCGACCGGTTCTTCCAAGTCCGGCGCACACCGGACGACAAGCGGGTTGGCCTCGCCGCGTTCTACCTCCTGGATGATGCCCAGCTTTGGTTTCGCCGACTGGAGCTCAATGGTGAACGGCTGTCGTGGCCCGACTTCGTGCATAGGGTCCAGGCGCGCTTCGGGCCGCCCCTGGCGGCCAGCCCGATAGGGCAGCTGTCATGGCTCCGGTGCACGGGGACCGTGAATGACTACGCGCGCGTTCATGGTGCTCTCGTGCCGCGATGAGTCGCTGACGAGCACCAGCAGATCGAGCTCTTCATTGCCGGGCTAGGCGACCCCCTGCGTACGGATGTCCAGCTGCAACTACCGGCCAAGCTCGATGACGCGATCATTTTCGTCAGAGCGTACGAACAGAGGAACGCGTCCCGGGAAGGGGCACCACATCAGCCCGCGTGGAGCACAAGCCGCTTCACCACCCGACCGTCGCCCCAGCCGACGCCGACGGCCGCACCGACCCCACAGATGTCGCCGGCGCCGGCCACCACCACCAAGGCGGCGCCTCTCTCCGGCCGAGGTAGCCCAACGACGGAAAGACGGTAAAAGACCGAGGACGAGGAGGCCGCCGATCCCACTATCTCCCTTCACGCGCTGACAGGCGTTCAGCCGCGCTCCGGTCGCACGATGCAACTCTTCGTCGACGTCAACGGCGTGCGCCTCACCGCGCTGCTCGACTCCGGATCCACCCACAACTTCGTGGACCTGGAAGCGGCAACGCGCGCGGGCATCCTCCTGAGCCAGCGTGCCGGGCTACACGTTGCAGTTGCGAACGGCGATCGCATCCGGAGTCCCGGCTGTTGCAAGAACCTGGAGATCGCTGTTGCCGGCGAGCCCTTCGTCATAGATTGCTACGGGCTCTCTCTTGGCTCGTACAACATGGTGCTTGGGGTAGAATGGCTGGAGGCCCTCGGGCCGATCCTGTGGGTCTTCGGGCGCCGCGTACTGCAGTTCGTGCGGAACGGGCACACGGTGCAGTGGACGGACGCGGCGCCAGGTGTGGCCGCACTCGCGGCAACGAGCGACGACATCCTGGCTGACTTGCTCCTCCGCTTTGAGGGGCTGTTCCAGGAACCATCCGGGCTCCCTCCGGTGCGCCAGCGCAGCCATCGGATCCGGCTGTTGCCGGGCACGGGCCCGGTTGCGGTGCGGCCATATCGCTATGCCCACGCGCAAAAGGCGGAATTGGAGCGGCAGTGCCAAGACATGCTGCGCCAAGGGGTGATCCAACACAGCTCGTCGGCGTTCTCCGCCCCGGTCCTCCTGGTGAAGAAGTCGGATGACACGTGGCGGTTCTGCGTCGACTACCGCGCGCTGAACAGCAAGATAATCAAGGATAAGTACCCGATCCCGGTGGTCGAGGAACTTCTCGATGAACTCCGGGGCGCCACCTACTTCACCAAGCTGGACCTGCGCTCCAGGTACCATCAGGTGCGCATGCACGCCGCCGACGTCGAGAAGATGGCATTCCGCACACACGAAGGCCTCTTCGAGTTCCTCGTCATGCCGTTCGGTGTGACGAACGTGCCGGCGAGATTCCAGACCCTAATGAATGATGTGCTCCGACCGTTTCTACGCCGGTTCGTCCTTGTGTTCTTCGATGATATCTTGATATACAACTCATCGTGGTCGGAGCACCTCCGCCACATCCACCTCGTCTTGGCCAAACTGCAGGAGCACCAGCTTCATGTCAAGAGGTCCAAGTGTAGCTTTGGAGCGCGCTCCGTGGCCTACCTTGGTCATGTGATATCCGCCGACGGGGTGGCCATGGATGCTCAGAAGGTACAGGCCGTCCTGGACTGGCCGCCGCCACGTACCGTGCGCGCCGTCCGGCATTCTTGGGCCTCGTCGGGTACTACCGGCGCTTCGTCCAGGACTACGGCACGATCGCGGTGCCACTGACACGCCTTCTCTGCAAAGAAGGGTTCCGTTGGTCGGCTGATGCCGAGGGCGCGTTCCGTGCCCTCCAACGCGCCCTGACCTCGGCACCCGTCCTGCAGCTCCCAGACTTTGAGCAAGACTTCGTCGTCGAATGCGACGCATCTGGGTCGGGCGTCGGCGTGGTACTGCACCAGGGCCGCGGACCGATTGCGTTCTTCAGCCGCCAACTTGCTCCTCGCCACACCAAGCTCGCCGCTTACGAACGCGAGTTGATTGGGCTCGTTCAAGCGGTGAAGCACTGGCGGCCATACCTCTGGGGGCGCGCCTTCGTCATCAAGACTGATCACTTCAGCCTCAAGTTCTTGTTAGATCAGAGGCTCTCCACAATCCCGCAACACCAGTGGGCCAGTAAGTTGATCGGGTTTGATTTCCAGGTGGAATACCGACCGGGCGCCAGCAACGTCGTGGCCGACGCGCTCTCGCGCCGCGACACGGAGGTGGGCGCAGAAGTGGCCGCCCTGTCGGCACCACATTCTCCGTCTTCGATGACCTCCGCGCGAAGTTCACCGCCACTCCGAGCTCCAGCAACTGAAGCAAGAAGTCAGGGACGGCACCCGCAGCGATCAGTGGCAACTCACTGATGGCTTGGTCACGGTGAAAGGCCGCGTCTACGTGCCGCCGCTCTCGCCGACATTGCCCCTGATCCTCGCCACGGCCCATGGTTTGGGCCACGAGGGCACGGAGAAGACGTTGCACCGACTGCGCGCCGACTTCCATGTCCCGGGCGCGCGCTCGGCCGTGCGGGACTTTGTGCGGGAGTGCCAGGTTTGCCAACTCAACAAGTCGAGCAGCTTCGTCCGGCAGGCCTCCTGCAACCGCTGGACATTCCGTCCACGGTATGGTCAGACGTGGCCATGGATTTCATCGAAGGACTGCCCAAGGTCAAGGGGAAACGGTCATCCTCAACGTGGTCGACCGATTTTCCAAGGCGGCGCACTTCTTGGCCTTGGGGCATCCCTACACAGCGACGACGGTGGCACGAGTCTTCTTCGACAACATAGTGAAGCTCCACGGCATCCCCAGCACCATCTCAGTGACCGCGACCCGGTATTCACCGGCCTTTTCTGGAAGGAGCTATTCGCTTTGGCCAGGGTGGACCTCCACTTCACTTCCGCTTTTCACCCGCAGCGATGGGCAGTCCGAGGCCACCAACATGATAATCACGATGTACCTCCGTTGCCTGACCGGCGACCACCCACGCAATTGGCTGCAATGGCTGCCCTGGGCGGAGTTCTGCTACAACACGTCGTTTCAGTCGTCACTCCAGACGTCGCCATTTCGTGTGGTCTATGGCCCCCTTAAGAACTTACTCGCCAGGGGAGGCACGGCTGCCGGCGGTCGACGCGCAACTCATGGAGCGCGACGAGTTTCTCTGTGAGGTCCATGACCGGCTGGAGCAGGCCCAGCAGCATCACAAGGAGTACTACGATCGCAGACAACGGCCAGTGGAGTTCATGGTTGGCCAGTGGGTGTGGCTCCGGCTGCTGCACGGACCGATGGCATCACTGGACATCAGGGGCCGGAGCAAGCTCGGGCCAAAGTATTTTGGCCCCTTCCAAATCACTGAGCGGATCGGTGACGTCGCCTATAGGCTGCAACTGCCCGCGGGCGCCCGCATTCACGACGTGTTCCATGTCGGCGTGCTCAAGAAGTTCTTCGGCACGCCTCCGGAACAGCCACGTCGTTGCCGCCGCTCCGCCACGGCCGGGTTTGCTTGGAACCGGAACAAGCCATCAAGTGTCGCGTGGCCCATGGACGGCACGAAGTGCTGATCAAGTGGAAAGACCACGCAGTAGCTGAAGCCACATGGGAGGCCCTAGAGGATTTTTGCCGCGTCTACCCAGCATTCCAGCTCGCGGACGAGCTGCTAGTCCAGGGGGAGAGATGTTATGCTGGAATACACTACAACCGGCGGCGAAACAGGGGCGCACACTACGGCACAACAGGCCTATGCCGACGGCCAAGACCTAAGCCGACGGCTTTTAGTCGGGGCCGTCGGCATAGAGCCCGTGGAGGCCAGCCGACAGCCACGACCGTCGGCATAGAAAATGCCGTCGTCATAGCCAATCTACGCCGACGGCTACCGTCGGCTATTCATTTACCGTCGGCAAAGCCAGATAGAGAAATAGCAGCCTGACCTAAGCCGACGGCAGAACGTAAAATTATTTTTAATTTTTATTTTCCTCTCTTCATTTTATGCTCCAAGATATGCCGACAGCCTTGCCGTCGGCAAAAGGTCCATGTTTTTTTATAATCTTCAATTTTATGCATTTATTTCTACCTATAAATTAAATTTAACAATTTTAATATGTTTTTATTCATTTTTATGTATTTTGCTACACCGAGTAGCAGTCTCCACCCACATAAAATGATGACGCGAATCTTGTCTCTCAGAATCCGGAATCTTGTCTCCACCGTGGTTTTTTCTGCCGATTTTTCCACGTATCGTATCTCACGCCAAAATCGTTCCCACCCTTATTTTTCGCCATGCATCTTCTCTCCCGCCAAGTTCTTTCCCGCCCTTTTTTCCCGCCATTGTATCTCCCGCCTTTTGTTTAATATCAATGCGAAAAGTAGTCACCCATCAACCGCATCGTATCAATTTATGTTGTGTTTTCGCTACTACCGATATTTTGTTGTCTGTGTAATTTATGTTGTCAATGTAATTTGCATGGTTTGTTTAATATCAATGCGAAAAGTAGTCACACATCATCATCATTAATCGAAACAGAGTAGTAGCAACTAAGATATAAGTCTGGTACATAGATAATAATATGTCTCGTACGTAGATAATATGTGTCATACAAACATAAATATTAATATGTCTCACATACAAATAGAAATACGGATATGTCTCATACATCCTAAATACGAATATGTCTCGAAGATATCACTGAATGGCTCCACGAAGCATGAACACTGACGGTCCGTCGGGATGAACTGAAGGATTTGTAGATAGAACAAAACACACGGTTTCCCCGTCATACAGCCCTACGGTGGCTCGTGAGTGCATGTATATCAAATGCACCGTTGGGCTATATGACAGGAATCCGGATGCTTTGTATTCGGTCGACGAACTGAAGGATTTTGTAGATAGAACAAAACACACGGTTTCCCCTGCATACAGCCCCACGGTGGCTAGAGAGTGCCTGCATATCAAATGCACCATGGGGATGTATGCAGGGAATCTGAATGCTCTGTATGTCATGCCCCTTCCAGAACCACGTCGGATCGAATCATCGCGTGGACGTGAGACGGCAAATCGGCCTTCGATCCAAACAGCGGCAAGACATCTCTGATGATCAGCAACCGTTGGAACAAGTGTTGGGAATGTTGCTAATCATCAGAGATCCTTGCCGCTGCTTGGATCCGACCGAGGGGAGTGTACTGCCAATGATGGATGTGAAGTGTACTCCTGCCTCTCTTATAGACCCGCCTCTCCTAGTGACTCCCTCCAGCTAGCCAATCAGGAACTAGTACGCGGATCGTGTGTTTCCTTCGAGAGATTGGGAGCCGTTGGATCAAGCGGTGTGTTTCTTTCGAGCGCTTGTGAGCCCTTGGATCGGGAAGAAGCACACGGATCATTGTTTCCTTCGTGCGCTTCTGAGCCGTTGGATCAGCGGTGTGTTTCTTTCGAGCGCTTGTGAGCCCTTGGACCAGGAAGAAGCACACAGATCGTGTGTTTCCTTCGTGCGCTTCTGAGCCGTTGGATCAGCGGTGTGTTTCTTTCGAGCGCTTGTGAGCCGTTGGATCCAGAAGAAGCACACGGATCGTGTGTTTCCTTCGTGCGCTTGTCAGCCGTTAGATCAGCGGTGTGTTTCTTTCGAGCGCTGGTGAGCCGTTGGATCCGGAAGAAGCACACGAATCGTGTGTTTCCTTCATGCGCTTCTGAGCCATTTCCCGCCCAAATATTTCCCGCCACCGTTTCCCGCACAAATATTTCCCGCTATCGTTCCCGCCACCGTTTCCCGCAAAATGCCGCCACCGGTAGTTCTATATAACCCAGTCGAAGGTAGTCATGGTACTCACTTGAGCGCAAGCATGGTGTGTATTGGTCCTTGCGAGAAGTGTGTGTCTGGGTTTCACATTTCCGCATCCGAGCATCTCGCTAGGCTTTCGAGCAATTTGAAGGTAGATGGTAGGGTAGTTCCAATTGAAGACATTTTGCACACTGAGAGTCATCTCGCTTCACTCAGGGCGAAGCTATGCCGCGATGGGTTTCCGTATAGGACCCCGCTCCAAATTCGTGCAGAAATGCTCAGGCTTGCAGATAAGTTTGACAGGAAAGTTACGAATAGTCCGTTCTACCGAACTGAAGCTGACCGTGATTCGTACGGTCATTCCTGTCTCTGGGTAGTTGACAGCGATGATGACGACGATTTCATACCATCGTCAAAGGAAAGGAGGGTTGAAGCACTGAGCAAGAAGGCTGAAGCTTCGTCCAAGGGCAAAGGCAAGAAGGCAGAATCTTCGTCAAAGGGCAAGGGTGGCAGCACACGCACGGCATAGGGTGGAGAAATTTGTTAGTTGTTCGTGATTGTTGTAATTTGTTCTACATGCATGTTTACTTGTTTCTTAATCAATTATGTATCGGCGGTTCAAGAATGTTCTCTGTGTAATTTATGTTGTCACTGTAATTTGCATGGTTTGTTTAATATCAATGCGAAAAGTAGTTCAAAGGGGGTAGAAAAGTAGTCGAAAGGCCGGTCACAACTCGGAGTCCCGAGATCAACAGAATCTTGGGCACACTAAAATCTTGCAAACTTACACTAAAACTCCTAGGTGTGACCGACATCACCGGCTTCACTTTCTCTCTAGTGAGTTTCTGCACTTCGAGGTGAAAACTCCCCTTTCGGGCGAACCGGATGGAATCTTGTGTCGATTTGGGGTAGACTTTGGTTTGTCATGTTCCTATGGCCTAACCTAACACAACCATGCAAAAAAGTCCACTGGGCGACCCCCTTTCGACGCACGTCTATGGGGTAGACGGAAACGTTAGAGTTTTTCCAGCGGATTCAGGGTTTCGCTGAAGCGGGGCCCCGGAGCGTCGGAACCCCACCCAAACCTAGGTTGTTCCATACCATATGTATACAAGTGTGTTGTGTGTTTCAAATGTGCAAGAATCTACTCCTAGGTGTGACCGACATCACTGGCTTCACTTTCTCTCTAGTGAGTTTCTGCACTGCGAGGTGAAAACTCCCCTTTCGGGCGAACCGGATGGAATCTTGTGTCGATTTGGGGTAGACTTTGGTTTCTCATGTTCCTATGGCCTAACCTAACACAACCAAGCAAAAAAGTCCACTGGGCTACCCCCTTTCGACGCACGTCTATGGGGATAGACGGAAACGTTAGGGTTTTTCCAGCGGATTCAGGGTTTCGCCGAAGCGGGGCCCCGGAGCGTCGGAACCCCACCCAAACCTAGGTTGTGTCATACCATATGTATACAAGTGTGTTGTGTGTTTCAAATGTGCAAGAATCTACTCCTAGGTGTGACCGACATCACCGGCTTCACTTTCTCTCTAGAGAGTTATCTGCACTGCGAGGTGAAAACTCCCGTTTCGGGCGAACCGGATGGAATCTTGTGTCGATTTGGGGTAGACTTTGGTTTCTCATGTTCCTATGGCCTAACCTAACACAACCAAGCAAAAAAGTCCACTGGGCTACCCCCTTTCGACGCACGTCTATGGGGGTAGACGGAAACGTTAGGGTTTTTCCAGCGGATTCAGGGTTTCGCCGAAGAGGGGCCCCGGAGCGTCGGAACCCCACCCAAACCTAGGTTGTTCCATACCATATGTATACAAGTGTGTTGTGTGTTTCAAATGTGCAAGAATCTACTCCTAGGTGTGACCGACATCACCGGCTTCACTTTCTCTCTAGTGAGTTTCTGCACTGCGAGGTGAAAACTCTCCTTTCGGGCGAACCGGATGGAATCTTGTGTCGATTTGGGGTAGACTTTGGTTTCTCATGTTCCTATGGCCTAACCTAACAGAACCAAGCAAAAAAAGTCCACTGGGCTACCCCCTTTCGACGCACGTCTATGGGGGTAGACGGAAACGTTAGGGTTTTTCCAGCGGATTCAGGGTTTCGCCGAAGCGGGGCCCCGAAGCGTCGGAACCCCACCCAAACCTAGGTTGTGCCATACCATATGTATACAAGTGTGTTGTGTGTTTCAAAAATGCAAGAATCTACTCCTAGGTGTGACCGACATCACCGGCTTCACTTTCTCTCTAGTGAGTTATCTGCACTTAGAGGTGAAAACTCCCGTTTCGGGCGAACCGGATGGAATCTTGTGTCGATTTGGGGTAGACTTTGGTTTCTCATGTTCCTATGGTCTAACCTAACACAACCAAGCAAAAAAGTCCACTGGGCTACCCCCTTTCGACGCACGTCTATGGGGGTAGACGAAAACGTTAGGGTTTTTCCAGCGGATTCAGGGTTTCGCCGAAGCGGGGCCCGGAGCGTCGGAACCCCACCCAAACCTAGGTTGTTCCATACCATATGTATACAAGTGTGTTGTGTGTTTCAAATGTGCAAGAATCTACTCCTAGGTGTGACCGACATCACCGGCTTCACTTTCTCTCTAGTGAGTTATCTGCACTTAGAGGTGAAAACTCCCGTTTCGGGCGAACCGGATGGAATCTTGTGTCGATTTGGGGTAGACATTGGTTTCTCATGTTCCTATGGCCTAACCTAACACAACCAAGCAAAAAAAGTCCACTGGGCTACCCCCTTTCGACGCACGTCTATGGGGGTAGACGGAAACGTTAGGGTTTTTCCAGCGGATTCAGGGTTTCGCCGAAGCGGGGCCCCAGAGCGTCGGAACCCCACCCAAACCTAGGTTGTTCCATACCATATGTATACAAGTGTGTTGTGTGTTTCAAATGTGCAAGAATCTACTCCTAGGTGTGACCGACATCACCGGCTTCACTTTCTCCTGGAAAAGGATAATCGGAGCACCGGAATAATTTGCGTGTGGCCCTACCATATAATGCAATAAATTATAATAAAACTGTATTCAGTTATAATGGAATAAATTATAATGTTTAAAATGTTAATAAAATAGCTAATAATAGAAAAAATAAAAAAAGTACCTATGCCAACGGCAAAGCCGTCGGCATAGGCTTGTCTTATCTACATTGGGTAGCCAGGGCGCGCGGTCGACAGTTGCCCCAAATCGACCACGCGCCCATCCCCTCCGTTGCCGGCGCCCCGCACCCCCACCCCGAGCACCGCCGCAGCAGCCCTGCTCCCCCACCCCACCGCCGCAGCACCGCACCCCCAGCCCACTACTCCGTCGCATCTCCCCCACCGCACCACCGCGGCACCGCACCACCGCGTCTCCTCCCAGCGCCGCGCCACCGCACCACCGCGCCCCCACCCCACCGCCGCAGCACTGCACTCCCCCACCCCACACATCCAGCGTCGCCGCCGCTCCTTCCTCCCAGCGCCGCCGCGACACTCCCCCACCCCACACATCCAGCGCCGTCGCCGCTCCCACACATCCAGCGCCGCCCCGACACTCCCCCACCCCACACATCCACGCCAGTCCGTGGTTGTGCTGCTAGGTGCTTGCAGACTTGGAAGGAGCCCGCCTCCACCTCTTATTCCGCTTCCACGTCTCCACGAACCGGGTGCCCCGCCCCTGGGAGCGGCAACGATGAAGATGTGAGTACTGTCACTGTCCCCGAGTGATGATCCTATCGATGAGGAGCTAGTTCATTCGATGGGAAATTATGATGATAATTGTCCTAGCTTGCTTGCTTACCGCGTTGCTTGCTTGCTTGCTTGCTTACCGCGTTGCTTGCTTGCTTGCTTGCTTACCGCGTTGCTTGCTTACACATTGACAAGATCATAACTACATGAATTGCTAGATGCTTGTTGCTTGCTTGCTTACCGCGTTGATTTGCTAGATTGCAAAATTATTTCATATTGTTAGATGGAATGTTTTACACTCGTGTTTTCTGCGACATTTGTATGGATGAAGTCAATGAAAACAATAGGGATGAAGGTTATACATTTGTGCTAATGTTTATTGTTTGTGCTTTTTCAGATGACGTAGCTTCCTGCCAGCCAGCACCGTCGGTCCCGCGCATCGTTGCGGGGCTTCTTCTCCAGCTGAGGAGGGGCCGCCTCGGTGCCCCTGTTTTGTCGCCCTGCTTCCGGAGCACGTCCTCGACCTTCTCCGCCACCGATCACGCTTCGAGGGTATAAACCTTTCGCCTCTCTTGCTGCATAGGTTTATTTTGGTCTAGATCACCAAGTCAGTCGCGTAACCCGAGTCAGATCCCGTCCGGAAGGGTTACAAATTTATAAATATGCAGGATTGTCCATCTTTGCATATTTATAACCGTAACACTTCCGGATTGTCCTGTTGGACAGCGCGAGTATGTGTAGATCGAGTCGTGTTCCATGTTCTACCTTCCTGAGACGGAATTTCGGCAGCACCTCCCCGTTGTTCTTCGGATGCACACCCTCTCGGCTTGACAAGCTCGAGACGTGTATTCTGAAGAACAGCGGGGAGGTGCTGCCGAAATTCTCTCGGGTCGGGGTAGAACATGGGACACGACTCGATCTACACGTACTCGGGCGGGATAGGCCCTCCTATTAGAAGTGTAGGTGAACCCTTGCATGTTGTAAAAGATAAAATTTGGCCGTGATTAATCTTGGTGTCATTGAATAAATTTATTATTACTTGGTGCATATTACGAAATGCGTTGTTGTTTGGCTCCAATAAAGCAGAAGATGGCTGATAATGGGTGGATGTACAGTGGCCGTATCAGTAAGACTGAAAGAACATCTGAGTGGGAATGGAAGACTGATTTATTAGTGAAGGAGTTAGGGCGTGGTTCAAAAAAGTCAGGAGTTCGTCCAAGGTGCCCTTGCACTAAATGCAAGAATCGTTCCGTCAGGGAAAGGATGAAATGACTAAACACCTTTGGTTGTGTGGGTATATGCCTAACTATGTCACGCTGGTCGACTTTGCTCAGTACGAACGTGACAGAGGTGAGGTGATGCGGCAGCGGATCAATGGCAATGAGCACGATGGGCTTCTAGGCTTCCTAGATGATCTCCGTGATGGTGACATGCCGGATTCGCCACCTCCACAGGAGGGACCGCCAGAACCGGAGGAACTGGATGAACCGGAGGAACCGGAGCCAACCGCGAAGGCCTTCCTTGATATGATGGCCTCGGCTAAGAAGCCTCTATACGAGGGTGCAAAGATTTCTCAGCTCGATGCCATCTCTCAAGCACTAGGTGACAAGTGCCAGTACTCGACCACCCGTCGAGGCTTTGAAGCTAATCTGAAAACATTTGGTAACATGTTGCCCGAAGGGCATTGTCTGCCTAAGACCATGCACGAAGCGAAGAAACTCTTGGGATCGCTCGGCATGGATTATGTAAAGATAGATTGTTGTCCAAAAGGTTGCCTTTTGTTTTGGAAACAGTTTGCGGATGACAAGTACTGTAGCATTTGTCGTGCCTCTAGGTATTATGAGAAAACGGGACCCGATGGTCAGAAGACGCAGACAAAAGTCGCTGTGAAGATTCTTCGGTATCTCCCATTCATAAAAAGAATCCAGCGGCTTTACTTGTCCGAGGAGATTGCCAAACAGATGACGTGGCACAAGAAGGGGAA
Organism: Poa pratensis; assembly: GCA_947311845.1. Taxonomy (NCBI): domain Eukaryota; kingdom Viridiplantae; phylum Streptophyta; class Magnoliopsida; order Poales; family Poaceae; genus Poa; species Poa pratensis. Next base: position 156,256,435 of record CAMZMU010000041.1, on the reverse strand, counting down.
GAGATACACCGACGACACAGGACGGACAAAGATGGGACATCCATCTGATGGTAAGGCATGGCAGAACTTCGATGCCAAATACCCCGATGAGGCAGCAGAGGCTCGGAATGTCAGAATTGCGATAGCAACAGATGGATTCAATCCATATGGTATGTCGACTGCCTCGTACAGCTGCTGGCCCGTGTTTGTTATTCCTCTCAATCTCCCTCCCGGGGTCCTAATGCAAAGGAAGTTCATATTTCTGTCGATGATCATTCCAGGGCCCGAATACCCGGGGAAGAATTTGAGTGTATACATGCAGCCGCTTGTGGATGATTTGCACCACTCTTGGCACAATGGGACGTTGACATACGACCGAGCATCAAAGCGGAACTTCTTGATGAAAATTTGGTTCCACTATTCCATGCATGACCTACCCGGGTACGCCCTATTCTGCGGATGGTGTACAGCTGGTAAGTGGCCATGCCCAGTGTGCAGGAACCGACTTGAGTTCCTTTGGCTAACCGCGGGTCGCAAGTATGTTGCGTTTGACAAGCATCGACAGTTCCTCAAAAGAAGGCATCATTACCGACAAGACACAAAGAACTTCACGAAGGACAAAGTTGTGCGTGAAGTAAAAGAGATACCGAAGTTCGATGGTGTAGCTGTTGATGCCGAGCTAAGTGCTCTCGTGCCTGCTGTGGGACCTGGCCCACGATTTGAGGGATATGGTGTAACACACAACTGGACTCACGTGGCAGGCTTAACGCAGCTAGAGTATTACAAGGATCTCGAACTTCCCCATAACATTGATGTGATGCACACCGAAAAGAATGTCGGAGAGTCTCTTTCACACAGTCCTGAACATTCCTGGAAGTCAAAGGATAATGTCAAGGCTAGAGTCGATGTTAAGAAGCTCTGTGATAGGGAGAGATTACACATGCAGGCTCCTCAGGGCCGTCAAAAAAATTGGTGGAAGCCGAATGCCGACTACTGCCTTGATAGTATCCAAAAGAAGGAGTCATTCGGTGGCTCAAACACGTCGTGATGTTCCCTGATGGTTATTGTTCCAATATAAGTAATGGAGTCAATCTTGGAACGGGAAAAGTCACTGGGCTCAAGAGTCACGACTATCATATATGGATTGAGAGGTTGATGCCGGTGATGGTTCGAGGGTATCTCCCCGATGGTGTCTGGCGAGTGCTTGCGGAGTTGAGCCATTTCTTCCGCACGCTCTGTGCGAAGCAGATATGTCCCCTGGTTATTGAGAAGCTGCATGATCTTGTGCCGGAGTTGCTATGCAAGTTAGAGATGATCTTTCCGCCAGGCTTCTTTGTTCCGATGGCACATCTCGTTGTGCATCTCGCGAACGAGGCACTCTTGGGTGGACCGGTGCAGTTTCGTTGGCAGTTTTGTATTGAGAGAGAGTTCAAGTATATTCGAAACTTAACTGGAAACAAAAAAAGATTGAAGCATGCATAGCTGAGGCAACAATACTTCGGGAGATGACAGACGCCATGACAACGTACTATCCCGATGATGTTCCCACTATGCATAACCCGGTCTCTCGGTACAATGTCGACGAGCCCAAGCATGACCCCAAGCTCCTCCTCTTCCAATGCCCCGGTGGCAAGGCCGGTGCCGGTGTAAAAGATACCTTGACCAAGGAAGAGAAGGATTCCATAATGCTCTATGTGCTTATGAACATGACGGAAGTAGGCGGTTTCATCAGGTAAAATGGTGAACAAATTACTTTGCAACTTGTAACTCGGTTTCGGTCTAATACGTATTTTCTCCTTTTAGCCAATTCAAGCATGAACAGTGGTGGGGAATGGAGGATCCCTCTGCCGCGGAGCTGGACACTCTTTTGAAAGATGGTGCTCCCGGAGGAAAAAAACTTGTGTCTTGGTTCAGGGATAAAGTAATTTCTAACCTGTCCCTCTTACCTTGCAATCTGTGACTTGTCCCTCTTATTACGCGTAACTAATGCACAAAACAATTTGAACTCTACTCGTAGGGAGCGGATCCCAACGTTGAGATGACGGATGAATTGAGATGTGTTTCCCAAGGTTTTAACCGCACCGTCGTGAAGTATGAGAAGTATGATGTGAATGGGTACCGCTTCCATACAGAGGATCACCAGAAGAGTCGGCCAAACGCAAAAACTATAAATACCGGGGTCTTCACCAAAGGATCCAGAGGAGTCGATGGAGCCGATTACGTAGATTACTACGGAAGGTTAGAGAAGGTATACGAGCTGACGTTCAATGCTACGAACGTAGAACTCAAGCTCGTTGTGTTCAAGTGCCACTGGTTCGACCCACTCATTGGACAGAAAAGTGACCCTTCCATTGGGTTAGTTGAAGTTAGGCCTTCAACCACCTATAGCGGAGCCGATGTCTATATTGTGGCTCACCAAGCCAAGCAAGTTTATTATTTGCCCTACCCATGCCAGAAAGAGAACCTCAAGGGCTGGGAAGTCGTGTTCCGGGTATCGCCACATGGTAAGCTACCCATGCCCTCCGCCGATGATTACAACAACATTGACCCTAAAACATACGAGGGAATTTTCTATCAAGAGCAAGAGGACTTCGGGGACTTTGCCTTACAACCGGGTGGTCTTGAGGACCTCGAGAACGATGCACACACTCGTGGTGAGCCAGTGGTGGATCTGAAGGAAATAGATATGCTCTTGAAGTTACAAGCGGCCGATGAAAACGATGAGGAGCCTCCACCGTGCGAGGAGCCTCCAACCTACTACTCACGTGATAGTGATAGTGATAGTGAGAATGAGAACCAACCTAATTATGAGAGTGATGAATCGAGGTGACGGTCTTTTATGTCTTTATGCTTTAGTATTTATTTTTCAACATGCCTCTTAATTGCATTAGTGTCTACATTTTATTATGCCTCCAACATGCTTATTTATGCTTAGTGTCTACATTTTATTATGTCTTTTTGCTTTAGTATTTATTTTTCAACATGCTTATTTATGCTTACTGTCTACATTTTATTATGTCTTTTTGCTTACTTGTTTTCTCTTTTTCAATGCAGGTGATTGAACAATATGAGCCAAGGCAAGGAAAGCTCGGCGACCTTGCTTGGTACGTTGCGTCGAAGTGACCGAGGAGCAATTCCCAATCCGCGTTACGTCGAGCCCGGCGATGCGCGAGGAGGACGAGCACGAGGACGAGGACGAGCTGGAGGACGAGCTGGAGAGCTGAGCCTCCGCTTCTGGCTCTGTGGCTTCCGAGTTGCCCTCCGCTTCTGGCTCTGTGGCTTCCCAGTTCCAGTTGGAGGACGAGGTGGAGCACGAGGCGGAGGTGGAGCACGAGGAGAGGTGGAGGTGGAGTGGGAGGTGGAGGGCGAGGTGGAGGCGGCGCCGAAGCTGCCGAAGCGTCGTGGTGAAGCGGGAGTCCCCGACGAGGCCGACTGGCCTACTAGCGAGGACAGGAAAGCCATCATTATTCCTAACAAAAGGAGTAAGTGTACTAATTTTGTAATTTCATTTTGGTCATAACAATTTGGCATATGTACTAATGTTTGATTATTGTGCAGCAATTGGACATGGCCAGTTAAGCCTCCCCGCCATCCTGCGAGCTTGCTTGGAGCTCTGATTAGGAAACATTGGCCGGGCTTGTACGAGACGGTCCCCGACGGCGAGCCGAAGCTGGCCACTACTTGGGTGGACTATGAGGCTGCCCCGTACCCGCCCTTTGCGACAGCTGCTGAGGCCGTGATCTCCAAGTTTTGGGTAAGCCATATTTTCCGAGTTCCTTCATAGTTTATGACCCCACCGTGCTAACTCATGACTCTCACAATATTTTTATGCATGGTTGAAGCGGTTTTATCGGGTGGAGGAGGAGCATCTCCCCTATGCGGCTCCCACTTTGCGTGCTCATTGTGTGAGGTTGACACGGCAGCAGTTCTACAACCAAAGGACTACGACCGCCAATGCGTTCCTGTCTGAGAAGAGGGTAAGAGGGTCAAGAAGACGGAGATTCCCTCGGACATCACGAAGGAGGATTATATGTCGGTAAGTAAAATGTCAATGAAATTCTATATTGCTGCTAAGTTGCTATTGCATTATCTCCTCTTCTTGATTTGGATTTTCAGGTTATGCCCGACTGGGCCGACGGCAAAGAAAACGCATGGGAGGCGTTGGTTTCGAGGTGGGTCGGGGATGACCCCGAGTTCGACGCCGTGAGCAAGCGGAACAAGGCGAACCGGGGCACCGAGGGAACACACAGTGGGGGAAACCTCAACCACCACCGCTTCAAGGAAAGCTGGTATACATCTACATTGAATGACTTGCATTTATTTTCCCGTCATGTTCCTACTTGGTACGCATAACATTTCTTTTCGCGATGCAGGAGGCCAAGACCGGGGAGCCGATGTCTGACATGGAAACGTGGCGGGAGATGAAGCAGAAGAAGCTTGATTTCACGGAGCCTCAGCCTTCGCAGCCCAGGTACTTGGATATTTTCTGTATCCATTTTCATATTAGTTCATATTTTTCACATTCGGACTTGGATAACCGTCCCCTTCAGGTACTACGGGAAGGCCAAGGAGGACTTGGATAACTACTGCGGGACGTTCCAGCAGCTGCACCCGGAGGTGGATAACAACCCCGTGAGAGAGGAGGTCGACGAGAACGCGGTTGTCCTGTCGGGGCACGGAAGGAAGCATGGTCGTAATCGCGTTCTTGAGAAGGTGGTCAGTCCTGCCTCGAGCTTCACGCGTCTCCGAGCTACCCTTCCTGCCGACACCCCCCTTATCCCGCGTCGTCCAAAGCCTCGTCCATCCGCCTCCACAGATGTAAGTTTTCCTCATTTTCATCCTCTTTTCGATATTGGTTCCTGCATGGCTAAGTTGACGAGATTCCTTATTTTCGAAATCGTAGGAGGAGTTTGAGGCGGCCTACGCTTCCGCTCATGCGGCGTATCAGGAGGCCCATCGCGAGTGGGAGGAGAAGTACCGGGCCCACCTCTCCTACACACAGTTCATGAACGCTGTAAGTTTCAACCTTTATTTCTACAAAATATGACAAATCCCACTTCCCTAGTTTGAAGCTCTATTTTGGCAACGCCTGACTCTAAACTATCTTGTAGGCGCTGGTTAGATATTTTGCCAGTGGAGAGCGGCCGGAAAACACTCCTGAGGCGCCTCCTGAGCCGGGGCCGTGTCCAATCTTTCCATCGAGGGACCAGTTCGCTCTCACCTACTACTCATCGACCCCGGTGAGTTCTTTGCTAAACCACTGGTTACCATTTTCCTTCGCCTCGCAAGTTGCTAAGTCTTGCTCAAACATGTAGGGAGCGGGAGGTTCGGAGACGCCAGACTCGCCAGGTTCGCGTGAGATCATGCCGTTTGATCCCGAGGCTGGTACTTCGCGTGCTGCTACGCCGGGTTCGCGTGACATCACGCCGGTACATCCCACAGGTCCTTCTCCTGGTGCTTCGCGTGCTGGTACTTCGCCGGGTGATTCGCCTTCTTCCGGTGGTTCTACTGCTGCGCCCAGCCGGCGATCGCCTTTTCTCACCTCGGCAGATATGGGGTACACCCCGTCGCCGCCGCCGCTGCCGATGTAGAGCTCAGGACATGTAGTTCGATGTATAGACTATGGTCTACCATTTTGTATCCATACTATGATCTTGTATGTTTTGTGATGATATCCTATGTGTGATGATATATATCCTCTGTGTGATGCTCCTCTAATTTATCATATTTTTTCTACTATTTTTGCTGCAAAAACGAGCAGCAGGAGAATTTTTAAAAAAATCTGACAAGCCTATGCCGACGGCACTGCCGTCGGCATAGATACCTCAGTGACCAAATGGTCATATCTATGCCGACGGCATTGCCGTCGGCATAGGTACATCCAGATGAACGCCAGGGACGCTCAGATGCAGCCACGTGGCCATACATTTGCCGACGGCTTTGCCGTCGGCGTAGGTCGATCCTCATCAGCTGGTTTTCGTGGGCCCCACCAAGCCGTTCGCCGACGGTTTTTTCGCCGACGGCCCGTTTCCGACCGTCGGCGTAGCCTTTGCCGACGGCTTTTTCCTATGCCGACGGTCTGATGACCTGTGCCTACGCCAGGCTACGCCGACCGACCTTTGCCGACGGTTGCCGTCGGCATAGGCTAAGCCGACGGCCTATAGGCCTTTGCCGACGGCTCTGTCAGTCCCGTAGTGGCAGCGGCGCCTATGGAAAGTGCGGCGAAAGCAGGGGATTCGGCCGGCGCTGCAACGGCGGAAGGCAACTAGATAAGTTTGGAATTGTTTCGATTGTTTGCTTGTTTGTTAGGATTGCCAAGATTGTAGCCCATCCCTCGGCCAATATAAGCAGGGGAGCCGGGCATAGTTAGCTAAGAAGTTTGTACTAGGGTTTAGCCACCGACGTCCTTACCTCCTCTGCTTCATCGGCGCAACGCGGTCGCGCCGGAGTCGCCAGGGGTTCCGCCGCCTTTGAGATTGAATAAAGCTACTGTTCACCGTCAAGGTGAGTGTGCCGGTGACATATAGCATGATTTACCTATGTGTGTGTTGGCCTGTTGGGTCATCTGTAAAGTATTTGCTTTCAACATAGATCTTAGAATTATAAAGGCTGTAGTTTATTGGATTTCTTTACCTTAGAGATGCAGATGGACTAAAACTCAAATTGTACTTTTGTCTGTCCAATTTTTGGACAGCATGGCATGTCGGCCTTTCCCCTTGATCTTTTGTACTCATTGGCTACCTTTTCTGAACCTTTAGGTTCTAACGGTTTCTAGATCATGGAGGATGCAGCTGGGAAATTGAACAGAACTTTGGTTTGTGCAGGTACAGGAGGTGTAGATGACATGCTTGTAGGGTTCCTTTGGCAAAACGACCATCTCATATAATAAGTGGTTAATGCTTATTTTGCTTGCAGTTCAACATGGTATTTGGATTGTATTGAGAATCATGAGAGGCCTGCAGGAGCTGGCTTGCAAGTGCATCTTTTGTAAGGAAAAAGGAATCTGCTTGTATCATTACTCGTAGGGAGGCTATAATTTAAAGTATGATTGGTGAAAAATTGAACCATTTGTGGTTCAAACACTTCATACAATGGGACTTTGTAATTCTGTAAGGTATCCTTTGTTTTGAAGGTCATAATAATATTATCCTGTTTTTGCAAAGATATCATGTTAATGCAAGTTCTGTATGAATAATGGATATACCACCATGCTGCTCCACACCATCATCGAGTCTGAGGAGATCGGTGGATTGAGATCGGATGAAATATTTTTTGCATGCACGGTAGACGGTACATATGTCGAGGACTCGAAGGAGAACAAAACTTTCTTAATGTAATTTATTTTAAATTGAATTTTTGCACATGCGTGTCGCATGTACGTGCACGGATATACTAGTATACAAAGGAATCACATGACGATGGAATGTCATCCATTTCCAGCAGATGCTGGAAGCTGCAAGATAAATAGAAATGGGTGCCCCCTGCTTCATACTGATTGAGCGTTCATTATTTTTTGTTGGCTCGTTCAGGAGTACGGAGTACATGTTTTTGTCATTTGAATTGATGTATATATAAACTGTATCATTGTAGGTGCATAGGTCACAATTACATTTATCTGCATGGTTCAGTATGCTGTATATCATTTATTGGTGTTCCCTGGAAAGCTTCTCTTTTTTTGCCCCCTTTTTCTTTTGCCGGATCGCAGCAAAAAAAAAAAAGTGGTTCAGCGTGAAATCTTTGTGTTTCCTACTACAAGAGAACCCTGAAGGCCGCAATTTGCTTAATGAAAGAGGCCGGCCCTGACCCTGATGCGATGCATCCTGCTGCTCTGTACTTGAAAGTATTGTTTGGAGAAAACATCAGAACATGAACGCTGTAAATAAATAATACAATAATTAATTAACTATTCCAGCTGAAGAGTCAAAGGACATCCTGTAATCACTAATTCCTAATTCTAATACGTCATGAAGTTACTCGCAGATACAAACTTGATGAGCACAAGGCTCGTTGGCTCATTGCGCCGTTCTGAATGTGTAGTTTTAATACATGCTAGTATGCTACACTACATGTAAGTGGTTCTGCTCTCCAGTCCCCCCTAGCCCACCTCCGTCCTCATCCAGCAATGGCAGCTCCATTGACATTTCAATGTGCTTTTCTCCCTGCAACGGTGTAAATGGTTTCAAAGGATTAAAAGCCACCAGGAAAGTTGTTCGCTTGGCTTTGCTATCATTCACTATCTTACCTCTCTGTTGACGCTCTTCTGATACGGATGCATAATATCATGTGAATGAAGCATTTCCTTTGTTCTTCTCCTCCTGCACTCAAGGAGAAGTTCTTTTCAGCAACCTTTATTGGGAGCAACCATCAAGCCTGCATGCAAAGCAATTGACTACAAGGGTACAAACATTGCACCAACTGGAGAAATTGTACCTGAAGGAAGCTCTCAACTGACGCTTTATCATTTGGTGAGAGAAACCTCCTCCCTTTTCCTTTGTATAAAATCCTTGTTCTCATTCACCTGCAGTTCCAGTAAATTTAAGGCGACGACTGTCAGATTGCCACAAGATGGAATAGAAGCAAAAGGATTACGTGCGCTTCACTGATATAGAAAAAGATCTGATCTTCCTCCATCAAGTCAGATGCAAACAGCAACACGGCAAGCTTAAGTGGAACAAATTCACATTCAATGGCATCAATAATTAAAAAGTCAAGGGCCAATGTTATGTATCACCTGGTCTATCAGTCGTTTAATAGGACGGCGAAGCGATTCGAGAGTTATCTGCTCATGTAGTCTTTTCAAGAGAATAAGAGGAATGGTGGCTACTTCTGGGAAAGAAACATGGTAGCTCCACTGCGCAAAATGTGCTGACAGAACCTGAATCGCTGAAAGAATGCACTCCTCTTGGAAATCCCTTGATTTTAGAAGGCTCTTGGGCACCTTATAGCATGTAGAACAATTAATCATTCAACATATTCTCAGGATAAACAAATTTGAAACAAGGCAAAAGATTTGCCATTTCATTAAATAAGGGAGAAGTTTTAGAGTTGTTACATAACCAAATAAGGCCTTGCCCACACCGACAAGGCCAACAACAAAGTCTCTACTCTCGCGGCATCACATTACACAACGCTTTGGCACCGGCGGTGCCCCACATCACCACCTCATCCTTAATATTTTGAATTAACATCGTCGCGGTAGTGAACTTGTTTTGAAAGACACGGGCATTACGCTCTAACCAAACTTCCCACGAGACGAGCATGGCGAGAGAGGCCAACGCTTTCCTATGGGCTCCCCTCTTGTGGATAGCGGCCATCCACCAATCTTGGACACTTTGAAAGGTATGCCACTCCGAGGGATCTAGATCATGAAGCCCAAGCCAAGCCTTCAAAGAAGACCAAATCCTTTTGGTGAAACGGCATTGGAAAAGAAGGTGTGCGGCCGTCTCTTGGGCTTGGTTACATAGCTTGCATTGGCTGCAATTTTGCAATCCCCTCCGCTCAAGCCTATCCGCCGTCCACACCCGGTTTTGAAGAATCAACCAAGAGAAGATCTTGCATTTGGGAGGCGCCCACGGTTTCCAAACCAAGAAGGCATCATGGAGGTGGTGTGGCCCAAAAATTGCATCTTGTAGGCCGACGACGAGGAGTACTTTCCATTCTTGGTGAGCTTCCAAGTAATCTTATCCTCCACCTCCTCATGAAGTTGCACACCTTGGAGCAACGTCCAAAGGTTGACAAATTGGGATATATGATCAAAAGATAAACCTTCTTGCATGTTCAATTGCGATACCCAAACCTCATTGGCCAATCCTTCCCGAACCGTGCAATTTCTCCTCTTGGAGATGTCGAAAATGAGGGGAGCTAAGTCCCTAGGCCTCCTTCCATCAAGCCAAGACGAGTTCCAAAACGAGGCTTTGTCGCCATTTCCAACCTCCACCCTAGTAGCGGCCGCGAACAAAACCTCATCCTTGGAGGTGCAAGGGTTTCCAAGCCCAACCCACGGTTTGGGATCATCATCCCACTCAAACCACAACCACCGAAGGCGAAGAGCAGCGGCAAACTTCTTGAGGTTTAAGATACCAAGACCTCCTAAATTTTTTGGTTTTATACATGCTCCCAGTTCACTTTGCATTTACCACCGGAGACCTTCTCACAAGCCGCCCATAGAAACGCACGCCGAATGCTATCAATCTTCAAGAGAGTCTCCATAGGCACGTCAATGACGGTGAGGAAGTAGATTACCACACTAGTGAGAACCGACTTAACGAGGACCGTACGACCGGCCATAGTAGCATGCTTCCCTACCCAAGGTCGGAGCTTCCCGGCAACTCTATCCTCCAAGTGTTGGAAGTGAATTCTTTTAAGTCGCGTCACCGACAATGGGAGACCAAGATACTTCATAGGGAACGTGGTGCGAGTAGCCGGAAAAGCTTGGAGGATGCCATCTAGATCGATTCCTTCGCATCTAATAGGAGCCACTTGGCTTTTGTTGCAATTGGTAACGAGGCCGGTGACAATGCCGAATTGGGCAAGAATGTTGGTAATCGATGTCCTCTTTCTTTGGAGCCACGAAAATGGCGGCATCATCGGCATATAGGGAGGTACGGATGGTGGGCGCCCTCCCCCTATCTCATGAAGGTGGCCTTGGTTGGTGGCCTTGCGAAGGTTGTGGTGGAGAGGATCGATGGCCAACACAAAGAGGAGAGGGGATAGGGGATCCCCTTGCCGCAGCCCCCTTCCGTGCTTTATTGGATCGCCCACGACACCATTTAGGAGCACTCGAGATGAGGCGGTGGAGAGAAGAGCGGAGACCAATCACGAAAAATGGTAGGGAAGCCCATGTGTTGGAGCAAGTCCATCAAGTAGTCCCATCTCACCGAATCAAAAGCTTTCTTGATATCAAGCTTCAGGAGGAGCGTCGGCTTTTTCGTCTTGTGAAGTTTGCGTGCTAGGTTCTTGACATAGAGGAAGTTGTCATGTATGCTCCGAGTCTTTATGAAAGCGCTTTGCGCATTTGAGACAAGCTTGTTCATGTGAGGAGCAAGGCGTGTGTCCATCATCTTGGAGATGAGCTTGGCAATAGCATGTATGAGGCTAATAGGTCTAAAGTCGGAAACCTCCTCCGCACCTACTTTTTTGGGCAAAAGAACTATGTTGGCGGAGTTTAGCCAATGAAGATTGTCAACATGGAGGGTGAGAATTGGTGAATCACAGCCATGATATCCCCTTTCACAATGCTCCAACAAGCTTTGAAGAAGGCCCCGGTGAAGCCATCCGGGCCGGGGGCCTTATCACAAGCGTGCCAATGCCGCTTAGGTCACACTCCGGCCTCGGGATGGCGGCCCAATTGAAGTTGACCGCCCTAGAAGGTCCCTTCTTGATGATTTTCTTGAAATGATTATGGATGATTTCCTTCTTTTGGTCATGCGTCGTGACCCAACCATTGTTGTGCTTCAATCTATGGATGAAGTTTCTACGCCTTCTAGCATTGATGCGTAAATGGAAGAATTTTGTGTTGGCATCTCCCTCTTTTAGGTTCGTGATCCTAGAGCATTGTCGCTTCCTCGAACTCTCTAAGGCCACCAAGCCAATGATCCTTCTTTTCAATCTTGTTCTAATCTCCCTCTCCTCCACACTAAGAGTCCTAGCCTCTTGCGCAACATCCAACCGGAGGATAACTTCCAACGCCATGTGAAGTTCAATCTTAGACTTGGAGAAGAGAGTTTTACTCCAACGCTTCAATTCTTGGCCGGTCTTCTTTAGCTTGTGGAAGAGGAGGTGGCAAGGCTCAACATGATTAAAACCACCGGTCCAAGCCTTGTTGACGACATCCTTGAACCCCGGCATTTTTATCCAAAAATTCTCAAACCGGAAGGACTTTGACTTCTTTGGGCCTCTCCCATTGGCTAGGAGAAGGGGGCAATGGTCGGAGAGAGACGAGGAGAGGGCATGGAGTATGTGGTCCGAGAAAGCAAGGTCCCACTCCTCATTGCAAAAGAAACCATCAAGCTTGCTCATGGTAGGATCTTGTTGCTCGTTGCTCCAAGTAAACTTGCGGTTTTGCAGATGAATGGGCTTAAGGTCACAAGCGTTGAGGGCATTCCGAAGCGCACAATCCTTCGGCGATTCACATTTCCGCGGTTTTTATCACTTGCTTTGTAAATTTGGTTGAAATCACCCATGAGAAGCCACGAAGTACCCGGCGGAGGCTTGGAGGCAATAAGCTCATTGTAGAAATCAGCTTTTAGGTTGGAGCGAGTAGGCCCGTAGACCGTAGTTAACTTGAAAGAGATGTCCGAGCCGGTGAGAACAACAGTAGCCGAAATGGAGTAAGTGGCGATGACTATATTGGAGACTTGAACTTCATTTTCGTCCCAAAGCAGTAAAATGCCACCCTTGGTGCCAATCGCAGGCCTCTGGGCAAAACACTTGAGCCTATGGCCTCCCAGGTGAGCAGCAGTGAAGGCATCAACATGTTGCAGCTTCGTTTCTTGAAGGCAAACAAGATGACAGGGAGTAGACTGAACCAGATCACAAACAACATCACGACGCTTAACATCATTAAGACCACGAGGGTTCCAGTTGAAAATGCTAAAGTCTTTGTCTAACATTTGGAGACTTGAGTACTACAAACACAAACAGACACAGGGCAACAGAACAGACAGACACAGACAGCCTCGCACGGAAGCTTGATCAACCTGGGATCAACTAACATTGGTGTAGACGCAACTTCAGACCTGGGCATCGACCCCAGTTGCCGTGTCGCCGTTCATCTCCACTGCCTCCGCACCTCCATGGGCCACCAGAGCATCCTCCACGGACGAGGCGAAGTCGCAGTCCATGCGGAAGAGGCACGCAGGGCCGCGATGGCGATGTCCGGAAGCTGGCCGTTGAACATCTGCACAAACTTGGCGATGGCTGCCTCCGTGATTGGCTCCCCGTCGCTGACGATCCCCAGGCGATGACACAACACACGCTCGGCGAGCTTCGCGATCGGCATGCTTCTCATCTTTGCCAGCCGAGGGCTGGACCGCTGCACCGGGAAGCCGGCAAAGGCTGTGACGCCCGCCAGCGTCTTGCGACGCGCCCGTGGCCGCCTCGGCAGCGTAGAACCAAGCTCAGGCTCAGGAGGAGCGGAGCTTGAACCGGGACGAAGAGCGGAGTGGTGGTCGGAGAAGCAGCAGCCTGGGGCGAGAGCTGGGGCGTGGGCTGCCTTGACGAGATGTGGATAGGCGTCTCTAGCTCATCGTCAGCTACGGACGAGGCGGCGTGGACAGGCTCCTCCCACTCCACCGTAGCACCAGGGCCCTCCCGCGATGTCGGTGTAGAGCGGACAGGTGATGCCTGAGGTAGGAAGAGGCGCGTGGGCATGGTGCCATCCGTGGGAAGAGGAGGCGGTGGTGGCAGAGGGTCATCGTCCGAGTCGTCGATGACGGAGTTGACCGGCGAGCCGAAACATGTCGAGGGCCTGAACCAAATCGCCCCCCTTGACGCCGCGCGAGGCAGGTGCATCTCACCCCGGTTGTAGCGAGCCAGCGCCCCTGGCGAGGAGGGCGGCAACCGGCCCCTAGTGGCCTCCGACGCCTCGCAAGATGCCGCTCGGGGACGCCTCCTCCTGTTCTCGGCGACACGCGCGCCGCCTTCTGCCTGAAGCTGGGATGACCTGGCCACCCCGCAGCACCTGGACCTTGGCAGGTCCACCTTCCTGCTCGCGTGCAAGGCTGCCATGTAATGCCTGTCCTCCTCCATGACGCCCACCGTCCCGATCACGATCATCGCGATAGCCGCCTCTGCCTCTGTCATCGCGGCGCCCATCACCGCGACCATCATCTTGCCTCCGGTCCATGGCCCTAGAGCGGCTGCGGAAGATGCGCTCCGTCCAGGAACGCCCCTCGCGGCGTCCCCGGCGATCGTCGTCGCCGTCATCGCGCCTGTCCCCGCGGCGGTGCCTGTCGTGATCGTCGTTCCTGCGCGCAGGGGTGCGTGCGCGCGCCGCGACTGGCGCTGGAACATCCTCCACCCCCAACTTCCAGTCGAAGCGGTCGAGTAGTGCGGGCGCGCTGGCGCTACTCCATTGGCATCGGGGGTGAAATCTTCATGGATGTCGAGGTGGATCAACACCTTCCTCTCCAGCCCCCGGCGCCCAACAGCAGCGGCACTAGCAGGGCTAGCCGCCACCGTAACCCACTGCACCTTAGGGATCTTGGACGGGTTTAGACAGAAGCATGAAAGAAGCAGCAGCTACTTAATAGAGTGGTGACAGAACATATTGCCAGCAGCAGAATAGGCATGAAAGAACATAAAATTTTAATTGCTACCAATGTAAAAAAAATGTTAGTAACAAAAACGGCATACCTTCAACAGTGATGAAAAGTTGACCTTTGTTTTTTGTGTTTGTTCATTCTGAGAGACCTCTCTAAATTCTAAGCAGTCGAATAGCAATGATGTTGTCGGAATGAAGATTTGACTGCATGTGGAAAGCTGATTCAGCATCTGCACAAGCTTCAGTCTCAATGGTAAGTACCGCGTGCCAGGGAATACGTGAGCCACTCCTCTTACAACTTGAAGAACTTGCAACAATAATGGATGGAGATTGTAATCCTTGTAGTTACAGCATAGAAATCTAACCCATAGGTTAAGACAATTAATATATTGCCAATTATCTATCTTCCTGAGGTCTTCCTGCAGCTACAAGCAAGAATAAACATCAGTTCATGTACAGTAAAAGAAAAGAAGGCATCATCATGAGGCTAAACCTCACAGGCACAAGAAGATATTCCTTTCTGTTATTTTTGGCATACAAAGGGCATGTATCAATAAGGACCTTTATTGTATTATCACAACTGAAAAATCTTAGGCAAGTTATATTGGCCAAGAAAACATTGTTGAAACATTAAAGACTTAACAGCCAAGCTGTGCGGACGAAATAAAATGATAAATATGTTGCAGTTTGTGAACTGAACATCATTTTGTGCATGTAAAAAAGGGGCTTCTTTAATATCTTCAATTGGACAATGTCACTTTTTGGCTAACTTCAGAACATGCACTAATCTGTTATCTAGACACACAGTTAGGCCTTGCATGGATGCATGATTTTCATGTAAACAATATGATAGGAATTTTGTCATATTCAGGTATAAGGATTATTACATACCTTTTCTTTTGTTTTAGAAGCTAGTCTAAGAATAGCATTCAGTTGCCCCACAGACGTTACTACCCTCTCAAATGATTTTTGAACATCAAGAGAATAAAGCTCCGCCAGAGAGAGTGTAAGAAAATCAATATGCTTTGTGTTTCTGCTATTCACAAACTTGGTGCTTGCAAGGTATGCATTATAGGCTCCAGTCAAGCAGAGATCCAAACAGTCAGGTAACAGCAAACATACTTCTCGGATCATAAGAAATGAAGATAGAGACAAGGGGTGAAAGACCTCTAAAAGGAACAAAACAATTAGAAAGAACTCAACCAGCTAAGAACTATATTTCTATCAAGCTCATTTAATCTATAGGATTGCTGCCTAACTGTACAAATGAAGTTCCTCTTCCAGGAAGCAAAGGATGGTGCTGCATTTCTGAAAATTTTATCATTTCTCTGTTTCCAGATTTCCCAAGATCTGCAGTGTTGAGGTACAAGTTAATATATATACTAATAAAAAAGGAAAAGATTGGACAAGCTAAAACAATGTGCTACTAGCTTCACATGGTTGCATTATAATTGAACAAATGTGTGTTTAAGCATAAAAAAATCAAGACAGATCATATATGAAGTGTCATCTAAAACTGGCACAATACAACCAGTGATATACTCCCTTCGTTTCAAATTACTTGTCGTTTTAGCTTTGGGCACAGGGATTAAGTAAAACGGAAAAAGGTGTGGTGCACAGGAAGCGGTGAGGAGAGAGATAGAGGGATGTATTGGGAAGTGAGAATGACAAGTAATTTGGAAAAAAGTGAAGAAGGCTAGAATGACAAGTTTTTTTTTCTAGATCGTGCTGCGCACGCTTTGTATTAAGAGAGAAGAGAGACAAACAACAAACAAAAACAAGGGACCAGAACCCTCACTCGACCCGGCTACACAACAGAAGCTACTCTCCAAACAGAAGCGGCCTAGCTACCAACTTAGCTCGACACCACAAGTCACCGGTGGCCAACACCTTGTTCACTAAAGTTGCCGGTAAGGTGGCGACTCCTCTAAACACCCGATCATTTCTTTCCAGCCACAGGCACCAGGCCACCAGGATCACGAACGAGTCAAAAGCTTTCCTTCTGGCTTTAGGGATACGCTTACGCGAACGTAGCCACCACTCCACAAATGTGTCCTCAGTGGCCGGGAGAAACTGCTGCCAGCCACAGCGCCGCAAGGATTTAAACCAAACCTGTCTGGCATAGATACATTGAATGAAAAGATGATCAATGAACTCGGTGTGCTGGGAGCACAAGGCGCAGGGACCATGATTCTGAAGCCCATGACGCTGGAGGCGCTCCGAGGTCCAACAGCGGCCAAGCAACAGCAGCGAAACAAAGAACTTGCACTTATTCGGAGCCCACGCTTTCCACAACTCCTTGGATCCTAAGATGGCATACTCGGTCAGGAAAAGAGCACTGTAGGCCGATCTAGAGGAGTAGGAACCAGACTGGGACCAGCGCCATTCCCAGCGATCTGGAGTGTCCAAACTGAGCTGGACCTGCTGCAGAACCTGGCGAAGTTGTAGGTACTGGATCAGCACAGGTATCGTGAGGGCACCGACCATGTCACTGATCCAAGCATTGTCTTGGAGAGCTGCTGCCACGGTCCGGAGACCCGACGGCGAGCATTGGTTGCCTGATACAGGTCCGGTGCCAAGTCTTGAATGCAGCGGCCTTGCAGCCAGGGATCAGACCAGAAGAGAAGTGACTTCCCATCGCCAACAATGCAATTGGTGGAGGTCTTGAAAAAGGCAATGGCTTGGCGGCTTTCAACAAGAGGAAGGGTCGCCCACGACCTGGCAGGGTCAGTGCGCTGGAACCACAACCATCGCAAACGGAGCGCCATACCAAGGCGTTGCAGGTCTGGGATCCCCAGCCCCCCAAGGTGGAGTGGGCGCTGAACACGACCCCAAGACACTAGACATTTACCATTCTGCACCTCCTCTGTTCCAGTCCAGAGAAAACCTTTCATGATCTTGTGGAAAGCTTTGTTCATCCAAGCCGGCAACTCCACACTTATGGCAGTGTACACAGGCATCGCCGCTAGTGTGGACCTGATCAGAGCAAGGCGACCACTGCGGTGCAACAGTTTACCCTTCCAAGCAGGTAGTTTGTCTGCCATACGATCGACAAGAGGCTGGAGGGCCGATTTTGGGAGCTTCGTGACTGAGAGAGGTATGCCAAGGTACCTGATGGGGAACTCCATTAACTGACAAGGGAACAAGCTGGTTGCCAAGGCGATGTGATCTTCATTGCATCGGATGGGAGCCATTTGACATTTATTGAAATTGCAACCCAAACCTGACGCTTCCTGAAACAGCTGCAAAATGCTCTTTGCCAAACTCAAGTCTTGCTGCAGCGGGGAGACGAACATGACCAAATCATCAGCATATAAAGAGGCACGGTAAGGTAACGTCCGAACTCCAAAAGGCTTGAACAAAGAGCAGGAGTCAGCCTTGCGGAGCAGGGCGTTCAGCACTTCCATCACAAGAAAGCCGTATTCGTCCAACTCTACAACTTGTGGGTGCTTCACCCATTGGCACTTAAATGTGGGGATCTGTAGAGATATTCCACAGTTGAGTTCCCAAATTTCATCAATGTGGCCATAATATGTGTTCAAATTTCCCTCACTGTCTTCTGCATCTACTCTGACACCACTGTTTTGGTGTTGGCTCTTCATGTCTTTTGCCTTTGTATAAAATGTGAACCCGTTGATATCATACGCTTGCCATGATGTAACCAACGATGATGGACCTCTGGCCAATACACGCATCATCTTTTCTTGTGTTCCTCCACCAATTGGTAGGTTTTGGTCCTTCAACCATCTTGTGAAACAACGCTTGTGCTCTTTCATGATCCAATTGTCTGGGCGGTCTTCATTTTCTTCACGAAGCTGTTGCAAGTGTTGCTGAATGTATGGTGCTGCAATTTGTAACTGATGCAAGACACTGAAAAGTGCTTCCCTTCCCTTTCGTAACTCTTGTCGTTGAATGTTTTCCTTCCTTTGGTTCCTTTCCTAGAAATCTTCCCCTCGTGGCGTGACACAGGAACACCTATTGGTTTTCCATCTTTCATGTAATCATTGTAGCACTCTAGAACCTCCTCGGTTGTGTAGCCCTCTATCATGGATCCCTCAGGGTGAGCACGATTGCGCATATAGCGCTCGTAGGGATACATGTGGTGTAGGTACACAGGACCAAGGACAAATATCTGATCTGCTATGTGAATCATATAGTGCTCCATCATATCAAGAAAGGAGAGGGGGAAGCACATCTTGAGTTGGCACATAGTCTCCCTCATCTGTTTACATAACGTTTCTTGGATATACCATTAAAGAAGTAACAGATCCGTGTGACGATCATCTTAACTTATGGTTGATTGACAACCCTGATTGCGATAGCGAGGAATAGTGAAAGCATCGTATGGCAATCATGAGAACCCTGTGGGAACTCTCACCCTATGTAAGCACCTGCAGAATGCCTGTGACGTAGGGTTATTAACTGCATGTCTTCTCATAGTGGGAAAGAATCCAGGACAGCGCCAAGCGGGCCTGCGCCCAATTGGCGTCCGTGAAGAAGAGCCTCGCCGCCGGGCTCGAGCAGGCGCACGATGCGCTAGCGACGCTAGGGAAGAAAGTGATCCCCATTGGCCGGGTATGTTTTTTCGGTGTTGCATTTTTCGCTGGTCGACTCGGATTCTGAGCCTCACCTCCCTTCTTTGTGCAGTATTTGATGAAGACTTCTGCTGACAAGTCCTGGTTCATCCGTGGCGACTTCGGTCGCCAAAAAGTGGCGGAGGCTCGCCTGGAGGAGGCGAAGGAGGAGCTGGCCCGGACTTGGGCCGACGTCGACGTGGCTAGGAGGGTGGCGGCCGAAGAGGCCGCACTGGTCGGCGTAGTCTTGACAAGGCGCTGGCCGAGATGGCGTTGCTGCAGATTTACGCGGCCAAAGCCGGCGCTGCGGTGGCCGCCGTCACCGAGTCCGGCGAGCGCGAGCTCGCGGCTTCTCGTGTAGCCTTGTAGGCCGACCGGTCGTCTTCGATGGCCGGGTTCCTTTGTTGCTAACAACTCAGCAACTTACGCAGTACTAGAGGAAGACCTCATGTCGGCGTCCGAGCGGTGCCGGGTCGCCAAAGAGGAGGCTAGCAAACTTCACGCCGCCAGGTCCCGCGCGGTGACTTCGTGCTCAGCGCTTCCTTGAGCGATGCTTCGCTGGTCTCTCGGCTCGGGGAAGTTCCGAGTCGGCTGGAGGCGGTGGCGGCTGACGGGGCTTCTTTCGGGGCCCTGACGGTGCTGTCGGTGGTGACGTCGCATTACGACGGCATCGACCTCCCGGCCGTCACCGAAGGCTTCACCACCGGCCGGTCCGACGAGGAACTCGACGCCCTGGAGCAGGAGGCCGTTCCGGCCGCCGGAGTGCTGGCCCGTCTGGTTTCACACGGACGTCGTGCTGCGGGGCCAAGAGGAGGAGAAGTAGTTAGGTTTTCTTCTTTTTGTGTTTTGTAAATGACGTAAGAAACTCTTTTAACGTGATGGGTCAGACTCGGCCAAACTCGTGCGTTTTTATCCCCTATGTTATTTTTTGGTTTCCTTGTGCCGCGCGCGACTCGTTGCCTTTGAAACCTTCGCAGTTTTAGGCGTAGGTCAGGGGACTTGTGTTGCGAAAGGAATAACAACTTAGAGGAAGAGTCTAGAATGCCGAGTCGAATCCGAGTTCGAGCAGCTTGGAGGTCGGGTAGCCCCCCGTGTGTCGCGGGTCGGATGAGTGGGTCAGCTGCCCCGCGGCACTCGTGTAGCCCCCGAGTTCCCGAGTACTCGAGCGCCGAATTTTTAAGGATAAAAATGTCGAAGTTGCTTTATGTTCCAAGTGTTGGGGAAAGTGTTCCCGTTGGTGTCCTTCAGGCGGTAAGTCCTTGATCGTATGACTCATGCTACCACATGGGGGAGTCAGCTTGTGCTTGTCCTTGTTGGTCTGGACCCTCCGCGGGACCAGGTCGTCGACTTGGAAAGCACGGGGCTGAACTCGGCGGCCGTGGTAGTGGCGTAGAGTCTGCTGGTACTTGGTCGACCGCAGCAAAACAATGTCTCGCGCTTCGTCCAGTTGATCGACGGTGTCTTGGCGCGCCTGCTCGGTTCGAGCCTCGTCGTACGCTTTGACTCTCGGTGAGCCGTACTCCAACTCGGTCGGCAGGACGGCCACCGATCCTAACACCATGAAGAATGGTACACCGACATCGCCGCACGCTAACGCTGCTTCGACGACAACGAGCAACGCCACACCACCGACGTCGACTCGCCCTGCCACCGCTACGCCAACGCAGCCACCGTCCCTGGCCGCAAGAGCATCTTCACCCTCACTCACGCGGTCCTTTGCCGCGGTGGTCGCATCGTGCGGAGCCACGAGCGGAGGCGGCGGAGCGCCGGCGGGGGGAGCGGGAGGGCAACCAGGTGGCGGGTAGGGGAGAGCTCAGCCCCTCCCGTCAACGAGACCGCCCATGCTGTTCGGCCGGAACGCCGGGCCTGGCACGGGACGTGCGGCGGGTGGGAGCATGTCGAGGGCAGCAGCCGTGCAGTCTGCGGCCGTACCTCCGACGGTCGTGCCTTCGAGTTCGTCTACGGTGCCTTTCACGGCTGCGTCGGTCACGGCGGCGTCGGTCACGGCTACGCCCGTCACGGCTGCGTCGGGCATGGCTGCGCCGGCCATCTCCAAGAACAACCACAACAAGAAGAAGAAGAAGAAGAAGAAGAAGAAGAAGAAGAAGAAGAAGAAGAAGAAGAAGGTGACTCCGGGGGTCGGGGCTGAGACGCCGGCTGTGGGTGCTGCTAGTGGTGATCTGGGGGCTACTGTGATCGTGGGGAACCATGCTCCCCAGGTTACGCCGACCCTGGAGGCTCCTAAAGCGAAGCGGAAGAGATGCGGTCACTGCAATGCCACCGCTGACGTCACCAAGGAGTGCCCTGTGGATCGTCATTGTTACACCTGTGACATGGTTGTCCACCCGACGGCGCGATGCCCCACCTTGCGGTTGCCAAAACCATATGCAGGGTTGGGAGGCATCGGAAGTGAGGACACCATGTTCAGCCATCTTCCAGACGGTATATTCAAGACGCATCTTGCACAGAATAAGACACCAGTGGCCACTGTGTTGGTGACCAGCGGCCCGGTTACGGCGGAGGTCATTCAGTCCATGTTGGCTAGAATCTGCCCGTCGCCGGCTGGTTGGTGTTGGGAGGCTATTGAGCATGAGAAGGATCTATTCCTTGTTAACTTTCCGTCGATGGCTGATTTGGAGCGGCTTGATGGTTTTGAGCTCGGTGTGCCCAAGCCGGAGGCCGTGATAACCCTGGGTGTATGGAGAGCGGAAGAAGTGATGCACACTGGTGAGTTGACACCTATGTGGGTGCATGTGATGGGCGTCCCGTCATCGATCCGCCACTTTCTAGGCATATGGGCGGTGGGTACCTTGATTGGCAAAACCATGGACGTTGACCTACTGGCTCTCAGACGTCAAAACGTGGTCAGAATTCAGGTGGCTATGCGACAGCCGAATTTGTTCGAGACTAAGGAGGTCAAGACCAATGCGTTCGTGATTCTCAAGGGGTATACTTTCAGGTTTTGCAAGGAGGGGCCGGATTACACCCCTGAACCTGATGGTATACTTTCAACTCAATCATGCACGCGGATCGGTGTGCAATGTATATGTCTAGTCTTCGTACGTGTACATCAAAGCCGACCAGCTCTCCGCCGGGTTTAGGGTTTAGGGTTTAGGGTTTAGCACCGTCCGATTTGGAAAAGGCAGCTGCACAGGCAGCGTGCGGGGGCAGCAGGCGGCCACGCATCGGCCATGCGGCCGGGTCCAGCCCGGCGACCTGGTCGCATAAGATTTTTTTCCTAGTGAGTGGCTCAGTCTCCTCTCTTTCATTTAATTAAATGCATATCAGCCAGCTTCCTATATAAATACATGCAGATGTTACATGTTTTGCATACCACCTGCTCCTCTCTTTCATTTGATTAAATGCATATCAGCCAGCTTCCTATATATATATATATAATATATATATATATATATATATATATATATATATATATATATGTATATATGCACATGTTTTGCATCCCACCTGCTCGCTACTTTCCCGTTGTGATTTAGTTGTATGCTCAAGGATAGGCATAATTGAAGTGCTTGGTCGAGCTGGTGTAGTGGGTGAAACCATCTTGGTGAGAGATTATGGAGATTTTTGGGAACGAGAGGCACTAGGAAAATTTGTAGTACTCCAACAAATGGGTATACGAATGCGTTGAAGTAGAAGGCTAATTTTTGCTAGATGGCTGCTGAAGAGCGCTCGGGTGCTTTTTCAATCCAGAACCTTGAACCTCGTCAAAAGAAACAGAAAAGCAGTAAACTGGCCAAACCCACGCGCAAGCTCGTTAGTTGATGGGCTTAGCATCAAAAAGGAGCTCCCATCAGGGCAGGGCCACTATCTACAGATGTGCATCTTCTCAGAAAAAAAAAAACTACAGACGTGCACAGCTCTGCGTATGCAGTCTAGTGCGACCGGTAACACTTTTTTCCTAGTCGCTTCGTCTCTTCAGTCCAGATTCCAGAAGCTCGGGACTGGAAAGTTTTTTTCCTTGGATAGCCCTGGTTTTCCGAGAGAAAATTTGCAAAAAGGCTGGGCAATACACTTCTCCGTAAGTCTGAAGACAAAACATTCTTTTGATAGCTGAACAAATATGAATATCTTGGGAATGTCACAGTGTTTTCTCTTCGAACGGATAAATCTTAGGCTGCACTGGCAGTATTCTAATTTCTGACGTGATTCATTGATTGTTTTGTAATGGAACATCAAGGTTACATTTCTATACAGAAAATGTGGAATATGATGGCACGCATATATTTCTACCCTCATGGTAAACCCTCTATCGCATTCCTGAGCATATACGACTTGGAAATTTAGATGTTGCGTGTCCCTTTCGAAGGTGTCGTTGAAGTTTCCATTAAACACATTGTATTTGCCTGATCGGAGTTGAGAATGCAGACTATTTGATCTATTTCAATTTCATGAGAATCCGTCTCTGGCGATCATATCCCAGTAGTAGTCATCCTTGAGAATATTTTGCAACTACGTTCATGGAGCTCACCAAGAATGGTAATATTGCGCCTTAGCTTGGTATAAAGTACACATGAGTGAGTATCTTATGACCGACACTTCTTAGCTTAGGTGCTACCATGCTACCAATTCAAAACGTTCAATTTTTCCTTTTTTGAACCGGCAATGTCTTTGATTGATTAAGTCGAAAAATTATTGGACAGTTTATAAGGAAAACGGTACGAAAACCATAAAACACAACACACTACGCTGACCTCAAGGCCACGCCCCCGACACAATTCGGCCCAAAGCCGACACTAACACCTCAACGCAACACGGTGAAGGCGACCTCAACACAACACGACGGAGAAGCAGCGAGAGCACCGCCACGACGACGCCTTCTACAAGGATGCGGCGCTAGAAGGGCGTCGTCGTCGACGCCCTCGGTCCCGGCCGACAGCTAGGGCAAGGCTTTCGCCCAGCGATGTGTCGCAAACCCTGCAACCGTCCCTCGAGGACCGGCTAGAAACCACCATCTCCGTCCCGCCTGCAGACCGCCAGCCCCACGCGCCCGACGATCTGAGGCCACGAACGGAACTAGGAACCGGGGGCCAGATCCGCCTCCCGTAGAGCCTCCTCCTAACTCGGCGCGATACGAAGACCACCATCCAGGGCCGTCGCCCCGGCATCCGGGTGCCACGTCAAGCCAAAGTCCGACGGGCACCCTCCACGGCAGAGCCGACGAACACGACGAAGAGATCGCGATGTCCATCGTCGAAGCCGCTCAAACTGGGAAGCGAGGCCCAACAACCAACGCGTCGTCGCGCCTAGGCTCCACGCTGCAGCGACGAAAGCCACCGTCCGTACCATCACCGATGCTCTAGACTGAGCAGCCGCCACCGCGCCGGACCGGAGACCACCACCACCGCAGACCTCCACTTCATCCACCGACCCGACTGCCACCACAAAACTGGGCGAGAGCGAAAGGTCCATGGCTGTCGCGACCAATGGTCGACCTCCCCAAGCGATGGTGGAGGAGGATTCCGCCGCCGTAGCCGGGATCGCCACCTCAGCGCACCGCGACCACCTCGTCAGCACCATCGCCAGCGGCAGCCCGCAAGAGCCTAGATCGGGCCCTACGGAAACGACGGCCAAAGTAGGAGCGGTTTCAGTGACAAGCTCCACCCCCACGACCCAACTAGCGCACCGAAAACCTCCTCCGCCGCCTCGAGCCAGGGCGCCTTCCCGGAGCCGAGCACCGTCCTGCACCACTGAAACCGCCATCGTGCGAGAGCAGAGACCTCCCCGACTCCACCTTTAGGAAGTGGAGGGGCCGCCACCACCCCGGCTAGGGCCAACGACAGCGGCGGAGGAGGAGGACGGGGGTGGCCGCCAGTGGCTACTAGGGTTTGCCGCTCGGGTCGCCACACGAGGGGCGACATGGGGTCGGGTGGACGTCGGAAAAAAAGACAAGTTGTTTTCCCTCTCAGCCTAAAAAACGTTCAACTTTAAACGCTTTAAAAAATTCAATAAGAATGAGGATATCCAAAAGAAATGTGTCGAGCTTTTTTTTTTTGATTTTTCATACTTGTATTCATACGTAAAGGGAAGCAATACAAGACCGGATACAAGCAAAGAGAAAACAAAGAGAATACAGAGGAAAGCAACACTGCATCGCACCATCTTCAACCTCGATCCATGGAGCAGAAGAGCTCCTTGCCCTAAGGCGTTGATGGGCCGCATCAACCACCAGCTCCGACGAGCTGGATCTGAAGACGGAGGTCGTCCATCGGCCGGGGACGCGCCCCGAGCACCTTCCACCCCAGATCTGGGGCCTGCGCCTCACCACCTCACCGGAGATGGCCAGATCCTTCGCCAGCACACCCCACTCCCACGCAGCAGCCACATCGCACCTCCTCCACCGCTCTTCTGTACACCCGCCACCCAACTGCCGCTGCCGCCGGAGAAGGCAAAGGCAGAGAGGTGACTGACCTGCTGCTCGGCAACGCCGTCGGAGACGACGCCGGATCGGGGGAGCTGCAGAGCACCAAAAGGTTGACGCGGACGACCCCACCACGCCAGCGCCGCCCAGAAGCCCTCTATCTATACGCCGGAACGCGGATCTAGGGATTCCCCACCCTCCCGCCGCCGTAGCGGCCGGCGGAGGGAGAGGAATCCCGCAGATGCGCCGGCGGCCGCCGGGAGAACCGAAGTCGCCTTCGAAGCGCCTCTAAGCACTGTAGAGAGAGGAGAGGTCCAGAAATATCGGGCGAGTGAAAGTCTAAATGTGTCTAGCTTTTGGTAGCTAGTTGGTAGTTCGTTATGCCCGGCCTGTGCGTTGGGACGGGTGTTGGTTGTGGGGTGATCCTATACAGCGTCACCCAGAACGCGAATTATTTGCAACTAGTTGCGGGTGCAACTCATTTCTGGATATCCCATTTTGAAGTTTTCAAAAATTGCGAAATAAATCATGCACATAGATTATGTTGAATCTTCTACACCCAGAAAATTTCATCCAAAAATATGATCATACGTGGCATGTGCAAAAAAGACAAATGAAATTTTGAATAGTGTCACTACTATTTAAACTTTCATTTGTCATTTTTGCATAGGTCGCAGGTGATCATATTTTTAGATGAAATTTTTTTGGGTGCACAAGATTCAACATAATCTATGTGCATAATTTATTTCGTGATTTTTGAAAACTTCAAAGTGGGGTATCTGAGAATGAGTTGCGGGTATAACTAGTTGCAAATTAGAGTTTCCCGCGTGACCCCTGCATATTTCTCCTCATCATGAGAATCAGAGTTGTCTCGTTATTGACTTGGGTGGGCGATTGTTTGGCATAGGTCAACCGATGCCACAAGATTTTAATTCAAGCCTTGGAAGGATGTTAATGGATATTCCCTCTATCCCAGCTTCATAAAAATAAAGGAAGTAGATTTCAAATCCTTGTTGTCCCATAACCCATCCCCACCTAGGCACAATTTACATTAAATTCATGTTAATTAGGCCTTGTTTTCTCTCCCCCAATCCAATCATGTTTAATTTTGTATGCACTGTGAACAACTATTGGTTTAATTCCCGCATGCATTGTGAGTGGGAGAGAAATCAGCGCGAAGCACGTTTTGTCTTGAGACAAGATATTCGAAAATGATGCCTTGCATACGAGGACGGAGGGAGTAAAATAGGTTGGTACGTATTAAATAAACGTCAATTGATATGGTACAATGTGCATCGGTGCTTTAGCATGAATGTAAGATCAACTTATCCTATTATGTACTCCTCCGTTTGAATTTAATTGACACACATTTTGTTACACATAGATGTATCTAGTCATCCAATAAGTATAGATACATCCATATTTGGATAAAACCAAGTCAATTAATTTAGAACGGAGGGAGTAATATATTTACTTTTTACCAACCTCTAGGGAGTGACTAGGTCTCCTCTCTACCATTCAGTTAACTCATATGTCAGCCAGCTTCCTCTATATGTATCCGCATGTTTCCTATCCCACCTGCTTGCTACTTTCCCGCTGTGTTCGTTGTTGTACACTCAAATATAAACATGGATGTAGTTGTTGTACTGGGCGAAACCATCTTCGTGAGCGATTATGAATTTTTGTTTTTTTGGGAACGGAAGGCGCCAGGAGAGTTTCTAGAAGTCGAGTAGAAGGTTATATGGACACGAGCCTAATTTTTATTAGGACGCCGCTGAAGAACGCCTGGGTGCTTTATCAGTGCAGTACCATGAAACTCGTGAAACAGCACAGAAAAGAAGTAAACGGGCCTAGCCCACAGAGCCCACGAGGGTGCGCACAAACTAGTTAGTTGACGCGCTTAGCGGAAAATAGGAGCTCCCACCTCTTGCTACAGACCTGCACCGCTGCGTACACGGTCCAAGGCCATCGACCGGCAACAACTTATTTTCTCGCCGCTTCATCTCTTAAAGCAAGAAGCTATGCACCGGTGCTTCGCGTGTTTCATATACCGATAGACCCAATGGCTGAGCAGCTCAAACCCTCGAGTGCTACTGCTTCCACGGTTCCACCCGGGTACTCACACGGTCAGAACCGGGAAGTTTTTTCCTTGGTTTTCGGAGACTAAAATTGCAAGCCGAGAAAGCCTAGGCAATACACTTTTTGTAAGTCTGAAGACAAAATATCCTTTTATGGCTGGACAAACATAAATATATCGGGAATGCTAGAGTGTTTTCTCTTCCAACAGATAAATGGTAGACAGGCAGTATTTTAATTTCTGACGTGATTCATTGAACGTTTGGAAATGGAACATGAAGGGATACATTTCCATATAGAAGATGTGGAGTATGATGGAATACATATATTTCTACATTTATGGTGAATCTTCTATCATCTTCCCGAGCATATGAACAGCTTGAAAATTTAGATGTTGCATGTCACTTCCAAAGGTGTCATTGGGGCTTGCCATTAAACACATCGTATATGCCTGATCGGAGTTGAGAATGCAGAGTATGTTTTATTAATCTATTTCAACTTCATGAGAATCCGCCTCTCGTGATCATATACCAATAGTAGCCATCCTCGAGAATATTTTGTAACAACGCTCATGGAGCTGACCAAGAAGGGTAATATTGTGCCTTATGACCGAGTGAGTATCTTATGACCGACATTTCTCAGCTTAGGTGCTACCATGCTACCAATTCAAAAAGTTCAATTTTAAACAATGTAAAAAATTCTAAGAAAAAAATGTGGATGTCGAAAAGGAATTAGTCTAGCTCTTTGGTAGCTAGTTGGTAGTTCGTTATGGCTGACGTGTCTGTTGGGTCATTGTGCTATGTTTATTGAAGTGAAGTCGACGTTGTCCCGGCTTCGCCCAAGGTAGTGACAACGATGCCAAATCTCCTTCATTAATGAAAATAGCAATATTTCATCCTGCTTCACAAAATGAACGTCACCAAGTCAACCTCAACCTATCAAGACATGTGGGATCAAATGCTAGAGCAGGCAGTTCAAAAAAAAAAAGCTAGAGCGAGACCTTTGAAATCGACAGGCCCACGGCCTAAACCACAAGTGCAGGATGAAGAGGGTCTCACGTGACCCTGCAAAGCCGCTCGGCCTCCGTGTTGGCTGGGCTTCCAGCCGAGTAGGTGCGCACCCCCGGTGTTGAAGCCTCGTCTGTATGTAGACCTGAAGCAGTAAAACGATCCACGCGACATGCGCAGCCCGTGCCCGTGCGGGATGCATCATCTCCTCCTCTTGTTCGGTCCCGGTCAGATGGTGAAATTGAACGATCCTAAAAACAAGACCGGAGGGGGGACTCCACCCCGGATTTGTCATAAAGATAGAAGTGAGGACTCGAACCCGAGACCTAACCCTTATGCGCATATGCACGGCTACCACTAGTCCTCGGAAGTACTCCCCTATTTTTGTCATATAGTATTGCGTTATTTATGTATTTATTACATACACATGGATGTAAATATCATTATTCGTACAATCATACAAGAACGTATCAAGTCAAACATTTGACGAGACAAGAAAACTGCAAGCATGGAAAGCTTGGACCATAGTAATACCCTTCTCTGAAAGTCTGAAGATAGAAGAATATCTTTTTATTTTTCTACTATATAGCGGAACACAACGTGGACATCTGGAAATGCTACATTGTTTTTCTTCGAGAGAAAACATGGTATTCTAGCAGTATTCTAAGTATCTAACTTGATTCTTTGAACGCTTGAAAATGGAATATCAGGGACCTATTTCCATACGGAAAATGTGGAATCTGGAGGTATACATATATTTCCACCTAGCTTCAAGGATAAGCAAACGACTAACTAATCCCAACTCATACACTCCGAGGATCTCTACGTCTAACTTTCTGCCGTTCGATGGGCAGGCTCAGCATTGTAGCTTGCACCGTTGCACGTACGCCAGCTGAATCAGATATTCAGATGTCGATCGATCAGTAGGGTGGAAACTATAGATCTCCCCTCGATGCATGATTAGTTAGATGAAGCCATGCAAGTGCTTGAATTAATGAGACATGCACATAGCTGCCGGCCTGCAATCCTGTATGTTACAGAGCGTACAAAGCAAAACAAAGTGAAAAACAGTTCATGGAAAAAAATAAAAGGTCAATTATTAATCATCTGAAGTTGATGTATATGCTTAAGCAGAGAAGAATGTTAAATGACTAGGTACACAGATTGTTATTAATTATCCGGAAATCAAATCTGGTGAACTTCTATATACTTAAACATTCACAGAGAGAATGAAGAATAACAAGAAGTGTGCCAGAGGTACTGTAGATCTCGGAAGTCGGAAGTAGGAGTACACAACTACACATGATGCAATTAATTTTGAAGAATCTAAAGCAAAATCAGAGAGAGAGAGAGAGAGAGAGAGAGAGAGAGGGTCATGCTTGGCTCCTCGCACGCCATCCGCAGTAGAGCCAACGCTAACGTTGGGAGCTCAACCGAGTTGGCAGCTACGCGAGTGGCATACAGGGAGCCAGGCATATCCCAAAGTTCCTGCCGCACCTTCACCTACCTACCTGGAAGCTGCATTGCATGGCGCGGCCGGCATCAATCTCCAGCGCGCATCACTCAGTCTCAGACCAATGCTGACCCCAAAACACTTCAAGAAGAAATACGAACTCCTAGCAGAAACAAGAGCTAGCTTCTCAAACATTGTGTCTACAGAGAGGAGAGAGAGAGAGGTGTCTAGAGAGCGCGGAGGCATTTGGTGGTGAGTGCGTCTGAAGGAAGAGGAAGAAGACTCGAAGAGGACGGGCTAGCAGCTTAATTGCACGCAGTACGCAGCCCCGGCCGGCCCCTATAAATAGCTCCAAACCGCGGGCAGCTCCTGCCTCCTCTCCTCGGAGTGCCCTAGCAGCAGCGGCTACTCTCATCCCATGCACACATATCCCATCTCATCTCACTCTCACGTAGTATGATATGGTGACAAGACACAGCTCGCGCAGGCAAAGAAAGGGCTAACATGCGCGCACATTGCACGCTCCTCCAAGCTATAGCAGCTGACGCTGAGAGAGAGAGAACCTCGGTAGTCCCATGGATGGATCCATATATACAGGCACAGGCAGCATGATTACAAAGACGGAATAAAGGAGCACGGCGCTACGCACCAACCGAGCCGAGAGAAACCCTAGACACAGCCCTAGCTGGCACTGTGTCAGGTAGCCCTTCTCCTCATTCTCGCACGCTCTCTCAGTCTCTGTCCTGTGAAATATCTCTGCCTCCAGTGTGTGGTGGACTTGGTGGCGACATGCAAGCCAGGTCACGGAAGATGCATAGAAAATGCAAGAAATATTCTCGCCTTCCTTCCTTGCTGTTGCTGAGAACCTTGCGTTTGTTTCGCAGATGCGTGGTTTTTTCTTTGGTTTTTTAGCAGAAGAGAAGAGGAGAGATGCGACGAGCTGGCTTTCTGAGACGAAGGGTTTGTCTCGCAGCGCTTGGCGGGGAGCCGGATTCCCCTGTGCGTGTCGCGTGGTGGGCCAAAAGCTCAGCCCGGCCGGGCTGTGCCAGCTTCCGCCTCACTCTCGCCGGCCTCTGCCTTTTCTCAACACCACGTGACCATGCATGCCTTTTTTCACCTTTACGTACGTCGCTTTGCGAGTGAAAGTTGATACGACACGATCGATGCATGGGCGAAGCCGAAGGAGTGGTGAATATTTTGATCCTCGGCCAGCTCGTTTTGAATTCGGAAACGGATATGTAGTCCTACTTGTTTTCCTCTGAAATGAACGTATCCGTAGTACATTGCAACTTTGCATATTGTACGGGTTATGCTATCGGAAGGAGGAGCCGGGTTCAGAGACTCCAATTGTGCCAAGCTCCACTTACAGCATCTCCATCCGCAGCCCCCAAAACACCCGTTAGGGGCTTAGGGTTGGAACACGAAAAAAATCGACAGCGGCATCACTAGTGTTCGATCCGACCCGATTCTGTCTAGCACACGCGAGTGGGTCTCCAAACTTGGGGGCAGCCTCGGGGCTGTCGGATAACGTACGGATATATCCACATGCAGCACAAACAGGCAGGTCCCGCTTGTCATCCGCACACCGGTCCCGTCGTGGTCCCGTCATGGCTGTAATGGCAGAACAATCTTCCCAAGCGGCGCTGCCAGACCAGCGCGGCGGAGCCAAGTCGCGGTCATTAAACAAGCACGATGCCTCAGCACATCTCGCTGTCATAGACAATAAAACACACGTGGCGCCGTCGACAACATGCCACACCGCCTAGCCACCTCATGGGCCACCATCAGTTAGGCCACGTACCATCGTTTCCTGACGAAGGACACACCAAATCTCATCCGCCATCTGACAATGAGCACAAGGAGGAGCGCGAGGAGAGTGACGTGGAATGGCTAGAGGAGGGTGAGGAGGAAGCGGCCGAGCCAGAGCCACAGCAACAGCCAGAAGAGTCGTCGTGGATGGAACAGGTTGCTGCGATGAACTCCATTCTCACCGCGTGTGATGAGCAGGTGTACAGTCAGACTAGGGCGGCTCTCCTGGAGGCGAACGCGACGGTAGAGGCTGCCACCGTGGAGCGGTCGCTCGAGACCACGGTGATGGAGCTAGGAACATGCCCGTTCCTTCATGACCGCCGAGAGGGCGGAACACGAGGAGCTGAACGTACATAGAGAGGGTGGTGGGCTATGCCAGGCTTACCGCTTCGACATGGCGGACGCTCACGTTTTGATTAGTTGTAGTTTGAATTCCGTTGTAATGTATCAAGTTTCAATGAAAACCTTGTCTTCTTGTTAATAACTTGTAAATGTCGGTCAATGAAAACCATGTATTTTGTTAATTATTTGTAAGTGTCGGCCAAATTAAAAAAAAAATATTGGTTTCGGGGTGCAGATGTAGGCAGCACCCCAGGCGGACAAGTGTTTGGAAATCATATATATTTTGGGCACGGATGAAATTCTGGGGTACCCGTGGAGATGCTCCGTGGAATCAAAGATCAATTGGTATGCACATGAACATTTGGTACTGGAGTGACGCATGTACAGTATGTTTGAGGCAGTGACATAAGAGCATCTCCACCGGCACCCTCCAAACGACCCCACAAAGACCCATTAGGGGTCCGGATGTTAAAAACCGTCACCAGCGGCACCCTCCAAAGGGTTGGCCCGAACAAAATCATGTCCGGCACCCCCCAAAGGGCCCCCAAGTTTGGAGGCCCTCTCGGGGTGCCGGACATGGTGCGGACATGCCCTCCGACTGGGGTGGCCCGCCCGTTATACACACAGCGTCGGCGTGAACTGATTCATTCGCTCCCCCACCCTCCTTTTTTCTCTCGCCGGCGATTCGTACCATCGCCGCCACTCTCGTCGCCGCCTGCTTGATTCGCACCTCGGGGCTCAAGCCGCAGCGCTCACGCAGGCCTGCTTGCCGCAGCTCCCCGCCGCTCCCCGGCCTCGTGTAGCGCCGGCGCAGCCCGGGTACGCCTCTTCTTCCCTCCCGCCCCGTTGATAAAATCATTCTATCAACCTGTTCGACCATTGGTTGATAGAATGATTTTATTGATTGGTCATTCGTGGCCTTGTTTCATTGCTTTGTTTCGTCCAATAGGCTATGGACAGCGACGAGATCATGTTTTTCCAAATGATGGCGGAGGATGCCGCCCTTGCGGCCGACGACGAGGAGAATGAGATGGTCACGGCCGCAGTTTTAGATGCCGCAGTCGAGGCAAACGCGGCGCCGAAGTTTGGAGAATCAGTGAAGGGGTGGAGGGCCAACAAGGAGCGTCACAGAGCAACTAGACACATGCTCTTGTACGCCGACTACTTTGCCCAGAATCCGACGAACTTTTGTCATGAATTTCGTCGGCGCTTTAGGATGAGCAGGGACGTGTTTAGGAGGATCGTGCATGGCGTTCGGGAATACGACGACTACTTTGAGCTGAAGAGAGACTGCACCGGCCTTCTTGGGTTTTCATCTCTTCAGAAATGCACGGTGACCATACGGTGCCTTGCTTACGGACTTCCCGCCTATGCGTTGAATGACTATCTCCGTATGTCTGAGTCCACCGTCGTCGAAGCCACCTACAGGTTTTGTAAGGCAGTTGTGAAAGTATTTCGAGTGGAATATCTGAGATCACCAAATGAGGTAGACACGGCTCGTCTCTTGGCACCATGCCAAGCAAGAGGATTTTCAGGGATGCTTGGAAGTATCGATTGCATGCACATGAACTGGAAGATATGTCCGTTCGCTTGGCAGTGGATGTATAAGTCAGGACATCACGGAAAGTATAGTGTCATACTTGAGGCTGTGGCAGATTATGATCTTTGGATCTGGCATGTATTTTTCGGCACGGCCGGTGCCGCCAGTGACATCAATGTGCTCCAACGCTGCCTGGTGTTTAAGAAACTTTGTGATGGCCTAACTCCACCATGCAACTATGTGATCAATGGCCATGAGTACACCAAGGGGTACTACCTTGCTGACGGCATATATCCTACTTGGTCAACATTTGTGAAGACTATCTGTAACCCAGTAGGCGAGGCAGATTGCCATTTTGCAAAGAAGGAAGAGTCTATCCGCAAAGATATGGAGCGGGCATTTGGAGTGGTCCAGGCCAGGTTTGCCGTCGTCCGCTACCCTTGTCTTTCATGGTCGCTAGATCAAATGTGTGAGATCATGGAGGCTTGTGTTATCATGCACAACATGATCATTGAGAGTGAGCGTGATACGAGGAAGCCATTGATCAATGAGGTGTTTGATGTCAAGGGGCCTATGGCCCAACCACAGCGGGGCGTGCCGAAACAGTATTCATAATTTTTTGCCATGCATCGGAAAATTCGTGATGGAAAAATGCATAAGAAGCTGCACGATGACCTCGTGACGCACTTGTGGGCTATCAAAGCAACTCAGCCGGCACCGGTTTTATATGTCATGTTTTAAACTTGAATCGTATTTGAACTTTACATTCGAATTTGAACTTGTGTTGTAATAATCTATACTTCTCTATCTTTAATTCGTATTAAAAATTTGAAATGCAAGAACAACCGCCGATGTGGTTTAATGAAAAAAATTGGAGTGTCTGTTTGGGGGTGCCGCTGTGTGCTGCACCGTTCACTTCGGCGGACACATGTCCGGCACCCCCTAATTGGGGCTCAATTGGGGTGCCTGACACCCAATTGGAGGGTGCCAGTGGAGATGCTCTAAGAGTCGGGAAACTCAAATTTGCAACTAGTTGCGGGCGCAACCCATTCAGCATGTCTCAGTTTTGAATTTTCAAAAAATGGGAAATAAATCATGGAGATATATTATGCTGTTTCTTTAACATCTACAAAGTTTCATCCCAAAATATGAAAATATGTGACCTGTATAAAAAGACAAATTACACGCAAATAGTACATGATACTATTCACTTTTTTTTTTTGCACAGGTCACATAGAGTCATATTTTGGGACGACAATTTGTAGTTGCGTAAGATAAAACATAACCAATGTGTGTGATTTATTACAGAATTTTTCGAAACTCGAAAACGTGATTTTAGATAATGGGTTGTGTGTGCAATTAGTTGAGAAAAATAAAACTGTACAGGAATGCATTTGGGTGGAATCAGCAAAAACCTGAGGGAATACAAAACAAAGGAAAGCAATATGTTGGGTTCAGAGGAAAGATTCTGCATGGCGTTTCCTTCAGTTTGAGTAGATGTTATTTTTCCCTTGAAAAGTACAGTACGGGTGAGTTAAACTTTCCGGAGGAATGGACTGGGTCGATTCCTGTGAACCGAACGCACACGCAGGGAAACTTTCCAGCGGAAACTAAGCCCGCAAAATTCCTGCAAATTTCCCGCACACCGAACGGAGCCTAATAGCATCTCTAGCAGCCGCAAAAAGCGGAACCGGAAAACAGTTTTGAGGGTCGCGTTTTTCGTGATTTTGCTCAAGAAAGGGTGCTGCGAAGAACAGAGCCATCAAATGAAATTGCAAATTCGCGTTTTCAACATTTCAGATTTCGCGGGAACAAACGCATTTCATCATTTTGGATGTTCTTCGCTATAGATGGATGTTCTTCGCGAATTTAACACAAAATACAAATCCTAGAACACTAAACTACAGATCGCCGCCGACCAAACCCTAAAAGGCAAAACTCGGCTCCTCACCGGAGCCATGGGCGCGGCGGTGACGCAGCGGCGGAGGAGTGTCACTCCTCGTCGTCGGAGACGAGGTTGATGACCGGTGGCAGGCTGCTCTGGACGAGGACCTGCTGCATGACGATCCCCTCGAGCTCCTCGTCGCGCTTGACCTTGGCGGCATCCTCCGCCGCCTCGTGCTCGGACCGCAAAGCCGTCATCGTCAAGTTGCGCTCGAGGTCCTCGTCGGAGACGAAATCCTCCGGACGGAGGGGGGTGCCGAACTGCGCGGCGTCGTAGTCCTCCGGCGGAGGAGCTGCCCTCGCCGCGGAGGAGCTGCTGCTCGCGGCGGCGGCGGACGAGCTCCCGCTCCCACCGGAGCCGGTCAAACTCCGGCACCTCGCGGACGAGGAGCGACTCCGGCACCGGCTCGTTCTTGCGCGTCCACTTGCGGGCGGACCGCTTCCGTGCGTCGTCGCTGCGGACGACCAGCACCCGGTTCGCATCGGAGTAGTCTCCGCCGAACTTGTCGCCGCCGGGAGCGGCTCTGGTTCCCTCTTCGGCGCCATGGGGGCTCGGCGTCGCCGGATATGTGGAAGGGGAGAAGGAATCGCTCTTCGGAGACGGCGGAGGGGGAGAGGAATCGCGAACGACTGATCTGTGGAAGAAACAGGTAGGTGCTGACAGTCTGTTTCACGCGAACGACTGATCTGTGGAGAAGAGTCCACGCAGATGGAGCCGGGCGGTGGAGTCGCACGCGCGCGCGGCACGAGCACAACTCGACAGCAGAGCACCAACAACATATGCGCGTCACGTGCGCTGGACGAGCGAGCTACTACTGCTAGCAGGGACCAACACCTCGTCACGTGCGCTGGACGAGCGAGCGAGCGCGCATCGCTGCGGATTCGATTCGCGTGTGGCCGCTACGGAACAAAGGAAACCCAATGGCAAGGAGCCCGGCCGGCCGGTGGCATTTGCTTGTTTCAGTTAATTTGATGACGAAGTTGAATTAGTTTTTAATCTGATCCGCCCAAAACAAATCTTATATCTAAGTCCATATTTTTTTAGATAAAGACCATATATTAATATCCCGAAGATACTAATTGCACGCAGCATCTGCAACAACGCATCACGGATGCACACAACCGAAAAATAGAGAATAATTTTTTAAAAAAAGTCCCGCTACAGCCATCGGGTGACACTAACACCACCAAAACAACACCAAACGTGAGACGCTCAACCCCTCCAAAAGCGACGTCTCCAAGAAGGAAACATTGCACAAGCGCTGTCGTCGCCCGATCAAAGATCATAGGTTTTCACCCTAGAGGAAGTCCTCGCTCGCAAAAAACAATGCTTTCAACAAGACCATTGCCAGGCACAACCAATAAAAATCAGCCTTGAGTTTTCACCCTGCAAGGTAAGAGAGTGGACTTCTCCTGTGATGTCACCCCCCCCCCCCCCCCCCACTAACAGTCGCTGTTGCGAGTCTCTGCACACCAAGCCAGTTTCTCATCGCCACAAAGTCTCAAACCACCATCGCTAGTCCTCATATCCCGGCTTTCATGACATTCTCCACATCTAACTTCACCATGGATCGTCAAAGACATATCTCCTTGTGGTAACAGACAGCAGAGTTTCACAACGCTCCCTCTGAAACCAAACGGTCAGAAAAAACATTGGTGCGCCCGACCGAATCCCATCCGATCCAACAAGATTCAGACATGAGGCGCCCAAGGATTTCGCCGACGGAACCTTCCGGAATTCGACACTCCAACCAAATCAACGAGGGCACGCATCCAACAAATCTTCGTCTTCGCACGGGAGAAATCCTAGGACCGCCACCTTTATTCGCAAGACTAGCAGGCCCCTACGCCTGCAGTCGCCATCCAGCAGGGCGGCATCAGAGAAGAGGGCAGCACCAAGCACGGCTGCAGAGAGACGGCGAGACACCGCCAGATCCCACAGCACCATTCTTGGTTGGGTCAATTGTCCAGATCGAAGTCCACGAGAGGCCTAGATCGAGGCATCTAGCCATTTGATCAAATCTTGACTCTCTCAGGACACATCATGTTGTTGTCTTGAATGTAAGAAAAAATCACATATTTTTTCATTATTATTCAGCAATCTTAAGCAAAGTCAAGCATTAAAGCCGACTATATATATATCTGCCTTGCGGCAGTGTCTACGCAATCCTTCCACAAACCCCATGACATGTGACCGAACAACGGAAAGTACACAACTCGTGTAGAAACCCTTCATAATGGGCTTTTCACGTGTCCGTCGATTTTGACGAGTCCAACTAATGGTCGAACTTGGGATTTTTGTCCTCGGAGCCAAGCTTCGAACCAACACTTTCAACAAGGGCATGATGCACACACGCCGACATTGCCTTCTCAAGTTGGGAGATAATTTGTTTCCATCTGGAGTACAACGATACTTGTCGTTGATATAGGCACTGCCAACAACCACTCTACCAGCTAACGACTTCTCGCTAGCAGGATTATGGCATTAAGATAGCTCAATGCCCCTCCCACCCATAGGAAAAGATGATGGAAGTAGGTTGATGACCTCACCCCCGCTTCCGCTAACTAATCACAACCCTTCGATCCTCGTCGATGGGAGATGGTGGGAATGTCTATTATTGTAGGAAAACCGTAGATCCTTTGACAAATTAGTTGTTTTCATTTAGCTAATTGAGTCATTTTACTCCATATTGTTACACATGATGGTACAATCAAAAGCCAAAATATATAAATAGGTGCCTTTTTTAGCTTTGTTTTTTTTTTTTGAACAAGTTTTTTAGCTTTGTTATCACTACAAGAGAACTGGCCCGTAGAGACATTTTTGTAGAGACACTCTCCATTGTGTCTCTTAAATCCTAATCCATTTTGATGTAGAGGCATTAAGAGAGACACTTTACAAATGTCTTAGTGGTAGAGACATCTACCTAGAGATATTATCCAAAATGTCTCTTAGTCTACATGTAAAGACATCCTAGGAGACATTCTTGCGAATGCCTCAACAATAGAGACACTTCATTAGGAGATTCTTTGTAATGTCTCTTGGCACCTTCATTAGGGACTTCCCAAACTGATTCTTAGAAAACTAATCAGAACGAAGTACTACTCGTATAAAAAGAAAAAAAGTAAAAAGGAAAAGTAAAACCGGTCCATTAGCCCAACACGCACTCACCCTCTTGTTCCCACCCACACCGCCCCACTCCACTCCCCACGATCCCCACCTCCGTCCTCTGTTCTATCTTTCTCAGTCAACCGCCCTCTCCAGACCTCTCCCATTCAGCTTTTAGTTTATATACTTAGTATAAGCGAAAAGACACCACCAATGAGCATAACCAAACATACTCTTATTCATTTTGTTGAGGTTAGCTTCACTGATTGATTCAGCATACCTTCTGTATGCCAAGCTTTCAGGGCAGAAGAATGCCATTTGTTTTGCACGAATATCCTTCATTCATGACTAGAAGACATGCGGACACTTTGTCCCGTGTGACTTTGACGATCCTTTTGAGTTCCACGAGTACA